>OY728136.1:2035280424-2036530424 GCA_963277665.1 Viscum album
ACCCCAAGCTTACATGGTACGTTTCACTTTGAATAATGCAATATCTTGCATTATACAGAACTTTGAGATTCAAACACACCGCAACCAATCAAACTAGTCGGTATGAATAGTAATACCCAATTTTTGAAATTTTTTAAAATTTATTTTTCAAAATGGACTTCATTTATGAATTCAAAATATCTAAATTAGCATACAGTGATTCTTTTTGAAAACATTAAATTTTGGATGAATAGTGAAAAACAATATGTTATTAGTTACAACCGAATTTTTATTTAAATAATTATTTTTTTTATATAAATTTATTTTAGTTCAAAATAGATACATGATACCTATATATTTTCAATGTAATTTATTGGAGTCATTTTATAATATGGTTAGATATATAATAATTTTATTGAACTTTTTACCATCACATTCTCACCTCTTAAGAGCAATTTAAAATTTTCATAAAAATAATTTTACCGCTTCTTTGAGTTGAATTTAAAAAATATGGGAAACAAGGTTAATATTATTATGTAAAATGTAGTTCAATAAGATGAATGTAATTTTTGGTGAACACTAACATTTGATTTTTATTCCCGATGGTTAAAAGTAAATAGGTTAATTAAGGGTAAAAATGATATCATAATTACCATAAAATATGAACTAATTCTCTTGGATAAGTGTAATTCGACCAAAAACAAACTTAGGAAAAAAATATGATCCCCTTTGGTCCACTTGGATTTGATTTGGACATTTATTATTATTTCATTTAAAGAAGAGTTAAAATATTTAAATTCAAAGTTTAATAACTAAACCATTTTTAATATAGGGTTACACATAAGATAAATTAGAATATAAATAATCATTATAAAGATAAAAATATTTCTTAAATAATGGTAATATATATATAATTTTTGACATTAAATAATTTAATTTATTTATGACATGTTAATGATGTTGTAATTACCTTATTATTGAAAGACTAAAATAATTGATATTATAAATATGAAAATAAATATAATTTTTGGCATTTGATGAATTCCAATAATTTTCGAGTATAATATGACATGTATGGGTTGATTAAATAATTATTTTGATGAAATCATGTTGTTATGATTTTCACAATAACCAAATACTAAATAGTTTCGAAATAGACATAATTGAGTTTTTAAAACAAATAGTATATTATTAATTAATATAATATTCTAAAAAAATTAATGTTCAGTCAACGGACATAGATATGGTTATATATATAAATTATTAACCACTTGGGTTTCTATTGGATTTTTATATTATGTTTATTTACCATATAATATAAAAATACAAAGAGACTTGGTAAATGTCAAACTATTTAACTAAGAGTTAAATCTAAATGATAAGGTTAATATGGTGACATAAACTATCTAAGACCTATTGGTTGAAAGGTTTTTGACCCATAACTAAATTATCCTTCAAATGAATCATTTCATAATCCATTATAAAAAGAAAATATTTTTATTATAAAATAATATTTCAAATTGTTCCTAATCTGACCCTCACCTCTCCAATAAAAGGGTATTTCTCCTTCTCTTAATTTCACACCTCCAAATAAATTTGTCTCAAAAAACCCCAGCCCAAATATCCTCCCAACTGTCCTCCAATTGTCCTAGAGGCCTTCCATTGTTCACAAAGACATCCTATGGATCTCTTTTGATCAATTAAAATAGAAGAACCCATTGAAGAGGTAAATATTTAGTCACCTCTTTCAAGTTCTTTTATATTTCCACTTACGCTTTCATGGTGGTTTCCATTATAAAAAAATAAATACAGTATCTTATGTATACTATAATTTTTTTATAAAAATTGTACAACCATATTCATTATTCTATTGATCATATGAATGAATAATTCACCATACATGTGTGTGTACGTCTTACCGTATCCACATCGTGGTGTGGTTGTTATTCAAACACATCATTATTTGGATGGATAAAATAATTTGTATAAATGATTTAAATAATAAATATAACATGGTAATGAATATTTATATATTATATAAATCTTATTACATATGATTTCACCATCAATATAATGATATTATCGCTCGTGCATACGTACTGATTACCGTCTCGATGAACGCGATTAGATACATTCACCATTATAATCATTCAAGAATAATATTCAATTTATGATTAAAAAACTTGATTATGAACATAATATAATTATGTATATGAATCAAATACATCCTATCCATAACAAACATGACTTACATAACCATGCATACAATGGAAAATTGATCAGTTAACACATAAAATGAAGAGAGAATAGAAATATTATAACAATGCAATATTAGAGGATAACATATGATATCATATTTATATATATAGTTCTTGTATAATTTAATAACAATGTTTTAAATATTATAAAGGATGTTAACATACCATCATATATAGAAAATTACAAGGTAAGGGTTAATTCCATAATATCATTATTATCCGATGTTGTTTTTATGTATGCATCTACTGGGACCTCCTAATCATCCACATCTGTGTTTCTTAAAAATATATTTCAAAACATTTATACAATATCCTAGACTACTGGTTAAATTCATTTATACCCTTGATGGTATTTTTTAAAAAACAATTATATTTGAATCTTTTTGTCGTTTTCCAAATAAGGTACTTTAGGAACTTTTCAACAAAATTACATGAAGAATGATTTTTTATCTTATATGGTAGGTGTGGCTATTTTTGGCCGTTATCACAATGTCAAATCTTACCTTACAAGATTATAAGAATATTTCCAAAATAAATGTTTTATTTTATAATTATTTAAATCTTAAATGATTTGAAAATACATAGAGATATTTCCCTCAAAATTTTTTTTCATTTCATCTATGTCAACATCCTTTGATAAAATTTACACATTTTTTATGTTGATTTAGTAAGATACAAATATTCCATATCATATTGAAGGTTTTGTGATATATTCGATTATGGATGTGTTATTTTTATACCATTCAGGGTTTATGAATAAAGTATTTACATTTTGTATGCAAGTTCTAATATTAATGATTATGTTATGTTTCAACCATTTCATATGAAGAATGTATTAGAGAAAGTATGTGACAGGTGTAGCTTACTATAGCTCATTAGTGCATCAGTAGGTCTCATGATACAATGAGACGTGTAATTGGATGAGGCCTTTCCCAATTTGATATATGGTTTCGGCCAAGGCCTAAATCTTCTTTAGATATTGTAATGCCTCGACCTCAAAAGCCCAGAGTAGGTGTATTATTACATATCATTCGAATTATCATAAAAGATGAAGTCTCGAAAGACCAATTAGTTTAATTTCCTTAAAGTACTAGAAACATTCATAAGGTTTACATAACATAATAAAATAAAAACTACAACTACATTATTTCCATAGACAACACTGAGATCCCATAGACTATCCCTTTAGGTCATTCATAATATACTTCTTTGCATCCTGGAAAAAATAAAACATAGAAATGGGTGAGCTCATATGCTCGGTAAGGATAACATTATAGCAGAAATGTTTATAAATAAGAATAAACATTTAGGGTCGTGTATAATACTAAAACAAAATCCTTTTAAACTTGAACTTTATCACAATATGGCCAAGATAAAATATAATAATGCCATTTACTTATTCAGATGAATATTCTACTAGTCAAATAATCACATGAAATATCAATGGCCACATTAATAATGATGGAATGCATTATGTCAGACTTTCATAACCACATAGTCAAGGCCTTTGCCAAAACTACAAATAAGATTTTCCCAAGGCCTTCTTTCAAGACACTAGTATTTCTTATGAGACCTACTGATGGATAGAGGAGCTACAACAAGCTCCACCCATCACTTACTAATTCTAATGCATTCCTCATATGAAATGTTTGAAACAAAACATAAACATTTGTATTAAGACTTGCATATGAAATGTCAATACTTTATCCACAAAATATGAATGATATAAAAACAGCACATCAACATTAAAACATAACTCATTCAATACAATATGGAATAATGTACTGTAACAGATTAACCTCAATTGGGGATAATGATGGATATTGAAAAAGATGAAAATAATCATAAAAACTATTTGTGAGAAATAACCCCCTTTTTCTTGAAAACAATTAAAAGTTACACTATTTGTCAAGATGCCTTTTAAAATAGATTTTTGAATCAAAGTGTACCATACCACTTTTAAAAATTTAAAAGGAATTTTAATTTCAAAACATTAATTTCTATATAAATAAATCCTTAAACCCATTTTCAAATCATAGACATTAATGAAAAATATTTAGAATAATAAATCATTAAAACATTCTAAATGATATTTATTTTGTGTTCCTATCCAAAAGAGAGACACTTGAATAAAAATAATTGATCTAATCAAAAAGTTATAATATAATGAGATAAAGGGATTCATGATATACTATTTCAATGTAAATTATATACACCATATAAAAGTGAATTGGTGTATACCAACAAATAAGTCTCAATGTAATGTAAATTGAGATGAAATCTCTTATAAAGACTGTATCATTAGGTTATGGATAAATCAAAGACATAATTATGTGTGAAAATAAAAATACACTAAATTTTATTGTATATTCAGGGTAAATCAATCAGATTACATTCAGACATATTCTTGTAAAAACATCACCAATGAATTGGACGTTTAACTCAATAAATAGAGATTGAGTTAAAATTACTTTTATCAAGTTCATATCGATGACATGAGAATTTATCAAATGAGTGATTATTTGTATCAAATATATATCCATATAAAGAGGAGTGGATATTTTTACATAAGAAAGTGAATAGTGATTTCACACATAATCATGGAGTAAAATAATCAATGAAGTATGTGTAAAGCTGAATGAGTGGAAATTGAAATTTCATATTCCCTTATCGATTTGGTAACATACAAAACATACACCCATGAAAGAGGGATCATATAATTATGATTTAAATACCCATAAATTAAAGTATATTAATCAATGAATACAGTCATGGGATGTACACACACCACATGCAATAAATAAGTTGTGAACAATGGAAATCTCACGGAATTAAAAGTGAGAAAAGAATCCCCTTAATTTGTACTTTTTACTTGATAGAGGGTAGGTTAACCTCATTTATAATAATGAAATAGTTGTTATTAAATTATAAAAGAATCATATGAATTAATATGATATCATATATGATATTTTAATATTTCTTTATTAATAATATCTTAGTATTATCATTGTTTTAAGGGTTAACAGATTCTTTTTCCTTTATATTCTTTGTTATGTGAGTCATATTTTTTATGGATGGGATGTACCTTATTAATATACAGAATGATATAAAGTCTTTAAACATTATTTTTAATCATCTAATCAAAATTAGCCTTAAATGGATATGGTGGGGAATGAATCTCAATGCATTCGTGGAGACGGTAATCCGTACGTACGCACGAGCGACAATATCATTCTTTTGATATTAAAATATTATAGAATTTTATGGTATATCATATATACAGATTCATTATAATGTTATTTTTATTATTTACAAGAATTACACATCATTATTATACCCATCCAAATAATAATGTATTGAATAACAATTACACCATGACGTGGAGACGGTAAGCAATGCGTACGAACGTATGGTGACATGTCTTTCAATGGATGGATAAAATAATAAATTTGGTTTTACCAAATTTATAATAACATAAAAGTATATAGAATATAGTGGATTTATTATTTTACAATGGAAACAACAAAGAAAGAGTAAGTGGATGAAGAATGGAACATGAAAGAGGTGATGAAATATTTACCTCTTCTTTGGGTTCTTCCTTTTGATTGTTTCAAAATGGATCCTTAGGTTGGCTTTATGACTAAAGTAAGGCCTCTAGGATTAAGGTAGGATAATGTATAGGGTATTTGGGAAGGTTTTTTCTGAGACAAATGGCTTTGATGTTGTGAATTAGAGAGAAGGGGGAGTACCCTTTTATAAGAGGGGTGAGGGGAACCTTAGGTAAAGCTATAAATATTGTTTTATAAAAAAAATATTTTTGGTTTATAATGGCTCAAAAAAATTATTTAAGGATAAAGTGGGGATGGTTAGAAAAACACTCAACAAATATGTTTTAGTCTGGTTTTGGTCAATAGATTAACCTTATCATTATGATTTAACTCATAGTTATATAGATCGACATTTACCATGTCTCTTTATATTTTTATATTATATAGCTAATAAAATTACTATATAAATCCTAGAGAATCCCAAGTGGTTCATTAATGATACACCTATCATTATATATGTCTTTTGGACGATCCTTAGATTTTTAGGAATAGAATATCAATAAATATTATAATATTTGTTTTAAAAACTCTTTTATGATGATTTTGACAATATTTGGTATTTTGTTTTTGCTAAATTCATAACAGCATTATTACTTCGAAAACAATTCATCTAACCAACCCTAACATGTCAAATTATCCTATAAAATTAGTGTAATTCATATAAAGTCTCAAATTATATTTATTTATGTTATTATAATTTCTATTATTTTAATATTTCATTAATTAGGTAATTACTGCATCAACATTGTGTCATAAATAAATTAAATTATTTAATGTCTAAAAAATATAAATAAAATATAAATATTTTCGAAATATCTTTATATTTATAATTAATATTTATAGTCGAATTTATCTTATATATGACCCTATATTAAAAATGTTGTAGTTATTAATCTTTGGGTTTAACTATTTTAACTCTTCTTTAAATAAAATAATAATAAGTGTCCTAATCTAATCCAAGTGGACCAAAGAGGATCTTATTTTATTCCTAAGGTTTTTTTGGTCGAATTGTACTTATTCAATAGAATTAGGACATGTGTTTGGGTAATAATAATATCATGTTTACCTTTAATTGCCCTATTTACTTTTAACCATGGTAAATAAAAGTAATAAGTTACTATTAACCAAAAATTATTTTTATCTTATTGAACCACATTTTACTCTTTGATATTAAATGTGTCTCTCAGATTTTTGAAATTCCACTCATAGAAGCGGTTAAATTATGTTTTATGTGAATTGGAAAATTCTCCTAGGAGGTGGGTAAAAGACGATGAAAAATTAAATAAACATTTTATATATCTAAAATTATTATAAACTGACTCCAATGAATTAAATTGAACTTATATAGGTATTATTTATCTATTTTGACCTAAAATAAATATAAATAAAATAAAGAACTATTTATATAAAAATTCAGTTTTAAACTATATCCCAGTGTTTTTCATTATTCATAAAAAATTAAAAGTTTTCAGAAACATACAAAAACATCACCCTAAGATAATTTTTATATTATGTATAAAAAAATTATGTCTATTTTACCAAATTAAAAACCTAAAAATCTAATTTTTTATTTTAAAATTAATTCCCATTGTCAAAAGCAAAAAGCATATTTTTATGAAAGAATAACTACCAAAAGATTGACATTTGTTTATGTCCATTTTCAATGTGAAATCACATCCAATGTCCAACATTGGATTAAATAGTAAAAATATAATATAATTAAACATCCAAAACATTCATATGTATATTTGAACACTATTAATTATTTTGATTAAAAATGTTGTTTTTAGTTAAATTATATTATTTTTCACTATTCACCCAAATATGAATGTTATCTGAAAGACCCCAAAAAATTATTGAAACTATATTATTATGTCCCAATACTAAAGAAGAAGTTTATTTTGTTAAATTGAATGTATAAAAGTTTCAAATAATGGATTTAAAAAGGGTTCACCCTTAAAATGCAGTAAAATTTCATTTTTTGAAAAATACTTCTTTTATGTGAAAAAATGAATTTTTCCTTACATTATGTATAAGAAACTCATTATTTTGATTCCAAAATTATAAAGGTTATATAAAGTTTAATATTTTGTTAATAATATTCATAACTACTTTTGAACGGTTAGTTTGGTAAGTCGTGGTGCGCTTGAACACAATGTTGTGAGTAGTGTATGTTATTTAATTACTTTGAAGAACTAACGTACTATGAAATATTGGGGTGTTACATTCTTCCATCATTTAATAAATGTCATCCTCGTAATTTTTAAAATAGGGCTTGGGAATATAATGGAAAGTCCCACATCAGAAAAAGTGCCAATAAAAGTATCACTTTAAACAAATGAAAGAGAAGTACAATGGTCACCCAATATAACCAATACAAGGATTCCATGTAGGAAAAAATATATATGGAAGATAAAATATGTTTCAAGTTATAATGGAGAGGGATAGAAAACATCATCTAGATAAAGCTAACAACAAGAAAACCACAAACTCTTAATGGGGCAAATGGACATCAGTTTCTTAGTAGGAATGGTAAACGAACAACATTTTTTACTTTTAAGTTACATTTCATTATGATGAGGAATTTATTTATAATATTGACTAAGAACATAAAGATATATACTTACTTTTTTACGTAGAGTTTCATTCTTTAATAAATTTTTACCACTAACTCGTTTTTTTTTAAAGATGAGTATTCAAGAAAGCTTGGTCACACTAGAAGAGCTAGAATAAACATCTAGAAAATCACATGATCCACTAAGGATGAAGTATATATTTACCCTGTCTTTGGAAATTAATCAAAACCAAAACAGCTAGTATAAGATCTGCCGATCCCCCAAAAGGGTATTCCTTTATAGAAAGAAACAATAATATTAATTTCTAAAATTACACCATCAATAACCCAAACGTAAATAAATACCATTCAATAAATAATTTTACATAAAATCCGTCAATATAATCCAAACTAATATTGAAACCCACAACATAGAAGAATATTGTTATGTAGTCTTCCACATAAAATTGTATCTCCAAATGAAATCAACTTCTCTTAAAGTCCCATACGTAAAAGTAATTAACCAAATCACATATTCTCAATTATTGGTTAATCATTTCCATAGAAAACCCAAATCACTATATATCCACAATAAAAACATAGAAAAAAATCCACCATTATTCCTCAAATTAAATCCCATAGTATTCTATTATCCTTGGTCATAGAGTGTTCCCAAAAAAGAAAACCTCTTCCAAAATAACATTTATCACTTAATCACCAAATCATTTTACAATACTAAGGGTATTAATTTTATATGAAATGAGATCCCAAATAAACTTATTATTGATCAATAAAATCTTTTAACTAAAAATAATTAGTCACACTAACCAAGGAGTTCACGTAGTCCAGTGGTAGGAGATAAATCCCAATCGCACTCTTGTTGTGGGTTCGATTCCCATATCTTTTCCTGACGCGATGGGTTGTCACACGGTCTGCGTGTTGTCCCTTTTCAAAAACTATATTTTATACATTAAAAAAATGTAATAAATTCAAAAAAATAACCATAATATAATTTAAAAACAAATTTTATCTCATACCTTGCATTTTCATCCCAAAATAGAATAACATGTAATTTCCTCAACCCCAGTGATCATATAAAACCATAATGTTATTTATATCTATATCCACAATAGAAAAGATAAGTCTCCCTCAAATATCATTTTCACATGAAAAACTACAGGGTTACAAATACAATAGAAAATTATTCCAATTTAATCCCATCAAGAAGGAGAACTAATACTTTAAAACATTTCTCCAACAATTTATTTCCTCATAGCTCTTTTATAGACCAAGAAAATATCCTATAGAATAGAAAATTCACTCGGGTAATGGCCAGGTCCCCTACATTTATGGCGAATGACTATAAATGGATTCTTGGGACCATTTTTATTTTCTTCCATTGTACTCATCATTTTTTCCTGGAAATTATTCACTTTATGTCCTTCTTTCCCACACGTAAATCATTTCTTTGTTCCATTGAGATAGTTTCTTTGGTGTCTCCTTCCACATTTCCTACATGATAGAAACTGAGGATTCTTTTTCTCCATGGTCTCCACTACTAGATCTCTTATCATTCATCACATTTCTCTTCTTTGTTGAGTCTGGGAGTTGGTTAATATATATGTTGTTGATCATATTTTTTGAAAACTAATTTTTCATGAACACAATATCTTTTACGCCTATAAAAATTCCATTTTGTTTTTCATTTACACTACCATTCCCACCTTTTACATCATTCTCAATATTGTTATGACTTCATTGGAACCAAGCCATTGGCTAAAACTAGAAATAATTGTGTGAGTAACAGTAGTCATGAAAACATTTAGAAAATATCATGACACTGTATTTTTAATTTGAAACACCTTAGGATTAACCATGGTCATTTATTTTCATATTATATTAAAATACATCCTATAGGTTTGTAATGAAAATGTATATTATCCTAATCATATCCCTCAGGATTGTTATAACCACGTGTCCAGAAAGGCCTGTTGACGTGCACCAGTTCCCGTTCAAGTCTAGCTCAAAGCAGTGTTTTCGGGTTTTACCCCATGGCACATCTATTCCAGAGCCGCCTCTACCTGCATGTATCCAGACATGGATGTATTGTTTGGAAAACTCACAAAATATGTACTATAATAAAATTTTAGTAAGTTACTCTATACTAATATTCAAAGTCTATCATAGGGCTATGTACTATAATAAGAGTTTATCTAAATCTAGTTTCAAATATTTTTACTAAACTTCCTCTAGTACCAACTGTAACACCCCAACCACAGAAGTCCAGATTCAGTGCATTATTATGTATCATTGCCATGATCTTAAGAGATCAAGTATCGAAAAATCTATTTGTTTAGTATCCTTGGAAGTACTAGATACATTCATAAGGTTTACATTACATCATAAAATTAAAATCTAAAATAACATTGTTTCCATACACAATACTAAGATCCTATAAACTATCCCTGCAGGTCCATCATAATATACTTCTCTGTATCCTGGGAAAAATAAAACATAGAAAGGGGTGATCTCATATTATTAGAAAGGATAAGAGTATAGCGTAAACATTCATAAATAAGCATAAACATTTAAGGTAGTGTATAAGACTAAAAGAAAAATCTTTTAAAATTGAACTTCATCATAATATGGAAAAGATAAAGTCAAATAATTCCATTTACTAATTCACATGAATATTCTACTAGATTAATAATCACATTCAATATCAATAGCCATATTCATAATGATGGAATTCATAGTGACAGACTTTCATAACCACATAGTCAAAGCCTTGTGCCAAAAAATCTAATAAGATTTTGTCAAGGCCTTCGGCCAAGACACTAGTTTGTCTCATGAGACCTACCGATGCATCGAGGAACTATAACGGGCTTCACCTATCACTTACTAAGTCTAATGCATTCATCATATGAAAGTTTTGAAACATGACATAAAAATTCGTATTAAAACTTGCATACGAAATGTCAATACTTTATCCACAAACCACAAATGGTATAAAAATAGCACATCCATAGTCAAACATAACTCATTCAATACAATATGGAAGAATGTACTATAACATATTATCCTCAATCGATAATATTGATGGATATTGAGATAGATGAAAATAATCAACAAAACTATTTGAGAGAAATATCCCCCTTTTTCTTGAAAACATTTAAAAGTCACACTATTTGTCAAGAAGCCTTTTAAAATAGATTTTGGAATCAAAGTGTCCCATACCAATTTGAAACTTATAAAAGTTATTTTAATTTTAAAACAGTAATATCCATATAAATATATCCTTAAACCCATTTTTAAAACATGGAAATTAGTGAGAAAGATTTAGAATAATAAATCTCTAAAACATTTAAGATGATATTTTAGTTAGAGTTCCTAACCAAAATAGAGACACTTGAATACAAATAATTGAGGTAATCAAGACATTATAATATCATGAGAAAAAAGGGATTCATGATATACAATGTCAAAGTACATTATATACACCATATAAACGTGAATTGGTGTATAACAACAAATAAGTCTCAACGGAATTTAAATTGATATGAAATCTCTTATAAAGAATGTATCCTTAGGTTAAGGATAAATCAAAGACATAATTATGTGTGACAAATATAAATACACTCAATATTATTGGATATTAATTGTAAATCTATCAGATGACATTCACACATATTCGTGTAAAAAAACACCAATGAATTGGATGTTTAACTCAATAAATGGAGATTGAGTTAAAATTACTCTTATTAAGTTCTTATCGATGACATGAGAATTTATCAATGGAGTGATGATGTGTAACAAAATTATATCCACTGAAAGGGGAGTGGATATTATTACATAACCATGTGAATATTGATTCCACTCATTATCTTGGAGTAAAATAATCAATGAAGTATACATAAAGCCGAATGAGTTGAAATTGAAAATTCAAATTCCCTTATCGATTTGGTAACAAACTAAACCTACAACCGTGAAATAGGGATCATACAATTATGATGTCAATATCCCTAAATTAATGTATATAACCCAATGAATACAATCATGGATAGTACACACACCACATGCAATAAATAAGTGGTTTTACAATGGAAGTCTCACGGACTTAAAAGTGAGATAAGAAACCCCTTAATCTGTAATTTTTCCTTGGTCGAGGGTAGGTTAACATTCTGTATAATGATGAAATAATTGTTATTAAATCATAAAAGAATCATTTACATTAATATGATATTATATATGATCATTTAACATTGGTTTGATAATAATATCTTAGTATTATCGTTGTTTTGGGTGTTAACAGATTCAATTTTCATTATATTCTTTGTTATGTGAGTCATATTTTTTATGGATGGGATGTATCTTAAACATATCCAGAATTATATCAAGTCGTTAAACATAATTTTTAATCATGTAATGAAAATTAGTCTAAAATGGATACGATGGGGAATGAATCTCATCGCATTCGTGGAGACGGTAATCCGTACGTACGCACAAGCGACAATATAATTATATTGATATTAAAATAATTTATAATTGGATGGTATATCATGTATAAAAAATAATTATCTTGTTATATTTTTTATTTTCATTAATTACACATCATTATTAAACCCATCCAAATAATAATGTATTGAATAACAATTACACCACCACGTGGAGATGGTAAGCCGTACGTACACACGTATGGTGACATGTCATTCATAGGATGGATAGAATAATGAATTTGGTTGTACCATATTTATAATAACCTAATAGTATATAGAATATATTGGATTAGTTATTTTACGATGGAAACAACAATGAAAGAGGATGTCGAAAAGGAAAGGAACTTGAAAGAGGTCATTAAATATTTACCACTTTTTCGAGTACTTCCTTTTGATTTGACCTAAAGGGCTCTATAGATTGGATTTATGACTAAATTAAGGCCTCTGGGATGAATGGAGGATAGTTGAGAGGATATTTGGAAAGGTTTTTTCCAATCTAAATGCCTCTGAAGGTATGAATGAGAGAGAAGGGGAAGTACCCTTTTATAAGAGGGGTGAGTGGTAGCTATGGAAAAGCCATAAATGTTATTTTATAATAAATAATTTTCAATTTATAAGGGCTAAAAATAGATTATTTAATGGATAATGTGTGGATTGGTAGAAAACCACTCAACCAATTGGTTTTAGACAGGTCTGGGTCACTATATTTACCTTATCTTTTAGATTTAACTCTTAGTTAAATGGTTTTACATTTACCATGTCTCTTTATATTTTTATACTATTTGGATAATAAACTAACTATATACTTCCACGAAAACACCAAGTGGTTCATTAATGATACACCTATCATTATATAAGTTTTTTTTTTCTGAAGCTTATATTTTTAAAAATAGAATATCAATTAATAATTTAATATTTGTTTTAAAATCTCTTTTATGTCAATTTTGACACTATTTGGTATTTTGTTTTTCTTAAATTCTTAACACATTTATTACATCGAAAAATATTCATATAAACAACCTTAACATGTCTCATTAACCTATAAAATTAGTGGAATTCATAAAAAGTCAAAAATTACATTTATTTGGATATTTATAATATCAATTATTTAAATATTTCATTAATTAGGTAATTACTACATCATCATTGTGTCATAAATAAATTAAATTATTTAATGTCTAAAAAATATAAATAAAATAACATTATTTATTAATTTTTTTCTCTCTAATTAATATTTATAGTAGAATTTGTCTTCTATATAACCCTTTATTAAATATGTTATAGTTATTAATCTTTGATTTTAACTCTGTTAACTCTTCTTCAAATAAAATAAAAATAAGTGACATAATCTAATCCAATTTTTATAGAAGAGGATCATATTATATTCCTAAGGTTGTTTTTGGTCGATTTATATGTTTCCAATAGAATTAGGATATGTGTTAGGTTATTAATAATATCATTTTTACCCTTAATTACCCAATTTACTTTTAACTATGGTAAATAAAAGTAAAAAGTTACTATTCACAAAAAAACTATTTTTATCTTATTTAAAAAAATTATACTCCTTGATTGTAACCATGTATCTTGGATTTTCAAAATTCTACTAAAGACATGGTAAAATTACATTTTATGTAAATTTTCAAATTCTCCTAGGAGGTGGGTAAAAGACGGTGAAAACTTCAATAAAATTTTTACATATCTAAAATTATTATAAACTGAATCCAATGAATTAAATTTAACATGTATAGGTATTTCAAATCTATTTATACCAAAAATAAATTTAAATTGAATAAATAATAATTTCAATAAAAATTCGGTTTTTAACTATAACTCATTGTTTTTCACTATTCATCAAAAATTAAAAGTTTTCAAAAGCATAGAAAAAATTCACCCTAAGATAATTATGATATTATGAATTCATAAATAAAGTATATTTTACCAAATTGAAAATATAGAAATTTCATTTATTAGTTTAAAATTAATTCACATTGTCAAAACCAATAAACATATTTTTATAAAATAATAACTACCAAAAGATAGACATTTGTTTATGTGCAATTTCAATGTGCAAGTATTTCCAATGACAAACATTGGATTAAATGGTAAAAAATATAATTTAAATATACATCCAAACTATTCATATATATAGTTTATCACTATAAATTATTTTGATTAAAAAATTTGTTTTCAGTTAAAATATATTATTTATCATTAATCAACAAAATATGAATGTTATAAGAAAAACACTAAAAATTTATTGAAACTAAATTCTTCTGTCCTGATACCATAGAAGAAGTTGATTTTGTCATATTTAATATATATATTTTTCAAATATTGGATTTAAAAAATGTTCTCCATTAAAAGGTGGTAAAATTGCATTTTTTGAAAATTACCTCTTTTATATGAAATTAATGAATTTGTACTTACATTGTGTCTAAGAAACTCATAATACGAATTCTAAAATTATAAGGGTTATATAAAGTTCAAAATTTTGTTAATACTAATCATAACTTCTTTTGAACGGCTAGTTTGGTAAGTCTTGGTGCGCTTGAACTCGATGTTGCATGTAGTGTATGTTATTGAATTACTTTGAAGAACTAAAGTACTATGAAATCTTGGGGTATTACAGACGTCTTGGCTAAGACCTTGACAATTGGTTTCAGAATGTATAGCAATATACATTCCTTCATTATGAAAATAATAATGGTCATTCATTTTGTTATTCAACTAGTATAATATCCATGACAATGTTTTATTATAGAATTATTTACTGAGCTAATATTTTTGCCATAAAGTGTTCATGTTTATTATTTGTAAAGGAATCTGTTTTTAATTATTCACCATGCCTATTGTTTATGTTATCTTCCACTGTATTTCATACCCCTACTAATTTTTTGATCTCACCTCATTCGTATGTATTATTTTCTCAGTATATGAAGAATTTTTTTTATGGCGGACTTGCAGGCATGATGTAGAAGAAATTGATGTTTTTAATGGAAAAATTAGTGTTGTATTTTTTCATGTTGTAATGTTGAACTTATCCATGTATCATGATTCTATGGAAACTAAACTGATCGGTCTTTCAGGACATGATTCCTTGTGATCATGCCAATTTTATATAATAAGGCACAGACTCTGGGTAACTGGGGCTGGGGCGTTAATGTTGACATTAGTGGAAGTTTAGTACAAACCTTGGAAACTAGATTTACAAAAACTCGGATAAGAGGACATTACCCTAAGATAGACTTTGAGAATTAGTATATGATAACATCCAAGAATTTTTGTACTTTAGGGATTTTGTGAGATTTCCAAACAATACATCCATGTATGGATACAAGTAGATAACAGCAGCTCTGGCATAGATGCACCTAGGGGTAAAACTCGAAAACACCACATTGATCTAGACTCGAACGAGAATTGATGCTTGACAATGGGAATTGCTACACTCTTGGTTAAGACACTCCTAGTAGATATTCATAATATAATTCTCATTTTATTTACAGACCATTGTTAAAGATTTATGTGTATATACCTTCGTAAAGAAAACATTTTTATAACTATTGATTATATTCGTAAACTGTTAATTTTATGTTAAGTGTTTAAAAAGTTTTGAATTATGTATTGAAATTCATTAAATAATCTACTGTATTCCATTATTTAGAAATATAGCCTAGTGTAAGGAATGTAAACCATATTAATGCATGTAATACATGTAGATATTTCCCTCCATCTCAAGATAATTATAGTGGAGATGGTGATGCAACTGGTGTTGATCAGCTTATCACCATACATGGACAACACACTCAGGTTATGAATAATAACCTTAACCGTATGGAGAACCTTGATCAACAATATTTAGGATCATTGTTAGACTGCTTCATTAGGCAACAACCACCAACAACCAATGGGTCTACAAACCCATTTGTAGCTGAGCAATGGATAAGTTTCTTTGAGAAAATATTTTATGCTTTGGGAGTAGGGAAAGGGAAAATTTTTTCATGGAAGTTTATCATCTCACGGGAGATGCCGATCAATGGTGGTAATTAATTAAAAACACAAAGGAGGATGAATAAGTTTCATGTATTGAATTGGGGGTGATTAAAGATATTTTCTTAAAAAAATACTTTCCTTGTGACCATCTAGCAGATTTAGAAAGGAAATTTCTGAGTCTGAGGCAAAAAGAGGATGATAAAGAAATAATTATAGGTGAGCAATGGAATGTTCAAATAGAGGATATTCCTATTGTGCAAAAATATGTCGATTTGTTTCCAGAGGATTTACTTGGACATCCTCCAGAATGAGAAATTGAGTTTTCTATTGATTTAGTTCCTAGTTTATGGCCCATATCGAAGACTCCTTGTAGAATGGACACTGTGGAATTAGTGGAACTAATGAAACTACCAGAGGAATTTAGAAATAAGGTAATTATTATCCCTAGTTTTTCTCCATTAGTATCCCATGTCCTTTTTTGTTAAGAAGAAAGAATGATCTATGAGGTTGTGCACTGACTATAGCTAGATCAATGCTATAAAAATAAAGAACAAGTATCCCCTACATTGCATTGATGATCTATTCAACCAAATTCATGGAGATAAATATTATTCAAAGATCAACCTTCAATCTTGATATCATCAGTTGTGTGTAAAGAATGAATAAATTTTGAAAACAACATTTTGAACTAGGTACATGCATTATGAGTATACAGTAATGCCTTTTGGATTGACTAACTCACCCTCTGTTTTCATGGAATTAATGAATAGAGTTTTCAAGGAATATATTGATTAATTTGTAGTTGTATTTATTTATGATATCTTATAATAATCAAAAAGCTACAAATATCATGAAAATCACTTGGGGACTATTCTAAAAACCCTATGATGAAATGGATTATATGGGATGTTTAGCAAGTGTGAATTTTGGATTCAAGATATTTCTTTCGGGGTCTATATTTCCTCTAAAGATGGAATCTTTGTTGATCATTCAATGACCAAGGGAATCCATGAATGGCCAACACCGAAAATTATAACTGAGGTATCTAGTTTTATTGGATTAGTAGGTTATTATCAACGTTTTGTCTAGAATTTTTCCTGGTTGGCTAACCCATTAACCATTCTCACACGTAAGGGGTTAAATTTGTTTAGACAAAAGTGTGTGAAGAATGTTTTGATGAAATTAATAGAAGATTAGTCAATGCTCCTATCTTGACTCTACCATCAGGGGATGATGGGTTTGTTATTTATAGTAATGATTCAAAGAAATAACTTGGTTGTGTCCTAATGCAAAATGACATAGTTATGGCCTTTATATCACGATAGAGAAAAACTTATGTGAAAATCAATCAAATTCATGATCTTTTGTTAACAGCTGTAATCTCTGATCTGAATATATGGAGACACTATCTCTATGGTGAAAATGTGAGATTTATTCTGATCATTATAGTTTTATGAATATTTTCTCACAAAAAGAACTAAACAATACACAATGGAGATGACTTGAACTACTCAAGGATTATAATTTCACAATACACTATCATCCAGGGAAGGTAAATGAGGTGGAAGATGGATTGATTGAAAAGATCATGTAGTTTGGAACAAGATGAGAGTTAAAAGGGATCTTATTTTCATGGATCTAGTAATGATGTATATGGAAATAACCATGGAATGTGAAACATCTATTTTTTTCAAATGGTTTCAAAGTCATATTTACTAGAAAGGATAATAAATTCTCGGACTGATGATGAAAAGTTTCAAAAGAAAATTAAAGCTGTAAATGATGGGAGATTCAGTGACGTCATATATGAAGATGGAATTTTGAAATTTTGGAAGAGACATTGTGTTTCTGATATACTGGATCTAAAAAGGGAATTGTTGGGCGATGCCCATAATTCCAATATATATATACACACTGGGAGCACAAAGATGTATATATATTTGAAGAAATATTTTTTTGGGACAACATTAACAGAGATATTTTTTAATTTTTTTAAAGATGTATATTTCTCCAACAAGTGAAAGTGGGAAGACAACATCCTTGATGATTCATGCAACCTTTTCTCATACCTCAGTGGAAATGGGATGATATAACGATGGAATTTGTCTCAGGACTACCAAGGACTCCATGAAGGAACAATGAAATATGGGTCATTGTTGATCATCTTACAATGTCAGCACATTTTCATACTATAACATTAAATTTACCACTTGAATCTTTTAAAAGACTATATATTAATGAAGTTGTTAGACAGCATGGTGCACCCTTATTGATTGTTTTTTATCGTGATCCATGTATTGCATCCTGATTCTGGAAAATTCATCTTATGGCCCTAGATACTGAACTTCATTTGAGCACTGCCTACCACCCTCACACTAATGGAAAAACAAAATGGACTATTCAAACATCAGAATACTTGTTGAGATCTTTATCACTTGACTTTCAAGGTATGTTGGATCTGTATTTACCTCAGGTATATTTTACCTATAACAATAGTTTCCATTAAAGTATTCAGATGTCACCATATGGAGAGTTATATGGTAAGAGATGTCACACACCAACATGTTGGGATGATGTTAGTGAAAGAAAAATTGTAGGACCAGAACATGTTGAGGAAACAATTGAAAAAGTGACGATTATCCAAACCCACATCAATGTATCCCAAAGTAGGAAAAAGAGCTATGCAAATAATCGAAGGAAGGATTTGGAATTTCATGTATAAGATCATGGTTTTTTGAAGTTATCTCAATTGAATTGAGTTATATGATTCTATAAGAAGGGTAAATTAAGTCTCAGGTAAATCAGACCGTTCGAAATTATAGATAGAATTTGGATGTATCTTACTGTTTGGAAATATCGCCAAGTCTCTCCAAAGATCACGATGTGTTCCACGTAACACTGTTGAAAAAATACATGCCTTACCCAACATATGTACTCACCTATGACCAAATTGAACTGGAAGCTGATATATCTTATTATGAAGAGCCTTCCAGGATTCCTGATACCAGATAACAAGTGCTGAAAAAGATTACAACTCTTCTGGAAAAAGTTCTATGTGGAAACCATAAGATAGAAGAGGCCACATGAGAACCTGGGGAACTTATGATGATGAACCACCCAAATCGTTTTGTGCGGTAGTATTCTAGAAATATAGATGAAGAAATTATTTTAAATAGGGAATAATGTAACACCCCAAGCATCCAAATTACGTTTCCCTTTAAATAATGCAATAGCTTGTATTATACGCAACATCAGGATTCTAACACATCGTGACCAATCAAACTAGCCATTATGACTAGTAATACCCACTTTTTGAAATTTTATAAATTTTATTTTCCAAAATTAAATTAATTTTTTAATTCGGAATATCTAAATTAGTATAGGGTTAATTTTGGGTATTTTTCAGAAAAATTTCAATTGTTGATGAACAGTGAAAAACACATCGTTATTGGTTAAAACTGACCTTTAATGTAAATAATTATTTATTTTATTTAAATTTTTATTAGGTCAAAATAGATACATTATACAAATATATGTTCAATTTAATTCATGTGAGTCATTTTATAATATGTTTAGATAAATAAAACTTTTTACCGTTTTTACCCACCTCCAAGAAGCATTTGAAAATTTGAATAAACATTTATTTTACAGCTTCTCGGAGTTTAGTTTCAAAAATCTGACATACAATTTAAATATCAATGAGTAATATGTGGTTTAATAAGATAAAAATATTTTTTTGGGGAATAGTAGCTTTTGACTTTTTTTTACCAAGGTTAAAAGTAAATAGGAAAATTAAGGGTAAAAATTATATCATAATTACCCTAACTCATCTCCATATTCTATTGGATAAGTTTTATTGTACCAAAATAACATAGGAATAATATATGATCCCCTTTTGTTCACTTGGATTATATTAGGACAGTTTTTATTAATTTATTTAAAGAAGAGTAAAAAGAGTTAAATTCAAGTTTTAATAAAAACCATTAATACTATTGGGTTTCACATAAGATAAATTCGACTATAAATATTTATTAGAAATATAATTATATTTTGTACATAATGGAATTTTATTTATAATTTTTTTACATTAAATAATTTAATTTATTTATTGCACAATGAGGATTCAGTAATTACCTTGTTAATGAAAGATTAAAATAATTGATATTATAAATATCCAAATATATTTAATTCATGACTTTTTATGAATTCCACTAATTTTATAGGTTAATATGACATTTTATGGTTGATTAAATAATTTTTTTAGGTAATCATGTTGTTAGGATTTTGAAAAATATGAAATACTAAATAGTGTCAAAATTGAAATATTCGAGTTTTTTAAAAACATTAATATATTATTAATTGATATAATATTCAAAAATACAAATGGTTCAGCCAATGGACTTATATAAGGTTATATATATTAATAATTAACCACCTGGGGTTCGCTAGTTTTGTTATAGTATGTTTATTAACCATATAATATAAAAATACAAAGAGACATTGTAAAGGTTAAACTATGTAACTAAGAGTTATATCTAAAAGATAAGGTCAATAAGATGACCTAAACCTTTATAAAACCTATTTATTGAGAGTTTTTCAACAAATCCCCACCTTATCATGGAAATAAATCATTTTTGATCCATTAAAACTGAAAATTATTTTATTATAAAATAATATTTCATGCATTTCCTAAAGTGACCATCACCTCTCTTATAAAAGTATACTCCCCCTTCTCTTAATTTCACTCCCCAAAGAAATTTGTCTTGGACAACCCCTACAATAATATCCTCCAAACATACCTCCCTTCCTTCCATATGCCTTCCTTTGGTCAGAAATCCTACCTATGGACCCCTTTTGATCAAATCAAAAGGAAGAACCCAAAGAAGAGGTAAATATTCCATCACCTCTTTCATGTTCTTTTTGTCTTCCACATCCGCTATCAATGTAGTATCCATTATAAAATAATATCTCCAGTATAATCTATATACTATTATGTTATTATAAAAATGGTACAATCATATTCATTATTGTAGCCATTATATGAATGAAAAGGTCACCATACGTGTGTCTGTACGGCTTACCATCTCCACGTCATGGTGTAGTTGTTATTCAGACACTTAATTATTTGGATTGGTATAATAATGAGTAAAAATAAAGAAAATAAAAAATATAACTTTTTAATTATTATGTATATATAATTTATTGTCCAATTATATACAATTTCATCATCAATATAATGATATTGTCTCTCGTGCATACGTGCAGATTACCGTCTCCATGAACACAATGAGATTCATTCCCCATTGTAATCATTCTAGAATAATTTTCGTTTTATATTAAAAAATAATGATTTTGAACATAATATCACTCTGTATGTGAATTATTTACATTTAATCAATAAAATACATGGCTTACATAACCAGGCATATAAAGGAAAATAAATCTGTTAACACCCGAAATGATGATACTACTGAAATATTATTAGCAAAGTAGCATTAGAGGATCGTATATGAAATAATGTTTATTAATATTGTTCTCGTATAATTTAATTACAAGGATTTTACTATTATACAAGAGGTTAAACAACCATCGACTAAGGAAATGTACTAGGTAAGGGTTAATTTCACTATCTTTTTATTATCTATGGTTTCTTTAATGTAAGAATCTACTAGGACCTCTTTTTCATCCACATCTGGGTTTCATAAAAATTTATTTCAAAACATTATTCACTATATCCAAGATTATTGGTTAAAACCATCTATACCATTGTTTGACTTTTTATAAAAATATTATAAATGAATATTTCAGTTGTTTTCAAAACCATGTTCTTTATGACCTTTTCAGAAAAGTTATCGTAAGAATGTTTTTAACTTATATGGAAGGTGCAGCTATTTTCCACCATTATAAAATTGTCGAAGGATCCCTTAGAAGCCTATAATTATATTTTCAAAATTAATATTTTCTTTTATAATCATGTGACTCTTAAATGACTTCAAAATAGAAAGAGATATTTCTCTCAAAAACGTTGGATTTCATCTATGTCTACATCCATTGATAAAATTTAAACATGTTTGAAGTTTATTTATTATGAAGAAAATATTCAATATTGTATTTATGGTTTTGTGATATGTTCGACTTTGGAAGTGTTATTTTTATACCATTCATGGTTTATTTTAAAGTAATGAAATTTCGTATTCTAGTTTTAATAAGAATGTTTATGTTATGTTTCAACCTTTTCATATGAGGAATGTATTGGACTTGGATTGTGACAGGTGTAGATTTCTATAGCTCCTCAGTGCATCGGTAGGTCTTATGGGAAAATTTTATGTGGAATTGGCCAAGGAAATTTCCAATTTGATATATGGTTTTGGTCGGGGCATAAATCATTTTTAGATGCCTTGGTTGAGGCCTTGACAAGATGTCACAAAATGTCTAACATTATACAATCCTTCATTATGAAAATCATAATAATGGTTCATGTGGTAAGTCGACTAGTAGAATACCCATGAATATGTTTTATTAGTTCATTATTTACTCAGCTCATATTCATACCATAATGTATTGTTGTTTTTTATTTTTAATGGCATGTGTTTTGAATAATTCATCATGCAGAATGTTTATGTTATCTTCCACTATATTACTAACCCTTACAAGGTGTTTGTGCTCACTCATTTCCTATGAATCATTCTCCTAGTATATGAAGCCATTAGTTATGAAGGACCTTCAGGAATATTCTAGGAGAGATGGATGTTTCTAATGGAACAAATTAATGTTTTATTTCTTTTCAACTTGTAATGATGATCTTATATTTGTATCTTATTTCCAAGGCGACAAAATTGATCGGTCTTTCCGGACATGATTTATTATGATCATGCCAATTTAATGTAACAATGCACTGACTTTGGGTAACTGGGGTCAAGTAATTACATAAATAACCATAAGTAATTTTTTTCCTAAAGAAGGGTGAATGTGACATCCATAATAGTAGAGATGTAATAGAGTATCATGGGCTTAGTGGAGGGACCAGTAAGATTTATAATATCTTATTTGAGGATAAATGTTTACATCATGATGAATTAATTCTAGAAGTAGATCATTTTAGTGATGTATTTTCCGATGATATTTTTTATTACCTTGATAGAGAGGAAGATTTTATGATTGATCTCATTATGGGAGAAACTCCAGTGTCCATTACTCCATACTGGATGACACCGATAGAGAAATTGGAGATCAGGAGGAAATTAGAGAACTTGGTGTCCTATGGTTTTATACGGTCTATCAATTTTTCTTGGGGGTTTTCATTCCGTTATCCAATAACGTAGGTGGAAAAATTTATTTACGCATATATTATATATTGTTGAACCAATATACGGTCATCAAATGGTGTCCACTACCTTGAATAGATGATCTCATTGATCTGATCTTAGGATATGTGGTCTCCTCTATGATTGACCTAGAATATATCTATCATCATCCATGATTCAAGTCATTAGACATACCTCATACCACATTCGGTAATAGGTATGTTTTTTCTGATTATATTGTTATATCATTTGTCATTACAAAAAAGTGTTTCATTCTCATGGATTCAATGAATATGGTGTTCCACCACTATCTTTATTCCACTATTGTAGTATTTATGGATGACACCATGGTGTACCCTCAAACTCTTATCAATCATTTTAATCACCTTGAGATAGTTCTAGGTACACTGACACTAAATCAACTTTATAACCAGCTTTCAAAGTGAAACTTCTAAATTGACAAAGATCACTTATTCGGTTATATTGTCTTGGAAATTTATGTATCCTTTTTACCCATATAAGTTGAGTTCTACATTTTCCTAGGAGAATATCGAGAATGAGTTTATGATATGAAGATTCATGGGGGTAGGAATGATATTTTTGGAGTTATAAAGGAATTATCCAACCATTCATCACCTATTATTATTAATACAAATAATGGTGTTATGTTTATATGGTTATAAGTGTCTCAGAAATACATTAATTAGTTTAAAAGGATATTTATATCAACACCTTTTCTGGTTCAACTAGATCCAGGAAGAGGTTTTACAATCATCCATGATACATTATGAATCATCCTAAGAGTAGTTTTAATGATGTAGTAAATAATTTTTCTATATGGATCTCAGTAGTGGAGACCTCAAGAGAAAAATTAACTAGCTCAAGACTTCAAGATAACAGTACTTTTTTTTCCATACATTACATGATAAATTATCTTTTGGGGGAGATATTTTTGGAGTATACCAATCAGAATATCCCAAAATATTTCATTACATAGTATGACATGAATATAAAACAAATAATATTGGTCATATATCTTCAATAATTTGATTTTAAGCTTTTATATACACCTGAAATGGGAAATGTAGTAGCTGATGAGTTGAGATAGAAAACTCAAACATAAGGCATAAATCAAACTAGTGACGAATGGAAATTGATAGATGTATTATTTTACATTAATATAATATTTTACAATAGTCATGATAATTATTATCACTCATCCTTGATAGTTACTAATTATCTACAATATATGTTGAAAAGAGGGAAATTTTTAGATCCTGAGGGCTTGGTTATCTGTGACCATATTTTGGGAGCTAACACACATCCAGATTTTCATATGTACAAAAATGACATCCAGAGTATGCCTGGAAAAATCTAGGATCCCACAGATATGATATAGGACATGATGAGAGAGTACCACACAAATCAATTGGAAATTAATCTTGTAATATCCATGATATATGAAGACATGCCATGGTAGTATTAGTGTACTATGGTTAAACATCAGATTGGAGGATTTATTACTAGGTATTCCACCTATAAAAAGGTGAAGGTGGTGATACACTAACTAGAAGGCTTGATTCAGCCACTTCCAGTCCTAGAATGTAAATGAGAAGATATAGATAATGATTTTGTACTGAGATTAACTAGATCGCTTAGCGGTAGAGTTGTTATATGGATTGTAATTGACAAAATGATGAATGTATCCAACTTCATTCCATTTTTTAAGACTTTCTTAGTTGATCGGTTTGGAATATTATATGGCTATGTGATCATATGACTACACGAGGTCCCTCATACTGTAATTTTGGATAGGGATCCATGTTTCATCTCATGGTTCTTACAAGGGTAATAAAATGATTTCGGTACCTATGTTCTTCTAAGAAAATCAATTCACACACGCAATAATGGACAATTATAATGGATTATAAATGATCGGGAGGACATTTTACAATTATGAATCCTTAGAATTTATGATTTTGGGGAGAATAAAATCCCCCTAATCAAGTTCTCCTCCAATAAAACATTTATGCAATGATTCAGATGGATCCTTTTGAGTCCTTTTATGTTAGGTTGTACTAATCTCCCTTATGATGGATAGAGGTAGGTTAGGTAGTCCAACTAGGTCCCCATCTCATATATAATAATTTACTGCTAGTTGAGCTGATCAGAAAGTGTATATCTACTTCTCATTGTTGACAAAAATTGTATGCCAATCTCCACAACCGACCACTTTAGTTCATGTTTGGGGATTGGGTTTTTTTTCAGTTTTACCCAAGCTGGGGAATAAATGGATAAAGTGTAAAGGAAAGCTTTCTCAGTACTTGTTTGTCCATTTTAGATATTGGAGAGAGTTGGGAATATGGATTTTAATTTTTTACATCCCTGGATGCACCATTCAATGGATGACATCTTCTATGATTCACAAGTAATGCCCCGACCCTAGTTACCTAGTGTCGGTGCATTATTACATAAAATTGGCATGATCACCAAAGATTAAGTCTCTAAAGACCAATTATCTTAGTAGCCTTGCAAACACTAGATAAATTCCTAAGTCTTAAATTCCATGATAAAATGGAAAACTACAACAACATAGTTTCCATAGTCCATAGTCATTTCCCCTCAGACTATCTCTATAGTTCAGTCATAAAATACTTCATCACATCATGGTAAAAAATACATAAAAAGTGGTGAGCATAGATGCTCAGTAATGATAACAATATAGTGTAAATTTTCATAAGTATGCATAAACATTTAAGGCAATGTATAACTAAAACAAAATCCTTTAAAACTTGAACTTCATCATGACATGGAAAAAATAAAATGAAATAATGCCATTTACTTATTCACATGGATATTCAATTAGTCGAATAATCACATACAATATCAATTATCACTTTCATAATGACGGAATGCATAATTCAGACTATCAAAACCACATAGTCAAGGCCTTGGGCCAAAACTATAAATAATATTATGTCAAGGCCTTGTGAAAAAGAACTAGTTTTTCTCATAAGACCTAATGATGCATCGAGGAGTTGTAATAGGCTCCAATCATCACTTAGTAAGTCTAATGCATTCTTCATATGAACAAGTTTAAAATAACATAAAAATTCTTATTAAAACTAGCATATGAAATGTCAATAACATCTCCATAAACCATAAATGGTATAAAAATAACACATCCATTGTCAAACATATCACAAAATCTTCAACACAATATGGTTTTTTTGTATCCTAATAAATCAAATTCATATAGGCTTATAATCCATCAAAGGATGTTCACATAGTTGAAATCAAAACTCTTTGAGAGAAATATCTCTTTTTTCAATTCACTTAAAAGTCAAATATTTATAAAAGAAAAAATTTACATCTGAAATATTATTCTAAGTTTGTAAGGGAATCTTTGATGACTTTTATAAAGGCACAAAATAGTCGCACCCACCGTATAAGTTAAAAAAGACAATCTTACCTTAATTTTGTCGAAAAGGTTAAAAAAGACCTTGTGTGGAAAACGACAGAAAGATTCCATTATAAAAATCTTATAAAAATTCAAACAAGGGTATAAATGACTTTAACCCATAGTCTATAAAATAGTATGTATGTTTATAAATACATTTTTAAGAACCATGGATGTGGATGATAAAGAGGTCCCTGTAGATAATTATGTATAAACAACCTCAGATAATGAAGAGATTTTTAAATTAACCCTTACCTTGTACTTCTCCTTGGTCGAGGTTAGGTTAACCTCCTCTATAATGGTGAAATTATTTTTATTAAATTATACAAGAATAATATACATTTAGTTGATATCATATATGATCTTTTAACACTGCTTTCTTAATAATATTTTAGTATTATCATTGTTTCGGGTGTTAACGGATTAATTTTTTTTTATATTATTTGTTATGTGAGTCATATTTGTTATGGATGGGATGTGTCATATTAATATCCAGAATAATATCATGTATTTAAACATTGTATTTAATCATAAAATGAAAATTATTCGGGAATGGATATGATGTAGAATGAATCTCATCATGTTCATAGAGACGGTAATCTATACGTATGCACGAGCGAAAATATCAATATTTTGATATTAAAATAATATATAATTGGATGGTGTATCATATATTAAGAAAAATTATCATGTTATATTTATTATTTACATCAATTAAACATCATTATTATACCCATTCAAACAATAATGTATTGAATAAAAATTACACCATGATGTGGAGATGGTAAGTTGTACATACACATGTATGGTGACATGTCAATAAAAGGATGGATATAAAAATGAATTTGGTTGTACAATATTTATAATAACATCGCATTATATAGAAGATACTGGAGTTATAATTTTAGAATGAAAACAAAAAATAGAAAAAAAAGTGGAAAGAACCCTGTAATCCTACATGAAAATGGGGGTTCAAAACCCATTGGTCACAAGAACTCTTGAAAAACTCTAGCATACAGTTGTAGTGGTGGTACTGTAGCAACGAAGGGCACTGTAACAGTGGCAGGATACTGTAGTGGCGGCAGGGCACTGTAGCAGCGGTGGGTACTGTCTTGGATTGTAGCATGCAAGTACAGTAGTAGTACTATTAAATGAACGGGCCTTGAGCCATAAATATTGTCCTATGGGCCATGTAATGGGATAAATTACCACTAGGCCTTTGGGGTATATAATGGGTCTCCCTTTACCTAGTTAAAGAGGTCTTTTGTTGGATTTAATAATAAATGAGGCTTCGACCTGAACCTTAAAAAAAAATAAAGGGTTCCTTAGTTTGGTTTTCTGACTAAAGAAAGGCCTCTATGATGATTATAGGACACTTTATTGGGTATTTGGGTTGAGTTTAGCAGAGCCAAAAAGCTTTGAAGGTGGGAATTTGAGAGAAGGTGGGTGCCCTTTTATAAGAGGGGTGATGGGAACCTTAGGAAAAGCTAGAAAATTATTTTATAATAAAATAATTTTCGGATTCCATTGGCTCCAATTTTGATTATTTATAGGATAAGGTTTGGATGGGTCTAGAACCACTCAACAAATTGATTTTAGATAGGTTTGGGTGACTATATTAACCTTAACTTTTAGATTTAACTCCTAGTTACATAGTTTGACATTTACCATGGATCTTTCAATTTTTATATTATATGGTTAATAAACATACTATATACTTCCAAGAGAACCCCAATAGGTTCATTAGAGACACATATAATAATATTTAGGCCCTTTGGCCGAACCTTATATTTTTAATATTATTCTATCAACCGATAATATAGTATTTATTTTAAAAACTCAATTATGTAAATTTTGACATTATTTAATATTTATTTTTAAAGTCATAAAAACATTATTACTTTGAAAAACATTCATTATATCAACCGAAATATTTTCTATTCATCTATAAAATTATTTTATGTCATGAAAACTTTGAAATTATATTTATTTTAGTATTTATAATACAATTTATTTGATTCTTTCATTAATAAGGTAATTACTGGATCATGATTATGTCATATATAAATTTAATTATTTAATGTCTAAAAATAATAAATAAAATACATTTATGTAGGATATATTCTTATCTTTATAATGTATATTTATATTTGAATCGATATATTATATATCCTTATATAAAAATTGTTTTACTAAAAGATGTTTTCTTTTTGTATTTTTGTCTCTATTTTAAATTAATTAATATATAATGTCATTATCACTTCCATGTGATTCCATGGGGTCCCAAAATCGACCCATGCATGACCATGGTCGGAAATCTATCAGCCAATATGGTTACATCATGTTTTATGGTAATTTAATATTATTATAATATTATTTTTTAACTGTATTTACTAGATTTACCTCTTTAACCATGATAAATAAAATATTTACCGAAGTAATTATTCAAAATTTTAAAAATAAAAGTTAACTATTTACAAAATTTGGATGTCATGATTCCAAATATGGAATCCATTTTTCTAAATTCAAAACCCATAAGTTCCAGAAATTAATTTAATATTAATTATCGTTGTCAAAACAAAAAACGTGTTTTTATGAAATAATAACTATCAAATGATTGAAACTTGTTTATGTCAAATTTAAATGTAAAATTACATATAATGACCTTAATTGTATTAAATTATATAAATATAATCTAGTTCTACTTCCAAACCATTAAAAATTTTAATTTATCGCTACTAACTATTTTTATTAAAAATGATGTTTTTAATTAATTTTTTTTAATTTTCACTATTCATCAAAATATGAAAGTTATCAGAAAAGTACCAAAAATTTACCCTACGATAATTTATATATTATGAATCCATAAATGAAGTCCATTATGAAAGAAAACATGTATAAATGTTCAAAATGTGGTTATTAATATTCATAACGACTTGTTTGATTGGATGCGGTGTGTTAGAATCTCGAAGTTGCTTACAATGCAAGCTATTCCATTATTCAAAGGGAAAAATACCGTAGACTCACGGGGTGTTTCATTCTCCCCTCCTTCAAATAATTTAATCCTCAAAATTTCTAGAATATTGATGAATGAAAAGACTCAGATGATTCTTCATCATATGTTCATCGGGTTCCCACGTTGCCTCTTCCATCTTATGGTTTCACCATAGAACTTTTACTAGACGAGTCGTCCAATTTTTCAGCACTTGTTCTCTTGCATCAATAATCTTCACAGGCTCTTCGGAATAAGACAGATCGGGTTCCCGTTATAATTCTTCATAGGTGAGTACATGCGTTGGGTCAGGCATGTATTTTCCCCACAGTGATACGTGGAACACATCGTGAACTTTGGGGAGACTTGGCGGTATTTCCAAACGGTAGAAAAACCCCCAATTAATTATATAATTTAAAAAGATCTGATGTACTTGGGACTAAATTTACCTTTATTACTAAAATGTATAACTCTCTTCTATGAAGAGACCTTCAAGAAAACATGATCTCGTACCTGAAATTCCAAATCCTTTATTCTTTTATCGGCATGGCTCTTCTTCCTACATTGACCTTCGTTGATGTGGTTTTGGATTATCTTAACCTTTTCCATCATTTACTCCACCATTTCTAGGCCTATGAGTTTTCTTTCACAAAAATCATACCAAAATTTTGGTGTTCGAAATCTCTTTCTATATAACGCTTCATAGTGTGCCATCCAAATAATTGAATGGAAGCTATTGTTATTGTAGAATTCCACTAGTGGTAAATATTGATCCCACCTACCCTGAAAGTCATGTTAGAAAGATCTCAACATGTATTCGAAGGTTTGAATAGTCTGGTATGATTTTCCATCAGTTTGAGGGTGGTAGGCAGTTCTCAAACGATGTTCATTATCCAAGGCTTTCTGAAGACTTTTCAAAAATCTTGATATAAAATGGGGATCACGATAAAAAACAATCGATAGTGGAACTTCATGGAGTCTTAAAACATCATTAATATATAGTATCTATAATCGTTCAAGTGGTAAGTCTTATCTTATAGTATAAAAATGTGATGACTTGTTATGATGATCAAAAATGACCCATATTGCATCGTTACTACTAGGAGTATTTGGTAGTCCCCTGACAAAGTCCATCTTAATATTATCCCATTTCCACTCAGGTATGGGAAGAGGTTGCAGGACTCCTCCATGCTGTTTCCTTCCATCTTTCACTTATTGACATACCATACATCTTGACCCAAAATTAGCAATCTCCCTCATCATGTTGTCAAACCAAAAATGTTCCTTAAAATCTCTATACAATTTGGTTCTCCCATGGATTATAGAAAAATTGAATCTATGAGCATCATCCAACAATACCCTTTTTCGATTAGGTATATCGAGGACACAAAGTCTCTTACCAAATTTCAAAATTCCATCTTTATACACAAAGTCACTCAATCTCTAATCTGTCACAGCTTTAATCTTCTTTTGAAATTATTCATCATCGGTCTGAGAAGTATTTATCAATTCAAGTAAGGATTGTTTTGCAACCATTTGAAAAAGTATAATTGTTTCACCTTCCGTGGTAATTACTATATCCATCTTCACTTGATCCATGAAAATAGGATCCCTTTAAACTCTCATATTGTTCCAAACTCCATGATAATTTCTACTCAAAACATTTTCCACCTTATTTTCCTTCCTTGGGTGGTATTGTATCGTGAAATCTTAATCCTTGAGTAGTTCTAGCCATCTCTTTTGCCTCATGTTGAGTTCTTTCTGTGAGAGAGTATACTTCAAACTCTTGTGATTAGTATAAATCTCATATTTTTCACCATATAGAGAGAATTTCTATTTCTTCAATGAAAAGAGTACAACTTCTAACTCAATATCATGAGTTAGATAGTTTTTCTAATGATTTTTTAGCTATCGTGATGCATTGGAAATAACCTTATCATTATTCATAAGGACACAAACAAGTACTTCATTTGAAGCATCACTATAAATAAAAAACCTGTCATTCCCCAATGGTACAGTCAGGATAGAAGAATTGACTAATTTTCTCTTCTGTTATTTGAAAAATTCTTCATACTCTTTTTTCGATACAAATTTAACCCCTTTATGTGTGAGCTTCATTAATGGGTTAGTTAGTTTTGAAATGTTCTTGACGAAATATCAATAATAACCTGCTAAAACAATAAAACTGCGTACCTAAATTATACTCATCAGTGATGGACATTCTTGAATTTCTCTTGTCATAAATGATCAATGAATATTCAATCCATAGAGACAACATGGCCATGAAAAGAAATCTCTTGAAGCCAGAATTCACACTATTTAAACTTCCTGTATAATTCATGTCTTCAAAGTGTCATCAGTATAATTTGCAAGTGACTTTCATGATCTTCATTTCTTTTCGAGTATACCAAGATAACATCAATAAATACCACTACAAAATCATCGAGATATTCCTTGAAAACTCTATTCATTAGATCCAGGAAGACTGAGGGTCCATTAGTCAATCCAAAAGGCATTACTTTAAACTCATAATTCCCATATATGGTTCGATATGTTTGTCTTTGAAATGTATTCCTTCTTCACACACAACTAATTCTATCTAGATCGAAGTTCAATCATTGAAAATTATTGAGCTCCATGAATTTGGTCAACTAAATCATCAATGTCAGTTAGGGGATAATTGTTATTTATTGTTATAACATTGATCTCCCTATAGTCGTTACATAATCTCATAGATCCATCATTTTTCTTAACAAAAAAGACAGGGGCTCCCCATGGAGAAACATTGGGGAAAATAAATCCCCTATTACTCAATTCCTCTAGTTTTTTATTTAGTTATACTATTTCCAATGTTGACATTCTATATGGGGTCATCAATATGGGCCTCTATCCAAGAATAAAATCAATGGAAAACTCAATTTATCGTTCTCGAGGATGTACATGTAAATCTTATGGAAACACATGAACATATTCTTTCACAATAGGTACATCCTCTATTTGAACATTCATTTCCTCACCCACAATTATTTCATTATCTTCCACCCCAATAACTGAATTTAGTTTAGCTACTGGGGGTGGATCTAGATTAGAATTAGGTGGTGACGATTCGTCTCTAAAGATAAGGTGTTCCTTATCATCATCATTAAAAATCGTAACCTTCTACTTCATAAAATAAATCTTCACATAATGGTCTGAAAGCCAACCAATACTGAGGATTATATCATACTTAATCATGGGTATGACAATGAGATCAGTAGATAAAGAACATTTATATGCTCTAATGTGAATGGATTCCCAAAAAATTATAGTGATGATACTTCCCTTAGGATTTTTAACGGACAACTCCCTTGTTAAATAAAATTGGAAATATCTAATTTTCTATTCAAACTAGGAAGATATGAAACAATTTGATGATCCAGAATCATATAAAGAATTTTCTAAACTTGAGGAATCCAATAAATTACCTCCCACCACATTTTTCGGAGCTTCTACCTATGTAGTAGTGATATCATAAGTTTGGCATTGATCCCTTGGCCTTTTATGAGGTATGTTCCCCTAATGCTTAGGAAATCCATTTGTATAATGTCCCATCTCCATACAATTGTAGCATTGAACATCAAGATCTTCTTTCTTCCTCTAGAAATCATGATCTTGGTTATCTTTTTCACCACACTTGTAACAGACTCTCATTCCCTTCAATCATTTACCGGGGTGTTTTTCCCACATTTAATTCATGATGGATATTCAACTTTTCCCTTCATTCCCTTATTTCCATTTCCATAGTGATCGGTAGATCTCTTCTTCTCTTTCTTTTCTTTAAAGTCGTAAGATAGAGAGAATTTTTTCTGTCTTGATATCACATGAGACAATATCTTCAAATGATGAGAAGGATTGTGAGACTATTTCTCATCATAGAAACAGTTTTAACCCATTAAAGAACCTATCAATATTACTTCATGGGTTTCGTATATAATATGTCGCATGCCTCACTAACCCTGTAATGTTATCCTCATGATTTGTGACATTCCAATCATTATTTTGCCTGAAACTCAGAAATTTCCATTCCATATCTTCTCGATGATAACGAGGAAAGTATTTTTCTAATAAAATCTCTTTAAATTACCTCCATTCCATATTGGTACTTCATATTCTTCCATTGTGTTTTGAATCAATGGCCACCATTGATCAGTATCACCAGTGAGTTGGTAAACTACCATGACATATTTTTCCCTCTCGATACTCCCCAAGGCATGGAATATTTTCTCTAAAGATTATATCCATTGCTCAACTACCAATGGATTTGTACTCTAATTGAATTTTGGTGGTTGTTTCCTCATGATGTGATTTGACATTGATCCTCCACATTGTAGATCGGGGTGCTCTATACGGGTAAGGTTATTATTCATAATCTGTGTGAGTTGTCCTAGTATGTAGATAAGTTTATCAAGACCAGTTGTATCACTAGCCCCACTATAATTATCCTGAACAGAAGGGAAATTCCAATATGGAGTGCGTGCATTGATACAGTTTCCATTCCTTCCACGAGGCACCATTTCTAAACTCTGAAATACACTATATTAGAGTATGAATCAATATACATAAATTCAAACTTGTAAAACACAAAACATAAATTGATCACTTTATGGATATAATCCATAATAATAATAATAAAAAATTCTTTGAGTATGTATATACTCATAAAACCATCATAATGGTTTGTAATGAAAATAAGAATTATCCTATGCATATTTCCTGGGAGTGTCGTAACCAAGAGTGCAGCAAGGCCCATTGTTGTGCATCAGTTCCCGTTCGATTCTATCTCAAAGAATAGTTTTCAGGTTTTACCCCTAGGTACATCTGTGCTAGAGCCACCTCTACATGCTCTTATCCAAACAAGGATGTATTTCTCAGAAAACTCAAAAAATCTCTACAATAACAAAATTCTAGGACGTTCTTATATTCTAATCCTCAAAGTCCATCTTAGATATATGTGCTCTAATCAGAGATTATAAAAATCTAGCTTTCATGGTTTGTACAAAACTACCTCTGATACCAACTGTAACGCCCCGACCATAGTTACCTAGAGTCGGGGAATTATTACATAACATTGGCATGATAAAAAAAGATCAAGTCTCGAAAGACAAATTACTTTAGTAGCCTTAGAAACACTAGATACATTCATAAGTCTTACATTAAATGATAAAATGGAAAACTACAACAACATAGTATCCACAATCCACACTCATATCCCCTAAGACTATCCCTACATTTCCGTCATAAAATACTTCTTCATATTCTAAGAAAAATAAAACATAGAAAGGGGTGATCCCAAATGCTCAGTGAGGATAACAATATAGCGGAGACTTTCATAAGTAAACATTAATATTTAAGGCAATGTATAACTAAAACAAAATCCATTTAAAATTGAATTTTAGAATAACATAGAAAAAATAAAATGAAATAATTCCATTTACTTATTCACATGGATATTCTACTAGTTTAATAATCACATGCAATATCAATAACCAGTTTCATAATGACATAATACTTAATTCTAGACTATCATAACCACATAGTCAAGTCCTTGTTCTAGGAATACAAATAAGATTTTGTAAATTCTTTGTTCCAAGACACTAGTTTTTCACATGAGATCTATCGATGCATCAAGGAGCTATAGCGGGCTCCACCCATCACTTACTAAGTCCAATGCATTCATCATATGAACAGGTTTAAACATAATAGAAACATTCATATTAAAACTAGCATAAGAAATGTATATAATTTCTCTATAAACCATGAATGGTATAAGAATAACACATCCACAATCAATCATATCACAAAACCTTAAATATAATATGGATGTTTTGAATCATAATAAATCAACTTCAAATAAGCTTTTAATCCATCAAAAGATGTTGACATAGATGAAATCAAAACTATTTTAGTGAAATATATCTTTTTTAAAATCATTTAACAGTAATATAATTATAAAATAAATCATTTACATTGAAAATATTATTATAATCTTGTAAGGAATGCTTCAAAAAAATTTATAACGGTGGAAAATAGCTGCACTCTCTATATAAGTTAAAAAATACATTCTTACCTTAATTTTGTCGAAAAGGTTAAAAAGGACGTTGCTTGGAAAACAACAAATATTTTACTTCCTAAACATCTTATAAAAATCCAAACAATGGTATAAATTACATTAACCCATAGTCTATAAAATAATAATAATTCATAGAAATACATTTCTGAGAAACATGGATGTGGATGATAAAGAGGTCCCATTAGATAATTACGTGTAAATAACATCGGATAATGAAGAGATTGTGAAATTAACCCTTACATTATACTTTTTGTTGGTCGAGGGTAGGTTAAACTTATATATAATGGTGAAATAATGGTTAGTAAATTATACAAGAATCATATACATTAATATTATTTCATATATGATCTTTTAACATTGCTTTGTTAATAATTTCTCAATATTATCGTTGATTCGGGTGTTAACAGATTTTTTTCCTTTATATTATTTATTATCTGTGTCATATTGGTTATGGATGGGATGTATCTTATTCATATCCAGAATAATATCAAGTCTTTAAACCCTGATTTTAATCGTCAAATGAAAATTAATCTTGAATGGATACGATGGGGAATAAATCTCATCGCCTTCATGGAGACGGTAATTCGTACGTTCGCACGAGCAAAAATATCATTATTTTGATATTAAATTAATATATAATATGATGGTATATAATATATAAATAATCATTATCAATTTATATTTGTTATTTACATAAATTAAACATCATTATTTTACCAATCCAAATAATAATATATTGAATAACAATTACACCACGACGCGGAGACGGTAAGCCATACGTACACACGTGTGGTGACATGTTATTCAAAGGGTGGATAAAATAATGAATTTGAATGTAACATATTCATAATAACATCACATTATATATAAGATACTCTATTTATTATTTTAGAATTAAAACAATAAATATAATGGATGTGGATGAAGAACGGAACTTGAAAGAGGTGGGGAGATATTTACCTCTTCTTCCGGTTCATCCTTTTGATTTGATCAAAAAGGCTCCATAGGTTGGCTTTCTGACTAAATGAAGGCCTCTAGGATGAAGGTAGGATATTTTAATGGGTATTTGGGTAGTTTTTTGGCCGAGGAAAAAGTCTTTGATGGTGTGAATTTGAGAGAAGGGGGAGTTCCCTATTATAATATGGGTCAGGGGCACCTTAGGAAAAGCTAGAAATATTATTTTATAATAAAATAATTTTCGGTTTCTAATGACTAAAAAGTATATTATATAGAGTAAAAGTTTGTTATGGGATGATAACCACTAAACCAATATATTTTAGATAGGTTTGGGTCACTATATTTACCTTATCTTATAGATTTAACTCTTAGTTACATAGTTTGACATTTACAACGTCCCATTGTATTTTTATATTATATGGTTAAAATACAAACTATATACTTCAAAGGGAACCCCAATAGGTTCACGAATGACACATATAATACTACTTAAGACCTTTGGAGGATCCTTATATTTTTATGAATATTATATCAACCAATAATACAGTATTGTTTTTAAAAACTCAATTTAGTAAATTATGACATTATTTAATAATTTATATTTGTTAAATTCATAACAACATTATTACTTATAAAAAAATCATTAAATCAACCTTAATAAGTCATTTTAACCTATAAAATTTATGGATGTCATAATAACATTGAAATTATAATTATTTTAATATTTATAAAACAATTTATTTGATTCCTTCCGTAATAAGGTAATTACTGCATCATCATTGTGTCATAAATAAATTTAATTATCTAATACCTAAAAATTATAATTATAATACCATTATTTATGAAATATTTTAATCATTCAAATTAATATTTATAGTTTAATGCATATATTATATGTCCTCATATAAAAATTGTTTTATTAAAACATATTTTCTTTTGTTTTTTTTGTCTCTACTTTAAATTATTTAATATATAATGTCATTATCACATCCAAGTGGTACCATGGGGTCCCAAAATAGACACAAGGATTCCCATGGTCTAAAATGTATTATAAAATAGGGTTAGGTCGTGAGTTAGGGTCATTTAATATTATTATAATATTATTTGTTAACCTTATTTACTAGATTAACCCCTTGAACAATGTTAAATAAAATATTTACCGAAATAATTATTCAAAATGTCTAAAAATAAAAGATACATATTTAAAAAATATGTACCTCCTAATTCCAAATATCAAATCCATTTTTCTTAATTCAAAACACTGATGTGGCAAAAATTAATTTTAAATTATTTCTCATTGTCAAAACATAAAGCGTGTTTTTATGAAATAATAACTATCAAAAGATTGACACGTGTTTATGTCAAATTGAAATGAAAAATAAAAAAAATGAACTTGATTATATTAAATGATAAAAATGTAATCTAATTATACTTCAAAACCATTAAAATTCATAATTTATCACTAATAATTATTTTTATTAATAATTTTTTTTTAATTAAACTTTAGTAATTTTCACTATTCATCAAAATATGAAAGTTATCTTAAAAGTACCAAAAAATCACCCTAAGATAATTTTGATATTCTGAATCCAAAAATTAAGTCCATTTTGAAAGATAAAATGTATAAAATTTTAAAATGTGGGTATTACTATTCATAACAGCTAGTTTGATTGCATGCGGTGTGTTAGAATCTCGATGTTGTGTACAATTCAAGGTATTGCATTATTCAAAGTGAAACGTATCGTGGAAGCTAGGGTTGTTACATCACAACCTCATCATTACCATACTGATATGCCTCATAATTTTGATATTGAGTATGTCGAGCAAGATATTTATGCTTCATGTGAAGAGTATCATACACACATTACATTATAGATCATTAAGGATCTCAAAGTGTACTATATCCCTTTAGTGTTGGTTTTATTATAGGTCAGCCATGTACAAGAATATACTTGGGAGCGGTAGGCTGAGGTATGTTCCAATTGGAATGAATGGTTCTCATAAAGTGTTTAACCCACATGGGAAGGTAAAATCATGGATGTGTTACTTTATGTGTTGAATACTATAAGAAACCAGATTTTGAATTATACAGGGATCATTTTATTTTGGTATAATTCTTTATTTTGGACCTAATACAGATTTATAATGAGTTGGTGGATGTTTTATGGGTGTACATTGCTTTTTTGGAGCATCGAATCCCCAAACCTGTGCGAGGGAAAAGGGTTGATGTATGGCCATTATAAACCATGTGAGGATGCCTGTAGGGTTTTATTAGTCCATTCTAGGATAGATAGTTGGATGGAATAAGGCACACAATTTTCCTAAACCATGTGACATGGGGAAATTTATTGTGTGATATTTTTCTGAAATATTTTATAAGCATTTTGGATAGTTGGAGCATGTTTCCCCAAATTTTGAGGCCAAGACTTTTGGTATACCCCTCTATATAGGTGATTGTGCAGGGTTTTCACATGTATTGGCCATACCTTGTGACTAAACATTGTAAAGTACTTTTGGGGTGATTTTACCTTTTTCCATTAAAAATATAATTAATGGAACAATTTTTTCTCCCTTTTATTAAAATAGATAACATCCTCCCTTCTCCTACTATTTTGAGATTTTATTGTACTATTATAATGTTTTAGATCTACTATCCATCTGGAGTCTGAATCGACCATCATTAGCCTCTTTATATATATGCCAGTATGTTCTCCATTCCTCTTCAATGTTACATTTTTCTTATTCCTATCAAAGATGCTATTTGTATATATGCTAATATACCCTGATATTAGGGCGCTGATCTGTTTTGTAATTCTACTCCAATCTAGACTGAACTAAAGGCTGATATTGGATGAGAAGAGCCCCACATTCCTAAACTATGTGGTCTATAACAAATCTAATAATTTTAATAATTTTATAAAATTTTATATAATCTCACTAATTACATCAAGGATTGTTTCTAGAATTTATATGACATTATTTTAGTCATTAGGACTATTTTATAAAATTCTTATCATATATTTTTCTTTTTTATTGGAGGTTATTTCCCCTAAATCAGCCACCCCATATAAGGTGGTGTTCGATATTAGGTTTTTTTGTGTTCTGACACTTTTGAGCCACTGATTGGGTGATCGTTCAGCTTGACCATTGTAATTGTAATCGAACTTATATTAAATGTCTATTTAATTGGTAAATATATATTTTATTGTTGAATGTCTTGGACCGTGTTTTTCCCAATTGACCCGCCAAATGAAACATTCTAAATTCAATTAAAAATGTAAAATTAAATTGAATGTATATAGTATTGGTAACAAATGTCTTAGTGTATATGAAATAAAAGTAATATGGTTTCTCATTTATAGATCCACCATTAATGTTATGAAATAAAAAGTTGAATGTATCTTGGTATTGTCACTCTAATGAATGAAAATGATTGAACCTCTTTGATCATAATGGTTATGAACATCACTTGGATGTAACTATTAAAATAATGAAAATGTAAGGTTCTTATTTATCTATATATAAGGACCATGATATATTAATAGAAGTGTTCTGACTCTTTAAAATTATTAGATTCATGAGGGAATACATTGAGTACATGTCGATTACATTCCGATTCTAGGATGGTGACTGCCTTATTTGACACCCACCATGGAAACTAATCCTCATCTATTAGTGGATTCATTCTATGTAGTTGAATGATATGTACTTTTTTGTGACATGATTCCATGGATACACTACCTGGATCCATCATGGTTTCTACAAACATGAGGTTCCTTGGTTGTATCCCTATACCTATGTGTTACTTAACCCATTTTACATTGGATTTTTTCTTTAAAATTGGTAAGATAATATTGTTGTGGAATTACATGGATGATGATCCCTAGATTACACTCTTAACGCTATATCTAGGAATGAGTTACTACTGATTTGGGGACCCATTAGGTCTCAGATACCTTGATTATTACCTCATAACACTTTTTATATTTTAATCATTATGGTTTTTATGTTATGTATAAAACCAATAATAGTACTATCATGAGGTGATTTCGAAGTTGGTTATGCCCTGCATGACCTATTTATATAAACATTATATAATTAATTAATTAACTAGAATCATTTTTACACACCATTCATGGTATGAATAATGTACATAGGTATTTAAATTATTTTATAGTTTTAATAATATATATGCACTCATTAATTATTTTAGTTTATATTAAATATATATGATGTAATAAGAACCTTTTTGTAGTCTAAAATTGAGATTTATATATTAACCTATCTAGAAAACTGATTATACCCAATCAAATAATAGGGTTGTAAGTGTTGATAAAGGGAAGTGTATCTCTTTAGAAACATGATTACTTATTTTATTAGGATGGAGTTGGAATTATATGATTTAACTAGAGCTTGCAATGATTGGGATTCTTTATTAATCATTTTCTACATTTGTATTGCATGCTTTTATACACCATTGTATCTATATTTTCTATCATTACAATAAAATGACATATCATCTTCATCTTCTATATATTTATATCAGTTTTATCTATTTTATTGGTTTTTATTTAGCTTTACTTGTGCCATATATAATTATTAGATTTATTTTTCTATTTACTATATGTTCCATATTTTTATTATGTGTTACACTCTAGTAATGAGGGACTAATCTCTCCTGGAAAAAAAATATGTCCTTGATAGTAGTTGGCAGCATCTAGAATTCATGGTGATGATCTTGAGGACATGTGGCGAACCTACATCAGGGAACATTCAGTGGCATCCTAGTCTGGGATATAAAATTATGTTCTACGATATGCATGCGTGGTATTATTTAGGGTGGATATCTTAAGAGCACATGAGTTATCCCATACTCAAGATTATCTAAAGTTATTTATTTTTTTCATTTTGTTTCATTTTTTTATATGATCTTCTATTATATTCCTTCTATCATATATCCCTATTTATATTTTATTTCATCCCTTAAAATTCACATTGTAATATGATAATGCCATGTTTTTATATTCTCATTTGTATTAGATGGATTACAATCTCTTTTTCCCTTGTATTTATTTCTGATTTTTTATTATTACCATTTATGAAATCCACTCTAAAAAAGGCTACAGTATCCCTACCAAAACACCATATACCATAAAAAAAATTTCGTGGAATTTGGTTTAAGAATACGAAATATTGACGCTGTGAGGCCCACCGGTATTGGTATCTAATGTGTTAACCGTACATTGTAGGTCACAATTCATGATCGTTATAATGGATACTACGTCACCAGTCATAAATGGAGAGTTTGAAAAGGGAGTTTATATTTAGAAACTCAATGATTTAGTCCAGGGAAAATAGATATGGATATTTTATATGTTATTTAAGAAAATATATGGATAAAAAATTCACTAGATAATTTTATTCCACATTATTCATTTTTTTGTTTCTAATGTTCAAAAAGTGATGAATGTACCATAAAAACTAAAAAATGATGAAATAATGCCACCAAATATCATTATTTTCTATGTTTATGATATTATATTTCATAAAAAATAATAATTTTTATTCAATGTGATTATTTAAGAAATTAAAAAAAATAAATGTATATGATTGGAGAAATGAGGTTCTTTATGGTCTTAAAAATTCTTCAAGAGGAATACTATATCAGTTTTTCATGACAATTAAATACATTAAAAAATGATAAGTGGTTATCCATGAAATATTAAAAGAAGGGTTCTACCCAATTTTTGTTATAATCAATATTTTTATAGATTATAATGGAATTTAATTAAATTTTGTAAAATTTAAGAATACTATTTATAGATTTTATATATTGAAAACCTCAATAGTAGTTATTGAATATTCAATTTCATAATTAGACAAATATCTCTGTTTATTAATGTAATTTAATTTTAGTCCTAGAGGGATAATTTTCCATTATATTAATGTCAATTTTAAATAAATACTAACATATAAAATAAATAGAAATTTCTCCCAAATTGGATATAAAAATTTAGTTTGGGTTTAAGTGTTGATAATTAATAATGAACATATGGTGGTATATTAATTTATAATGAATAGTTTTAATGTTAGAATAATATGAAATAAATTATTATGATATTTAGAAAAATTGAATACAAGTGTTGTAATATAATTCAAAATACAATCCAATTGATGTAGATACAGTCTTAATTGGAATATCTCTTGGTGGATGGGATATTTATAATGTTTGTGGGTTGATATGAAAAAAATTATATCAATTTATAATTATTTTAGTTTAATCTTTCATGATAAAATTACCTTGATTTAAAATAAAAATTAAATAATGAGATTGAAAAATTTACATCTTATGTTTGGTCATTTTATTTCATAAATGTAGATTTCATAATTGATTACTACGACATTGTCGAAGGAATCATTTCCAATTTTATGGTTGATGGGGGTATTTCAGCCTCACTCCTCTCAAGAGTATGGTATATTGAACATATTCCATTTATAACATATTAATTTCATATTATAGTCAATGGCAGAGAAATTAAGGGAATATCCTTTTCTCTGTATGACATAATGTTCTCAAAAACGTGGAGAAAATTTAAATATTCATAAAATATAGTTATATGTTTCCTTCCTTTCAAGGAAAATAAAATATATTAAGTAGTGGGATATATTTAGAGATATTTTTTAAAAGATATATGTTTTAAAGTCTACATGGTTATGTAACATTTGAATAGTTTTGACATGGTTTAAAAAATGTTTGAATGATCTTGTTATAATTAGGGTCAAGTTGAGTAAGTTTTTTATTAGAGGAGTTACATCAATTTGCTTGAATAATTATATTAATGTCACTTAAATAAAAAATTTATATTATTATTCATTGATATTATTTAATTCATATACTACCCTCTCATAGACCCAAAATACTGTTATGACGATTTAGTGTTAATTTTATTGAGTTTGAAAACGTATTTATATTTAATGGATTCCAAAATAATCAAAACATGGATATTGATAATCAAATGAATATAGAATATTATTATATATTATGTTGTAATGATATATATAGTATTTTGAAATGAATAGTTTCTGGAAAAACCCATTCTTGGTTATCTATAAAATTAAAGAATAAGTGAAATTAGAATGAAGTGTATATGTTTTTTTATTCAACGCATATAAAATTTCGAATATAATAAAAATAAATAATTATTAGTTGATTTCAAGTTTGATTGTATAAAGAAGTGTAATGTATCTTAATATACAAGAGTAACATTTATTCAATAAAACATTGTGAATCAAAAGTGTATCATCTCTAATAAATCATTTTGTCTCTGGTGTTTTATAGAAGAAGTCTAAAATTTTAAAAAGGATATATGTAAGTGTATATTTGATCAAATATAAGGTATTACTTTCTATTAGTAGAATAATTATGACATTAAAAAAATAAAATCCAAATGATTTACCTTCAAATACTTAGTATTTTATCTACTAATATAAAATTTTTGATCTAATGCAATGGAAACATGTAAGGGTCACACATACTATTTCAAAATACAACCTGATGTTTTCCATTAATATGTAAGGGACACACTATAATACATAGTATGTGTATGGGTTCTAAATATTTTTAAAATTTTAAATGGAGTTGATGAATATTTTTTTTATGGATTGATTATAATGAATTGAAACCATGATATGTGAAATTAGAGGAGATGTGATGTAATACATTATTTAATAATCGCATGTTTCTTCTTTGATTATATTATGGAAAATTATATGATTTTTTGATAACACACCAATGTAAATGTAAATTATGATTTATTTATATGGTCATTAAATTATGAGACAACATGAACATTATATTTTATTTTGTTTTGACATGTATATATTCATTGATCCTTGAAGAATAATTTTAGGCAAAAATGACATAAGAAGAGTTAGAGTCTGTTAGAGAAACATCTTTTTTCATAATATAATATAAAAAATCAATATGTTATTCTAAAATCCATCAATATAGATTCAATGGTTGTAGAGTTAAGTGAATTTAATGAGTAGTTGAATAGAAATGTTTTTTTTGAATTTGAAATTGAAATTAAAATTTGAAAAACAAATTATGTTAATAAATAAAATATACTTAAATTGGGAAATTGTATGATTTTTCTAAATTGAGGGAGTGGAAGAGAAGACAATGATGGAGAGTGTATAGAGAAGTGTTTACATATAATATAGATGAAGGTAAAACAGAAGAATCAACTTGATATTTGAATGAAATTAATTCATTATTGAAGACTATATTATTGATGAAAAATATATTCTCTGCAGTTGAATGCGTGGAATCATGTTACCTAATTTTATTGAAATTTTTTAAATTATAATTTCAAGAATACATTGAACATATTATATTAAAAAAGATGATGAAAGTGGACCATTTAAAACCTTGTTTATCATATCATACCACGGATTGTGGGGAAATTTTTTAGAGATACTTGTGAAAATATTATATTCAAATCATTTATTTACTTAGGTATATAATTCATTATCATAAATAGGTTTTCATTGTTTTTTAAAATAATCATAAAATCCCACTGATTTTACTGAATGACCCCCTCTTAGTGAATTCTTTCTAATAAGGTGGGTCTTATTTATTTGTATCTAAAAACAATATTATTTAAAATATCTATTATCCCTAAATATTTTGTAACACTTTGATATATTTCTAAACATAGAACTAGTGATTAAAAAATTTGGTATACCAACGACTTATAATAACATAAATATTACCCTTATAACCAACCAATTAAACTAATAGTTTGAAAAAAAATTAACACTTAATGAATATTTGTAAAAAAATTTAATTTAATTCTAAATTGTTTATTATAGTATAATATATAATTGCTCAATTTTTAGTAAATACATTGTATTCATCAAAAACATGTTTTCATTAAATATGAATTTGAATAAAAAATTGAGGATATTATAATTATATTATTACAATTTTGTAAAGAATATTTTTAATAATGAATATAATTTTTTAAATAAACATAAGAATATTATAATACGTATATTTTTTAATTTTTTAGATAATATATATTTTTCAATTATTAATGAAAACGATGTTTTTTTAAAAATTCCAAATAATTTCATTAAATAATATATTTGAAAATTAATATTCAGTATTAAAATTTATTATCAATTAATATTACTTACATTTTAATAATCCAATCATATATAATTCCATATAAATCAACTTTATATTTATTTTTGGTATAAGTTTATTATTATACATAAAATGGAATTTTCATATAAAAAATATGTGTTGAATGTTTTCTAAATTTAATCAATATAATTGAAATTGATGAATGTATTTGATAAAATTTATATATTTTATATCTATCCATCTGAATTTAAGTTAATATAATGATAGTTATTATCCAAGTAGTTAATTTAAGATCATCTTAACAATTAAAAATGCATATTCTTTAAAACAGTTTTATTCATGTTTTTGTACTTGTTTTGAAAATAACATCTTACACATATACGTATTTAATATTGAAAAATTGAATACAAGTTTTTATATTTTATTTTAATATTTGTTAAATAGGTCACTTTTATATTTGTTAATTATGTATATTATCTTTGGTAAACATTTATGACTATATTAATTGGTAAATCATGTTAATAAAAACTAAATCCAATTTTATATGGACACAAAATATCCCTTACACATTCCATTTAACAATTTATAAAGTATAATTATTATATTATAATATATGTTTTGAATTAATAGCCACTTGTATCGTTTATTCTTTAATATTATTCTGTATAATATTTTTTGAAAATAAAAATTAACAATGTATGTTGCCTTATAGTGAATTTATATTTTTTGTTCACAACAAGAAAAAATAAATTGTTACTTTTTAATTACTTTTATTTTTACCATAATAAAATTATATTTGATTTATTAATTTTTTGTTAATTTTTATATTTTATATTATGATCTTTAATTCATATAAAAAAATTCAACATTTTTTTTCTGGTAGTGGAAAAATAAATTTAAATATTTTAAAAACATTAAATTTATAGTATTTGGAAGTATTAAGATTAAAAAACAATTTTAAAGTTAAAAAATAAAATTTATTGATATTGAAAATTATTATGCTATAATCCCATGGTGGTCACCAAATTAAAATGCTATGAATAGTTATTAAAATTGATTTAACTATACATTATGTTAACAAAATTTATTCTAAATTATTTAAAAATAATAAAAACCCTAAAAGAGGAAAATAATGAAGGTAAATGGTAAAATATTTCACACCCTATCCATTTATGATAAAATTTTTACGATATAAGTATAATTATATCTAGGGACTCAGGTTTTTTTCCCTTTCAGATTTTTGGAATATTTCTACGAATAATTACAGAGCTAGGCGCGAAAGCCGACGAGCGATTCCGAGGCCCGGTGTCCCAGGAATTAATTTTATAAAAATATTAAGTTTTTTTTACTATGCACGTTGTGGGGGGTGTGATATCTCCTAAACAGTATCTCAGAACAGAAATATGAAGGCACAGTTGCATCCAGAAAAAGCCGTTTACCCTAGGCAAGGTGTAAACACTACTGGCGTGGGCCTACGATGAGAAACGTCAATAGGGGTGTTTTCGTAAATAAGTATCAAAGTTAGTGTGCGAGGGTTGGCTCGAATAACATCTGAACGGAGCCTCGGATGAAAAATATGAGTCTGCCATTGCGTTCAGAAATGCGCATTTACTCTAGGGGTGACCTTACTTTTGTTCGCATCGGAAGTCAGGTCCGAGGCGGGTTTGGAGCCGGCGGGAGGCTGATATAAATATCATGCCCCCCCCCTTTATCGTTCCTATCGACGTTCTTCATCGTTCTTCGCCGCAACTCTGCTGAATCGTGAAAACGAAGCACCCACATGCTCAGAATTCGGCGGCGGATGTTCCAGGAGCGTGCAGCGGAATCTCTGGAGCGCGGATCTAAGGCCGAACGTCGGCGTTTCACCCGCGAGGTAGGCAGATTTGAGTTTTAACCTCTGATCCTATTTTTGCTGCGTTTTTTGGAAAATTGAAGCTGTACCAGTGTAGATCATATCCCGAGGGTCATGTAGACACGTTAGGATAGAAAAACGAACCATCAGGGTGCCCGCGGCGGCGCGCGGCGGAGGGCCGCCGGCCAGGGCGGGCCGACAGCAGCGGCCAGTCCAGGCCGGTCCGACCTCTTTTATCATACGGGGGTCTTTAAACCCTCGTACCGTGCAATCCAAGAGCTGGATTCACACGCCGTTTGTGGAGACGTGACCCTGACAATGATGCGAACACTTCGATGTGGGTTTGAGGGTTTAAAGGTTCAGGATCGTGGCCCGGGAGTTAGAAACGTCGTATATAATAATATTTTTTTATTATTATTTTACAACTTCAGGCCGTTGTAACTTCTACCCAGAGCGTCCGATTGACGTGCCGTCAGTGGCGTTGAGTCCCTGATGGGACGACGGAATTTTTGAGATGTTTTCAAGGTATTGGGACTGAGGACAGGGTGCGGGTCCCACGAGGCCGGGTTTTGGCGTTTGCAAAGAAACGCAGCTTTTGCACCAGGAGTCCGATTTTGGCGGATGAATAGTTGATCCGGTGTATTTTTCTGAGAGGATTGCAATACTACAATCTGTTTGAAGAGTTTCGTGGTCTAGGCTTGGGCCCCACCCGTGCAGGCTTTAGTGAATAGTACATTTTTCATCGGCTGTCCGTTTTGGACGACTGAGTAGTCGATTCCGCTTGTTTTTTCAAGGGTATCGTCGTGGTGTGATCCACTCGATGGGTTACAGGATTGTTGTGTGAGCCCCACACGAGCTAGCTATGGTGAATAGTGCCTTTTAACTGGTGCTCCATTTTGGGCAAATAAATAGCCTATCATGCGTGTTTTTCCGCATGGAACGCGATGGTGGCCTCATTTTTGGCCTAGGAGGTGCGTAGTGTGGTGTTGTGGCGGGTCGCTTGGGTTAGCGACGTTTGGACCAGCAATGGTTGAGGGTTCTCCATTGGATTGTTCCTACGAGGGTTAGTGTGGCATCACAACCTTCGTATGGGTTTGTGATCCTCTCGATGAGATGTTTAAACTGTTAGAGTTGTGGCATCCCTCCGGTGGGCCCAGAGCGGATCCTCTAGCATCTTTAACATCGATCGGATTCTTGGTATCACTGTGACCGCTTATTCATGGGCAGTGATCCCCTATCTAGCAGGCTAACCCCATAGGGTTTGTGGAATCACCGAGAATATGATCCCCTACGCTGTGGGTCATGCTCAATAGGGTTGTGGAATCGTCTGGTATATGATCCCCTACTCAGCATGAGGTTTATAGTAGGGTTGCAGTATCGTTGGTCATACAATCCCCTACTCAGCGCTTGGTGTCGGTAGGGTTGTGGTATCCTTGGTTATGTGATCCCCTACTCAGCGAGTGGTTTCGTTAGGGTTGTAGCATCGTCGGTTTGATCCCCTACATTGCGTGTTATACCAGGTAGGGTTCCGGTATCGTCGTGACCAACTTTATATGGGCGATGATCCTCTATCTGCGAGATGTGCTTCTGTCTAGCGCCAGATCGGGTTTTGGTATCCCCCTCTGGATCCTGGGTGTGATCCCCAATCTGTGAAAACTATGTAAGCCAGATCGGGTCATGGTATTCCCCAGCAGACCCGAGAAGTGATCCCCTATCTGTGTGCTTCATATACTAGAGTGGGTCCTGGTATCCACTAGAGGACCCTTGGAGTGATCCCCTATACGAGGATTTTGGTGGTTATGTTGTTTCAGCGAGGTTTCCTCAGTGATGCTATCAGACTTGCATGATCTCTCAGGTGAGCATCTGAGAGGTTTGTGAGAAATTCGATGGAGTGTATCTCTCGGATGAGTGTCATCTGGGATGACAATGATCATGTGGTGTACTCTCCTGGTTGGGGACAGATGCTGGTGATGTGGTCGGTACCTCTTGTGGCATTGTGGCGTGAGCTGAGTATATCTGGATCGGTCAAGGTGTATGTATGGGCATACACCTGAGCTGAGCTGACTAGTCGTGTTTAGCTGAGAATGGTCATGAGATGGAGTTTCTCTCTCATCTGGGTTCCCTCTGGCTGGGATGAATGGACAGTTGCCTTTCAGTTTCTCCCTTTGGTTTGGGGTTTTTGGGGTGCCTACTGAGTATGTTTATACTCACCCCTGCACGAGATTTTCCCACACATGTTTGTGTCTTGTGCAGACCACATGCCTTTCGACGGAGTCCCAGGAGGACCCGGAGCAGGCGGAGCTTAGTGACCGTGTTGATCGAGGTGTTTACCGGAGCTATGCCGAGAGAGATTTCTCGTGGGTGTTTGTGGTAGTGTTTCCCTTCTTCAGAGAAGGTTGGATGCGCTTTGTAGTTTTATTTTGGTGGGCCCTATTTTTCCCTTTGTACTTCTGTTGTAATGTTGTTGTGGGATAGTGTATGCATGCATTTTCTTTTCAGTTTTTTTATCTCTGCACTGTTTCATGGAGGTCTTTATGGGTGCGTGTGTACAAGTACCTTAGACTAATGGCTCCCATGTGTGTGATATCCTACTCGGCACTGGTCACCAGCCCCTGGCCTATTGGAGGCGGGCTTGGGGAGTCGTGGATCGAGCCCCGTTCGGTCGGGTCGTGACAGAGTGGTATCAGAGGAGGTTCCACCTTTGGCATCTCAGAGTGTAGCTGGTCTAGCTATGAGTTTGGTTTGGGTTTCATAGTGGTGGTGTAGGGATTTTTTGAGTTCGGCTTTCAGGACAGGGACTCTAGTGTTGGTGTGGCGTCCGACGTATCTATACACTAGGACTCTGATAACATGACTTTCGACTCGGGACATTTGTACACTGGTCGTAGGGACATAATGGTACATGCATCATATAGGACTGGGTTTTTGGGTTTTCCTTTTCCTTCATGAGTAAGCTCTCCAGATATACACATTGACTGTTGTGCGTCTTGAATGTATTTCCGGATGCCTCCATGATGACAGCTAGTGAGGTTTCCACAGAAGGATTGTGCTGATGACCCACCCCATGTAGAGGCTGTGAAGCAAGGCACAGGTTCTGAGGTTTCACCTCCAGGTGGTCTGCCAGTTAAGCCACCACCTGTTGAGTAGCTGGTTGTGTCGGCGGTGCAGGACGAGGTTTCGCACAGGCTGAGTGCGCTGCACGAGTTTCAGAGGCAGCAACCTCTGAGGTTCCGGGGTGATCCAGACCCCTAGGCACCTGATGACTGTCTTGAGGTAGTCACCCAAGTTTTCCGCCTAGTGAGGAAACCTCCAGATCAGATGGTGGTCCTAGAGGCGAGCCTTCTTCATGATTCTGCCAGGCGATGGTGGAGTTTGGTGATGCAGTCCCATGACGAGGAGATGATCACATGGGCAGAGATTGAGCGGCTCGTCATGGAGGAGTTATATCAGGTAATGCTGAGGTCAGTGCGGATCTAGGAGCTTCTACAGCTTTGACAGGAGAGTCTGACTGTGTCGGAGTACTCAGCGAGGTTTACAGACCTATCGCGCTACTCCCTGAATATGGTTCGAGGCCCGTTCATTAGGGCTCAGACCTTCGAGCAGGGCTTACGTAGGGGCATCCGAGAAAGTGTGGTTTCCTTCTCCCTACCCACCTATGGTGGAGTGCTGGAGCGAGCGTTGGTGGTGGAGAGTTTTCTGGAAGACCAGATCCCCCCTGTTAGTGCTGGGCACGTGGGAGATGAGACTTTGTCAGATGGATCAGCATCTTGTAGCTGACGACAGACTCAGGGGTCTGGACGTGGCCGATGTTTCAGGAGGCGACCCCAGGATGGAGGATCTGAGCCTTAGGGCTCACAGGGCTCGCATGCTGGTTTTGGTCAGCCGCAGGAGAGGCGGTGTTACACTTGTGACGGTCGGGGACATCTTGCTAGAGATTGTCCGAAACGTCGTGCTGCTGAGAGGGAGCCGGTTGATGGACCGCCTTGGCAGAGGCAGTGTCTCAAGCATGGAGGTCCACTGGGCGGCGGGCGTGGCGGCAGATTTGGTGCAGCAAGAGGCGGTGGTAGGTAGTACCAGTTTCCACCACCCCCACCCCCTGGTGGTCCATGCGAAGCTCAGGGTGGTGGTGGCTGATGGCGAGGACAACAGCATGCCCTGGAGGCAGTTGACCCAGAGGCACCGCGGATGGATAGAGGTACGCCTTGTGTCTATTCTATTTTCTATAGTACTTTGATAGAAACTGTTTAGTGGTACCCTCCTTTTTGTTGCCTGCTCGAGTTTTGTTCAGGGCGTTGGTAAGACCCTGTGTGGGTGTTGTTCAGCGTGCTTTGAATGCGTGAGGAAGAGGGATCCTTCCCCCACCGAGACGTGTTTTTGTGACATGATTAAAACTGTGCGGGGAAGCCAGTGCCGCCCAAAGAGGATATTATTGAAGTGTGGTGGATGAGTCCCTCTGAATTATGCATTCGGGCAGTGGTGTTTATTGGTGAGATCGCTGGTGTGTGAGACCCAGTTGAGAATTTAGTCGCTTTCCTTGTGCTTAGGCATTTCTGGTGATGAAAAGTTCTAAGGGGGGAGGATGTAGTGACTCGGGTTTTTGGACCTTTTAGAGTTCGAAATATTTCTAAGAATAATTCCAGAGCTAGGTGCGAATAGGGAGAGCGATTCTGAGGCCTGGTGTGCCCAGAATTAATTTTATAAAAATATTATTTTTTTTACTATGCACATGGTGGGGGTGTGATATCTCCTAAACAGTAGCTCAGAACGCAAAATCTGAGGGCACGGTTCCATCCTGAACGTGCCTTTTACCCTAGCCGAGGTGTAAACATTGCGGGCGCGGGCCTGCGATGAGAAACGCCACCAGGGGCATTTTTGTAAATAAGTAGGGAAGTTAGTGTGCGAGCGTCGGCTCGAATAAATTCTGAAAGGAGTCTCTGATGGAAAATCTGAGTCCACCGTTGTGTTCAGTACGGCGCGTTTAACCTAGGGGTGACCTTACTTTTGTTCGCATCAGGTGTCGGGTCCGAGGCGGGTTTGGCGCTGGCGGGCGGCTGATATAAATATCAGTGACCCCCTCTTTATCTTTACTCTCGGCTTTTTTCACCGCTCTTCATCGCCTCTCCGCCAAATCGAGCAAACTAAGTGCCCAAGAGCTCGGAATTCGACGGTGGACGTTCCGGGAGTGCGCAGCGGAAGCTCTGAAGCGTGGATCTTAGGCAGAACGTGGGCGTTTCGCCCGCGAGGTAGTCAGATTTGAGTTTTAAACCCTGATCCCATTTTTGCTGCGTTTTTCTACAGATTGAAGCCGCAGCAGTGTAGATTGGGTCCCGAGGGTCGTGTAGACGCCTATGGATCGAAAAACAGACTACCGGGGTGCCCCGGCGGCGCCGGCAAATCCCGGGGGCCTGCGGCGGAGGGTCGCCGGCCAGGGCGGGCCGACAGCGGTGGCCGGTCCGACCTCTTTTATCATACAGGGGTCTTTAAACCCTCGTATCTTGCAATCCGGGAGACGGATTCGCGCGCCGTTTATGGAGACGTGACTCTGAAGACGAGGCGAACACTTTGGTGTAGGTTCAAGGGTATAAAGGTTCAGGATCGTGGACCGGGATCTAGAAACGTCGTATAAAATAATATTATTTTATTATTTTACGACTTCGGGCCGTTGTAACATCGACTCGGAGCGTCCGATTGACGTGTCGTCCGTGGCGTTGAGACCTTGATGGTACGACAGACGTTTTGAGATGGTTTTCGGGTGTTGGGACTGAGGACAGGGTGTGGGCCCCACGAGGCCGTGTTTTGGTGTTGGCGGAGAAACACAACTTTTGCACCAGGTATCCGATTTTGGCCGATGAATAGTCGATCCTGTGTGTTTTTCTGAGAGGATGACAATGGTGCGATCCATTCGACGAGTTTCTGGATCCATGCGTGGGCCCCACCCGAGCTGGCTTCGGTGAATAGTACCTTTTTCACCGGGTGTCCGTTTCGGACGAGCGAGTAGTCGATTCCTCTTGTCATTCCGAGGGGATCGACGTGGTGTGATCCGCTCATTGGGTTTCGGGATTGTTGTGTGGGCCCCGCACGAGCTACCTATGGTGAATAGTTCCTTTTTCACCGGTGCTCCATTTCGGGCGAGTAAACAGGCTATCCTGCGTGTTTTTTCACATGGAACGCGATGGTGGCCTCGGTTTTGGCCTAGGAGGTGCGCAGTGTGGCGCTGTGGTAGGTCGCTTGGGTTAGTGACATTTGGACCAGCAGTGGTTGAGGGTTCTCCCTTGGTTCTTTCCTACGAGGGTTCATGTGGCATCAAAACCTTCGTATGGGTTTGTGATCCTCTCGATGGGATGGTTAAACTGTTAGAGTTTTGGCTTCCCTCCGGTGGGCCCAGAGTGGATCATCTAGCATCTTTACCCTAGATCGGGTTCTTGGTATCGCTGTGACCGCTTATTCACGGATGGTGATCCCCTATCTAGCAGGTTAACCCCATAGGGTTTGTGGCATCATCGGAAATATGATCCTCTACGCGATGGGTCATGCTCAGTAGGGTTGTGGCATCGTCGGGTATATGATCCCATACTCATCAGGAGTTTTATAGTAGGGTTGCGGTATCGTTGTTTATACAATCCACTACTCAACGCTTGGTGTCGGTAGGGTTGCGGTATCGTTGGTTATGTGATCCCCTACTCAACGCATGGTTTTGGTAGGGTTGTGGCTTTGTCGGTTCGATCCCCTAAATCGCGAGTTATACCAGGTAGGGTTCTGGTATCGTCGTGACCACCTTTATATGGGCGATGATCCTCTATCTGTGAGATGTGCTTCTGTCTAGTGCCAGATCGGGTTGTGTTATCCCCCAGCGGATCCTAGGTGTGATCCCCTATCTTTGAGAACTATGTATGCCAGATCGGGTCGTGGTATCCCCCAGCGGACCCTGGGAGTGATCCCATATTTGTGATCTTCGTATATCGGAGTGGGTTCTGGTATCCCCTAGCGGACCCTGGGAGAGATCCTTTATCCGAGGAGTTTGGTGGTTATATTGTTTCAGAGAAGTTTCCTCAGTGATACTATCCGATGAGCATGATCTCTCGGGTGAGCATCTGAGACGTTTGTGAGAAACTCGATGGAGTGTATCTCTTGGATGAGTGTCATCTGGGATGACAGTGATCATGTGGTGTACTCTCCTGGTTGGGGAAAATTGCTGGTGATGAGGTCGGTACCTCTTGTGGCTTTGTGGCGTGAGTTGAGTATATCTAGATCGTTCATGGTGTATGTATGGTCATACACCTGAGCTGAGCTGACTAGTTGTGTCTAACCATGGATGGTCACGAGATGGAGTATCTCTCTCATCTGGGTTCCCTCTGGCTAGGATGAGTAGACTGTTGCCTTTCAGTTGCTCCCTTTGGTTTTGGGTTTTTGGGGTGCCTACTGAGTATGTTTATACTCACCCCTGCACGGGCTTTGCCCGCACATGTTTGTGTCTTGAGCAGACCACATGCCTTTCGACGGAGTCCCAGGAGGACCCGGAGCAGGAAGAGCCTAGTGAGCATGTCGACCGGGGTGTTTACCGGAGCTGTGCCGAGGGAGCTTTCCGGTGGGTGTTTGTGGCAGTGTTTCCCTTCTTCAGAGCAGGTTGGACGCGTTTTGTAGTTTTCTTTTGGTGGGCCCTGTTTTTCCCTTTGTACTTCGGCTGTACTCTAGTTGTTGGATAGTGTATGCATGCATTTTCTTTTCAGTTTTGTTTATCTCTACACTATTGCATGGAGGTGTTATTGGGTGCGTGTGTACAGGTACCTTAGGCTGATGCCTCCCATGAGTGTGATAGCCTACTCAGCGCAGGTCGCCAGCCCTTGGCCTATTGGAGGCAGGCTTGGGGAGTCGCGGCTCGAGCCCCGTTGGGTCGGGTCGTGACATTATAACTATATATGATTGTAAAAAATTTATTACATTGGTTAATTTAAAAATTAGTTGATACATGGGTTAGACAAAAAAAGATTTAATAAACAATATCATCCTATCCAATTTTTAGATCATGAATTTATTTTAACAATGTGATTAAAATTTTTAAAGCATTATTTTAAAAATATGACAGTATCACATGGAAATTTATTTAATACATTTATACATTTTAATTACTTCAATGTGATCAACCTAGTTCACTTAGAAAAGGACCCTCCTAATTTTTATTTATACTAAATTTCTCCAAATTGAGTTATAAACAATATAAAATTCCATTTTTAACTTTATTATCCTTAACTCTTGGTTTTGGTCTTATTTAAATTTCATTAAAATTCCAACTAAGATGGGATATAAATGAATCCTTTCAAAGAAATATTATTCATTTTACCAGTCTGATTTTGGCATATATCTTCTTATACCTACTTGAAAATATTAGTTTAACCATAAAATAATAAACCACTCTTGATAATATAATTATATTTTATTATAACTATAGAACCACCATTATATATTCTTTTTTCATCAAATGGTTAATGAAATTATTTATCATGCATATGTCTAGAATACCGCCTCCACATAAAATTGTGAATCATTTTGCATCACCATAATACAAGAAGATTCAACAATATAAATTTTATATTTATATATTTTATTTAATAATTAATTTCACATTTTTTAGAAAATATTTTCATTCTTCCTACCATTATGTCCATTATAATATTATAACATCACTCATGCATACATGTAGAAATCCACCTCCACGAAGAGATATGATTAATTTTTCATTTTCATATTAAATGAAGGTAATACGGAATAAATTAATTAATATATTTTTTCTATGATATATTAATTATTATGGAATAATGAATTAGTATTCAAAATTATTTTATTTCAATTATTTAATATAGGAACGACCAGTCATGTGTACATACAGTTATTTATCTCAATGAACTAATGTAAATCATTTTTCATCCCCATATTTTCTGATTATTTAATTATGTATATATAATTATTAAATACGGTAATTATTATATTAATATAATTTTTGAGATGATGAAACAATTTTAAATTTATAGGTATTTGAAATTTGTAGTCGATACTTCTAAAAAACAATTATAAATTGGTACAAATGATATAAATATTGACATGCTAGTAAATAAGCAATGAGATGTTATAATAAAATGACATATCATATTTGAGTTAATAATATAGATAAATAATAAAATTTTAATAATTATATATTTATTGTATTATAGATTGTAATGAATATGATAATGTAAAATACATTAGGAAACATGTTTTTGTTCTAACAAAATTTCATTAATTATTAATTAGGGATAAATTTAAATGGATTTAATTATATGATAATTATATGATAATATAGGACCAATATATTTCAAATTAAAAAAAATCTTTTAATTTATTACACACAACACCATACATAGAAAAAATGTTACACCGTTATATTTTTTATATAATAATCTTTACTAAATTTGATCCTCTCGATATCATGAAGAACATGAGCCCATTATTCTGTGTGAACAATAGTACAAGATATAATTATGACATAGACATTAAATTTAATTATATGAATATGAAAAAATGTTTTTGAATATATGGTAATTAGTTTATTAGAAATATTTTTTTTTGAAAAAATGGTATTTAGAAAAAAAATTAAAAAATGGTTTTGCCAAAAATTGCACACATAATTTAAAATCAATTCATACAACATTTATAAAATTTAATTTAAAATTTCAACATCATTTTTATCCTTTCATAAATATTATCATATGATGATTTTGTTTTGTTTTTTTTCAAAAGGTCTTATTTTTTGATAAATTGTAAAAATATTATTTTTTCTTAAAACATCATTTTCGTTAAAGTAATTTACAAATTTAAATTATAAATAAATGTTTCATTAACCTAAAATAATTTTAATTTTATAAATAAATAACTTTTTAGTACATTTTTATTAATTTAAAAATCGTATTTTCATTCAAACCTTTTCCACTTTTGTGAATCTTTATTTTGAAACCCCACTTTTTCACCACCTCTCTATGTAGATATTTAAAGTTAATTCTATAGATTTTTTAATTAAATTTTATTAAAATAGATAAAATATTTTTAATAAGAAAAAAAGTATATCTAATAATTTATACTAATTTTGGGACCATTTTGTTTTATAAAATGAGTTAAACCTAATTATCACATTTATGGTAAAAACAAACTTACAAGGGATAATGTGAAAAATATAATGTTTAAAATGAAATAATTTTTATTCATAAATTTTTTCATGGAAATATTTCAACCTCATAACCCATATATATCACAAATTACCCAAATTTGGTAAATTTGAAATTATTAAAAATGTGGCTGTAATTGATTCTTTTCAAAAATCCCTTATTACTCCCCACCACGCTTATAAAAGGACACCCCCTATCCTCCCCACATCACTCATAGAAATCCATTTGGATTAGAGAATACCTAAAAAAATACAATAATTATTCCACTATCAATGTCTTAGATTACATTTTTAGATAGAAAGTATATTTTATTATGGAATTTGGTGCAAACCAAATGAGGTTGTCTAAAGAAGTTATAACATTCTAAAAAGAGAAAAATTGTTTTTTTCCTCTACCCCCTCCTTAAAATATTATTAAACCATGGTTATATAATACCCTAATTATATTATATAAAATAGATGTTGATAAGTAATGGTATTAACCTATTTGAATATCCACTTCCATTAAAAAGTTAAACAACATAGTCCATCGTGTTTATGGTGGACAAAAAACTAGTGAAATGATGTAATTTTTTTCGTAGACCCAAAATTAAAGGGTGGATAAAATTATATATTTAAAAAGTATATATTATATTTATTATATTAATATATGTATTAAATTATTATATAACACATAGATTCACAATTTTCATTCTGTTTGAAATTGGATAATGTTGCTCATCTGTACAGTGGACTACCACTTTGGGATGTGATGTGATTAATTTTTCAATTAATATTTACATTTAATTTAATAAGGGTGATATTATATAATATTTTTCATATATAGTAAATTATATTAAAACAATAAAATTAATATATTAGAAAATTCATTTCCCATTATCCAATTAATGAAATAATAATATCACATATGAAGATATACAACATACTTCCCAATGAAGCGATGAAATCCATTAAACATGTAAAAATATTAATTTTGATATTAAATATGTTAAAAATATAATATTTATAAAAATAATATAATTATTTGGAAGATGTAAATATATAATATTCACACACACTAGAACATTAATGAAATAAGATGCACCGAAAAATAAGGCAATTAACACATCAAATAATGAAAATAATGAAATGTTATTAACAAATGGTTGGTAATATGTTATACGAGAATAATATATAATATTATAAACATTAATATGTATCTTTTATAAATTCGTATCTCTATTAAATTCACTTTTCATGATATTAACTCACATTAAACCAAAAGGGAGGTCTTGGTAAGGATCATTGTCAACAATTTCCTATCATATAGGCATATTGTAATTTTATCCACCTATTTTATTTTATATAGATTATTTAATATCATAATTATATTTAATATCATGATTAATTCATAATTGACAGTATTTTATGTTTCAATTTTAATATTTTCATTCAAGGGAATCTAAAATGAATATTACCAAGTGATAGTATGTTTTATTACTAAATGTATCTTCATTGTGTTATATTAAATTTATGTTGCCTCTAATATTATCATATTATGTGAGAAATGAAATTAAAATATATTATATATTGTTTAAACGTTTTTGGATAAAAATTTAAAACATTTAATTGATTCTTTTGTTAATTTTCACTTCAATGTTATGATCATTGCAAGCATTTCTCGTCTTAAATTGTCTTCTTTAGGGAATATACCATGTTACCCACATTTTTTTGGTTTTAAGGTTTTTATCCACTACCCATATGATTGTCTGGAAATTAATATATGTAAATTAATGTTATATAATATTTAATTTTATGTAATTCCTTCCATGGGGTTTACAATTGAATTGTTACAAAATAGAGAATAATTATTAACAATATCACATTATATTGGGATTTTGATCATTCTAATGAAACAATTACTACATTGTCATCATTTTCATTATCAATTATATTAATATTAACTATAAATATTCTATAAATATTTCATTTAAATATTTCATAATACCATTTACAATTTATAAAAAAGTTATTTACATTTATGTTTATTTGATTAATTCTGGATAAATTGATAATTGTATATTCTTCAATCAATATTGAAATTTGAGATAAGAAATATTTTTCAGGAATTAAATAAATCATTATATATAAGAAGAAATCATTGGGTATGAAGATATGAGTGGGGAGTAGTTATTGATAGCCTCTTGATGCATCATAAGTCTCATTACAATATTTTGATGACAAGAGTTAGTCAAATAGGTTTCTCTTGTATTCCAAACCATAATTTTTAATCATTCATGTGATTGTTGTTTAAAATTGATTTATCATGATTATTTGTAACATGACATCCCTTCATTTTGAATCAACATGAATAAGAATTCATTTATTAATATCCATGATATTTTGGAAATTATTGTATATTTGTATTCATTTTTTTCATTGTTTATTTATTGAATTTAATGTGACTTCATTATTTTCAATTTCCATATTGATAATTAATGATTTAATATGTATGTTCATGATATTGATTAAATAGAATGTGTGTCCAGTTATTTACCATTCCATATGTATTGTTCCACATATTAAGAACATATTAAAATTATTTAAACTCCATTTCACAATATTTATTTACCATTAAATGTCGATCATGCTTCTTGGGTAATTAGTTATATGCTATTATTAACTCATACAAAGAATTTGAGCTCACCCATTATTTTTTTCATTTAGAGGAATTAAGGAAGAGTACTATGAGTAATATTTAATGACATACTAGATGAAATAATTATATTTTTTAAAGAAATATCTTTTAATGTCTATATTCCAATGAAATATGGGAATCATATTTGAAAATAAATTTCTAAGACAACTAATCTATTAATATATTTCGTATGTGATTTCTTTTTATTTTATGACACTGTAATAATGTATACAGTAGTCCTTGGTTAGTGGAGTTATGTTTTCTACACTCTTTATTACATCAAATTCCATATAAACATTGGTAAATAGATCTATTAAAAAATAAATAATGGAATAAAACCCAATATATACATTTGGGTATAAGTATATATGAACATTCTAATGTTTTGGTTCAGAATTGATTCGGTATATTTTTTAGAAATACATCCCTATCTTCATATTGTAAGTCGATGTGGTTCTATAGATGATTTACCTATGGAAAAGATATTTGAAAAAGGTGCATCGGGGATGACTCAAGCATTAATTGTTTAATGAAAAATGGAATTACCATGAACATGGTTTTTTGGTCATGGGGATATTGACATAATATTTCACATTTTATATAACAAACATTATGAAGGGTTTTAATAGATGATAATATGTAATATCAATTTTTAAAATTATATATTAACACATTGTAAATATGGTTCCATTATTTACACATCCAAAAATTTATTATTATTTGGTTTTACCAAAACAATTATTGTTTTTCATACTAATATTATTGGTTTTAGTGAATCAATTGAACACAAATGTATTTTTTGAAATTAGAATTTGAAGGAAAATATGGTAACTATGTGTAATGAAATGGGATGATTACATAAGTGAATTGTATTCGGATTATACCTAATATGTTATCATAAAATATGATTTATAAACTATTATTTACCCAAATAGATGAATTTATAATGAAGTGAATGAATGATTTCACTAGGATATCTAGTCATGGAAATGATGCAAGAAACTAAGAATCAATTACTTCATTTAAAAAATGTAGAAAAAGACTTAATGGAATTTTCCTCGGTGGAATGGTAATATGTTTATTAAAAAGTAATTTAATGAAATACATTGATGAGTAATATGAAGAGAGTGATGTAAGGAAGTACATATCATCATAGATATACAATTATAGTCCGTTGCCTTAAATAAGGGGAACCCATGAAATATATGTGCCAATTAACTCTTCCAAATGTTATACCATACAACATGGAAGGTATAATATTTAAATAACATGAATGATATTTTATCTATTTATAATAGAGAAGTAGAGTATAGAATTATTTTTTTACCAATGGTATTTTTTTATACGAATCATGAAATGTATAAAGACTGTTTAAATTAATTTTAGTACATATATATTTATTATGTTTTGTTTTATGTATATAATCATGGGTTTATTAGTTTATTATTAACCCTTGGTTCACTTTCTTAAACACTATTTTTTATGTCTTATGTTATTTGACTCTTTGATGATTATGGATATGTTGGAAATTAGTTAAGTGAATAATGTACATTGGTTTATTACATATGAAATTTAAAAATTAATTAATGGAATAATCTCATTAAATTTAGGGGTATAATTTTTATGGTATTGATAATCATTATGTTTTATGTTATCCTAAATGTTGTATTTTATTTGTGATGTCACGACCCGCCCTCGGGGTCCGTGCCGTGACTACCCCAAGCCCGCCTTCCATAGGCCAGGGGTTGGCGACTAGCACCAAGGCGTAAATCCCGGTAAAAAGGGAAGGCATTGCCTTTGAAAAGTAAACAAACACCACAGAGTAAGCAAGCGGAAAGTAAACACTAAACAAAAGCAGAGTACAACTGAAAGTGCGGAAAAGTAAATGGGCCAGTATACAAACCCAAACTGAAAGTAAAGTACAACTCGAAAGGGAAAAACAGCAACTGAAAAGTAAAAGACGCTACACCGAGCTGTCCACTACAAATCCCACCTGAAGGGTGGGTACAGATAGCTCCACTGCTCCACGGGTCCCGCCGTCTGCTCTGAGCATGTCCCGCCCAGTGGTCCACCTCCGGGTACCGTCCCGCTCTGCAAGCCTCAGCTAAGGTCAACGCTGTCCGTCGTCTGCAACCAACACAACGTAGTGCGGGTAAAGCCCGTGCAGGGGTGAGTATAAGCTACTCAGTACGGACCCCGAGACCCCTGAAGGTCTCTCAAATCCACAAAGGATAAACCAAGAAGAAAGGTACAATCACGAAGTAACAACCGACACTGCTTAGGTATATGCCCATACATATACCTAAGTCATCAAATTCAAATACGCTCCAACCTCCGAGCCTAAGTACAACTCAGTCCACACAGGAAAGTAAACGTATTCCACACAGGAAAGCAAAACGTAATCCACACAGGATTGCACAACACAATCCACACAGGAAAGCAATAGGATTCAGCTCACACAGGTATACTTCTTCAAAGGACGATAACGATGATCTCTGATCCATCTAAGTCATCGGACCCACGAAGGATCGATAGGTAACTAACCCCCGCAAAAGACCCACACAGGATCGGGCCCACGTAGGACCTGTAGGCGCTGGTTCACACAGGACCGCTGAGCGCAAAGACCCACACAGGATCGGACCCACACAGGATCGGGCCCACACAGGACCTGTAGACTGATCCACGTAGGATCGCTAAGTGCTGAAGTCGTCGTCGTCGAATCCACACAGGATCTCTGTACTGTCGTCGTCGCAGTCACAGTAGCAGTAGTAGCAGTAGTAGTCACAGTAACAGACGCAGCCAGCACTAGGGTTCCCGCACACAGCAAGCTCGTTCGGAGGATCCGCTCCACGAGCCGAGAGGCTGATACATCAACTGTCAAAAAGTCCAGAGTTGATGTATCCAAAAGTTCCGTATCGTCAACAGGAACTCAACGCAACAGACGGCGCGTCGATCGGACGCCCGGTCTGAGAGTTATTGGCATTTTCGTCCCCGGGGCCCGGTTGGTTTTTAAGGCAAAACCAACCCGACCACACTCCACCTGCGTCCAAACCTCAGGCGGAGTATGGGAAAAGATCCATCTCACTAAGAGGAACACAACACAGCTGACGGTACGTCAATAAGGCGTCCGTAGCTCAAGATATGAGCGTTTCTGCTCCGAAGGCCCGGTTGGTTTCGTGAACGAACCAACCCAGCCGAACTCAAAGTAATCCGAAACCTTAAGTGCGATATACCGAAACGACCGTCTCGATCTAAGGATCGCGTTGCCGCAGACGGTTCGTCGATCGGAGGTCCGTGGCTCATGTTATGGCCAAAAGACCGAAACTGATCCGAAACGGGGGGGGTCCGGGTCCGGGCCGACCCGGCCCGACCCCCCATAGGTCGGCCCGAACCGGGTCGACCCGACCCGGGTCCGACACGACCCGGCCCGGCCGGCCGGCCGGCCGGCGGCGCGGCGGCCCGGCGCCGCACGGAGGCAGCGAGCGGGGGGGGGGGGGGGGATCATGCCCCCGCTTGATTGGAGGGGCGGCGCGGCTATATGCCGCGCCCTTTATAAAAAAAACGGCCCCCACGTGGGGGCCGGCTTGAAGAAAAACCGGGGGGCCTCCTTCCCCCCCCCCCCCCCTCCCCCGTTCAAGGAAACCGCCCCTCTTAAATGAGGGGTGTTTTAAGAGATGGCCGGGGGAATTTATTCCCCCGCCTTTGACTTTCCGGCCGCCCAACTGCCGGCCGGTTTTCTCCAACGGGACCAGAAAATCCGGTCCCCTCTTCGGCTTCCGACGCCGGCGGCCCAGCCACCGGTCTTCTCGTTCTGCCTCGGCCCGGAACCGGCCGCGGTGTTCGTCGTCCGGCGCAGTGCGACGGCACCGCGCCCCTCCGCCGCACCTTCATTTCCCTCAACGCGGCGCGACGGCGTCGAGTTCTTGATGATCCTTCCATGGTGCGGCGCGACGGCATCGCGTAAAATAATTGCACGATTAACCGCGTGGTGCGACGGCACCACGCCACCTTGTTTCCACCCGCAAGGTAAATCAACAAGAATGATGGAGGGGGTTCGGCCGTGTTCATGCGGTCCGGCCCCCTCACGTTAAACAATAACACTTTTATAAAAATCCAAACGCTAGTTATGCATGAACCACGAACAAGGATTAATAAATAAACAAATTACAACAACCCCAACCTTGGTATAGGTTCGAAGATTTGTCAACGTCCCGCGGAAGACAACGTCATAGGTTCGAAGATTTGTCAACGTCCCGCGGAAGACAACGTCGCGGAGGTCGGGCGTCGCGGTAGTCGTTCGTCAAATCCGATGACGAAGAGGTGTGTCCGATGAGATACGTCATTGGAGAATCTTAGTATGCCGACGAAGGGAGTCCGAGGAGGAAGCGGCGTTCCCTCTCGTTGACACGGAAGACGAAGAAGAGAGGAGCGGCGTTCTTCGTCAGAACTTGAGCGTTCTTCGTCAAGTTGAGCGTTCTTCGTCAAGTTGAGCGTTCTTCCTCAAGTTGAAGAAGAAGGAGGAGGAGCTCTCAAAAATCCTCAAAAGTTGGCTAAACAAAACTAACCAAATAAAATAAGGTTCCTCCTTATTTTATTTACCAAGCCAAGGATTTCAAAACTTAAAATTCAAAAACATAACACTTAATTAATTATACATGTCATGTGTAATTAATTAGATGTTAAGTTAACAAACTTTTAAGAGGGAGAGAGGGAGTTTAAGGGGAAGATGAGAGGTTTAGGTTCGTCTGGGTCCCACCACACTTAATCCTCTCAAGGGAGGTTATGTGGGTGTGGGTCCCACCCCTAACTCCCTTTGAGAGGAGTTAACTTACAAATGTGAAATAAAAAGAATTCCACATTTTTTTATTCAACTTTTTATAATTCTCCCAAAAACTATCTTTCGTCCCGCAACAAACGAAACTTCCGAAAAGGTCTCTTTAAGCAAATATCGGCGCTGCGAGTTCATCGGTGCCCTCGGATTTCAATTCCGAGCACCGGATCAAATGTTAGGAATTCCCGCTCGTTCGTTCACTGAACGTACCCGAGCCAAACTTCGGAAATTGATTCCGGGCACTCCGGGCCTCGGAATCAGGTGCCGTCTGAAACCGCGCTCTTGTAAAATTCTAAATAAAATTAAGAAAAAATTTCCCTTGAATTTTACGGGTCTTTGCATGTTACATCATAATTTATAAATTTTATTGTAATTTATTTAATATATATTTTTAAAAAAGGAAAACCATTTATATATAGTAAAGACCAAATTGACTGAATCCACAATAAAATTAAAATAATGTATTCTTACCTACCACTAGCCCATATGATGTTATGGTTAATATTTTAATTTTTTTTAAAAATTATTTCAAGAATTAATATATATATATATATATTGTACTATTATATTTAATATTGAGTATTAATTATTAATAACTTCTACTAAACATACTAGTTTGTGAAAATATTTATAAATATATGAAAATATTTTTGAATATTTTTGGAATATTATGATATAAGAAAAGTATATTTTATTGATTCATGAATAAAAATTTATTTTTTGTTATCATTAACTGGATATTGATTGAATGAAAAATAAATACTAAAAAATTCTATAGAAATTGAATCATATCAACTTATAATATTTTTATATATTAATAGAAAGAAAAATAATTCCCCAATTTGAGGAAAACATTATTAAATAAAAAATTTCAACCAATTACATTCATATCTATTGATTCAAATTCTAAAAAATTTCAAAATTGATTTATTTTTTCTGTTCGTTGACATTCAATCGATCATTCACTTTCTTATTATCAATTATCTAAACAACCCTCTATAATTATTTAGGTTTTCATTATATGTCCATATATTCTCATACCACAAATGTTATCCTAATTAAGAACCTTATTTTGTTTTTTTTGAGATTATATTTTTATTTACATATATAACAAATAAATATAATGTTTTATTATCCCTTTTTATCTACAGTTTCCACCAACAGTATTTATGAAAGTAAAACCCCTTATTTCTGTTACTATCTTTAAATTGACATGATTAAAATTATTTATGTTGGATAGAATGTAACATAATAATATTTCAAATGAAAATAATTGGGTGGGATAACATAAATTTCATAGAACACCAATCTTATATGACAATGTAACAACATGAAAATTTCAGAAATATTTCTCTTAAATAAAATAGGTCTACTTGATGTCTTATGGTACAAAACACACTGATTTCAAATGATTCATAATATTAAATATTATTATAACAATTAAATAAAATTTTATTCTATAAATATGAATAACTAAATAATGAAAACTGTGATTATTTATATATTATAAAAAAATAGAATTTAAAAAAAATTGAAAGGAATTTTTTTCCCAAAAATGGTTTAGTCAGGATTTTGTGAATTTAATTTGAAAATTAATCCATTTAAAATATCAGGTGTTAATTTTAATAAATTAAAATAAATTTAAATGATCATAAGTAAATTATAATAGGTGTAATTTTGTTATTTTTTGAAAAGATTAATTTTTCAATGAATATATGAAAATACAAAATATTTATTGAAAAATACCTTATATTATAAAAAATTTAAAAGATTCAAATATATATTTTAATAATTTTAAAGTAAAATAAGATAAATTAATATAACATATTAACTTTTTGGTAATTTTATTCAATTAAATATTTTAATTTTATTGTAAGACATTTACACTTATGTGTAGTTTCATTTTTGAAAAATAACAATTTTTCACATTTGTATATCCAATATTGATTGATATTCATACATATCAGTTAGTTCGGTTTTGAAATATTAATTCTATATTTAAAATAATATATATTATATTATCCAAAAATTTATCATTAATTTTCAACAATTAAGAAATTTAAAAGCACTAAAAAATAAGGATAATGATTAATGAGAAAATAACATTACATGGTGTTAGAATAAATACATAAAGGTTAAAATGGAAAAAACAATGTTCCATTACCAATTATATTTATATATATAGTTCTTTTAAAAATTAATAATTTGTATCAACAAATTGTTCGGATTTTGGAATGATAAAAATTTGGTTGGAATTGATTCATTTCAAAAAATCCATGTGTGGTCAATTCCCCATTTATAAAAGGCCACCCACTCCCCCCATCACATATAAAATTCAATTTTGATTGTTAAAATACATAAGAACCCCATGCCTAGCTCCCAACATCATAAACTTCTTGGATTGATAAAAAATTTATCCAATAAAGTATTTTTGTGTAATCCGAAATAAGTATTCTGAATAAGAGATAACATACTAAAACAAGAATATTTATATTTTATACAATTCTTCTATATAAATAATTATTAAAAAATTATATATATATATATAAGAATACTAAAAATTATAATTTATTATTTAGTTAAGGTAATGAACTATATTTATAACATTTTCCATGAAATTTAAAATTAAATCGTCGATCATGTGTTTGGTGGACTACTACCTCATGAATTGATGTAAATCATTTTTCATTGAGAATAATTCATGGATAAATATAAAGATGAATTTACCACACTTATATATATATATATATGAAATTATTATATTTATGAAATTTACATTAAAAAAATAATTTATTACACCCCATTATATTTAAAATATTATAATTTATCTCATATATATGGCATGAATCCTCCTCATGATCCAATGTTTGTTTGTTTTATCATATGTAATAATTGATAGTATTAGGGATAGTTACAGTAATAATATGTGATTTATTTGAAATAAAATTGTTTCTAGAAAATAAATATATCACCCATTTCTTTCCCGTCTCTACCATTAAGGAAATGATAATGTCGTTTGCGAGTACATAAGCCCCACCATCATGATAATTTGAATTGATCCATCATCCATGTTATAATTAAAATAATAATTCAAAAATTATATAATTTATGAAATGAAATTTATATAATTATTATAAATGATAATATGATTTGAATATATAATATTCATAGCATATGAAACTGTCATGAAAAAGCACACCAGATAAGACCAAAAAGTTGACATAAAAAATAGTTAAAAATAGAATTTTTTTAACAAAAACATTTTACAATGATATTAGAGGATCAAATATGATATTATATATATGGTTATTTTAAAAATTAATTACATTCTTATAACTACTACAAAATATGATATGGTTATTTAATTGGAATTAATCGAGACATAAGGGACTTCGTCTCAATTTTATTTCAATATAGGATATTGTAAATTTAAGTTCATAATTGATTTTAAATTGTGTATATACAACCCATTTAACATGTAATAAAACGAAATAATAATAAATAATTATATTTTATTGTTAAATTTAAACTCATTAATCCATGTAGAATTAAATTTTAAATTTCCATGTAAAACATAATTCCATAACTCAATTTATTTTCATCAAGATATATTAGTTATTTTCCCATATTTGATATTCATATATTATGATTATAATTAATATCAAATATACTTTTATTATTGAAATTTTATTACACATGATTTATTCATTGAAAAATTATCTAATCACCATTATATTTACTATAACGGTTTCCCATTGATAAAAGACTTTTTTGATAGATATTTGTTTTTATAAGAATATATTACTTTATATGTTGTGTCTAATTAACATTTGATATTTTATATCAAGAATACATTTATATTAATGGAATAGAATATTTATTATATTTAATTACCTTCATTGGTATTATAATTATAATGTTACAAAATAAGTAAAAATAATTATACAATCTCACATAATTTTGTAATTGATAAAAATCTCATGAAACAAAACAATTCTTATTAATTTTTTGAGAATTAAAATTTATATTAAATATCCATATTATTTGAATGGTGTATTTTTTTATTTCAAAAACCAAATACAATTTTTATGTGTGGTGTTTAGTTGTGTTGAATGTTGTTTAATTAGGAACATATTGATAAATATGTATTCATTACACAATATATATATTTGTTGATTAGATATATATTCAATTAATTAAATCTATCATAAGATTTATGAGTAATGTGTTTGATATGAAGATATAAGTTGTGCTAGGTTATATATAGACCTTGATGAATAGGTATTCCCATGGCTTTAATATTTAGGATATACTTTATTCAATGGGTTTCTGTTGTATACAAACAAATAATTTTAATTATTATTGTGATTTATCTTAATAGAAGAGTTATAAAAATGCCTAATATCATGACATCCAATAATTAATATCTTTTTTCCTTATGAATTAAATTATTATAGTACATGATATTTTGGCAATTTTATTTTTTTAGATGCATTTGATTCATATTTTAATAGTTAAATATCAAATTTTTCAATTATATTCCATTACATATTCATAATTCCTTTTCAAATCATGATATTGAAGTTATTAATTAAAGAGAAGTTTTTTAAATTATAAAATTTTCTAAATTTATTATTCCTTATCAAATAATTTTATTCAAACTATTTTAATGGTATTTATGTATTGTTATTTAGCATTAAATGTTTATTATTTTATGGATTCATGATAACTTCTATTATAATAAACCCTTAAATTGAATTTTTGATCACCATTATTTTGTTATTTCCCATATGTTAACAATTTTTACTTTGAGTTATATGAAATGATATTCTTGATGGAATATTGATAATATTAAAAAATTGATCTGTTGTAATTTTTTAATTCAAAATTATTATTAGAATAGTCACTCAATATATTATATAAGGACAACTAAATTATTCATTTCATTAGTAAGAAATTAATTTAATCTTATGTAAAAGTAATAAACTATACACCGAGTTTTTGTTACTAAAGTATGGTTCAATACAAAAAAACTCATTTATGATTTCTTCTCCACTAGTAATTTTATGATATTTATGTATTAATATATTTATTTTTTCTTAAATAATTTAAAATATTGTCAAATTATATTAATGAAATGTTAAAATTATTTCCACTTTGTTTGATGAAAATTTTCATCCGTGTCCATTCTATTAAAAATAATTATGCATGTTATAATATAAGATTGAAATGTTTTATATATTTAATTTCAATAGATTTTACGTTGTAGAAAATATCTTAAAATAAATCATTTGATACATTTTCTAAAGATGACATTTGATATGTTTCAATTTTTTAATTTATGTTATATTATTTTCAAATAATATAATACATATAAATGAATTACGTCTGTTTCCATATATGGAATCATGGGAGATTTTTGTTAATATTAAGATATTAGGATTATATATGTTTTGTGAAACCCCTTGGGATATTACTATATATAAGATTATGTCATAATGTTTTGATAATGAACATATTAGGTCATTTACCAATAAACATATATGATTCCGGATACTAGTTGTAACTGGGAGTTTTTATAGATTCATATATGGGTAATAACCTTTAATATTGTTTTTTGACTATATATAATCCATAAAAATGGTTCATGGTGAATATTTCTATAATACCCACATGGTTTTCCACCATGTGTGATATGATTGGTTTAGTTCTAAAATATAATATAAACAAATTTTAATGATTTGTTTAGACGATGATCACAAATGGACCCAATTTTACCTTTGTTTTCATTGATTGAATTTTTTTCATTAGTTAGATATATTAGGAATGCTTTTTCATTAATATATGATTAATCTCTTAGATTATTATTTCTCACACATTGTTTTTTTATATGACTAATATCAGGAGAAACTATATGGACAAAAATGTTATGGAAAAAGAAATGAATTCCCTCCTACGTTCAAATATGTGATGGGATCTGTAAGGTGAATCCTTATGAATATGAGAAATTATTTATCATGATATATGATTAACCACATAAATATTATTTAGTTTCATAACAAAAAAAATTTGTGTAAAATTGAGTGTTGGGAATATACAGGTACAAATGGTCATGGAGGATAGAATGATCAACATACTACATGTCAATAATGTAGAAAAAATCACATAGATGAATATCTACAAGTAAGTGAAAGATTTTGTTGTGTAACAAATAATGGATTATTGTAATGGAATTACAAAGAATTTTATTATATATATATATATGGAATATTTCAATTATCTAAATCAATTAATTATTCTTATAAAAAACTCCAAAGTCAATGATGGTCCTATGTTATATCGATCATTTCCGAGGAATGATTCCTTTTTTATTTATTTTTATTTGAGATACATTTTATACATGTGTTTTATTATTGACACTCTTCTCTATAGAATCTTGAAACATATAATAATTATTCTTCAATTGTATTTCATTCTTGATTAGAAATAATATGTTCAATAGTTTCAGCAAAATAGAAATGTGACTTAGTGGTATGTTGATATTTTAGATATGGAATACAATTCAAAGGATGAGAAAAATAAATATTCACCTAATTTTTATACTATAATTTTCTGTTTGGATAAAGTTAGGATTGATATTGATAACATAATTAAGACTCTGTTGAAGCCATTGGAATGGATTAGGGATTTGATGACATAGTGGTTTATGATATATTTAAGGATTTTTATAAAAAATTCTGATTTAAAAAATATATATTATGATTTTATTTAAGTTCTTATTATACTATAAATATTAGATTCATTTATCATTTCCTTGAAGTTTTATTTTTGGTTATTCTTATTTTATGAATGGATTATAATTTTTTATGAGAATTCATGACAATTGTATTCATGTATTTAGTGTCTGACCTTGTTAGAAAATATATGTTCTTTGGGGATTATAGTACTATTTATTTTGTAATTTAAGCGAAAATATTTTAAAAAATTAATTTTTAAATGGATCATAAATATTTTGGAAAGGTATTAATGTTAATCCGTAATATTATTGATTGTACTGAACTTTATGAATTATTATTGTGTCTCTAAATAATAATTTCTTAGATTTGAACATATCATACATCACGTACTAATGAATTTTGTTATATATAAATTGTAGAAATAAAATAAATGTGATTTTATTATTATATGGATCTGTTGATCCATTGAATAAACATTTTAATGATACAAAAATTAATAAAAATATTTTTTCATGAATATAAAATGATTTGTTAAAGAGATGTTGTGAAATTTTATCTTATTTCTATTAGAGGATGGGATTTTTCTTATTTAATGGAATGTTATAATGACTACCTATTTTGTCATGTTCTATATATTGATAATAAAAAAACCCCTCTACATTATGTAAATATTATTAATTTTTTTTGTTATTATATATTAAATTTAGTTTAATTGATAATATTTTAATCCATCATGGATTTATGGTTTTGTTTTCATTAACTTTCTCATGACCACATTCTTTATAAGACACTATTACTCCTTCGAATTTAGTATTGTCCCATGTGTATTTATTTTACCTTCACAAAAATTTTCATACTATCCAACACCTGACTTTGTGTATTTTTAGAAAACCATTATGTTTTTTAGATCCCATTTTATATTAGATGTTTTATTATTTCTTTGTAAAATATTGGTTTTAATAAATTTATTTTTAACTATAATACTTTGATAACAAAAATAAAATTTTATTGTTGCACATTAATTGAGGGTAATTATATAACCCTACGATGATTTAAATTTTATTTTATCTTTAAATATAATATATGTGTTCCATATCATTTTGGACATGAAACATTGAATTTATAGGATCCATGATGTACTATAGATTTTTTATTATTTAAATGTGATCATTATTACAAATAATTTTAAATTCCTGAAATTATATGAATAACAAAATTATGATAGATATTAATAATTTTTTTATATAATTACACAGAATTTTATTGATGAAATTTAAATATTCGTAAATATTTAATTAAGGTATTTTACGCCTCATAACTTTGTTTTGTTCATAACATTACATTCATTAATTTTTTTTCTCTTTTTTAACATTATTTTCACTTAAATTTATAAATATTAAATGAAAATTTATATTAAATCATTGAAATAAAAATATCAATATTAATTTAGGGGAACTTTTTTGGATTTATCTTAATATATATATATATATATATATATTTATATATATATATTGTTCATTTATCAGTGTGAAATACATATGTTTGTAAAAGATATCTTTATTTTAATTATATTCTATATTGAAAATATCCCATTTTATTTTATATTTTATAGTTAAAATAAAAATATATGATAAAAATAATCTAAATAATTCTATATGAATCTACATATTATTCTATTATTTTATATATATGTTTTCATTTTTAAAATTTTAATTTATCGGAATAAACATATTTTAAATGAAAAATATTTTTTGATTTAAACTAATTAAATCCTTAATGATGAATAATTTAAAATAAATTAATTATATATGAATATATGTATACATACGAATTAATACTCATAAAATTATAGTTATTATTCATAGAGTTAATGTAATATAATCTTGGGCATGCAAATTTCATTTTTTGGAAAATTCCTTTCTAACACTTTTTTGGGATAACGTTTAATTTAATTAATCCAAAATTTATATATTTTTCTTTAGAAAATACATTACATATTTTAAATTATGGGTTATAATTATTTATATTGTACACTTATTTTTTTCATTATGAATATTCACAACGATGAATAATTCTAGCCATATTAAAGCACTACTAAGATAAATTAAGATTAAAAATAATTATAAAATGATTTAAAATATACCTAACACATTGATTAACCATATTTAATTAGTTATGTTCATAAATTTTCAATATAAGTTTATAATTTTTGTTCACATGTATGATTTTTCTTTTGATAACGTCTAATAAAATATTTTTTCAAAATATAATACAAAAGGCCACTCTGTTGAATTTAAATATATCTTCAATTTCAACATAGTGATAAAAATAATATTTTAATAAATTCTAATTTATATTTTTAGGGAAAAAATTATTTCTAAAATGTTAACTTATTTCTATATTTAGTTTGCATATAATTTCCATAAATTTATATACAACTCTACCATAGGTATTATACATGCAATAGAAAAACATTTTAAACAAATTTTAAAAAAAATAATGTAATTTATTTGGATGAAATATGGTTACAATGTATTTTTATATTTAATAATACTATAACATTTAATGAAAAATTTATTATATCTAAATCACTTTGTTTTCATAACATCATTAATATCTATTTATGAAAATAATTATCCAAATAATTGTAATAGTATTCTATGTTAAACAGTTAATAAATTTTTTTAAAATAATGATTTCATAATTTTAGACAACATGGCTATTAAAATTTAGAAAATTTCATCTATTTACCATTTATATTATTAGTAAAATTTTAAGCATTTAGGAAATAAAAAAAATCATTATAGTGATTATGGATATTAATTGTTAACAAAGGGGATAATCCAAATGATTTGATTAACAATATCACAAAGAACAAAAAAAATTATTTGTTGAATGGATTTATTATATATTCTATGTTTGTTATTATATTATTTCATTTTGGTCAAACTTTCACATGAAATTGAATATAATATATATAAATAATTTTATTAATTCCTTATGTTTCTTTTCCATCAGTAATCAAATGACAGCCCTAATCACTTTTATTTAAATCCATTTTAGACACTTAGTTAGTCAAACAATCCTCAATTAACTTATAAACGTCTCAAGACATGATTTTGATTTGATATCCTATATCATTGAGTATTCTTAGGGTCTGTAAGAAGGAATCTAAAGTAAGCCTACTAAAGAAGAGGTAATATTATTACATGATCACATTAAATTTATTTTTTATTATACTTAAATTAAATATGGGCTATTAATCATAAATTAATACATACAATGTCCTATATATAATGATATTTTGTTACGATTATGGTAAAATCGTAATTGACACTATTTTTAAAATAATCAGAAATGATATTATTGCTCATGTGTACATGTGGAATACCACCTCCCCATAGTTATATCATTAATTTTATATCACTATAATTCAAGAATGCTTATTAATATGTGATTAATATTTATATAGGATATTTATTATATAATTATCCTTTTATAATTATAATTTCTTATCCACTATTTTCTCTTCCATCCATTGAATAATGATTGCGTCTCTCATGTGAATGTGTGGATTACCACCATTAAAAAGAAGTGTGATTTGTTTCTTATTATCTCATTATATAATTTTAATAAGAATATATTTAATTAATATATATAATATTAATGATATAAGAATAATTATGGAATTTTTTAATATTATTTACCATTATTTCATTCCATCTATTAAAATTGTGATGCATCACTCATATGTACATAAAGACAACCATCTCATTGTAATAATGTACTTAATTTTTCACCACCAAATTATATGAATAATAATAAAGGCTATTATAATTATTTCATATTATAATTGCAATATCATGGACATTATCAAAATTATTTATAAGTGACCAAAGTACAGATAGTCAGAAAAGATGATTCAAATCCTATTTGATAAATGAAAAAATTATGACCTGAAATAATGATTATAATAATGCCATTTAAATCTGTGGTTGATAATGTTTTATAATAAAATCATTCAAGTTATGTTATTACTAAATATGTACCAAAAGAATAACTATAATAAATCTATATTTATTATACATGGTATTTGACTGCATAAGAAATAAAAAAATACTTCAGGTAAGGTATTTATGTATCAATCTCACATTAAAAGGAATTTTTAATTCCTAATTTTTGTAGGATGAAATAAAATGACCCATATCTAAATAAATTAGTTTCCACTAGGGATTGATGTATTTTTAGGTGTTATTTCTAGTTTCTATTTTTATATAAAATTATTGATAAAATGTTTTTAATGGGAAGATAAAATTATTACCACTTTAGTTGATAAAATTTTCCTTCCAGGTATATGCTCATGAATTTTTTTATTTATTTTCATAATTATAAATGAAATATTTTTAATTTTTAATGTTATTTTTCTTGGTAATTTTTTACAAATTTATAAAGAGGTATATTCATAATATTTTTAAAATTTTCACACTATTATGAAAGGAATTTATTTTATGTATACATAAATGATTGATTTCTCATTTGTGGTGACCATTCATTATATATATAGTTCAGTTATATATTTCAACAACAATTTTATATGAAATTATTTATTTAATATTTTGGAAATATATTTATTTTTAATTGAACATTTCCAAACTAAATGGGTATTTTCTTCAATATATCTTTCAAGAGTTCTTTTGAATGAATTTATTATCTATAATGAAATTATTTAAATTTAATTATGTTTTTATAAGGTTAAATATTTCTGATAAATCAAAATTATTAATATGAGAAATTTATTTTGTTGATGGTGGAATATTATTTAAACCCATTTTCCTTTCCCCATATTATGTTATGCTTTGATGATAAATATTGTCATGTCATTGTTGAGGGAAAATTAATTGAATTATATTATATCATGTGTGCTTTTGTTATATCCTAACAATGAATTGGGTAAATAAATATAACTAATGAGATAATTCTATTATTTGTGTACGTTATTTCAAATAAAATTCTATATGTGTGGTCATGATTTCATGTTAATAATTTCTTTCTGTGACCAATTATCTTTTCCATGAGTTTATACATCAACCACATTTCATGTATATAACCTTATGTGTGGACCAATTTTCATGTAAATATCATTATGGTATGTCATGTTTTCATATATTTATCATAAATTGAAAAATTGTTTCTATTTATACATATTCTCAATTTTTTATTCTTATTTTATTCTAAATTCAAATGTTAATTTTGGGATCTGAAGGCACATGGTTGATTACTGATTTTTAATAACCCTTATTAATAATGCCTCTTTTGATGAAAATTAATTATTCAATTATACATGATTAATGATATATAATTTACTTGTTATTACATGGTTATATATTTATTGTGTTATCAAACCTTTTTTTTCATTTGTTATCACTGATTTAAAACTACTTTTTATTATTATTATCGATCATCTCAGCTCACCCATTCTAATGTTATCATTAGCCACATTTTGATGGAATTTTCTAAAAATTACACATATATAAGTTTATTAGTATACCTAAAAATGTTATAGATTTTGGATATTCATTGTGAAATAATATTTTTATATATCTACTATCAAATGAAACTTATACATTACATTTTTGGATAATATATAATTATTATATGATTCATTTATTCATTAAAAATGGTGACATATTTATACATTTTTTCGAGTCACATGATTAAAAAAAATAGGTCATATTATGTTTGGTAAAACACCATGGTGTGGATTATTAATAGGACCTCATCCTATGTATTAGGATATCCCATGGTGCAGATGTTACTATAATACATATGGTTTACCTTTTTTAGTCAAATTATATATTGTACAGAATCCTAGTTTCCACATAAACATAACCTGATTTTGATTTTTTGTTCATTTATATTCTATAATGGATTTTATTACAATATTTTACATTCACTATGAGTCATGTAATTTTTTTAGTTTTAATGGACCTTCGTTGGCTCGCTTCCAATTTTTATACTCACACTCTATATCTAAAACACGGTGGACTTGAATGCTATATGTATTTATATTCAAATAAATGTTAACACTGTTTATGTAGAAATTAAATTGGAGTATCTCATCGGGAAAAGAGATATGGTGACAATTTTTGGTAGGGTACATTTTTTAAGGAGATTAGAGATCATAATTTTTTACCACAATATGTTGTCATATATATTGTTCATACCCTATTAGAAATAATTTTTATGTTTTATTTTAATGTCTTGAAATGGGTTTCATATATAGATTCATGGGATTCTGTTATTTTTTATTTTATTCTATATATTTTGATTCCATTTCATTATTTTGATATTAATGTTTTATAGTTTATTACTTATTTTTTGATTATACATAATAGAATGAGGTTATAGTATCTCCATGATGTAGAATTGTCCAACTCCTACTATGGGATACAACTTTCATACATGGAGGCATGTTTGAGGCCATATAGAGAACCACCAATTTACCACATATTGCACCGTACTTTGGGTTTGAAATAAAATACTATCGGTTCCACTAAATTTATTATCATTTTATTATAGTTCCTAGTAGATAGTTATAGTTTAGTCAAAACATGGTATGCACACAATATATATTTTTGGGAAGTAATTTCATGAGGAAAACATGTGTTAGTAGGTAAAGATATTGGTTTGTATTGATATATATATATATATATATGAAAATTGATCAATTTTTTGTAATTAAGACGTTTATAAGATGCTTTTTATTGATTCATTCTTGGAATAATTTGGAAATAAGTATAATATACATAACAAATAATTATCGTATTAGTTTACATGAAATATTAATTATATTGCCTGATTATTTAATATTTATAGAAATAGGGTTGTGGATATTAAATATATAAATATTATTGCTCTTCTACATTCATGAATAACTTATTGTGGTTAATTAAATCAGAAAATTAAATAGTGATGATTTTAAAGGAGTTTGACACACCAATAAATATTAGAAAACAGATAATATGTATATTTTTTGTGAACAAGACATATTATTATAATGTATAATTATTTTGTTAACCCTCTTCCCACATGGTGTACCACTCCTACACTAGAAATGGCAGAAAAGAGATAGTTGCACTCAATTCCCACCTCTGGTCTGTCCTACATTGCTGACTAGAATTGAGGTTGTAGTAAACATGTAGATAGGAGAAGTTACCCTCTAAGAGAAAAAATGTGAAAGGGTGAGATAAAATAGAAACTGACATTCTCCGGGTAAAAATGAAATATTAATAAAAATACAAAGTACACATATGTAATGTCATGCATGAACTATGAAAAGTTGATGAGAAAATACAAGTACCCAAAGGAAAGTAAAGATGATGGATACCATGAAGCTCAAACAGCTCCAACAAACCTAAAGATAGTAGTAACCGGATCGATCTCTAACATACAACAACTGACCAAAAATATAGTGTATATATACAGAGGGTGCTTATAAAAGTTTACTCGGTAGGATCCTCCCAATATCTTCTCAGGAAAAAGGTTATGCAATAAATCTAAAACACATTGAAATAAAAAAAATAATCTAATCCATTATAAAAATAGTTATACTATGTTCCATGTAATGACCCGGAAATTTTAAGCAAATTTTTTTCTTAAATAATTTTGAATTTTACGAGTATGCGGTTTCTGACAGCCCTTGATTCCGAGGCCTGGTGTGCCTGAAATAAATTTCTGAAGTTTTGTTCAGGTATGTTCAGTAAATGTATGTGTGGGTTTTCTATATTTTGAACGGGTGCTCGGAATTGAAATCTGAGGGCATCGAGGATAACGCCGAGCCGGTATTCTCTTAAGGGGACCTTTACCATAGTTGTGTTTTATGTGGGTTGAGAGTTAATATTTGGGAATTTAGAATAAAATAAATAAAATTTGAGGAACACAATTTTATTTATGGAAGTTGGTTAGTTCCTTTCAAGGGGAGTTAGAGGTGGGGCAGACACCCACATAACCTCCCATGAGAGGATATTTTTGAGGTGGGGCCCACACGAGCCTAACATTTTCATCTTCCCCTAACTTCCTGAAAACTCCCTTAAACTCCCATGTTTATTTCTTGGTAAATCCCCTCTTTAATTTCTAAACTCTCCACCTTCCACTTGGTCATTAATATGACAACACCATGAATTAATTATTTTTTACTCCACAAAATTAATTAATTACATTGGGTGGATTTGAATCATTTTGAAAATGCACAACAAGTTTATTAAAATAGGGGAAGCCTTAATATAATATTGGCTTGAAAAATATTTTTTGGGGTGGAACCTCTGGAGGATTAGAAAGAAAGATGTTCTTCTCCCGATGAATAATGCCTCCAAGGAAGAATGACTTCCTCCCTCGATGAAGAACACTCTACGATTTGAAGAACACAAATTCGCCAATGACACTTCTTCTTTGGGTGCACACCGACGTCAATAGAATCGACATTATTCTTTCGCGACGCCCGACAACCGCGATGTTCGTCTTCCACGACTCGATAACATGCGAAGTCTTTTCAAGGTAGGATAATCATGTTCAATTTTTAATTCATTAAAATTGTTCTTGTTATTTGTTTAGAAACATGGTTTGACTTCGGCCAATTGCTACCGCCTAATGCGGAGGGCGCGGGCTGAATGCACACTGCCTAACGAACCTCTGTAGACTCTTTGTTTGCGAATGAGGTGCATTGGAAGAGGCTGTGACGGGAGTAGTGGTGGCCATACACTGTCTGTGTGCATAGGAACCATGGACCGCAACTTAGGGCCTCTAGGCTGAAGGAGAACAAGACGGCTAAAGCCAGCCGGGTCAAAGGGAGACCGCAGTGCCACAAGGGGCACCGCATTGCGGGGAACTGCGGACCGTGCTCTGTAGACTGCTTCGGCGGGTGAACTTGTCAGCTCGTCGGCCGACCAAAATGAAGAAGCCAAGACGCCAGGAGGGCGCCGCGCTGAAGGGACCGCAGCCAGCTCATGCGGGCCACTACAGCCAGGAAGGCCGGCCGGCCGGTTGGTCGGGTGGCGTCGCTCGGCGCCGGCGGTTCGAGAAAGCGCCCCCCTTCTAACCGCTTGGCCCTCTGGGCTCAGCGGCTCGACTAGCCGGCCGAGCCATGCCCAGCCGAGTCGCGCCCTGCCGGGCCCGTCAGCGCAGAGCCGTGACGGGCCACAACGGGCCGCGCTGCGCCGGGTCACGCCCCCTTGAGCTGGGCAGCATCCCCTCAAGTCAGGCCGCGCCTTGCTGGCCGGGCCACACAATTCATCAGGCCAATCAGACCATCTGCTGGGTCGGACCCACCAAAACTGGGCTGACTCGACCCACCAGCCTTTTTGGCTTGACGGACCAAACCCTTTTTCACTTAAACGTGAATAACTATTAGACGGGGTGTCTGATCGAGGCCCCGTCTGCGGCACTGGGAATCCTACGAAGAGTTGATCCTTTTTCAATACTGTAAGTGAGTTTTGGAAGACTTTGGAAAATGGCCGTGTTTGGAACGAGCGTATTTTCAACCGGGCCCCTGGAACGAAAAAACCTATATCTCTCAGACCAGGTGTCCGATTGACACGCCGTTTATTGCGTTGGGTTTATTTTGATGAGACAGAACTTCCGGATACATAAAATCTGGACTTCATGATAGTTGATGTATCAACCCCCTTTTCTCGAGGATCAGATCCTCCCGGTATCGAGTGTGCTGTGTACGGGAATCCTAGAGCTGGTTGCGACTGTGACAACAACTGTACTAGAATCCTCTGTTGGTTCGTCAGAGACAACAACTGTACTGGAATCCTCCAAGGGTTCGGTAGTGACGACAACTATACTGGAATCCTCCGTGGGTTCGGAAGTGATGAAAGTTGTACTGGAATCCTCTGTGGGTTCGACAGAGATAACAACCATACTAGAATCCTCCGTGGGTTCGGTAGTGATGACAACTGTACTGGAATCCTTCATCTGTTCGACAGAGATGAAAACATTACTGGAATCCTCCATTGGTTTAGCAGCGACGAAAACTATACTGGAATCCTCCGTCTTTTCGGCAGCGATGATAAATCATTGACTGCATCTGATCATCTCTATCTCTATACATGTATACCTGTGTGAGTTGTTTTTGACATTCAATCATTATCATCGATGTGATTGACTTTACTTCCTCTGTGTACTGGTATGTGATTTGGCTCAAGAGTTGGAGTAGAAATAGGATTGATATCTTAGGTATATGTATGGGTATATACCTAAGCAGAGTTGGTTGATACTTTGTGTTTGTATCTTTCCATTGTGGTTTATCTTTCGTGGATTTTGGGAGACCTTTGGGGGCCTCGGGGTCCCTAATGAGTATTTTTATAATCACACCTACATGGGCTATGCCTGCACTACGTTGTATTGGATGCAGATGACGAATAACACTGATCGTGGTAGAGACTTTTCGAGTTGGACGGTACCTAGATGCGGACCAATCGACAGAACGTGCACGGAGCAGATGGACGGACCTGAGATGCGGAGTAGACCATCTGTACCCACCTTTTATGTGGGATTCCTAGAGGATGACTCAGTGGTTGATGCTTTACTTACTGTTGTTGTACTATACATTCAGTTGTACTGTACTTTCAGTTGGGTTTGTATACTGGCCCATTTACTTTTCTGTACTTACTGTTGTACTCAGTTTACTTAGTGCTTTCTTTAGTTGCATACTTTGTTTTGTTTTTTCTATATAAAAGAAATGCCTTCCCTTTTATCAGGATTTACGTCATTGGTGCTAGATGCCAGCCCCTGGCCTATGGGAGGCAGGTTTGGGGTAGTCATGTCACGGGCCCCGAGGACAAGTCCTGACAAATTGGTATTAGAGGATTCAGTTCTGCTGCAGAACTCATGACTCTGATCATTTTATTTTGTGAAGAAATAGTGTTAAGAGTATTGAGTGTGGTTTTTAGTCCAGGGAGTCTAGTGTTGGTGTGGTGGCCGACGTATCCATACACCAGGACAATGACCTCTGAATTCTGACTTAGTGCATGAAAACACTGATTGCCTGTGTTTTTCCTTTGGAAAATTTTTCTCCAGAATTACTTTGTGTCAGCTCACCAGGTATACTGTTTAAACTATGGCGCACTTTTCCCTTTTCAATATGGCCCCACGAAGGCAGTCGGCTAGGGTTCCATGTTACGTACGAGATGGTATGCTGCTGAGCGACAAGGCCTCGGTGCAGGGACCCATTACAGTGGAGGCACCAGCGGTACCACTACCTGCTGGGCCACCGATACCACCAGCTCCAGTAGCAAAGAGTGCATCCCACCTGAGTGCGTTGCACGAGTTTCAGTGACAGAGGCCACCTAGGTTCTGGGGAGAGACAGACCCCCAGGCAGCCGAGGATTGGCTGGAGGCTGTCGTTAGGGTTTTTAGATTAGTAGGGACACCGGCTGATCTTATGGTGATCCTTGTCGTGAGTCTCCTGCACGCAGCAGCAGGTATATGTTGGAGCTTGATGCTCTAGGTGCATGACGGGGCATCACTACTATGGAAAGACTTCGAGATCCTGTTCCGGGCAGAGTTTGTACCAGCCACCCATTCTGTGGTATGGATTCAGGATTTACATAATCTATAGCAGGGCAGCATGAAAGTAGCTCAGTACTCGGTGAGGTCCACTGACCTCTCACGCTACTCCACCGATATGGTAAGAGACCCGTTCTTCAAGGCCCATACCTTTGATCATGGACTCAGGCATGAGATTATGGCTTCAATGATCTCCCTCAACATCCCGACACCAGTAGGGGTGCTGGAGCGAGCTCTTCTAGTAGAGATTTTTATCACCGAGCAGTCATTAGCAACGAGACCCTCCACAGGTCGACACGTAGTGGAGTCTTCTGCAGCCGACAGTAGAAATTTGACACAGAGGTCCAAGTGGACCAGGAAATTAGGTGGGAGACCTCAGGATATAGGTTCCCTTGTGTGGGACACACAAAACACAGCCAGCTCTACGAGGAGCAGGTAATGTTATTCATGCGGTGGGTAGGGTCACACGGCTCGAGACTGACTGACCCACCCTGAAGATGAGAAGCAGGCAGTAGAGAAGCCTCCTTGATAGAGACATAGGTTCGATCATGGTTGTCCGCCAGGAGCAGGTAGACGAGGTAGAGGAGCTGGCTGAGCAGTAGGTGGTGGACGACGTTTCGAGGCCCTAACACCACCACCACCAGGAGGTCCACCCCGACCATAGGGAACCGATAGAAAAGGGAGAGCTCATCTTCAGGCAGCTGTGGCTTATGACCATATTGCTCCAAGAGTAGGTGTACAGGAGTGGGACTAGCTCTATGAATGGAGGCTTTTGTTCAGTATGCTTCTAGATTCATTGTGGTCGTTGTTTGAAGAAGATATGTGTCTTTTACATTGATCTGTAGTAAAAAAAGACACTTTTCCATGTAATGTTTTCTTCCCTATATTTTTTGTATGGTTGATACAGTGAGGATCAGGTTAAAACTGTTGACTTGACCTTCACATTTGATATTCCTACTAGAGGAGACCTAGTGAGCACACACTGATTCTGACAGTGTGACTCGACCCTTGGAGTGGTTGGATGTCTTAGTAATAACATCGAGGCCTTATGACATTGTCTATGGCATGAAATAGTATTTTTCATGCCCGGATTTACTGTATTTGGCAAAGAACGTGGTTCATCCAGGAGATGAGACCGGATTTCCCATTTCAACAATGGAGAAATCATACCAACTCTTATAGGGAATAAGCGAAAAAGGGTGTAGTCGAGTTCTTTACAAATGGATAGTCGCACCCATTGTTCGTTGATAGAACATTTTATAGTCTAATCTAACCACCAGAGTCTCATGTACATCTTCTCGTACATTTAACTGATCCTGAGACATCAGAGATGGCTCGAGTTCATCCAAGACTATGACTATGAGATAGTCTATACTCCTAGAAAGGGTAACATTGTAGCTGATGCTCTCAGCAAGAGATCAAGTATTCAGCTACAAGGTGAGGCGACAGAGTAGCGAGCTGTGATTGCATATATCCTTTCTGGATAGAGATTGAGCAGCCTTTCTTTAGTCTTTCATAGTCACTCCTCCACCACTTCCTCAAGTCAGGGAGGCACAGCATGGGGACGTTTACTGTGAGACGCGATGTCTTCATATATCAACGAGGAAGGTGCGTCATGGATTTTATGAAGGATGGTATCACGACATCCTCTTTAGGGGACATACAATGGTATCAGTTTCATTTTTGGAGGAAGTTCTATGGGAGTTTCACACTTCCCCTCTAGCGGTACAACCAAGAGTGGAGAAGATGTACTAGGACCTCAGACTACATCACCGGTGGCTGGGTATGAAGAAGGCTATAGCAGATTTCGTTTCACGATGCCTCACTTGTCCGCAAGTGAAGGAAGTGCACAGGTACCAATGGGCTTGGTAAAGCCCTTAGAGGTTCCGGAGTGGAAGTGGGATGGGATATCCATATATATTTCATGATGAGGATTCCATGTACTTATAGAGTACACGACTACATCTGGGTGATCGTAGAACGACCCACCATGTCGGCCCACTTCCTACCGATTAGAGAGAAGGGCTCAGTAGAGAGCATGGGATGCCTCTACATTCAAGAGATCATACGGAGTCATGGTGTGCCATATTCTATCCTCTTCAATTGAGAATCTTGATTTACTTCCCAACTTTGGAAGGGGTTTCATGAGGCATTTAGGATGTAGTTACGTATGAGCACCACCATTAATCCCAATACAGATGGCCAGACTGAGGAGACCATTCAGACTCTCGAGGATAAGCTCTGTGCATGTGTCCTCGGCTTTGGTCGCAGCTGGGAGGACCACTTACCCTTGGTGGAGTCTGGGTACAACAACAGTTACCACTCCACCATCAGGGTGGACCCTTATGAGGCACTCTACCGCCAACCTTGCAGATCACCTATGTGTTGGACTGACCCAAGGGAGTCAGAACTTGTAGGACCAGAGATAGTTCAGGCTACGACGGAGAAGGTGCAGATCATCCAGGAGTTGATGAAGACTACATAGAGAAGACAGAAGTCCTATGTTGATTGGAGATAGAGACCACTGGAGTACGAGGATGGTGACCACGTTTTCTTATGGGTCTCAACTTGACAAGGTCTATGGAGATTTGGCTGGTGTGTTATGTAATCTATGCACTTCATCAGAACTTTCCATGTCCTCATCAGAGTAGGTGAGGTGGCTTATCGCCTGGCCCTTCCACCTCAGTTGTACTGAGTGCATGACGTCTTCCACGTATCTCAACTGAGGAGATATGTCCATGACACGAAACACATCATCGATCACTAGGAGCTAGACATCAATGATGGGGAGACGTTTGCGGAGGTCCTGGGGTAGATTTAGGATCGATAGGAGAGTGTCCTACGTCAACGGTTGATTCCTTTGGTGTGCATTCTCTGGCAGCACGGGAACCTCCAGGAGAGCAGTTGGGAGTGGGAGGCTCAGATGCAAGCACAGTACCCCCATTCGTTTCCCTAGTGTGTGTTGTAGCATTACGAGGACATAAAGCCATGATGTGGGAGTAATGTAATGAACCAGAAATTTCAATTAATTTATTTTCATAAATAATTTGGAATTTTACGAGTCTTCGGATTCTGACGACACATGATTCTGAGGCACGGTGTGCCCCGAATAAATTTCTAATGTTTTGTTCAAGTACATTCAGTAAACGTACATGCGGGTTTTCTATCTTTTAAACTGGTGCTTGGAATTGACATCTGAGGACACCGATGAACTCTCACCACCAATATTCATTTTAGGGGACCTTTAATGCAATTGATTTTTATATGGGATGAGAGATAATATTTGGGAATTTAGAATAAAATAAATAATGTTTTTGGAACACATTTTTATTTATGGAAGTTGGTTATTTCCTCTCTAGGGGAGTTAGAGATGGTTCCCACACCCACATAACCTCCCATGAGAGGATATTTGTTAGGTGGGTCCCACACGAGCCTAACCTTTTCATATTACAATAGCATCCCCTAAACTCCCGTAAACCCCCTTGTTTAATTCTTGACAACTCCCCACTTTAATTTCTAAACTCTCCTCCTTCCACTTGGTCATTAATATGACAACACCATGAATTAATTATTTTGTACTCCAAAATATTAATTAATTACTATGGGAGGATTTGAATCATTTTGAAAATGCATGGAATTTTTATTAAAAGAAGGGGAGCCTTAATATAATATTGGCTTGAAATTTTTTTTTTGGGTGGACCCTCTGAAGGATTATAAAGAAAGGTGTTCTTCTCCTGACGAACAACGCCTTTGACGAAGAACAACTTTCTCCCTTGATGAAGAACGCTCTGCGATTCGAAGAGCGAAAAGTCTCCAATGATGCTTCTTCCTTGGGTGCACACCGATATCAACGGAATCGACAGTGTTCTTCTGCGATGCCTGACTACCATGGCGTTCGTTTTCTGTGGCTCGACGACGTGCGACGTCTTTTCGATGTAGGGGAATTATGTTCAATTTTTAATTGATTAAAATTTTTCTTGTTCATTGTTGAGAAACATGGTTTTACTTAGTTTAATTGCTACCGCTTAACGCGGAGGGCACGGGCTGAAAGCACATGGCCCGATGACCCTCCGTTGACTGTTTGTTTGCGAATGAGGTGATTTGGATGAGGCGGCGAAAGGAGGAGCAGTGGCCGCGCGCCGTCCACGTGCGGAGGAACTACGGCCCACAACTGTGGTCCGGTAGGCCGAAAAAAACCACCCAGCTAAAGCCGGACGAACCGAATAGAGACTGTGCCACCACAAGGGGAGTCGCGCTGTGGGGAACCAGGAATTGCGCTCTACGGGCCTCTTCGGCAGGCGAACTGGCCGGCTCCTCGTCCAACCGGAATGAAGAATCAGTGGCACCAGGAGGGCGCCACGCTAAAGGGCCCAAGGCACGAGAAGGCCGCCTCACTGAAGAGACTATGGCCCGCTCATGCGGGCTGCTTGCACCAGGAAGCCCAACTGGCTTTGACCGACTGTTTGGGAGGGTGGCGCTGATCAGCGCCGTTGGTTTGGGAATGCGGTCCCCCCTAGGACCGCTCGGCCCTTCGGGCCGCGCCCTGCCGGGCAGGGCCGCACCGTGCAGGACCGGGTCACACCTCACTGGGTCGGGTCATGCCCCCCTCGGGTCGGGCTGCGTCCCCTCGGGCTGGGCCTCACCCCTCGGGTCAAGCCGCGTGATTCATCGGGCCAGTCTGACCCTTTTCCGGGCCGGACCCACCGAAACCGGGCTGATCCGACCCGCCAGCCCACTAGGATTGACAGACCGGGCCTATTTTCACTTAAACCTAAATAACTTTAAGACTGCACATTCGATCGACGCGACGTTTACGACACTAGAACCCCTATGAAGAGGTGGTCCTATTGCAATACTCTAAGTGAGTTCTGTACAAATTTGGAAAATGGATGGGTTTGGAACGAGCGTGTTTTGAACTGGGCCTCTAGAATGGAAAGACCAATATCTCTCAGACTAGGCGTCTGATTGACACGTCTTCTATTGGGTTGGTTTTCTTTTGAGAAGATGGAACCTCGGGATACATCAACTCTAGACTTCATGATAGTTGATGTATCAACCCCCTTTGCTTGAGGAGTGGACCCTCCCAGAATCGAGTGTGCTGTGTGCGGGATCCTTAGAGATGGCAATGACTGTGACAACAAATGTAATAGAATCCTCCGTGGTTTTGGCTGAGATGACAACTGTACTGGAATCCTTCGTGGTTTCGGTAGTGAAGACAACTGTACTAGAATCCTCCATGGGTTCAGCAGTGATGACAACTCTACTGGAATCCTATGTGGGATCGGAAGAGACCACAACGATACTGGAATCCTCCGTGGGTTCGGCAGTGATGACAATTGTACCGGAATCCTCCGTGGGTTCAGCAGAGATGACAACTATAAAGGAATCCTCCATGGGTTCAGTAGCGACGAATACTATACTGTAATCCTCTGCGGGTTCAGAAGCAACGATGAATCAGTGACTACATCTGATTATCTCTATCTCTATACATGTATACCTATGTGAGTGGAGTTTTACATTCAATCATTATCATTGATTTGATTGACATTAATTCCAGTGTGGACTGGGTTTTTATTGGGCTCGAGAGATAGATACGAACTATGATTGATGACATAGGTATATGTATGGGCATATAAATAAGTGGAGGTGTTTGATACTTAGTGTTTGTATCTTTCCATTGTGGTTTATCCTTCGTGGATTATGGGTTACATTCGTGGGTCTCGGGGTCCTTACTGATTACTGTTATACTCACCCCTGCATGGGCTATGCCCACACTACGTTGTGTTGGATGTAGATGATGAACAACACTGATCGTGGTAGAGGCTTGTGGTGTTGGATGGTACCTAGAGGTGGACCACTCAACGGGATGTACATAGAGCGAACGGACGGACCCGAGGTGCGGAGGAGGCCATCTGTACCAACCCATCAGGTAGGATTCCCAGATGATGACTCAGTGGTTGCTGGTTTACTTTCTGCTGTTGTACTAGACTTTCAGTTGTACTGTACTTTCAGTTGGGTTTGTATACTGACCCATTTACTTCTTAGAACTTACTTTTTTACTCACATTACTTAGGGCTTCTTTAGTTGTGTACTCTGTTCTGTTTTTTCTAAATAAAGGCAATGCCTTACCTTTTATCGGTATTTACGCCATTAGTGCTAGTCTCTATCCCCTGGCCTATGGGAGGTGGTCTTGGGGTAGTCATGACACGGGCCCTGAGGACGGGTCGTGACATTCCAAGCCACTCCATTCCAAATCTCACCATGTATCATTAACAAGAGAAAATAATAAAATAATGAATTTCAAGGGTACCCAATAACCGCTCCCCCAATGGACTACTACTCTTCCCCAACTTCACATGTCCTAAGAATCTCTCTCCAAAGTTATAACCTATAGAATCCATTATGAAGCACTACAACATGAACCTCAAAAAACACACAACCACTTCATTGTAACCAAAATTAACCATGTAGTTTTTGGGAGAAACCATAACCCATTTAATTTGTATAATATATTGGCTATTATACCTCAATCCATCACATCCCTTACACCAAGTCAAGAATCGTTAAGCCATCATTGAATATTCATGTTTTACCAATAACGGTCATTAGGAAACTAAAATTATAAGATATGTTTGAAAAATAATCACAATCCATTTTAACCATATATACACTTAAATGTGAAAAACTAACAATCCAACATACCATCACAATTAAATACCAAGAGAAGCGAGTGGGGCCAAAGGGGGTAGTTATCCATCCATCCTCCCACAAGAATGTTTGGAAAAACATCCCCAAGGGCTTAGAATCCCAAGGGTGTCACTTTCCATAACTTATAGGGTGGAGTTGTGAATATAAACATAAAAATTACTTTATGTAATATATATCACATCCACTCAATGGGTATATCCTTTTTTCTGAATCAGATATTGCTAACACTCCACAGAATCTTGACTTCCACTTCTAAGACCAGATATCCTCTATGCTCCCAACCATTTAAAGAGATACAATGATTAATTTTATTATTATTTATCAGTTACACGATATGTTAATTAAGAAATAATTAGTTAATTACCCATTAAAATTTTCCATATATCAATTTAGAAATGTTTCTTTCCCTCCAGGAATAAGAAAACCACGTCCAAGGATTGTCAAAATTATCATCCCAGCATTGAATTGCATAAATATTCAACCCTATGGTTAATCATTTATTCTTTTATATGTATTATTACATTTTATTTTACCATTTTTCCAGTAAACCATCATAAGCTACCAAACAGGGCATACAACCAAGAAAATCTATCCTTCCTAAGGAGTGGGGAAAGTCAAATAGAAATACAAAGAACATGTTCATTGAAAAAAATAGATTGAAATAATAATAATGATTATATATGAATGGGTACACCTAGTTTTAACTCCTCATGTCATCTCCAGTGTCCTCCTAACAACCACATGTGTATCCAAATGCATCTCGCCATTCCTAGAGTCCACTCCATTTATAACAATCGGGCCTCCCCACCCCCCATACGAAAACATTAATCCAGGATCATCGAATCCAAAATCACTACAGATCCACTAATTCTCGCCTGACATACCATTATAGCCCTCCATGATCATAAATCATAATCTCACATCTAGTTACATGAAGTGTGACACATATATAACAACCAGGATTTTGTCCCTAAAGTATGGCATCCATCCATCACACACAATAAGCACTCACAATGCAATAACATAAGGAACAATGACATTACAAGAAAATAAGAAATTTTATCCTATAAATAAATTATATTTTATCAGACAATCTATTATTAATACATTCCTAATTAACATGCTAATTATCACTACTTCCATCTATGGGAAACCTATGAAAAATGTAGTCACATCATTCAAAAATTAATTAAACAAATAGTTTCCCATTTCTTTAGTTCATTAATAATAATTCATCATTATGAATCATTTTAATTAACCAATCAAATTAAACATTAATACGTTCATTGATTTTATTATGATCAAATTGAAACAAAAAACCAGTATCATTAAACATGATTCCTTAATCATTTATCCATCTAATTATCAATTAAATCTAGATTTATGTTCTTTACCAATTTTATATTATAGGAAAAGAAAGACAATAACAATAGAGATATCACACTGTCTAGAAAATCAATGGTCAAACCCCAATCACAATACAAAAAAATATATATATACGATCGAGTCCAATTGTTTAATTAGGTTCTAGTAATTCATTAAGATAAATTCAATTGTGATCCAATTGGATAAATCAGGACAGTTAAATAATTTATAATAATTAAATATATAATCAATTAATATAAAACATCCAAATTATTTCATCATTCCTTGCATGACAATATATCAATCCTTCAGATCATAATCGCCTCTCCTATAACAACTTCATCCACCCATGGATGTTGTGCCACAACAACACTACAAAAATTAATAAATAAACATCATTATTACATGGATATAAAGCACTATAATGTTTAAAATAGAAACATGATGAAATGGATTAATGGAACCAAAAAAATGGAGATAGAACATACCTTATGTTGATGAAGGATAACTGGAGAGAAGATTGGTTTCGATCTTGAGAAAAGGAATCCCCAATGCATCGAATAGGGGGCTTCTATGCTTATTGGAAATAGTGGGATATTATTTTCATTCATAGGTTAATGAATAACCCTAGTAGAAACAAAATCTAGAAATATCATTTTAGTGGGGAATTACATGGAATGTAATACCCAATCACATCCTATAATCCTCAGGGTTTGGTTTCCACTAGAAAATGGGTCACATCTTCATTTCCATTAATATCTATACCTTTTTTTATTACGTGTTTTAAAAACTACTTTAAAATTTGTCAAAATGTCTATACATTTCTAAATTTCTCTTCTCCCAAATTTCAATAGTCAAACCCCTCCAAACATCATACGTCCCTCCTCCTAGAACCACAGTCTATGGAAACACAAAAGTGTTCATTCCATGTGGACCAAGGACCATACAATACATACCTCTTAGAAAATTATCATCCACTAGAATCTAATACCATCCCAGAGATGAAACAAAATATGGTTGTAAAACCCTGATATTTTATATGAAATATTATTTTTAATTTATATTATGTCTTTTATTGTACACTTCACCATGATTAGATTGTTCTATACACAACACCGTATTTTCCTATTGTATATGCAATCGTATTCTTGGCTTCTCGTGCACACAATTTCATGTTCTTTCGAATAAAATTCATTTTATACAACACCAAGTATGTATTTTTATCAAATTATAAATGAAATATATTTTCATAATGTTGAATGAAACACCAAAGGAAGATTTCACTACACTCAACCCTAACTTGGCTTTCATTACATAAAAGAGGGACCTTCCACGATAGCGTGTGTTGTACACAATACCGAGTTTAACTGAACGATATATTATTATAATGTTATTATGAACTAGCCGTTTTGAAGAGTATTAAATAAATCTTATATTTTATAACATTATAATTGATCTTACACATTTTCTAGATCATTATATGTTAAGAAAATAATTTTTTCTTGTAAAATAATTATTTTTCAAAAAATGAAATTTTTCCGCCTTATGATGGCGAACCAATTTTAAATCTAATTTTTGGAAAGTTTATAAGTTCAATTTAAGAAAATAAAATTCTTCTTTTGAATCAATATTAATAAATTTACATTGGATAATGTTTTTATATTTTTCGGACAACGTTCTTATTTTGATTAATAGTAAAAACACGGTAAATTTTACTTAATTTTTTTTATTCAAGATAATTTATATGGTTAAATTATTATCGTAAATTGATTTAAAGTATAAATATAATATAATTTTTGTGTTAAATATAATTTAAGTCATTATCATTAATTTAACATTGAATTTGTAGGTAAAATCAATTCAATCTTTTGCAATGTTTTAAACAAAAACACGTTTTTTTCGACCACATGATTAATTTTAAATTAATTACTGCTACTACTATGTTTTGAATTTGAAAAATTGGATTTCATATTTGGAATCAGTAGGTAAAAAATATTTTAGTAGGATACTTTTTATTTTTAGGTATTATGAATAGTAACTACGGAAGATTTTATTTACCACAATTAAAGGTAAATTAGGTAATTAAGGGTAAAAATAATATTATTAAATTATTCTTACACTTGTCTTTATATAATTGGATTATTATATTTCATAATAAAATATACTTTTGTCTAAATGGTATCTATTATAACCCACATGTATGTGATTATGATCTTTAATTTATTTTATTTAAATCAAAGTGAAATATGTCTCACTCAAACTTTAATAATTAAATTATTTTTCATATAAGGTTATGCAATATATAAATTCAGTTATTAATACTTATTTTAAAGCTAAAATGTTTTTATCTATCATGGTAATTTAGTTTTAATTTTTAAGAAATATATAATTACTTTAATAGCTTATACATTAATGATGCAGAAATTATTTATTTAGAAAAAAATCAATAATATAGTATTTATTAAACTAATAAGACCCACTAAAGGCCCAAAATCTGGACCAAAACATATTTTTCATGTAAATATAAATCATAATCATCCAAAGGTCTAATTTTTGACCTTTTGTAGCCTTATAAAAGCGATTATGAAACTTATATTATTTTATTTTAAATGACGTCAAAGTTGTCACCTTCATAATTTAATTAACATATCATTTTAAAAGTATGGTGTTTTAGAAGAAAAATTAAACTAAAAGTATTGTTATAAATTATATTAGATTTATATTTTTCATAATAATTTATTTTTAATTTTAATGAAACAAATCAGTATATTAAATAATTATACAAAAATGTTGTAGTAATTATTTTTTTAAGAGAAATATCAAATAAATGGTTTTAAAAATATTAAAATAAATTTTATTCGAACTAATTAATATGAACCACGAATTTTGTTCAAGAATAAGACATGTTAGGAACCTATTAAATATTTTTGTTCGAATATATTCTCAATTTTTATTTCATTTAAACTCATATAAATGAATAGTGTCAAAATTTACACTATAGGTATTGTTTAAAAATAATATTTTATTAAATTATTTAAAAATCCCAAAAATATTTAAAAATTACAAATTTAAAATTATATGGTCGAAAGTATTATAAAGAATCAAATTATGTAAAATTTAGAACATATAAGAATGTATTTATAACAATTTAAAATTTATAATATTATTACCACAAATAAAATTAAATAGACTAAATAAAGATAAATAAAAATCATAAGTTTTAATATGAACATAAAACATGTATAAATGTTATTTGTGGATGCGATTAAAACATTATCTCATCTCATCTTCTAATTGAGTCATTTTTGGAGGTTTTTATGTTGGATTTTAATTTATTATAACATATATTAATTAGGTTTCTAAAGGTGCCCCTCTCCTCCCTTATAAAAGGGCACCTCTTCCCTCTCCACTTCAAACCAAATTTGAGATTTCAAATTCATCAAAACCCAGACTATTTTACTTATCATGTTCTCTAGAAACCTAATAGAGTTCTTGGTCTTCTTTAAAGGCATACTTTAGTGCCCTAAGAGGAGGTTAAGAGAAGGCGCGTTGAAGAAGAGGTAATATCCTTTACCGATTCTTTCAAACTAATTTTTCTCATACTTCCTCTATATGATTTGTTTCATTAATAAATAATAAATCCACTATAACTTGTATACTGATATGTTATTATAAATATGAAACAATCGTATTCTTTCTTTTATCCATCGTATGAAAAAATGAAATCACCACGCGTGTGTATGTACAACTTACCGTCTCCACATCCTGGTGTAATTTTTTATTTCATCACTAACATAATTAGATGTGTATAAGGGTGTAAGAAATAACTATATATGATTATTTTAATGTGATATTTATTATGAAATATTATAAACCATACACTTCAATACAATTCCACAATCATGGGAATGATATTATCGCTCGTGCGTAGGTACGACCTATTGTCCCCACGATGTGATGCGACACGTTCTACATGATTTTCATTGAATAATGATTATATAAATGAATTTAATGATTAAATATGATATATAATACACTAATACCATTCTTTAAATGATCTATCTATAAACTGAAAATAGTAATAATAATTTATTCGACAAAACATGCATAAGAACATAATGCAATGAACACCCGCATAACAAGTAGCAATCAAATATTACTAATAAGATAATAATAATATAACCATATATGATATCATAACAATGAATATGATTCTGAAATAATTCAATGACATTATTTAAATAATTATATAGTTGTTTCGGATACGTACAAATGATATTGGACCTAAGGTAAGGGATAATTTTGCAATCTAATTTTTATCTGGGATTTCTTAAATGTAAGTATTTACTAGGGTTCTAATTTTCTTTGATGTCCATTAAAATGTTTTCATAAAGTGTTTAATATTCATCCATGTTTTTTTAATTTCATGATTACTAATTTTTTACTTTTACTTTTTTTTATGGAATGAATCATTCTTTTTTTACCATAAGAGGTACTTTTTGACTGTTTTGAAACAAATTACTAAGAGAATGTTTTTTTAACTATACGACATGAATGAATTTTTATGGTTTCCTAACTCCTTTTATTAATGAAGCTTACTGTTCAAGATATAATGATTATTTTCAATAAAATGTTTTTCATTTAAAATTTTGTGGCATTTTGTGAAATGAAAATGACATTTAAGAGGAAAGGATATTTTCCTCAAGAATTCACCTCGAGTGTTTTATCAAAACTATTTTCCATCTAAGATGACCTTCTTTAGCATGATTGTGTTTCATGTATAATGACTCTATTATTTACATGGTTTTATTTTTATTATGATGAAATTATATCCATTGGTTCTATATGGATTATGTCAATATGGAATGATGTTTATGAAACCCATTTTATTCTATGGATTCTGATGAATGATTTATGATTGTTTTGTGGAACACGTAAGAATTATTTCAATATGAGATGGGTGGAAACTATATCTCCCTCCAATGAATTGGGTAAATATTTTTATCTCATGAGATAAGCATGACTGGAATGAAATGTAAATCTAGTTCAGTAATAAAGGACTGCAACGAAAAGTAAACCCGGATCAGTAATGGACTTTGTCCACTATGATGGTCTTGGCAGCAATGCCTTGGCTACTATGAAAATCATTACATGTGATTAATGGTTAACCACAATTACATATTTTATTTCCATGATATTTTATAATGATAAATGTTCCTTTATGATCTATGACTTGTGTACTGTCATGTTTTTTGTCATTGCTCAAGATTATGATGTATATTTTCTATGCTCATGTTTTTACGTTCAAATGCTTATGGATTGTTTTATGTTCTCCATGTTTACCCATACTGAGTATTTGAGCTCACCCTTTTTAGGATTTCTTTTCCCCAAGATCTAAATAATGGGTTTACATTAAAAACACAGGGAATAACATTATGGGAGATGTTGAAGATCTTTCACCATGATTAGAAGATATTGTTATAAGTTTCAAAAGACACTAAACTAATGCGGTCTTTGGGAGTCTGTTTTTTTCATGTATTATGTTTTCTGAAAAATTAATGTAATGTCCATATATGTCAAGCTTTGGGTCTCCAAAGTTGGTATCAGAGTGAAGGTTTAGTCACCCTTTGGAAACTAGGAAGTGAAAACATTAGTGATATCCCTAGATATTTTTCTAAGGCATGTATAGGGATGTCCCTAAGGTTAAGTATACGTATAGGTTATCAACATAAAATTATGGTAACGATCATAGAATTAAAACTATGATTCCAGATATTCTCCCTTTATTATGTTGTTTTCCTCGCATGATATTTTCCTATAACACTATTTTTTTTGGGTTTTAGACGATGGCTAGAACCCGAAGGAACCGTGTTGATCAATGTAACAGAAAATGAAATGATTTTCCTCTGGAACAAACCAATGTTATGGGAGATGGAGTGAAAAATATTACTTCTATACATACAAAATCAATGAATCATTCTAGGCTTCCAAACAAGCAGAGAAGGGAACAATATTCAATTGATTCATTCATGAGGCGACGTCCACCTTCTTTTAGTGGGTCTTCTTATCCACTTTTTTCTGAACAATGGATCAGTACCATTGAAAATATATTTTCCATAATTTGTTGTTCAGAGCATGAAAAAGTAATTTTGGTTGTTTATAGGTTAGAAGGTGAAACAGACTAGTGGTGGACTCTAATTAAGAATACAAGTCCCCAAGATGAAATTGAATCCATGTAATGGGACGAGTTCAAGAACTGGTTTTTCAATAAGTACATCCCTTGTATTTATCAAACAAAGGAAAAGGAGTTCCTTTAGCTTACAAAAACGGATAATGAATATCTTTCTATATACAAAGCAAATTTTACAAGAACATCAATGTATGCATCTGGCTTTATCGTCCCACCAGAAAGTAAACTTGACCTATTCTTTAGTGGCTTTAAACGACGTCTTCTATGGGCACTAGTTATAAGAGACTTTAGTAGCTATGAATAAATTGTGTGTTGTGCTATCAAGGTAGAACTGTAAGTTGGTGTTACATATTTATCTCATGGTTTTGACGAGAAATGAAATATGGTGTTCAAGGAAAAATCTCAAAAAAATGGTGAAAAGAAGATGAATGTTTTTTTCTCAATGTGTGGAAAGAAGCATGGTAGAGATTGTCTTAAAGGGAATAGAAAATGTATTATGTGTGGAAAATAAGGTCATCGAGTAGATGAGTGTCGAAGTAAGTAAAAAAGGTAGCTACTGATGTGAATAGAGAGAAGACTACAAAGAAAGCACCACCGACACATCAGTGCAACATGTGTAAGGATATGGGGCATTATACTAACCAATGACCTAATAAAAGGGTTAATGATGATCGACATCAACAACCTCTTAAGGAAAATTACAATGGGAAGTCACATGCGATCACTATTGGTGATGTTGAGTATGATAATGATGTGGTGGAATGATTATGTTTTTATGTAATGTGTTCCCAAAATAATGTTGTGGAATCTCATTTATAGTATCATGGAATATTGAAATATCTATGTATTGGTTAATTGTGGTTTTCAATAAATTTATGGTACTAATAACCATAAAAAGCGAATGAAATATTTTTGAAAAGAAGATGATATGCACATAATGAAGTGATAGGGAGAAAATAATATGTTTGGTAGTATTATTGAGCTAATGAATGATATAAGGAAAGTGTAATATCATTGTTTGAGTATATAGAAATTTTGCAATTTTGGTATGGGGAAAGAGTTAACTTTTGGCAGCATTCACATTTTCAATATGGTTCAATGGGTATTCATTTTTATAGATAATACATGATTAAGGTATTCACATGTTTGGAATGTGACCAACAACAAGATATATCTTATGATATATGAGGGATAAATGATGGTAATCATTTTCTTTATACTATGAGATTAGAGAGAAGTATTTTCGATAAGCCTAATGGTTGGAATGAATTAATTTAGACATCATATAGTATTTCTTAAGGCAATAAATTTTTGATTTTATTTCAGAAATTTTATAATATTATAGTTTTTGAAGAAGGAGAACTCGTAGGGCGGGTGAAAACCCATTGCATCAGACAGGGATACAAGAATTGAACTCACAACCGAAGTGCGACATGCCATTATCACCTACCACTGGCCTACAAGAGGTCACAAGTTAGTAGAAATTAGTTTTATGGAATGAAAGATGAAGTATAAGTCAATTTTTTGAACCATATACGATAAACCTCACCATAAATGAACTTATGTTATTTAATATCTTGTGCAAACCCTTTTTTGATAGAGACAGATGGAATGAACTATCATTCTATTGCATGATCTGCTAATACTTAAAGAATGAAAAATTAAACTGCAATTCGTTAAATGTGAGATGATGTGTAAATTTTGCATGGAATGACCATTAATGATATTACACTAAAATGAAGTATGTATTTATCCTTATGAAAAAATTCATCAACAATTGAGAAATGATCTTGAAATCCAAAAATGTTGTCCTAGTACCCTCATATCTAATGAATCAGATGGTACCATAGATCCTCACAAATTTATGGCTTTGTGATTATTGGATTTTTCATATACATGTTCTCTACTACTCTCCATCAGAACATGATGGTTAGATTTCTCTTCCATATCCATATTTTCACCTATATTCTCCTTTTTGGAATCCCATAGATGAGTTACTTTAGGTATTAGTTATGTTTCTATTGATACTTTTTTAAAATAATGTTTTATTATTCATTTTTATGATGTGGATTTCTTTGAAAGAATCATTCAAGTATAAAACCATTTATAACCCCTGCTAATTTTGAGAGAAAAAATCATTTTAAGGGGGGTAGAATGTAACACCCTGAGATTTTATGAGAAATATTCTTTTAAATTTATTTTATGCCTTTTTTTATATAATTCACCAAGATTAGATGGCGCTATACGCAACACCGTATTTTCTTCTAGTATACGCAACACTATTATTTTCTTATGTTGAACAAAATTTCAACGTTTTTGAATAAAATTCATTTTACACAACCCAAAGTATAGATTTTGATCAATGTATAAATGAAATATATTTTGATTATGTTATAAGAAACAACAAAGGATGCTGCCACTACACGCAACCCTGATTTGTCTTGCATTACATGAAAGAGCGACCTTCCTCGATAACATGTGTTGTACACAATACCGTGTTTCACTGAACGATATATTATTATAATTTTAATATGAACTAGCCATTATGAATATCATTAACTAAATTTTGTATTTTAAAACATTATCATTCATCTTAAAAATTTTCTAGGTCATTGTATGTGAAGAAAATAATTTTTTTGGGTAAAATAAATATTTTTCAAACAATGTAGTTCTGGAACCATTTGATGGTGCACCAATTTTAAATATAATTTTTAAAAATATTATAAAATCAATTTTACAAAATAAACTTCTTGATTTGAATCAGTATATAAAAATTTACATTGGATAAAGTTTTTATATTTTTCTGACAATGTTCTTATTTTGATGAATAGTGAAAACATGCTAAATTTTACATAAAAAACATTTTTCATCAGTTTAATTTATATTGTTAAATTATTATATTAAATTTATTTAAAGAATAAATAGATTATATTTCTACTATTTTTTATAATATATGTCATTAGCATTAATTTTACCTTGAATTCCGAGGTAAAATCAATTCAATCATTTGCAATGTTTTAAACAAAAACCAATTTTTTTCGACAACAAGATTAATTTTAAATTAATTATTGTAACTTCTATTATTTGAATTTAGAAAAATGAATTCGATATTTGGAATCAGTAGGTCTGAATTTTCTTAACAGGATACTATTTATTTTTGGGAATTATGAATAGTAACAACGGTAAGTTTTATTTACCACAGTTTAAGGTAAATAAGGTAATTAAGTGTAAATATATTATTATACAATTATCCTAACACTTGTATTAATATAATTGGATGTTTATAATTTATACTATAATATACTTGGGTCAAAATGGTATCTATTAGAACCCACTTTTATGTGATTATGACCTTTAATTTAGTTTATATAAATGAAAGTGAAATATGTCTCACTCAAATACTAATAAAAAAATTATAATTAATATAAAGTTATACAGAATATAAATTTGTTTATAAATACTCATTTGAAAGCTAAAATGGTTTTATTTATCATGGTAATTTATTTTTCATTTTTAAAAAACATATAATTACCTTAATTTCTTATACATTAATGATGCAGAAATTATTTATTTATTGAAAAATAAATAATATAGTTTTTATTAAACTAATAATACCCATTAAAGGCCCACAAATCTAACCAAAACATATTGTTCGTGTAAATATAAACCATAATCATCCAAATATTTAGTTATTTTCTATTTGGAGCCTTATAAAAATGATTATGACACTTATATTATTTTATTTTAAATGATGTCAAATTTGTCACCTACATAATTTATTAAACATAACATTTTAATAGTAGAGTGTTTTAGAAGATAAATTAGATTAAATGTATTCTTAAGAAATATATAAAATTTATATTCATCATAATATTTTAATGATAATTTTTATGCTACAAATATGTATATTAAATAATTAAACAAAAATGTTGTAGTAATTATTTTATTAAGAGAAATATCAAATAAATGGTTTTAAAAATATTAAAAAAAAATTATTTAAACCAATTAATTTTCTCCGTGAATTTTATAGAATAAGATGACATGTTTGGAACCTAATAAATAATTTTGTTTGAATATATTCTCTATTTTTATTTTTTAAAACACAAATAAATTAATAGTGTGAAAATTTATACAATTGGTATTTTTTAAAAATATCATATTATTAAATTATTTAAAAATCAAATAATACTTAAAAATTAAAAATTGAAAATTAAATGGTATAAAATTTTATAAAGTATACAATTATATAAAATTTAGTGAATATATATATTAATTTATAACAATTTAAAATTTAGAATATTATTACCACAAATAAAATTAAATAGACTAAATCAGGATAAATCAAAATGATAACGTTTAAAATAAATATAAAGCATGTCTAGATGTTATTGTATGATGATATTACAACCCTATATAATCTCATATTCTAAATGAGTAATTTTCGGAGGTTTTTAAGTGTATTTTGAAATTATTATAACTTAATATTTATTAGGTTTCCAATTGTCCCCTCTCCTCCCTTATAAAAGGGAACCTCTTCCCTCTCCACTTCACACCAATTGTGAGCTTTAAAATTCGTCCAAAACCTTCACATTTCACTTCTCCACTTTCCTAGAAACCTTCTAGTGGTCTTGGTGTTCTTTAACGACCCACTATAGTGCCCTAAGAAGAGTTTAAGTGGAGGTGCGTCAAAGAAGAGGTAATATCCTTTACTGATTCTTTCAAAATTATTTCTTCTCCTACTTACCCTATATGAGTTGTTTCATTATTAACTAATTACTCCAGTATAAATTGTATACTGACATGTCATTATTAATATGAAACAACCATATTCTATATTCTATCTATTCTATGAAAAAATGAAATCACCACGCGTGTGTATGTACAGCTTACTGTCTCCACGCCCTAGTGTAATCTTTTATTTCATCACTAACATAGTTGTAGGGGTATAAGGATTTAAGAAATAACTATATATGATTATTGTAAAGTGATATTTATTGTGAAATTTTATACACCATACAATTTAATACAATTACACAATCATGGGAATGATATCATCACTCGTGCGTACGTACGGCCTACCGTCTCCACGATGTGATACGACTCGTTCAACATGATCATCATTGAATAATGATTATATAAATGAATTGAATGAATAAATATGATATATTTTACACTAATACATTTCTGTAAATGAAGTATCTATAACCTAAAAATTAGAATAAGAATTTATTTGACAGAACATGCATAAGATCATAAATCAATGAACCGAATAATAACAAGTAGCAATGTAATATTACTAATCAGAAGATAATAATATGACCATATAATCTATCATAACAATGAATATGATTCTGGAATAATTCAATGACATTATTTATAACATTATACATATGTTTTTGATATGTACAGGGCATATCAGTCCTAAGGTAATGGATAATTTTGCAATCTCATTTTTATACAGGATTTCTTATAGGTAAGTATTTATTTGGGTTATATTTTTCATCCATTTCCATAAAAATGTTTTCATAAAGTGTATAATATTATTCCATGTATTTATAAAATCACGTTTACCCCATTTCGACTTTTACTTTGTGTTATGGAAGGAATCCTTCTTTTGGTTACCATACAAGGTACTTTTTTACTTTTTCGGTAAAAGTAGGAGGAGAATGTTTTTTTAACTTATAGAGCATGAAAGGATTTATACAGTTTCATAACGCCTTTTCTTCATGAATCTTACTCTACACGATTTCATTATTATTTTCAATAAAATAATTTTCTTTTATAATTGCATGGAATTTTGTGAAAAGAAAATTATTTTGAAGAAGAAATGATATTTTCCTCAAGAATTCATCTCAAGTGTTTTATCAAAACTATTTTCCATCTAAGAATAAATTATTTATCATTTTTATGACTCATTTATAATGTATATTTTATTATCACGGTTTTATTTTTGTTATGATGAAATGATACCCATTTGTTTTATATGGATTATGTCACGATGGGATGATGTTTATGAATCCCATTTTATTTATTGGGTTATGATGAATGATTTATGATTGTTTTGTGAAACACATAATAATGATTTGAATTTGAGATGGGTGTGACCTATATCTATTTCAAATTCATTGGGTAATGATTTATATCTCATGAAATAGACATGACTAGAATGACAACTAAACCTGGTTCAATAATACAGTGACGGAACTTCAAGGAAACCTAGTTCAGTAATGAAATTTGTCCACATGATGTTCTTGGAAGCAATACGTTGGCTACTATGGAAATCATAACATGTTCTTAATGGTTACAATTACATCTTTTATTCCGATGATATTTTATCATGCTCAATTTTCTTTTATGAGCTATGCCTTATGTACTGCCATGTTTTATGTCATTGCTTAATATTTTGATGTTTATATTTTATGTCCATGTTTTTATATTCAAATTATTGCGGATTTCTTTATGTTCTCCATTTTTACCCTTACTGAGCATTTTAGCTCACCCTTTTTATGTTTTTCCCCTTGATATAAATAAAAGTTTTTGGTAAAAAAAAGGAAGGGCATTATGGGATATGTTGAAGATATTTCACCTTGATTATAAGCTTTTGTTCAGAGTTTCCAAAGACAGTAAACTAATACGGTCTTTGGGCATCTATTTTAGTCATTTATTATGTTTTCTACAAAAGTAATGTAATGTCCATGGTTGTCAATATTTGGGTCTCTGCAATGGTCATCCGAAAATCAACCTTGTGAGATAACTCTCATGGATCTCATCACCAATAGAGTGAAACCACCACACCAAGAAACATGGGGCTCAACATGGTGGATAGATGAACTATATATCGAGTCTTCACCACAAATAGCAGGAGAGTAGTGTCATCCATCCCCATAAAGGTAAACATGAAAATCATGTGGAGTATCCCACACATAATTGTCTCCCATTAAAAGATATTAATCCACAATAAGAAACAAGAAAATCCATATGAAACATAAAAAATGGCCTACAACCACAACATGAATACTATTACAGTATATAATTTAAACATCAAACAGTTTGGGGTACTCAGTGGGTTTTACAACACTCATACCCATAAAATCCCATCCACACCACCATTCCACCCCATGATATAAACCAAGGGGATAGTACACCCCAGAAACACCTTCTCATGGCAGTCCCAGATATCTAAAAGCTTCTCCACGAGGATCTCATCATGGATACCATGGATCTCACAAAAATTGATCATGTGACAGTCGTCATGAAGATAATGAAAGAGTGACAACAAATGAAAAACCATGTATCTGATATATCTATAGGGGAAGGGCTATCTTATATTCTAAGACTCCCATAGGGTATAATACCTCAAAAGTCCCAATACCCAAAGGATAATTCTTACTATCATGGCCAATCCTTCACTTACCATGATAAATAGTTACCATTAAGAATACATGATCCAAAAGATTGAACTCCAGAGGTGTCCTAATATGACTGAAATAAGATTTATAATGAACCAGTTATTTTTTCAACCCCTCTTAGATCACATGAACCATATCTATCTTATTATGTACCATTTCCATCATGAGAATTATTGACTCTCTATAACAACCGTACTCTTTATTTCATTCTTAAACATGATTTTTACATAAAACATTCACTTGATACAACATAGTTGATAGAGAGGTCTAGTGTCTTTGGGTCTTATGAATATTACACGACAACATAAAGAATATAACACCACATCATAGTGAAAAAATCCTTTACATGACCACGATATTCCCTCGTACATAGCATTTCATGGGATAACCAAAAGACATGCATAAGAAAAGGTGAGCTATAAATCCCAGTAAGGGAGTAAACAAGGAATAACATGATTTTTACAGTACTAGTTTGGAAATATACATATAAATGGAGCACAAGAGAAACATGAACATAAATGCATTATAATGTAAGATAATCCTAACATGGAAATGTGGCAACAACACTTAACCTGGAATTATCATGAGCCAAGGATCATTGCACATGGAGCATTAGTAAACCCTCATTTTACATTAATCATGATTATAAAATTGTTGTAGAAGAAATATCATGATTCATAACTCATTTCACATGATGTATAATGATATTTTACTTTTCCCAATGCATTGGAGTGCTATTAGGGTTCATCAATCAAAATCATTTCATTTCATGCATAAGTGTGCCACATGGATAAAAACCATTGATTAATTAAACATCATTATTTATTCCATGATTAAGGAGTTTAGAATTCATACATGAAATTCTATAAGAAATATGTAAATTATTATAAAGGTTAATAACCAATATAGATAAGTTTTCATGGTATTAACTACAAAATGACAATGGCTAGGGAAATCGTGGTGCAATTTCGGCAACATAACGACGTCACATAAGAACTCATAAAAATGGTTGAAGGGAGAGAAAGGTGTGTTTTATAAAATTTACATTAAATGGACCGTAAGTGGGTAATATATATACATGTACAAATAATTTTATCTTAATTTAGAGTCATCATAAAAAATAATTACTTGAATGTAAATGAGGAGAGAGAAGTTCCTTACAGAATTTCATCATGGTAACAGATATACATGGGAGGCATTAATGAGGGGGAAAACAGATATCACATTATTCAAACATAAAGTGTGAATTATATGGGAGGTGAGAAATAATACCCCTACATTTATAATTAAAAATAAATGGGTAGAAAAATATAAGTAATCTTTGACATAAAAAAGAAAGTGAGAATCACTTACTGAAATTTGGCATAGTAACATCTTAGGTAGGGGTCAAAATAAGGAAAGAAATATATTTAATCATTAAAATAACATCACATGGATAGTAATATAATGATAATAAATTAATGAAATTATAACAACATGAAACTAAATGATCTACTTTCAAAAAGATGCCTGAATTTGAAAGGAGTGGAAAGTGAGGATCCCTTACTTGTTAGTATGATCCCAAAGGACTGGGGGGTCTTAAGAGCGACTTAGTAAGAGATTGGGGAACCTTGGGAGGATTTTAGTGAGATAAGGGAAGGGGTTGGGCAAAATTAAAAAGGTTTGAGTGAAGAGGATGTGGGATCTTCGGTGGGTCTATAGAGGAAATGAGATGGAATTTTTTATTATTTTGATTTTGGACACCTCATATTGAACTAATCGAAGTAACACCCCTCCACTGGTTTTTGACCATGGTTTTTGACATAGTACTTCTACATATGATGATCAGAAATTGTATGTTAAAAATAATAAGGGTTTGATGAGACATTTAATTGATTATAGTGTCTTGAATAACATCACTTTTACATATAAGTAACATTTTCCCCATATCAAAGATTTGTTTGATCATATCTGTAGAAGAGATTCCTTTTTGAAGGTTGAATTATGGTAGAGGATCCATCAATTGAATTTAATGGAAGTATACATTCTCATGAATCTATTTCACACTAGATATGGGAATTATGAATTTGCAGTTATGTCATTTGGGATAATAAACAAACCTTTTGTAATAGTGGATCTTCTGAGAAAATATATTTTATGAGTTTTCGTATAAGATTGTGGTTATCTATATTTAAGAAATTAATGTATTATATATTTTAAGGAAAACCGTAATGAAATATTATATTTTTTCCAACCATAAGAGAAATGTAACTATATGTAACATTTAGTAATTGAAATTTTTGGTTCAAATGATTTCATTACATGGTGAATTTTTTTCTAAAGATAGAATAACAATTGATCCTAATAAAATATCATTTATTGAATACTATCCATGAACTAAAAATATAACTGATATTCATAGTTTTTTTGGTTTAACAGCCTATAACATGTAGTTTATTAAAAACCTTTCACAGTTTTTTATCCTACTAAGTACATCAACATGAAAATGTGTTAAATTCATTCAGAAAACATAATTTTATAATTATTTTCAGGAATTGAAAAGAATATTACTGAATGACTTAATTCTAGAATTTCCTTATATAGGTGGTGAGTTTTTCATATATAGTGATTCTTATTTGAATGTATTTGGTTGATATAATGAAGATGGTTGGAAAAAATTTGGGATTATCATTTTATGATTCATTACTATTCATGAATCAAATAGTGGGATATGCACTATGTCAAAAAAATTAATTCTATACTAACCAATATTTATTTTTATCATGACCCTCTGGTTAATTATTTGATCAATTTTGGATTGGAATTTATTCTTGAAGGAAATTCATCTCTTTTGTTCTAATTTCCAATGAATTCCTGTTTATTAGAAATAATCATGAAATCTTAGAAGGATCATCGGGAGTTGCATAAAATATACAAATGGTTAAAATGTGTAATTTTCAATAATTTTACATTGATAATGATTTTGTTTTGATATTTTGTAATAGATTACATGTTCCATGTGATTAAAAATTGAATATTAATTTTTATGTGAATCTCATTATTCTCTATTTGTAATTCATCTTTAAAAAACAATTTAGTGAAGAGACCTTCAAGAGTATGACTATAGGGACAGAGTTAACATATATTTTGTTGAATTTCCCTTTAAGTGGTTGAATCATTGGAAGGATAATTAAAAATGGATGTTTCTAAAGGGGATGATTCATCCTTTTCTAGTGCCAGATTGGATATGAGATATTATATTCTAGGATTTATTAGTGGGACTACCAATTTCATCTCTATGTAACAATGTGATCAAGACTACTGTTGATCGAATGACATAATATCCTCAGTAGAACCTAATTCGAGAAATTATTTATCTAGATAAACATTCTTGTTTGTATGTTAATGATATATTCAGGTTTCATTGAGTTTCCTTATCGATTGTTTATAATCATGATCTCAAGATAACATCTAATACTTTGAAATTCCTTCAAAATTCATTTTGAACAAAATTAAATTTCATCACAGTGTGTCATCCACTATTAGATAGAAAGTAAAAAAATATACCATTCATACATCAATGGATATGATAAGTTATTGTTCAATAGATTAATAGGTAATTTCAAAATTACATATATCTTTGGTTGAGTTATCATTAATGAATAGTTTTCATTCCAATATATAGATGGAGGCATTTTGTGGCATCACATGGAATGTTGTGTTGAACCACATCATTTAGGTATGAAGTGCGTGAAAGGATATTGGTGAGAAAGTACTTAGTAGGGGTCTTGATAGAGAAATTTTAGATGATTTAGTGACATATAATGATAGACCACATCATTAAAAAATGTTATGTGGATATCCAGATGATGGATATTTCATTCAAGGTAGGATATCATATTGTTCGAAATGTTTCTCCATGTAAATGTGGGATGTGTTTATGTAAGAAGGGTGATATTAATCCATTGATCATTGGAACATATTAATTCCAATATAATTTTGGATAATTATCCTACCATGTGTATTTTATCAAAGTTTATACCACGTAAAAAATGTTTTTAATGATTCAATGTTAGGAATGTATTTGTTATAATGTTTTGAGTCCAGAAGTAGTTTAGTTGGAAGAAACTATTTATTATGAAGAACATCCAGTGTAGTTAATTTACCACAGAGGAAATATGATTAGGATTATTTTCATTAACCAAGTTATGGTTTTATGGAAAACCATATGGTTATTCGTGGTATAATGGGAATCATAAAATAATATAAAGGAATGATATCCAAACTTATTGAATAAATGAATAAAAATAATAAGGATGCAATTTCCTAAAAGGTGGAAGACTGTAATAGCTCAGGTAATCATATAATAATTCTTTTTATCATTTATTACAATTCAGTAATTTTATAGTAATTAATATATATACTATTTTCAATATGGTATATAATACATGTTTATTTATTGTTTAAAAAAAGGTAATTTTAATTCCTTTTTATATCAAAATTGTATAAAATATATTTTTGACACATTTAAGATTATTTTTCAAAAACTAAAAATTTTCATTGAATGATGGATATCAAAATTTACATTTTATTCATTTTTTATTTTTCTGACAATTTTAGTAGTCATGAATTGTGAAAAAATGCATTTTAATTGGAAATATCATTTTTTTCTATGAAAATAATATTCTAATATATTATTAGTAATTGTTTTTAAAATATATTTATATAAAAATATATCAATTAATCTAATTATGTAAAATGGGATTAATATCACGTTGAGTTGTAATATATAAATATATAAATATTTAGAATTATTTAAAATTAAAAACATGATTTTCCATTCCATTAAGGGTATTAATTTTTTATTTAGTTTATCACATTGTGTGTTTGTATTTCAAAAAAATGAATGCATATTTTAAATAATAATTTCCAAATTATGTAAATAGGTCCCTAATATTTTTGTACATTATTAATAGTAACATTAATAGATTTTTATTTACATGGTTGAAGGTATATCATAAAATTAAAAAGAAAATTTATATTATAAGTATTATATAACTACCAAAAAATGTGCAAAAATATAATTTTATGGGTATATATTGACCAAAATGAAATATAATCTGAAATAATAATCTTTGGAATCCACTTCTATCACTGTATTCCATTTATAATATTTTATTTAATGAAAAGTAAATTTTTCACACTTTTATTTTTAACAAGCGAAATATATTTAATATGGGGTTTTATATAAGAAATGATTGACTATAAATATTAAATATAAATATAAAATCATTTAATTTGTCATTATAAATAATTATTAATTTTTAGTGAAGAAATAATAAAAATAATGTCATGCCCAATAATGATGCACAAATTATTTAATTAACGGAGATATCGAATAAATGATATTAAAATAATAAAATAGATATCAACTGACTTGATTAATGTCATGCAAAAATTCAATTGTTTACATTAACCTATTAGTGATGTTTTGTATTTATTTTTTATTTATCTTTATGTTACGATATTTCAAGAAATTTAATGTAAGGAATAGTTCCAAAAGAGAAATTATTGATAATTTTAAAACAAATTAATATTTAATTATATTATATAAAATTTATATAAAATTAACATTCTGTAAAATAATTGGGATAATCTTTATAATTGCCTATATGAAACATTTAATGGCCTTATTTTCATTTTATAGTAATTTTTTTACCCTCAAATTATAAATAATCGGATGTCATGTAAATAGTTTAAAGGGTAAAAAAATATTTACAAAAATATAAGGATTACGAAAAAATTATTATTATTTATATTAATGAATTTGAAGCCATAAAAATAATATCTTATAAATAACTCAGTTATGATCCACTTTGAATATAAAATTACTTCATATTAATTAAATATTTTCAAGAATTCCAAGAGTAACCTCCCATATCATATAAAAGATATCCTATTCATATCTTTTTGTCTTAAATAAACCAATTTAGTTATGCCAGGAAATGAAAAAATCATAAAATAGAATTCCTCACCACATTATAGAGTTAATATTTTAAGAATAAACACATCCATTATGATGTTATGTTCTTAATCAAAGGAGGTCTTTTGAATAAGAGATATCATTTTAACTACGTGATTCTATTTAATTTTTGTCTTAAAATTACATAAAATATTTTTTCACCATGATGACATATTAACTACAATATCATCAATAAAAATTTATTTTATTATCTTAATATCATCAATTAAATTCATTTCAATTTCCATCAAATGGGAAAATAATTAATCATTCATTACTACGATTGACTACTCCTCATGAACCAATATAATTGCTTTTATATCACCACCTACTAAAACTAGTTTTAAAGTTGAAATAAATGGTAAATATATATTATATTATTGAAATATTTATAATCATTATATAAAAATATATCATTAAGGTACTTACCTTTCTATACATAAAAAATTACAAGTCTTTCATGTGTATAAGTGAACTGTTAACACCACGGTGAAATTTAATTCATTTTTCATCACCACATAAGATGGAATATATATGTCACTACCCATCAACTGGGTCCCATGTCGTGACTACCCCAAGCCCGCAATCCATAGGCCAGGGGCTAGCGACTAGCATCGAAAGGCGTATTCCTTAAAAACCTGGAAGCCGTGGCCTTTATAACCTGTAAACACATGCAATCAAGCACACATTAAGATATGAACACAAGAAAATTGTATATTAAAAAGAGTGTGTACAGTAAGAAAAAGAGGCTACAATACAAGCCCAACTGGAAAGTACAATAAAACTGAAAAATACAAGTAAACTGAAATAGCTCCAGGGAACTCCCACAAAATACCCTACCTGAATGGTAGGTACAACTCTCGAATGGGAATCTCTATTATATGCCACATCTAATGTACACCGTTGAGCTTCCTCCAGTCCTGGTACTCTAGTCCTCAGTCAGTGTTTTCCATTGATTGCAACAAAAAAACAAGGTGCGGGCATAGCCCGTGGAGGGGTGAGTATAACGATACACAGTAGGGAACCTGTGACCCACGAAGGTCTCACAAAACCCAAAAATGATAACCCCAAAGAATGAAAACATCTGGAAACTCTACATAGGTATATTCCCATACATATAAATAAGTTATCATGTATACCCATCTTAATATTGATGAAACACAAGGCCCAACTCTTAGACAAAGTACAAATGTTCCTCGTAGGATAGAATACTAAAAAGGTAACACCACAGGGGTAAGTATCACGAAGGTAACGCCACACAGAATATTGCCGCGATGGTATCATCATGAAGTTAAGTACCACAACGGTATGCCACACAAAATAATACCACAATGGTATTACCAAGAAGGTAAGGACTCACTTCACACTAGGTATAACATAGTTACGGTAGTAAATATGATTAGTTGTAAGTACTTAATCATCTAACTCTGTTAAGAGGCAGATCCATGTTGGATCCAAAATCATCAGACCCACGTAGTATCCTAATACGGTAGAACAAAATATGATCTTAGATTATTCGCAAATGTATTTCCTAGAGCGGATCCAAATGGGACTCTCGATCATAGACCCAGGTAGGATACCAAATCATAGACCACATAAGATCCCAAAGCACAGACCCAAATAGGTTCTCAAAGCATAAACTCTCATATGATCTCTTTCCCATGTTACAACCAGCTATAGGGATCTCACACTATGCTCACTTGATTTCGGGAGGGTCCGCTTCTCATGACACAAGTAGATACTTTAACTGAAACTAAACCCTACAAATAAGTATCCCAAAGGACCGCCACATGACTGAGGTCTCAATGCAATAGACGGTGCATCAATCGGACTTTTGTTCTGTAAGTTATTGGAATTTTAGTCTCGAGGGCCCAGTTGGATTAGTGGCTGATCCATCTTGGCCGTACCCCAAATTTATTAAAAAGTCAGTTGGGGTATACAAAATGGATTGTATCTATCCAAGGTTTTTTGCACCGCAGGCGGTTTTTCAAACGGACGCTCGTTGCTGAAGATATGGTCGAATGAACGAGAATGGCCGATGTTGGTCCGGGTCCAGTCTGACCCGGTCGAACTGACCCAGACCGACATAGCTTGAGAAAACCCGACCAGGTTTGGGTCGACCTGGACTAACCCCGGTCCGACCCTATATTCGACCTGGCCCGCTGGGTCCAGCCCGCCGTGTGGCTGGCTGGTCAGTCGACCCCCTTCGCGCGGTGCGGTGCCATCCCCAGTGGCCGTCAACGAGCCGACCATCCCACCACTGCCGGCATAGCATTGTACTATGACACCTTCATGCTGGAAGGTGCAGATGCACACTGCCACCCCCGTCTCATGGCTGCACATGCGTTGGCCAATACCCTCACTCCGCCACGGCCAACAGGCTGCGACCCTTCTCTGGCGGAGAGGTCACGTCGTTGTCTTTGTCGAGGCCGACCGGAGTGCCGACCACCCCTCATCATCCTGTCAGTGTCGGTCTCCTGCACGATCTTTGGTGACATTCCTTGGGTCATTAAGAGTGTCATGGTGTCCTGATCTTCATTCTAAAAATTTCTGCACTCACCTCGAGACTTTTCCAACGATTCATGAAAACCAAAAATTCCTATATGATGTGGAGAGGTCGGGTTGTGTTGGTTTGGCTCATACCCTCAATGTTAGAATGGTTGTAAGTAGCTTAAATGTTCTTGAATCATGAAGAATGATAAGCACTGTGTAGGGTAGTATAAAAACAATAATAAAAACCCTACCTATATGGCACGTTGGATGTGTCGTGAGATGAAGTTGTTGAATGAGATGAGGGTGCCAATGATCATCACTTCTGCAACACGCTTCGGATATTAGTTTCGTGTGTCATCCATGTTATTGATTCTAAAGTATTTTCTTCATTGGTGAGAGAGTTATTTGTTAGAGTAATATTTTCTCTATTGTTCTCCAAACTCTCACCTTTTTCCAACACATCCCCCTATTCCACCAAAAATGAATAGTCAACTTATTAAATTATGTTTTATTAATTTAATTGGAGGAGGTATTAATTAAGTTGATGTTTGAATAATTAATTACTCTATGGTGGCACAATTTATGTGGAGGAAGTCCAAGAGTTATCTCCCATTAAAGGAAGAGTTCAAGGGTCCGGTGGTCCCCACCATTGAATTTAGATTAGGGGTTTTCTTGATTGGGTGGTCCCAACCTCTATAACTCAAATATATTTGTTTTCGAAGAATAAAATAAAATGTTAAATAATTTTTCGCTTTCTCCCTCAAAAAAATTAAAAAATAGTTTCCACGCTCGACTTATTGGGATCGAGGTGAAGGTCACCCTAAGAAAATATCAGCTCTGTGAGTTCAACGATGTCCTCATATTTCAATTCTCACCACATTTTAAAAAGTTACAATAATACGCTAGAACGTTTACTGAACGTACCCAACAAAAAGTTCATAAATATATTCTGGGAACATCAGGCCTCGAAATCACATGCCGTCAATTCTCATGGACTTGTAAAATTCCCATATAATTAAAAAAATTACATTGATTTTTCAGTTCTTTACATTCTCCCAACCTCAGGGTTTTGCATCCCTGAAATCCACATTACAAAATCTAGGAAAAAAATTGGGGGTATTGAGCACAAATCTCAGCCTCCCACTCCCATGTTTTCTTCTGGAGGTCCATGTGCTGCCAATGTACTAACACCAAATGTATCGATTTCCCACAAAGGACACCCTCCCACTGATCTGAAATCTCTATTGGAACCTTTGTAAACGTCTCCCCATCATCGATTTATAGCTCACCAAGGTCGATTACATGAGATGGGTCATCAACGTATCTCATCAGTTGGGAAACATGGAAAATGACATGCACTTGGTGCATTTGAGGGGGGAGTGCTAGGAGGTAAGAAACATCACAAACTCCACTAAGGATCTGAAAGAGTTTGATGAACCTGAGAGACAATATGTCGCCGGAAAAAATCTCCACAATCCTCATCAATATAATACTTGTAGAAAGATGTGGTCACCATCCTTGAACACCAGATATCTCATTCTCCTGTCAGCATAAGTCTTCTACCTGATATTTGCAGTCTTCATCAACTCCTAGATGATCCTCACGTTTTACGTGATAGCATCTACCATCTATGGTCCCATAAGTGCTGAATCCCCTGGGTCAATCCTACACAAAGACGATCTGCAAGGTCGGCTGTATAGATCTATGAAAGGTTTCATCTCAATAGAGGAGTGATAATTGTTATTCTATGAAATCTCCACCATGGGAATGTGATTCTCCCAGCTGCGACTGAAGTCAAGGACACAAGCACACATTATCTTTTCAAGGGTATAAATGGTCTGCTTAGTATGACCATCTGTCTGAGGATGCAAGGTGGCTCGCAAGCAAACTTTCATCCTAAAAGACTCCTGCAACCCCTTCCATAATCATGAAGTGAAACGTGCATCACAATTGGAGACAATAGTCGAGGTTATTCCATGTATCTTTACAATCTCCTGAACATAGAGGCGTCCAAGCTCTCTACTGAACCCTGCTCTCTAATCGGTAGGAAGTGGGCCGACATGGGGAGTCGGTTGACTATCTCCCAAATAGAATCATAACCCCTAGATGTACATGGAAGTCCTATCACGAAGTCCATGGATACCACATTCCACTTCCACTCTGGGATGACTAAAGTTTGAAGTAAGCCTACTAGTACCTGATTCTCCTCCTTCACTTGGTGACAAATGAGGCACCGAGAGACAAACTCTGATACTTCATTCTTTATTCTCTACCACCAGTGTTTTTTTCAGAGATTTTGGTACATATTTACCACTCCTGGGTGTACTGTTTGAGGGGATGTGTGTAACTCCCTCAACACTTCCTCCCAAAACGACACTGGTACCATGGTACATCCTTTGAAAAAGATGATGTGCTCCCCACCTTCAAAAAATCCATTAGGTTCATGTCCTATGGATATCTGAACATGTTTATCCTCATAGTTAGTGTCCCCACACTATGCCACCCCAGCTCACTAATGAAGTTGGGTAGTGACTGTAAGACACTGAATAAAAGCTTCTCCATCTCATTCCACAAAGGATATCCATAAAGCATCTAGCTACTCTATCACATCTCCTAGTAGCGGTATACCAGATCTCCTACTGAGTGCATCTGTTAAAACGTTCCCCTTCCAATGATTATAGACTATTTCAAAGTCATATTCCAAGAGGAACTTGATCCATCATCACTCTCTCATATTCATGTCCTTCTGAGAGAAGATATACCTAAGACTGTTGTGGTCCGAGTAGTCTGTAAAAGGTTCTCCCATCATGTAATGTCGCCACTTCTTCAAGGAAAAGAACTCTGCTTCTAATTCAAGGTCATGGGTAGCGTAGTTCTTCTCATGTTATCTCAGATGTCGAGAACTATATTCAATAACTACATGCTCCTGCATCAGGACACATCTGTGACTAATCCCTGATGCATCGCAGTAGCAACGTACCTAAAGAACTCCATTGGTATCCTCAAGATGGGGGAACTAGGTAGCCTCTACCTCAGCTCCTGAAAACTCAGCTGGCATCTCTCCGACCACATGAAGGGGTTCACCTTATTCGTCAATGCTGATAAAGGTCCTGCAACTCTGGAGAAATTTGGCACAAACCTCTTGTAGTATCCGGCCAATCCCAAAAAACTATCTACCTATGTCACACTTCATTGTGGATCCCAAACAAGTACCACCTCAATCATTGCTGGATCCACCAATACTCCACCCTCTAAGATGATATGTCCTAGAAACTGAACCTCTCAGATCCAGAACTGGAACTTCAAGAGATTACAATAAATCTAGTGCTCACAGAGTGTGTCCAGAACTATCTATAATTGATAAGAATTCTCCTCCTCGGTAGACTAGAGGATCAAAATGTCATCGATGAAGACTACTACAAAGTTGTAATGTTATATAAGGAGAGTTGGTCAAGTTGAATGGCATAACTATGAACTCATAGTGGCCATACCAACATCTATATGCAGTCTCCCACACATCCTCATCTCATACTCTATGTTGGTGATAGCCTGATCTATGGTCTATCTTCGAGAACCACCGTGCTCCCTTCAACTGATCAAAGAGGTCTTCAATCCTCGGGAGTGGGTACATGTTCTTCATGGTCACCTGGTTTAGGAACCGATAATCAACAAAAAGTATCAAGCTCTCATCTGCCTTATTGGAGAACAAAATAGAGGCTTCCCAAGAAGATACATTGGGCCGGATGAACCCTTCCCGTGTAAGTCCTCCACCCGTACCCGCAGCTCATGAAGCTCTGCGGGAGCCATCTGATATGTTGGTGTAGATATTGGTGTCATTCAGGGGGACAATTTAATGTAAAATTACACCTATCAGTGAGGAGGTAGACACAAAATATCATCATGGAATACATCTATGTACTGGTCCACCAATACAGGATAACTCAGTTTCTCCACATCATCGGCTCTGATGGTATGGCTTTCCAACTAATGAGTATTCACCTGTACTCCTCTTCGGGTAAGTCCATCATGTGATTCAAAGGCTCCCTCCTAACCGGTGAAGGTAAACATAGTCTCATAAGTGTGAACACTCCGTACTTTGGGCCTAGTATAATCAATATGAGAATTGATTATAGATAACTAGTCCATACCCATGATGACATCGTAAGGCCTCGATGCCGCTGCTAGGAGATCCAAGATGAAGCTCTCGCCTCCTTGAGAAAGCTCACACTTCTGGCACCAGTTCTTAATCGTCAAATATTCTCTTGTAGGAGTCTCTAGCCGTTAGGATAGAGCCAATGAATCCATCATAATCTCCACGCTCTGAACAAGGGTATTGGAAATAAAAAAATGACTGGCATCCGTGTCTATAAGTAATGCAGCAATGGTGGAGTGGACACAGATCGTACCTCCTATCATATCTGGAGTGTCATGGTCATAGGCATCGACTTCCTGAAGTTAAGCCGGCCCCTGTACACTTTCTCCCTATGGTCGGGGTAGACCACCTGGTTGTGGTGGCCGTAACATCTCGAATCATCATCCACTGTAAGTTTCACGGCCAACTCCTTTGCCACGCCCGCCTGCTCCCTGCAGACCTTCTCTGTCGAACCTTTTTCTCAGCCTTGGTTTCCATTCGACCGTATCCTAATCATTCGTACAACGGTTTTGATAGTTGGGAGTCATGTGACCCTACCCGCCGCATTTATAACACTTCATGCACCTTGCATGACTAGCTCTGTCTCCGATTCCCCACACAACAGACCCAAAATCATACAGTATTCCACATGTAGGTCTGGTCCTCTTGGACCCTGTGACATCTGGTTATTGCCAGCTACAGAAGACACTGGTACGTGATTCCCGGTGGTGGTTCTCACTATTGGTGACTTCTCATCAACGAAACTCAACACTATGAGGGCTTTCTCTAACACCCCTGCCTAGGTCGGGATTCTGAGAGAATTCATCGATGCCCCGATCTCCCGCTCGAGGCCTGGATCATAGATCCGGGACCTGATGAAAGTATCTTGCACCATATCAGTGGAGTAGCGCAAGAAGTCAGTGATGCTTGCTGTGTAATGAGCCACAGTCTTGCTGCCCTACTGCAAATGAAGAATCTCTTGAATGTGCACTGCGCGAAGGGTCAATGGGAAAAACTCTACCCAAAAAGGCTCTCAAAGTCTACCCAGTGAAGTGTCACCACATCATGAACCTAGAGCATCACGATACACAATATTCTTGATAATGCCTATTGAAGACCGAAAAATGATAAAAATGAGATCATTTAGTGTCCCTACTAGTAGGAAGACTCTCACTACAGACTCCATCCAATCCTCAGCTGCCAGTTGCTCTATCACAACCCTAAAACTGGGTGGCCTCGGGCGCTGGAACTCATGAAATGCGCTCAAGAGGATTTCACCCTCTGCTTCTGGGGATAGTGGCATTGGTGAACCAATGTGTAATGGTACTGTTGGTGCCTCTGCTGATGCCCCTACTGATAAAGGTCCTTGCACCGAGGTATCATCGCTCGGTGGGATATCATCGCGTTTTATATCTGAATCCTGAGCTAGTTGTCTACATGGAGGCTTCTTGAAATGAAACAGGTGAACCATGGTCAATAGGTTATACCTGGTGAGCAGACTCAAATAGTTGAAAAAAACATTTAAAAACACAAACGCAATCAGTGTTTTCATGCACTGAGTCAGAAATCAGAACTCAGGGTCCCGATGTATGTATTTGTCGGCCGCTGCACCAACATTGGATTCCCTAAACTGATAACGACACTAAATAAAGTAAATATTATTGTTGTTAAAAATGATAGAGTCCAATTTTCTACTGTAGAACCAACACCTATGATACCAATTTTTTCATGTCCCGTACACTAGGGCCCATGTCGTGACTACCCTAAGTTCGCCTTCCATAGGCCAGGGGATAGCGACTAGCACATAAAGGCTTATTCCCTAAAAATCGGGAATGCATTACCTTTATAAACTGTAATCATATGCAACCAAGTACACAACAAGATTTGAACACAAGTAAACTACATAGAAAAAATAGTGTGTACATTAAGAAAAAGGGTCCATAATACAAGTCCAACTTTAAAGTACAAGAAAACTGAAAGGTGAAATTAAACTTAAACAACTCCTCTGAACTCCCACAAAGGACCCAACCTAAAGGGTTTGTACAACTCTCGAACAGACTTCTACACAGTACGCCTCATCTAATTTCCACCTCCAAGCTACCTCCAGTCCTGGTAACCTCTCCCTCAGTCAGCGATGTCTGTCGTCTGCTCCAAACACAATAAGGTGTGGGCATAGCCCATGGAGGGGTGAGTATAACAATACTAAGTAGGGACCCTAATACCCTCGAAGTTCTCACAAAAGCAACAATGCATTAAAACATATGAAAACCCTACGTAGGTGTATTCCCATACATATACATATTTTATCAAGTATACCCATCTCACTCATGAGGAAACACAAGGCACAACGCTTAGAAAATGTACAACTGCTCCGCATAGGAAAATAATTCTATGAAGGTAACACCACAAGGGTAAGTACCACGAAGGTAACCCCACATAAAAGAATACCATGAATGTATCACCACAAAGGTAAGTACAACAAAGGTACGCCTGAAATAATAATACCACAATGTTATCACAATGAAGGTCTGTATCAAAAAGGTACGCCACAACGAATAATACAACAAAGGTATTAACACGAAGGTAAAGACTCAGCTCACACCAGTTATAACATAGGTACCGTAATAATAATGATTAGATGTAACAACTGAATAATCACACTCTGTTAAGAGGAAGCCCCACATGGGATCGTAAATCATCAAACCCACGTAGGATCCTAATATAGAATACCCATGTAGGATCCTAGAGTCACCCCATCTGGATTTACTAGAGCGGATCCAAGTGGGACTCTCAAACATAGACCCACGTAGGATCCCAAATCACAGACCCACATACGATCACATTCTCATGTTAGAGCCAATTACTGGCTTCCCGCACTAAGCTCAATTGTTTCCGGGAGGGTCCACGCCTCAAGCCACATGTTGCTAATCCACCTACAACGATGTCCCACAAAGATGTATCCCAAAGGAAAGCTACATGATAGTGTACTCAACACAACATACGGTGCATCAATTAGACTCCAGGTCCATAAGTTATTGTCCTTTTACTCCCGAGGGCCCGGATGGATTCATGTCCAATCCAACCCAGACATACCCCAACATTATTAAAAACTCAAGTGGGGTATACCAAAAGTACCGTCTCGATCAATGGTTTCTGGAACCATATATGGTTCATCAAACAGCCACGCGTGGCTCATGAGATGAGAAAATTAACTAAAAGAGTTGAAGATGGTCTGGGTCTAGTCCGACCCAATGCGGTTTGGGTTCCCTGGCTGGACCTAGGTCCGGGCCTGGGTCCGACACGGCCCATTGTGTCCGGCCTGACCAACTGGCGCAGCCCGGCCTGCCAGCACAGCCCGGCCTGTGAGGCTCGTGGCTGGTCGGTCAACCAGCCTCCTTCGAGCGGCGCAATCATGTGCAACGCCATCCCCTGCGGCCGACAGTGAGATCGCCTCCCCTCCACTGCCGTCGCGGCCTTGCGCCACAGCTCTTGCACTTCGGGTGGTGAAAACATGCACCACCACCTCTGTCTCATGGATGGCCATGCACCAACCACCGCCATCTTCATCGCATCTGACTATAGTGTCAGCTGCCACTCCCAAGCCCTTCTGGGTTGGTAGCCTGTACGGTCACCAATGACATTCTACGGTTCACCGGGTGTGCCTTGGTGTCCCGATCTTTATTCCCACAATGTCCGCACTCGACTTTGGACATCACCAAATATTCAAGACCACTAAAAATTCACATATGATGCGGAGAGGTCAGGCAGTGTTTGTTGGGCCCAGACCATCTGTGTGAGAACAATAGAATTGGGATCAAATGTTGTTGAATCTTGAAGAATGACAAGAACAGGGAAAGGAGTATATATACAATAATAAACCCTACCTCGATTACCCGTTCGAAGTGTTCTGAGATGAATTAGGCGAAGGGGATGAGGGTACCAACGATCATCACATTCGTAACACTCTTTCGATGTCGTGCTCGTACATTGTCCTCAATATTGATTACGATGTATGTTCTACTTTGGTGAGAGAATTCTTCGTTGGAGGAAGAGTTTCTCCAATGTTCTCCCAACTCTCACCTTTTGCCAAAAATAACTCCAATTCATCCAATAATGAATACCCAACAAATTAAAATATGATTCATTAGATTAATTATATGTGTCCATTAATTATGTTGATACTGTAATAATTAATTAATCGAAGTCGGCATAATTAAAGTGAAGGATGTACCAGAGCTATATCTAATAAAACAGTCTCCTCAGATTTCAATTCCGAGCCTCGGTTCAAATGTTACAAAAACCTTCTCGCACGTTTAATACATGTACCCAAGATAAAGTTCAGAAATTCATTCCAGGTACACCGGGCCTTGGAATCTTGCGCTGTCAATTTTCATAGACACATAAAATTCCCATATAAATAAAAAAACTAAATGGAATTTCAGGGTCTTTAAAATTTATATTATCATATTGAATTTTTAATATGATATTAATTATATTATAATCATTCTATAATGATAAAACTATACTTACCTTCTTTTCAAATTATCATTTAAAAATGGATGATTACTAATTTATATGTACGATCTACCGTCTACATGATTTTAACATCATTCATTTTTCATAACAATACATAAGTTGTTTGATATTACAACATAATTGTTGTATAAAAGTAATAATTATTTCATGAATATTTTTATTGATATTTTCTACTTATGAAGTCATTTACTATTGAAATCATACCAAATTTATATTGGACTGATGTCTCGATTATCCTCAAAATTTCTGATATGAACATATATAATTTTGTAATTATTATGTCATAATAATAACTAATATAAATGAAATAATAAACAGTAAAATATTATCAATAAATTAAATAATTAACCAATGTTTATTATTTGGGAATATAATGATTTCAAATTATGAGTTGCACCCATGTTAAGGGAAATTATTTCAAAAACCCTCTAATAATGTTCATTTTCAAATATTTTTTAAAAATTGAAATGGATTTTTTTATCTTATACATAATGAGAGGTATCTCCCACATTCATCACTATTTATTACTTGAATGATTTATTTATATTTTTTCATAGTTCAATTCGAATATATTTATTTTCTTCTTTGTGTTCCTGATTATTATATGTTAAAATTTATTTTTACAAAAACATAAATATAGATATCTAAAAGTGTTTTATCAAGGGTTTAAAATTGTTTTCATGCATTTTATTCATTATTTATTCCTTAGAAATTGATTAATATAGGTTTAAACCATTTTAGATCTATATATGTTGGTATTTCCCCATTATAGATCAAGATATGAAGGGTTGTTCCACATTATATTTCTAGATATGATGGGTGAGCCCCGTTATTTCATTCTAGTTCATTTGGTAACCTAGAGATAGAAATCGACGATATGATTATTTTTCTATAAGGGTAAATGTATGAGTGGTATGGTATTTATTTTATGGAACCTAAATTATTTTTCGTTGCATGATAATGAGTTGTTATGAAAATGGTTTTAAATGGCTTTCATGTTTTCAGTAGACTACATATTTCTTTCATTGTGTCACTTACTATGTTTTTTTTCCAATCAGACTTTTTTAAATGTTTCTCACCAGCTATATGTATAGTTAAGATAAATAATGAACCCATTTTGGATGATATGAAGATTTTTCAGGAAAAATAATACAATTTTTATTTTCAAAAGTTTCATTTGGAAAAATATGGATACTGTTTTAGTAGTACACACTTTTATGATTGTGGAAAGTTATGTATAAAATATTAAATAAATCTATAAAACTCTAAACATAAAATTTATTTGAATTTTATTTGTATTAAAAAAAACTAGATTGTGGAATGTTTAATATTGGGACCTTATACATATGGTATAAAAAATATCATATATATATTGGTGATATTTTTTCTGAAGAATTAATTTTACGGTTATAATAATCATGTTACATCAAGATATATAAATAATCAAAAAATTTGGGATTAATTTTATTTTTGTGCGATTTTAGATGTAACAATTGCTTCATAATGTGGTATTTTTAAATTTTTTCTTTTTTTTTGATTCTACAACTATTAAAAATTATTTTTATTATTATGGGTGGATTTTTTTCTTGATTTATTATCTAAATACATCTCTAGAAAATCTTCATAGAGATACATAATCATATCTATCAACATTTTTATCTCTACCCAAATTATTCTCTCAAATCAATTTTCAATTAAATATATCATATTGCGTGCTTATTATAGATAATATAAAGTTGAAAAATAAATTTTATTATTTTGAGGAAAATGGGTTCATTAAACTTATTGTTTATCTTAGATATAAATGAACTATTTTGTATGAAGGGTGATGATTGTTTAGGCATGTCTATAAAAACCCTCTGAAAGTATTTTTAATAGTGAATAATAAAAATATTTTTTTTATCATTGAACTATTAAAATAAATGATAGGATATATTTTATTATTTATGATTGATGTATGAGTAAAATATAACTATTTAATATTAATAAATTAAGACATACTAAATATGTCCTTTGGGTGAATTTTTTTAAAAAATATATGTTTTTAGTAGTTTCGAAATGGTTTATCTATTCTATTAAATTTATATGAATTTAAGAAACTATATCATAAATAAATACCTTGAATCATTTATTTTTTGTTACTTAATGACATAACATTTACACATAGTTATTGATGTATTATGAAAGCTATATATATTTATATATATTTACAGAGGCCTTGAATGGAAAATGTTATTTGTGATGTTTTATTGATTACACTTTTTATCTATGATGTGGTGTTCTTTGGTCTTATATCATCTATAATTAATAACCTTGTTGAACTAAATAAATTATAATTAATGGTTCCTTGGGAGTAAACATTAAATTTTTCTAGGATTCAACATTACACTTATTAACATGATATTATTTTAAATTTTTTATATTTCTAAAATATTTATATTTTAAATGATATATATTATCAAAAAACAATAAAAATTTGAACGGGAGTATAAGATAAAATTAAATTGTGGAAAACTATAGAGATATCCTATATAATCCCTAGTGTTAATATTTCATGACTGAAAAAATGAATATATTTTGAATTCAAGTGTGGACACATATCTTTTTGGATTTTATCTTATTTAATGAAATAATTTTGTCAAATAAAGAATGATATAATTATAAAGTCATGAACAGAACATCTGAAAACATAAAATTGAATAGGTGGAGTTTTTTACAACATTTAGAGACGAATCAATTACCTTTTTGTTGAATGGTAGGTTTCATAATAATTTTATATCTCCATGAAATATTTATCCCGTCATTAAAAAAATTTAAAAAAATTTGGTCGATTATATAAAGACTTAAAATTTATAAATTATATAAACCAAATAATTTTCACCTTATTTTAGTTTATAACATTATGAACCTCAAATAATTAAATTAGAAGATAATTAATAATAACTCATTGGGATATTGAAATATTATATAATATAGGTTTTATTTAATATGAGTTTCATGGTATTATATTAGATTCGTGACACATATTTAGTTTAAGACAAGGTGTTTGAATGAAAATATTTTTACTCCAAATGTAAAAAATATCAGTATGAAATCAAATATTGGTAGATCAATGAAAAAGGGTTTATAACAGTAGAAATATTATTATTTTAAAGAATAAAGATGTTTTCACAATGTGTTTTATGGAATTGGGTTTCTGTATTGTTTAAAACACATTAAGTCTCTTCCTGAGATGATAGTGAGATAACATGTTACACAAAATTCCAACCCCTAATTAGTAGAGTTGTAATTACGTTCATCTGATGTATATATTGATAATTTTACAAAGAATTCCCTATTTAATATAAGAAATAATACCCATTAACTTATAAATAATCATCCAAATCTTATCTACATCGAAAAAAGATTCTAACCATGAAGGAATCATCATTTAACTAGAATGAATAAATGATTCAAAAATGTCAACATTAATATGAATTCAATACTAATAAACATATTGAAAAATATAATAGTAATTTACCATCATGACTCTGGCTATCCACTAAGTGGTCCAAAAAAATTTTAGAAAGGAAAATATCTAATATTATTAAATAAATGTTTTAAATGATAAAAATTATTGGGAATAAATGACAATAATCATTTTTTATAACATTGAAAACACTTTTTTAATTATTTTTAATGTATAATAATGTCTTTGTGAGTGAAATAAATATACATATTATCCATATTATCCCATCGTATGTTTAAAACTACCCAAATTATAGCAATAAGAATCCATAAGAAATAAACATCACCATAAAACTAAAATCTCATAATAAAAATAGTAATATAAATGGGTTACAAAATAAAAACATCCTACTAAATCCACTTATAATGAATTGTATTATCTCTTGGAAATATGTCATCCCATAAGTTTATTTATAAGTGGAATAAACAATATTTTATGGAAACCCAAATCCTTTGTAATTTAATTTCATAAAATAATTTAACGAGGTGTCTGTATCCATAAATAAAATTTGAGAAATTATCTCAAGCATTCAACACAATGTTCAGTAAGTATATTATTAGTAAAATTTAATCTAATGAAGATGTAAAAGTATCTCTTGATGAAATTTTAATGTTGGGATATATATATTATATTTTATATTCATGCTAGGAATATGTGAATTTTTTCTTCATGAATGAATAAAAAATTTCCATGTATTAGAGACACACAAGGATATGTAAGAGTTCTTTATCTCGTACTTAAGATTAATTTAGATATAAATTGTAAATGTACACCCTACCTTAATATAGTATTCGAGTGATTCTATATAAAGGTAAAATTAGTAATGGAATGTAAATAAATATAAAGGTATGATTCATTTACTTTTATGTGATATTTTTATTTGAAATTTTGAAATGTAAATATGTCCATATGATAAATTCAAAAAAAAATGTACGAAATGATGTTATACTATACCCTTAATTTATAAATATCAAATTTGTTTGATTAATAACTGATTAAAACTATATTAATATCGATAATTAAATATATATTTTTTTCATTTTGAATAATTTTTCCACACCATAATGATGAATGATGAATAATAGTTTTTAAAATACAGATCTATAATTATTTGATTCCTTCTGTTATTTATAAATTAAATCCACAATATCATTCTTGATAATTATAGTGTAACAATAGATATTCCACCCTATGAAAACTTCAATATATGTATATATTCTGAAATTGGATGTAAAATATAATTTTTGAATCTATAATTCCTTATAAATATTTCCCATGAAAAATTATGGTTATCATCACAAATAAAATTCATATAATTTGGGAGAAATGGGTGATAATCATAATTAAGATTATATTCATTTTTCTTAATTGAAGAGTGGCGATTCAATATAATATTTTAAAATGATACCAGTAACAATGATAGACGAGAGATTCTAAGAAGCGAACTCAATACATAAATAAATAACAATATCAAATATTATTTTTCCAATAAAGTATAAGGCTGATCAAAATGCAGTGAACATGAATATTCCATGGAAGATTGTGTAATATTATTGCAACACGAATATATAATATGTTGATGATATGACATCATAGAATCCATTTGATGATCATGTTAACATTTCTAGATGATTTTTATTACCAATTACGTTGAAATAGTATCTCATTATATCACGTGATTAAGCATTGTGAATCACTATTATGATAAGGATGATACATTGAAAAAATAACTTGTAATCATATTTTATATTTGTATAAAATTTTAATATGACACTCATCCTAATCCCAATAGTGAAATATTCTCCTATACCAATTGAAGTCTTTATAAAATATTAATGTTCTTTTTTTTATGAAATTTCTATTTTATTTTTGCAAGGATGAGAAATATTTTTTCAGTACATATGAATATAACAATTCTTATAGTTTTATTTCAAAACATTTTGTAATAAATGAAACACCCCTAATTCAGAAACATTACCAGTAATGAAACCTTTTCATGGGAACATTTACATGTATATTGGAAACTATGTCTCCTTTTTAAATACTCATATTATATGTGTTGTATAATTTATATTATATTTATATCACATGTCTTTATTCTATTGAAGTAAATATTATCATTGATTAATGAATAATATGATCTTAAAACATCTTTCACATGACTATTTAGAAATTAATTTGTAATCTATATAATTTAGAAAAAATGAAAAACATACTCCCATGTATATTAAAATGGAGTGAATAACTCATGTTGGAAATTTACATAAATAACTAATCTAATATTAAGTATGATGTGTATTGGAAAAATTTCTGATGTGATTTTACATTTTTTAATATAATATTTTATTATCTGAAATGTAGTCGAAAAAAATCCACTAATTTAATAGTTGAATGTAATTAGTAGTTCATGTCTTGTGGAGAAGATGAACTGATTCATGGGAATATTTGAGGTGAAATAATAAGAAAGGATTTTAATATCCTATATTATAAGTTTGACAACTACAATTTCTATTAAAAATGGTAACAATCATTTGAAATTATTTTATCCGAATAGTTTTTGAGACCAACCTATCTTTTAATGGAAAAGAATGAATTCCATAAAATCACTAAATAGAAATAAATGTATATTTCTATTATAATAATTTTAAATGGTGGAGATGAACTGAATTATACTGATTTTGATTAAATTAAATCCTTTGATGAGTATAATGATACTGGATATGATAAATTAAATCCTCAAGGAAAAAATAATCAAGTAAAATTGGAAAATATAATCAAATTCCACGATACTCTAGTGTAGAATAATAGATTATTGAGAATAAAATATCAAACTTCATCAATTTCAAAAATTTAATTAAAACCAGTTTATAATGTAGTTTAATATAATGAATCTATATTTTATATGAATGAATAAATACATTAAATTGATAAGAATCCCACAATATAATTTTTTCATAGAATTAATTGATAAAATTTCATATATACATTGTGGGTATTATAGAATAAGCAAATTTATAAATGTTGTGGAGTCCTGATACTGGAAATATAATTATTGGATATTTATTTTCAAGGGAAGTTCATAAAATTTCATGAAATTTTGTCACTTTTTGTTAGACATAAGTCATTAAAAATATTTCTAAAATATGAAAGAAACATTCATGATATTTTTTATCAAATTGATATGATGCTTACCTTTTAGATTAAAAACCTAGTAAAATATTTATTTATGATAAATAATGAATTATTAATAATTAAAAATTATATCATTATACTATTCACCTTACGTAAATCATTGTATTGGATAAAACAACACCCTATATCCTTGAACACCAAACTGGGTTTTAATAAATTAAAATGAATGTTAATATAAATTAAAATTATTTAAAAACATATATTTCAAGGAGAAGTATATATGTACACTTATTTTAGATGTTTATTTTGAGAAACAATTTTTATTGATGACAGGAATAATTTAACCATGTAATTTAAAAACTAAATGATAATTAATTTATAGATCTCAATGGTTTGTGAGATGAGATACTCAAAATAATTACATGTTGTTAACACACATATAATAATTTAACCATCTTGTGTTTTACTAAATTAAGTATTTTAGTTGGAAAAAAAATTATAGAGAAGAACATATTTATATTATTGGCCATAGATATCAAGTGTTTTAGAGTAATTTTTTTATCTATTTAAGGTATTTTTGAAATCATTAAATAATGATTAATTAACATGGAAATTTGAAAATTATATAGTGGAGAAACCGCCACCTTTTTAAATAATGAATAAGATAATTAGGTTTTAATTTTAAAAGGTGGGGATGAATGTAAAAATCTAGATGATATTATGATAATTAATTTATATTAAGTATTTATATTCATTAATTAAATTTATATATTTATATTCTTTATAAAAATATTGGGTATTCATAATGTCATAAAATGGAGCTTCATTCCGAAAAAATATGTTTTCATAGAATATATTATTTTAATAAAATATTTTTCCAATATTATTTGATCATTATATTAAAAACTAAACATTATTTTTGAATTTAGAAAGTCAAATTTATCTTAGTATGGTTTTTATAAATTTTCGTAAATGTTTTATTTTTTGATAAATAGTGAACTAAACATATTCTTATTGAAAAATTAATTAAATTTGAAAGTATTTACAATTAAATATTATATTTCTAATTAGTTGTAAAATTTAATTAATTCACTTTTTCAAACATAATATAAAACTGTAGTGTTAATTAACATTATATATGAATTTTGAAAAAATTATTTTTTTATGAAAACCTGTTTTTTTTGTTTTTTATTGAGGGTTAACATTAAATTGAAGTCTTCCATATATGTGAGTGTATTTAGATAATGATTATTACATATGTTGAGTGACAGTAATTATTATGATTTAATATACTTAACATAGTTTTTCTTCATAATGAATATTAAAAATATAAAAAATCTATTACCAGAACTAATGATAGACCATGTTTACTATGGTGTAAAACAAATGAGATAAGAGATCAAATGTTATATCATAGTTGTATACATTCAATTTTGGCCATATTTGGAACCAATATTATCTTATATTTCTAAATGGCCACTTTTGGTGACGTTTTTTCATAGTAACATAGTAATATCTACAACACACATAACCACCCCTATTTTCTCTAACTCGTAATTTTTTCAAAAAAAATGGATAATAAATTCACAACTACATTCCTTACAATAGTCCTCATGTCTTATAATCATTTTTTATCATAAAAAACCCAAGTAATGGTTTTGTTATAAACCTAATGATGTTGTTTGAAGAAATTATATAGTTATTAACAAAGTTTTTTTCTTTATTTATTTTGGTACATCTATAAAATAATTTTAAATCACAAAAAATATTTAAAAAATAACATATATTATGATGTTTTAATTATAAAAGTATAACAAATAAAAATATCCTTCTTCAATAAAATCATAAATGGGACCATAATTTGTGTTTATGGATGATAAACACCTCAAAGGTTATTGTAAATTATTTTCCATCTCCCAAAAATAATTTATATTTAATGACTTATTTAATTAATATATTTGATATACATGACGTGTTTATCATTTTGAAAAATAATATATCATCCAATTTATTTCCTTCCTAAGAAATTAAAAATAATATTTTCATCCGTGTTTATGTTTTTATTACCACTTACACAAAGTGATGTGATTTTTTTTCATGACAACATAAAATGGAAAATATATATAATATTATATATTAAAATAATGTTATATTTATAATAGATTAATTATTATGATGTGAGAAAATATTATTTACCATATTTCCATAATTTTCATTGATAAATTTAAATGTTTCTCTTACTTATGAAATACCCAGAGTAATCATTCTTATTATGTAATAATTTTCCAAAATCGTGTTTCATGATTCATTTAAAAATAAAAATTAATAAATGATAATGACAATTGTTTCTTTATTATAATTATTTAATTGTAGAAATAATTTTTTTCTATATTAATATTACTAAAACCATTTTGTACATACTAGATAAATGTTATCAATACATCTAACATGAACAAAATTGACAAGTTATCATACATAACTAGGTAATAATAAAAATAAATTGAATACTTAAATTGAAATAGTTTATTAAGAAATAAAATTAATAACATATTATTATTATATTGGATGATAATGAACACACCTAATAAGTTATACTCTCAGTAATAGACTCTCTACATTGAAAAAAAATTGAAATTACCATAAAATATTTATTATTTTTAAATCAATATCTTTATTCATAATACTCATAAATTTATTTTATAGTTTATTTTCTGAAGATTTAAATTAATTTTAATGCAATGTTATTTAAATTTTTATTTTTTATTCTTGGGTTTTATTTTTTTTATATGTACTGTTGTTCTAAAATGGAAGAATGGCTATTCAATTTTCCAATATACTGCATCAATGGGTTTTCACACCAATATAAATATTCTTTAATGTTTGGATTCCATTAAAATATTTTTTTATTTAAAGAGAAAACACCTTCACTATAATAAATTTATATTCATAATGTTTTTTAAATGGAATAAATTTTTTGATATCTAATATTTTTATCTTATGGGAATGATGATCGTTTGTTTTAATATCATTGAAGAATTCAAATAATTATATTAATATAATATTATTGCATTAATTGGTATTTATCAGTTATAACTGGCCGATGTTATATATCTCAAGAAGATATGTTCATAAGATATTACTCATGATGAGATTCAATCTTGATATATCTCTTTAATACATTGTGTAATTTGAAAGAGTTCATCAGTTATGTTTATCCGATGAGACTTTTACCATTCACATTTTTGGAAATTCAATTTATAATATATTTTCTATGAGTGATATAAAGAAAATGTACAATGATACCTATAGGATTTGTTTATTATTATTGTATATTTTATGTAAATATTATGATATAAAATGGAAATATATTTTTCTTATGTTTAAATGAATTATTGTGATAATTATTAAGGGTGAATTTTATACAATTATTAAAAATATTCATTAATGTTTCCTGATTGAATTGAAAACATTGATATTTTTATTTTTTACATGAATAATTATTATAATATGTTTTTTAAAAATATATTGTTGGAGAAGCCGATTAATTGTGTATGGAAATGTTTAGTTTTAGTTAAAATATTATTTTTAAAATAATCTACTATGATAATTAATTAACTAATGAGTTTCTTTCATTAATTTAATTTGAAACATTCTTTATTTTTTACTCATGTCGTACATTTTAAAATGTTTTTCACAGGGGTTTGAGAATAATATAGAAATGGTTGAGATTAAGAGGTGTATTTTAAATATATTTAAAGGAAAAAATATGTTATATATTATCTAATTAATATTATGGTAAAACAGATACCTGATTTGATATTTCCACTTTATAGTGTGGTGTATCAAATTTCAATCATGAAAAAATGATGATGCAAATAAAATTAGAAAAATGCAGCATTTAAAAGAACCTCCATATCAAATAATGTAATGATTTATCTCTAATTATTATTATATAAACTGATTATATTATCATGAAGGGAAATAATGAATATGTTTGCAAATAAATATCCATTAAATGATGGTTTTTGTTAGAATGTTCCTATTATATTATATGAAGTACTTCATGGGACATTAATATTTTTTATAGAATGGAAATATTTTAAATTTTAAATATAAATATTATATTATATTTTTAATCAAGTTTATAATTTATAATTATTTATTATTTTTTTTCATTATTATCAGGGATCCATGATCTAAAAAAAGTAATGCATAAATTAATTTTATCAAAATTAGGTGAGATAAATTACCATGTTCTTTCTATAGTTTTCTGATATAGGACCAGATTATTGAAATAATATTACATTATAAAAAATTTGTCAAAGGGAGTAACCATTTCGAATACAGTAATATAATGGGAATGTATTTTTATAAAAAAAAATTTCATTATTTTTATATATAACATTAATTTAAATATAAACTATTTTACTTATGCAAATGTGTATTATACTATCATTTTTGGTAAAAAATTATATTTTTGGTGGAGTAATATTAATAGGAGAAAGGTCTATATGATGACATGTTTAGAAGAAAAACTCAAAAAAGTAAATTATAATATAGTTAAAAATTTCACTACATCCTATCAAACAAAATTATTTATTTTGGTGTGGAAACATATTTGGGATATCATGGTTTAATTGCTTGTTAACAGTTTTTAATTTTTGGTAATCAATATATAATAAATCATTCAATAAATCAATTTGAAATGTATATATAAAATATTATTTTAATCATGTATCATTTTTCCTAGTAGAATGTGGAAGATGGATTTATAGATATTTAGTATATTCCAAAGGATATTGTATGGTGTAGTCATCCCATATATGAAATTTTCAATACATTATAATTTTCAATGGGTGTTTAATTATAATATATATCCAAATCTGTAGAATTTTTCAATGGGAGAGAAATTAAGTATTATATAGATTAATATACTTCTGGTGTAATTTTATTCAACTATGAAAATTTTGAGTTTAGAATACACTATTGGTTAGTGTGTGTTTCATAGTTTGAATTTTCTTTCCAAATTTTCAATCAATTTAGTATATTTATTTTATATTTTTTTTTGATATGTGAATGTTCATTATATATATATACACAAATTTTTTGTGATATGTGAATGTGCATTATGTTGTTGAAGAAAAACACATAATATTTCACCTCACTGTGATATCATTTTTCATTAAATCAAATTCTTGTAAAGATTATATTTAAATAATGAAGATGAATTTATTAATAATTTTAAAATTAAAAGGTATAATATGATATATTTTCATTAAAATATTAGTATAAACGTTTTATAGTTTAATAATAAATTTATATAGGGAAAATAAATAAAAATATAGATAAAAGATGTAGATATTAATTATTATTAATTCTAAATATATTCATAAAGTGTGATTATGTAGAAAGTAAAGATTTTAATATATGTTTAATGATGAATATGGAATGATTTGATGGTACAGTTAATTATAAAGATTCACACTATGGATGTCAGTCATATTCTATTATAAAAGTTGGTGTATCCTTATTTAAGAGGTTGAAATATGTTTGGACTATAGTATGTTTTGGTTTTTGTATAAATTCAATTTTTTGTTGATCAAAGAGAATTAAATGATGGGATTATTTATTGTCTGATTTTTATAGAAATTTTATTAAGGTTCACTACTATATTTTAATGTTCCACTTGAGGAGTTTTATTTTATCTTAATTTAAAAACATTTATTGTATCAGAATTTATTTTAATTATCATTTATTAAATGATAAATATTTCTAGTTGTAACTAATGGATGATCATAGTTTTTTATGAATGAATGAATTATACAACTGAATGATGAATATGAGGCCATTAATATTGAAGGGTAAAAAATACACAAAATTTTATTTGGTTTTGAGGATTTTAAAATACCGTATCATAATTTTAACTACCTTTTTTAATAAAATATTCTGTTGATGAAAAATGTTTATAAAAAAACCTGATTTATATGCATCTTAAGAACCTAAGAATGTTAATTTTGGAGAAATTAAAATAAATTCCTAAAAAGAAATATTATTTTAAACTTATTATTGTAACAAACTAGTGTCACTTATATAAGTGGTTATTTTTAAAATTTATTGGAACCATGAGTTGGAGACATTTCTAGATGAAAATTTTATAATTTCTGAATTTTTTGTTATGTTGGATTATTATGTCATGGAATTAATGTAACTCTGTAACATAAATTTATAGTAAAATCACCTTTTAAGAGAATCGATCTATATTGATACCACATTTTTTCTAAACTATGCGTGTAAAACATGTGACCCACTTGAAGAGGGGAATATTTTATTTGATCCCATTCTTTAATTGTGACTTACACGGATGGCTTCCCCATTCTTTATCTCATAACATAAGAACCTTTCTTGGGGTTATACCCCTCTCATAATATCCTCTATGTTAATGATGATGTGGTTTGTTAGTAATTATTCCACATAATAGAATGGTTTGGTCATTCATTTTATTCAATTTTTCTCCATTCATTTCAACCTTATTAGTACTTATTCAATTACTTACAAACCATGGGTTTTTCGAAATTATTCTTTTAGTCCAGTGGTTTGTATTGTTAGGTGTGGTTTTTTATCCATTTAGTCATTATGAATGGCTTAGATTGAATGTGACATAATTTTACCCGTGGATGTAGTTGTATCCTTTTCACATCCATTAAATTAAGAGTTCCATGAATTTATAGATATATAATTACATTTATAATATAGTTAATGATTGTGATATTAAACTATTTATTTTTGTATAAAGGTTTTCTATTAAATTTTTTAGTTTTCATGGAGATTAATTTTTTAAAATTCATGTTTAAATCAATATTTTATAAATTTACATCAATGGTTTTATATAATAATCATATTCAATTGAAATTATGAAAATTTTTATTTTCAACGTTGGTTCAAATTTTGGGTTTAATGGGATCCCATGATTCAAAGGGTGGTGTTGTTTTATAAAATGAAATGGGTATATCATTGGGTTTATTTGTTATTATTTGGTGTTGATTTTTTTTTCATGTGATATTGTATTGGAATTAAAGGGGTCCTTATAAAGGAATCTCTAAATGTATAAATTAAAGGAAATAATTGAAATGCCTGGTAAGCTCTTTGTGACATTATCTTTGGGTTAATTGGTAGTTTTGGACATGTTGATACCTTTTGTGTTTGATGAAGATTTTTTACGTATACAAGTGGTCTATTTTTTATGCAATTCATGATGTTCTTATGATTGTGGATAAATCTATGGGTTGTTTGGAAGGTGGTAAGGATGTGATTATATTGCTTCAATCTAATATTTTTTATTGGCATGGGATAAAAATTTCTTTTAACTTTATTGACCTCCTTTATTTATTACATGTGGATCCATAGTGTACTATGTTAAATGTCAATGGACATCACTAATATATTTTAGATAAATCATCAGTTAGTGATCCTTATTTTCATATAATACAAGGATAGTAGGATGGCCATATATGAGATTGGGTTAAGATTTATGTGGATTATGAATGTGTGACTATTAACCTAATGGTAGTTATCCCACCATTTCATATTTTTTACTTATCGAATTAGTCACTCAGGTTTTTCCTCATGATATATATGCTACGTATGTATTTCATTTTTTAAAATATTTATTACATATTTAATTTATGGACATACTTTAATGTGTATATATTTTTATGGATTATATTTAACATTGATTAATAATGGTCCACATATTTATTTGAAATCAATATAACATTTTTAACAATTTTATTTATATGTTCCCTTTTCAAATCATTACGTACTATTTGGGTGTGAAATTTAATTTTAATGAAAAAATGGGGATATCAATATAAATTTTCAATTCTAGTTTATTAAATTATTTGATGTGTTTTTAAACGATTCCTGATGTTTTTTACTATAGTGATGTTTTAGATGAATGTGAATGAGAACCTATTTACATATATTTTTTATAGAAAATTTTGAATAAATTTTAAAAGGTAGGAAACTGGATTTCCCGTGACACCATATATAATCATGTTTGAGGGTATATAATCATAATTTATAATACAGGTCTCTTTATTTTATGGACTTTGGGATTCAATATGTTTTATCTTATTTGAGATATGAGTGGTTTTTTGCTATTGTTGAAGAAAATCATAAGTTACATGTATATGGTGGTCATTCCTTATGATTCGTGGAACCAGTTGGGTTGTGTAATTTTTCAACAACACTGATCTCAGGATATATGTTCATCTATTTTAATTAGTAGTTTCCCATTATTTTATTCAATTGTTATTTTTTTCAGTGTGTTTTTTGTAATTTATTAATAATTACATTTTTTTACTAATGATCATATTTTTATCTTCGGATCATTGAGGGTGAAACTATTCATAAGGATAATGGTGGATAAACTTACTACTCTTTTTCAACTCAAGTTGATCATGCACTAGTAGAAAAAAGGTCTTTAACGTCGGTTTTTATTTTCATTTTTCATTTCGGTTTTTAAAAGACGTTGAAGTCACCGATGTAAAAAATATGACTTTTTACATCGGTTTTTGTAAACCGATGCCAAAAAAAAATTTCAATTGCTTTTTTGCGTCAGTTTTGTAAAAACCTGACCCCAAATAAACTCATCAGCATCATTTTTTCCATCGGTTTCCCTAAAAACCGACGCCAAAAAGTTTAAAAATAGTTTCGGCGTCGGTTTTTTTCAAGAACCGACGCCGTAGATGGAAATAACTTATTTTTGGCGTCTGTTTTTACAAGAACCGAGGCCAAAAAGCAATTTTTATTGTTTGATGTTTTAGAGAATTTCTTAATCTTCGATTTGACTGGTCGTGGAGCTAAAACGGAGTTACGGATCAAAAGTTATGGTCGTCCTAAGTTGAACATGTCAAAGTATCGATTGATACAATATGTTTTAAAGAAAACAAGATAAACACAAGTTAAAATCACGTACACCAAATGATATAAAATATACATAATACTTCAAACACATTTCGATTATTTTTCTTATCTTCCATTTAAATGATATGTTGTTTATCATCATATCTCTTATATTTAGCGTAGATCTCATGTGATAAATAAAACGACGATCGATAATTAAACTTACACCAAGCTTGGTAAATGTCATCCGAAAGTTTTATATTTTTAACACAATAAAAAAGTAAATCATCATTATTTGATATCTAATCGAGTTGTTTATAAATGAAGGACATTAATAATAATGAAAATGAATGAATATAATACGTACCGTAATCAAATTAATGATTGATGCCGCATTGAAAACTTGATTGAATCGAAGAGGATGAAAATGATAAATGAAGGACAAACAGATTTATATATAGTAAATGAAAATATTTTTGATTGAGTTGTATGAAAATATAGGCGGGATTTTAAAAAGTTAAACGCGCGTTGTGAAAATAATTGAAATTTTGATCCCGCGTATTAGTGAATACTATTTGGCGTCGGTTTTTAAATAAACCGATGCTAAAAAGATAATAAAAATACGTTTCGCGTCGGTTTTTTTTAAAAACCGACGCGAAAAGTGAAAAAAAAAATTTCACGTCGGTTTTTAAAAAAACCAACGCGAAAAACAAAAAAATTGTTTTGGCGTCGGTTTTCATGAAAACCGACGTGAAAAGTAAAAAAAAATATTTTTGGCATCGGTTTTTCTAAAAACCGACGCGAAAAACAAAAAAGTTTTTTTTGGCGTCGGTTTTTATGAAAACCGAAGTCAAAACATAAAAAAATATTTATCATGTGTTAGAAAATTTCATAAGCTTCGATTTGACTGGTCGTGGAGCTAGAACGGAGTTACGGATTAAAAGTTATGGCCTTTGAAAGTTGGACTTAATTAACACTTCTTTTAGAAAAGATCAACTTCCAACATCCATAACTTTTAATCCGTAACTCCGGTTTTTAAAAAACCGACGTCATAACTTTTTTTTTATTTTTTCACGTCGGTTTTTAAAAAAACCGATGCCAAATCATTTATTTAATTATTTTTTCGCGTCGGTTTTTTTAAAAACCGATGCCAAAACTAATTTTTTTAGTTTTTGGCGTCGGTTTTTTAATAACCGACGCCAAAACGTATCCGCAAAAATATTTTACGTCGGTTTATAAGAAACCGATGTCAAATTGACGACGTTAAAAATGATTTTTCTACTAGTGATGTAATAAAATAGGGTGAGATGTGTGTTACAACATACATTGGTCTAGATGGAATTGCTGGCTGGTTCAATAAAAATGATATCGAAACCTAGGTTTCATGAAATTGTAAGAGTAATTTGATACTCACATTCATGTAAATATACGATAAATTGTAGATATGTTACATTATCATTTGGATTCAGGGTTTGTAAATATTATTCAACTAATGAGTTTGATAAAATGTTAATTTATAATGCGAGGAGGCATTCTTCTCAACAGACCATTCTTATATTTGGATTTCAAAGTCCATTATTCTATTTTTAGTGCTAGATTTGTAATCTATAAAGTCATATATGCCCCTAAACATTAAATAACACTCATATTGATGAATGTTTTTAGTAAAATTCACATGTTTCGTGATATTGTCGGTCACTATAAGAAAAATAATTAGATTTCACATTAACATATACAGTGTTCAGTGATGTCTCATTCATTGGATAGTTGGAATAAGACTATTTTTTGTGAAATATCCTATTTACTAATATTTACATTTTGATGGTTAATTATTCCATATTATTAATTCCTAGTTCCTATATGTATAATGAATAAATCCGAAATTAATCTTATTTTGATATCTTTTAAGATTATCGCACCTAGTTAATTATTTATTCATAATGTGTTTTAATCTTGGTGTGGCTCATTTGATGAGTTCTGTTTCATGGATTCCATTGGGATTCCATGGGTTTGGTCTATGGTAATGCAGAATAGATTTTATCATCCAGCTAGACTATATGAGATAATGTTTTGTGTGTTTCATTGAAATCCCCATGAGTGGTTGTTTACCAAGTTTACAAACAAGTTTTCATTTTTTATATTTATGACGAGGGTTTAGAACATTGTTATTCATTTATGAAAATTTTAATTCTATGATATCCATATTGATTCATGGAGTTATTTTTATATTGATAATGTCAGGTGAACAATTGGTTGTTCGTTTGTATAGGGTATCTTATGGTGTTTTTATATGGTTTTTATGGTACATTAAGTCCTATAATATTAGCAAAAATATTCCTTTTGTGTGTCTCAACAAAATTTTCACCATTATATATATATTCTATATGCTTAGGATATCTATACTAGTTCTCCATTTATATTCACCCATTATTATGGGTTGATACACTGGAATGCCTTTGGTTGTGATGCACTGTATTTTCGCTATAATGATCTCAAAGGTTCATGGGTACTTTTTCTTATAATATAGTTAGGAATTATAGTTGATCTTATAAGTAGTAGTGGATTTCATGATATTATCTATATCAAATAATTTCATAGTAGGGTCAATCCTAATATCATATTTATTGTCTCTTCAGTTTCATTAAAATAATTGTCTTCTTATAAAGACTCAATGTGCATTGCATGTTAGGAAATTCCTCATCATTTATTTGTGTTTATATAATGTTATGGGTTTTTCTTGTATTAATTTTTTTTGGGTATTATTAATTGGAGGTTTGTTATGTGATCAATTCGGTATTACTGGGTTGGTTGTGTTTGAATTCCCACTTGAAAATGTTTTCGTTGAATTTATAGTAGATGAAACTTGCATGTAGGGGAGTTTGTAACACTCAAATGACACTTTTAGTGATGGTATTTGTTTCATGGCTTGGACCCTTGATTCAATTAAACCATACTCTAAAAGGTTTTAAATTTTTGGAATTTTTTCTAGGTTTTACGGTTAAGGAACACTATTAATCTAACAATGATTTATATGTTTGCATCCATTGATCCTTACAATAACAGTTATCTACAAGGATAACACAATATTTGGTAAATTTTGTGAATAAACCTTGGGTCTCACTCAGTGAGGTAAATTTTCCCCCTCTTGTGTTTATTTAAATTGTGTTTTCCTCTCATTTATTACCGATTCTTTCTCTCTTTACAAAGTCACCTTCAATGGTATTTCCTCCCTCTCCCAATCTCCTCCATGTAGAATAATAAATTCTTTTATAGTAATTCTTCACATTGATAGAAATGTAATGATTAACTTATCATTACACTTGGGTTTTCATCCATTAACATCAATTATATATAAACCTAGTTTCCATGGAAGGTTGATTCCATATCTATGGTTCTTATAAAATTTAGGTTTTTTTATTATTGGTTTTATGATCCCTCATTTTACACATAAGCGAGATGTATTACTCAAATGATTCATGATTTCACCATTGGAGTTTATTTTTTACATTTCATTTATTTTTATTTATTTTATCCTTGATATATTGTGTATGATATAATATTTTTTATGTTGGTCTCTCACATTATTTTTCGATAAAAATATCTTAGTTGAGTTTTTTCATGTCTCTATCATTTGGTGGTCGTATTTTCTTCATGGATGGTGATTTTTTTAAATAAAATCTTTATTAGTCTGTGATAAAAATTGAGAAAACCCTATAGGATCTATCTGGAGAGCTTATGAAAGGGAAAATGATTTAAATTCTAAATATGTATTTTATTTTGAGTTAATGGAGTTTGGGTGAAATTTTTTCCTGTGTTATCACTTGTTCTTTTAATGTTGAGAGTCATTAAAGGAGGGGGGGGGGGGTTAGGCTATTTTTAATGAAAATTGGATGAAAACCCATCCGAAAAATAATAATATTCCATGTAAATGGTATAAAAATCCAAAAATGTGAAGGTATTTTTAAAATTACACAAAGGTGATGAGGTTTTCATCATATCCCATTAAAAAGATACATATGTTGTTTAAGTACATTAAAAGTAATGTAATTCCCTAACATTATATTTTATTGTAGCTTGTTTAGTTTATTGTTATTTTTAATCTTCTTCTACATTATCCGCTAGAACTAAGGCATCCCTGCATGCTGTTTTGAAGTGAGGACCTTCTTTTAGTACATCTATAGAATGAAATTGATACATGTTTTTTACTAGGATCATTCTTACAATACTCCACACGTACATCCTCATTTTCATTATACACTCGAAGAGTTATTCTATTCACTAGTTATAGTAGGGGTCTAAATCATAACCCTATTTTTTGATACCTTTCAATTATATGTAATGTTTTGAATTCAAAAAAACAAATTTTCACTTCAATTAATTAAATAATGAATGGTATTATTTCATGGAGACTTTTGGTTTCAATTTGGTTTATACCTTGGATATGGATAACATTAGTTGATAAAAAAATTAATAGAATTAAATTTTATAATGGGTTAATGTATGTTTACCTTAACATGATACATTGGGTGATTGATTGACATAGAATACCTATGTCATGACATGCTAATTATTTATTTATAATGAAAAGAAATTATTATAAAAATTTAATGTTAATAGAAGGAAAAATTGAAATTCACATAACTAACTATTTATTCTTATGATGTGATATGGTTCTATCCATGCAATTAAGACAAATCATGTTATACTTATTTAAATAATTATATATCATGAAATGACTAATAATAGTCACACATAAATGTTTCAATTGTTATATTTAGTGGTCTAGGCACCATCCCATACTATAATTCTTATACTGTGTAGGCTCATACGCGTCCTTTGATGTAATGCTTAAAGGTATTTGACCCAGATGTTATAATGTTAACATGGATTTCACTGAGATTGGTGTGGTTATTCCATTATTCTTGATATGTTTTCCACGGTTATGAGACTTCTTTATATACATTATAGCATGATTGAGAAGCATTTTATTTTTCCATGTATATAATTTTTTGGTTGGAAAGGTTGTGAAAAATGCTTAGATATATCCTGCATGCATCTGAAGTAGGTCATTGAGTAATTTTTTATTTTCTAAATTATTTCGAACATGTGTATATAACATTATTGCATTCAATATTTTTTCTTTCTTAGACAAGTTGGCTTACACCCAGTAAGTTATACCAACACCATATTTGTGCCCCCATTTGGTACTAGATATGATTAAGTGGACGAATGTCTGGATAAGGGAAAAGGATATCATTACTGATTGTTTCTTATTAGATGTGCCAGATTATAGAGGCAAGGCAAACATGGGGTTCAATACAAGCGACATTTGGTCATATTTTTTATCTTGTAGTAATTTACATGTGGGTTTTTGAATGAAATTATGTTACATTATCTTTTTTTCATTATATTTTTTGTACTATTATTTATTATAGTATTCAGTTATATTTTATTGATCAGATCTAATATGTCATTACTTTGATAAATTTAATTATAACCATTTTTAATAATAATATAACCCTTCATAATAGGTTCTATAGTCCCCCATAATACATTTCACACACAAGCTACTAGTTGGAATCCTCTGGAGTAAGGGGGTTCATTAATGGTATCATAACCGACCCATTGTGACAATATATGAGAGTTTCATGTCGGGTTATGTTACAAAATTCAATAAAAGGAGAAGTATTTTATGTAATTTTTTACTAAATGGGAAAGGTACAATAGAGACTAGGTTGTATAGAGACTTGTTAATGAGCTTGTGGATAGGTGTATAAAACCCTTGTATATGAAGAAATCCATGTCATATGGGAGGGGTTTTTTATTCATGATATTTGATAGCACCACAAATCACTGTTTCATTTTCACCATTACACCACTGTGCTAAACTTTTTTTTTATTAAAAAATAAAAAAAATAAAAAAATTACATTTTTGAATCAATTATTTGGTATTTATCACTGTTATAAATGGAAATGTTACTTTATTTGATGATTTCATTGCCGAAGGATTTGATTTGGATGCCCTTGAGATGATCTAGAATGAAAATGGTCTAAAACTGCATGGGTTCCATGAACTACATTCAACTATTTTGTATAGTATGATAGCTCATTTAATATAAATTTGCTTCTATATTTTTATTGTGTCAAAAATTCAAATTTTTAAAATTGTTAAAAAGACACCAAATCCGTATTCGTCTATTAAGGGGGCCAACCGAACTGATCTGTCTAGGTAATCGAAACTGCTCAATGTCAAAAGCTTTGGGTTTTGTGTTGTCCATATATAGAGTTCTAGGTGTCCAAAGAAGACAAACGTTTAGTGGAGATAGCCAAAATATGGGGTAACAACATTCTAGTTTTTTAAAAAGGGATTGAAGACATTATGGAGGACAAAACAATGGGACATGTGTTTTTATAAAATTTGGGTGCCCAAAAACACCTCAAATTTTTTGCTATAAAAGAGCACCATGGGTACCTCATTTGGAGAGATTTTCCAAGGAGTGAGGTGATACCTATTTTATTTTCTAGAGGAGTGCTCTCATCCTCCAGAATGTTTTGGAGGCCCCTATCCTGATAGGGGTTTCAATAATTAAGTAGGATTCCACCTGAGCTTCATCCTCTTGATGTCGTGCTAAACGGTGGGTGTTCATTGTGAGGGAGGTACACAGATGTAAAGGGAGTTTCAGATCATGTACTACTACTGGTTTGACTCATTTTGGGTTTGAAAACATTTCATTCAGGATTATCATTCATTTATTTATCTTGATTTTATTAAACTCAATGAAATTACCTATACATTTAACCAATTGGGGGTGAATTTTTGTGTGAGTGACTTGTGTTGTTCAGATTGGACATCCCAAGAATCCTATTCATCCCCACTTATTTGAGATTTCAATTTTTATTGGAAGATATTATTCAATTCATTTGATCTGGATCGTGGCTACATGATTGTTATGTCAAGGCTTCAATTAATGTGCATTGATATAAGAGCGTTGTATGTAATCAGGATCCTGGTTGATTTCAACAAAATAATTACATTAAACCTTAGTTAGTCACTGAGAACAATGAGATTTAAATGTGTGTAGTAAAATCACAGTGAACTCATTTATCTCATAATTATAAAACACCACCTTTCCTTATCAACTATTAAACTCTTTAATTATGTCATTTTATTTTTAAAACTATTCTCAAAACCACCCCTAACATTTAGTAAACTTTATTTAAAATACACACTAAAATATTCAAACTCTTATTGATAGACAATCTACGTACTAACCTAAACTTCAAAATATTATTTAAATAAATATCAATTAGACTTTTCATGACTACATGGTCAATATTTTCCTAGTACTATTGGATATTTCTTCACCTTGGGTGATTAACATGTTGTGTGACGTTACTGTTTCATGATATTTATACTTGTGTCCCAGTTTGAAAAGATATGAGTAACCAAGCACCATAATATGAACATAGTGATATATTGGCATGCATCATTCATTATAAGTAAATATTTATTTGAAAGTGATATATACTTACATATATAGACAGTGATATGAGATAACTGTTTTACTTCATAAATTAAATAAAAAGACATGTCATGCAAAAAAAATTATAATCTATGTTTATAGAGACAAAAATTTAGTGGTTATCTACAATAGTAAACTATTGAGGTTGACCTTGTTATAATCCAGTCACTTAAGGCACGTGTTTATCTTGTAGAATAATGCATACCCATAATTACTGACATGAGCATCATGGGAGTGGAAAATAGAATACTCTTAATACATCTAAACCATATGTTCCTATAATTATAAGGATTTTATGGATTTTTAGCTTCACAACAACTTCTTGATGGTCATTTGATCCATAGAAAGGGAGACTATTTGTATCCGGACATTGATGTCTAAGAGGATAAGGGTGTTTAAAATATAGTATATTCCTATGTTCATTATGGATAGAATCTTTTAGGAAGCCAAGTTACGGATTGCATCATTCCAAACAATCCAAAAGTATCTTGAGACTCCAATTAATTTGAGGGTGAATATTTCATAATATGTGCCTTTTCGAACTACCAAGCACTTTTGGAATAAATTGGAGGAATATGCTGATCAAGATGTGTATCTTGGATGAAATTTAAGATGAATTTCCTGATCAATGTATATGGAGAGACAATTGTTGATGAAAATACTAATAGTTAGTGCATCATATATTGGGGGAATGTTAGTGTTGGGCTAGGTTTATTGTTTCACCGGCCGATAATGAATTGTGAAATATTTGGTTGTTGATGTGATATATAGGGTGAGATGTTTTTAGGAATTTATTAATAATTCTATATGTTCATAGGTAAATGATCATCAAATGGTCAATTTTGAGGATGTGATAAACCATGCACTCATCGTAGAAGGGAATATGATAGATTACCCAAGCAGCGACCAGGCTATTTCGGTAGGTTGAACTGTGAACTATTATTAGAGTATAAAGAAGAAATGTTATGAAATTATACACAAGATTATTAGAGGTAAGATTAGTTAGGGTAGTGCACAAACATCTAATGATAGTGTTCTATTTCAGGGATATTGGTATGGAAGATTTATCATAAGCTCCAACATTATCTTTACGCCGCTGTTGAGTTTTTTATCTATTGTATACCATGTAATCATCATAGGTTAAATGTGAAATTTATATATAATACCTATTTATGTGGATAAAAATTGTATCCTAAGCTCGGAAGGGGATCAACTATCCCAAAGAAGGCTGTAGGATGGAGTTCCAAAAGACGTTCATCTCAGGTTAGGTGATATGGTACCCAACTATTGTAGTAGTAAAACCATTATTGGGAAATAGATCAGGGTATTAAGACTAGATCCCAGGTTAAAGAGATAAGTTATATTAATGTTATATAAACTACTCTAGGTATCATGGATGTAATAATTTATATCACCATAAATATTATTTGTATACCATGTACCACATATTTTTCATTATTTGAAATAGTTTCATCACATTCTTTTCAAGCATGTGTTTTTAGAAATGGTTTGGAATAGGTTGTGGAATTATTTTAGGATTATATGACCATCGACATACCATTATAAGTGTCTTCAAACAATAAAAAACATGTAAAGGTGTGTAGTCTAGATATTCGTGGTCACCATTTCTTTTAGCAGTTATTTTTGTTGGAAATTATATTCATTGAATTGATTTTTTTATGGATTGGTTTTTTTAAATAAGTAGAATACCAACTATTATCATTTGAGAGATACCCAATAATATTTATATAAAGTTATTTATTCTCTCCAGGGTGATGGGGATCTTTAGACTATTAATGAAATACATATTAGATGTAGTTTGGATTATCATATGACAATGATTTGTGGATATTTCTTTAGATGGTAGTGGAATATATTAGGATTCATTTCATCAAGTGGTATGATGTTTTAATGATGTCTTCTCTACTATGCTATATGGATAACCTCCAAAGTGACAGATCGAGTTCACAATCATATTGGTTCTAAGGTCAGAGCCAGTTTCTATCCCATGTTATAGAATGGAACCAGAAGAGCTTCGGTTGATGAAATTATATTTGAAAGATCTAGAAGTTAATGGTTACTTATGGCTGAGTTCAACTTTTGGGGGTCCTACAGTACTAATCATTATGAAGTATAATGGTTTTTTACGAATATGTGTGGATTTTTATATGTTGGACCTGACGATTCTCAAGAACATGTAACCTCTTCTCTGCATTTATGTTCTCTTCGATCAGTTGATATTTAATAATATATTCTCCATGATCAATTTGGATTAGGTAGTCACAAGTTAAGGATCCTATCATTAGACGTACATTATACTATATTTAGTACCATTTATGGATTTATGATTTCATAGTGATGTTGTTTGGGCTTCTAATCCACCATCTCTAATAATGGCCTTGAAACCTCATATCATTCATCATATTCATTGCCTATATCAGGGGCTTTTTGATGAAATATTAATGTACTCTCAGAAAATATACAATCATGAAATATTAGTTTAATCCCATTAATAGGCAGTGTCATCTAAGAGGAATGAGTTTCAGTGGACCCAGTGATGTTTCATCCATTCAATCTTGGGAACATCTGAATAATATTTTTGAGATTATGTATTTTTTATATTTAGTAGTTTATTCTAAAGTATTTATCTTGTATTTTAGAAATTTTGATGCATCCATGCATAGGATGACAAAGATAGAGGTGGTTTTTTATTTGTTATGATGATTGTGTGATAGATTATCCAGAGTTGAAATCTATTTTGTGTACATGAGTTTGTCTTGTGGGGTGTGTTGGATAATGACCCTCCTCATATACATGAAAAACGATTTTTAGGAGTCTTAGGGTTTCTTAACTGTGTCATTGAAATATTTTATATTTGTTCTCATATAAAGGATTATGACTGGGTTGTTATTTAATTCAAAGGGATTAGTATTAAGAGATAAATTTTATGGTGGGGGGGGAATCTTCGGGATTTTCTCTTAGAAGTGAAAATCTATGCCTTTTTATGTATGGGAGTGGGTTCCTACAAGTTTATGTGAAAATATTTTTAGGGACCATCATCATTCTAGAAGGAAGGTGCATATTGGTTTGAGAAAGTTGTATCATGATATACATAAAAAGTATTTAAGGTCAGGAATGTTGGAGGTAGAAGGACTTATGGCTTGATGCTAGAATTGTTGGCAGGTGAAAGCAATGAAACATGGTCTTCCTGGTATTTTGAGCATTTTTCCATTCCTATGTTGAAATATAATGATGTAAAAATGTATATTTTGATAGTATTTACAATAAAAAACCTATAATAAATATATCTTATTGTTTAATTTTAGTCTATTGATGAAGGCAACCCACTTATCAAATAGTTGAGAAACCATTATAGTTCATGATCTATGCAGTATTTATGTGTGTGATGTAGTTTTTCTACACGATGATATAAATATTATCCAGTCTTAAAATAATTCATAGTTCACATAACATTTCTAGCATTTTCCTAAGAGGGATGTTGTATCATAGGTCAAATTTGGAATAGCTTGACATTTATAGATTTGGGTCAATCTGAGTTGAATATTCATATTATTAATGATATGTTACTTGCATGTGATTATGATTTTTTTGTTCATTAAAGAATAATATTTCATTAAGGGAGTTATCATATAATAAAATTTTCTAGGGATGGAACCATACGATTCTTTCTAAGTATTTTTATGGTAATCCATTTCATTCACATATTTATTGGATTGATCTAGGCAAGAGAGAACTTTATGGACCTAGTCTTGTGCATGAGACCTCTGAGTATTTTTAGTTGATCATGCATCAGATGTTGATATCATATATATGGTATAAATTTCATGCCTACAATTAATGATGGCATCATGATTTCATTCATGTATCCTCAAAAATCGTTTAAATCAATATTATGAAAATGGGGAATCTAGTAAGAAATTTAGTTATGCTATTAGAGACAGTGGTAAGGGTCGATATAGTGTAACATAGATTTTTCCCTTACATAGTGATATCATACAATGCATGATTTTTTTCACATGTCGTAGCTTCAGATATATCACCTATAAACATACAATGAGATTGATATACAAGATGTTTTGATTGGTGATGATGCATTCTTTGAGGAGAATATCTGGATGTGTATTTTAGTATGAAATGTATTTGGAGTATGACTATTCTGTAGGATCATGTTTAGTGAAAATAATGGGCGAGTTTAGGTGGAGGAATGGTAGGGGATGTTTTATTGATGAACATAGTGTCTACAATTGTTCATTGAGATGACAAAGTGATTCTTGGATCTTCTAAGAGAAGATCAGTTATATGGTAGGTAGGTTGTAAGACCCCATCATTTTCATGTCACTTCTAACTATGAATTTATATATCAAACTTCTATCATTTTTTTCATCAATTAATATTGATGGATTTTTATTCATTTGGGTTGATTTTTTTTAATAAATTCATAATTTGGAGGTAAGGAAACATGATAAAATCATAGAGGATCTACATGGAGAGCCTATGTTGTAGGAAATAAAATAAATCACAAATGTGTATGTTTGTTTAAATTAATGGAATACTAGTGTAAATAGGTCATTTTAATCACAAAAAAACATGTATTTTTAAAATATTTAGAGGGTTTTCATGTTGATTATAAAGAAAATATACTAAAAAACTAACATCAAAACATTTAAACATCATGTAAATTGATTACATGAGGTAAAATTTTAGTGATTTTTTAATATTTAGAAATGGTGATGGGTTTTTAGTCAAACTCCATTAAGCATATTGACATGATGTTTTAATAAATTATACATAGTGTTATTTATTGACCTTATATTTTAATATTTTTTGTATGGTGGAATTTTATTTCTAATCCTCTAAAACATTATTAACTCAAGCTAGGAAACCCATCCAAGAGATTTGGGAGTTCCATCCCCCATTCCAGAAATGATAATAATATATTTGATCGCATATTTTGATTATAAATACTTCTTGTCACCATTTAAACCTTATTCCTAATGTGTGTTTTATTTTGGATGCATTCCACTCTTAACCGGTTAAGGTAGGGGGTCTAAATCATACCCCACTATTTGATAATTATCTAGTTTATGTAATGATATTATTCTACCAATGTAATTTGATCCAGAAATAACTAAATAATTAATTGAATTATTTATTTAATTTTATTATTTAAATTGATTTTACATGGCTTATAGATATCATTTGATGAGTGAAACGTGAATATTTTTTAACTGTCTAATGAAAGAAGGTGTGTTTGACATAGCATTAGACCATAATATATTTATTATAAAAGAATACCAAAGTTATAGATTTCTTCATATGAAGTTTTATTATTGATCAGTTGTGATATAGTTAAAAGGGAATTGAATGAAAAAATTTAATTCTCATTTTTATTCAGGGATTCATCTGATATGATATTTTGATATAAATTCTATTAAGAAATATATTTTGATCCTTACTAAAATAATAATATATCGATCATGCCCTTGGAACATTGAATAATATATTACATAATTATTATATTTAGAGGTCTTGGGAAAATATTATGCTTTAATTCTTATACAGGGTGTGCTCGGACCACCCCCAATGTTGTAATATTTATAGGGAATCAACTGAGAAGAAGTAATAAAAATAAGGATTTAACCCATGTTTTTGTGGTTATTTCATGTTTATGTTTATGGTTTGAATGGTTATGAGACATGCTCAATGGAATTTTTCAAATTATTCTGATGTATGTCATTTTACCATGGCTATATGGATGTGGATGGAATGTTTTTTAGACATGATTATAGATATTCCAAAGCGGGGCCAAAGTAGATGGTTCTATATTTTACTAGATGAATAATTAATTTGTAAACCCATTTATCTCTTTGTTTCATGCACTTATTTTCATAATGGTTTTTTATGCATGGTTCTCATGACCTAATAATATTTAGTCATTCCATTTTATGGTCACTGATGGGTACCATACTAGATTACAAGGATGAAGACTTAAAAAAGGTCAAAGGAACTTGTTGTTGATTGTTTCATATTGGATGGGGTAGAGCCTTGATGTGGGGCTGACTTGGTTTTATTGAAGAGTGAGATTTTATTACTGAAGACAGTGTTAAATTATTTTACTAGTATTGTTTCATGCATGGAATTTAGATACCATCCATCCAACGGCCCAAATACCTTCAAATTTGTAGATACATTCTAGCACGTTATTAAATTACTCCAATATTATTAGTTTAATTATTCATTTGTAATTGAGTATTGGTTTTGTAATGTCTACACATTTATTTCATTGGTTATACATATTGTTAATACTATTCGGAAACATTATACTATCAGTATATTCTCTAATATATAAATATAACACCCAAGGTACTAGTCGGAAGCCTCACGCACACATATAGGTGTGCTAGATGTCTCTTAAGAAACCCTTCTTGGCCACATTACAATGATTAATATGATGCAATGTTATTGATTTCCTTTATTTGTTAATCTACAATAATTAAAATGGTGGTTTCTGATATACAGGTATGGTTTATAAATATTTTCCATAACATTTCATTATTTTCATAGGGTTAATTGGGTGAAATTTCATGTTTATATTAAATATTGATATATATTCGTATTTTATTCATTAAAAGTTTTTAATAAAATTATAAGGGATGGTTTTTATAATAAAAACACACATTCAGTGGTTTTAAAAACGAATTCTATTTTTAATGTGTGTTTTTATTTTGGTTTAAATAGGTTTCTATGTTATAATGGTTGTTTTTTACAAATTAAATTAAATAGTTATTTCATTGGGTAATGTTTTTTGTTATTTTGTGTTGATTTTTATTTCCATTGTAAGGGTTCTTTTATTCAAAATGGATTTATAAAGGAGCACCAAGTTGTATATAATATGTGTGATAAGTTTAACATCCCAGGTAATTATTGCATTATATTTTCCATACATATTAATATTTCCAAATTAGATATTAATTTTAGTTTAAATGGAGGAATTTGTGTGATACAATAATTGACACACAACAACAGATTTCTATGAAATATTACTTTGCACATATGACTAAGTAAAACTGAAAAATAATTAATTATTAATATTATTATTTTAAATGGAAGTCAATTTTTAGATGTTGTATTGGAGGGAATGAACATAACATTCTATATTATTATTACACATTTTTTTTATAATTGTTTTTACTTTTATAAATCATATTTGAACCATAAAATACTCTAATAATATTTTAAATTTAGTTTACAGTATTTTGATGTAGAATATTTTTAAATCAGGTCTTGGACAATTTTATAAGTTTTATGTGAAATAATAATCTTCTCCTTTAGAGTTGTGACATTGAAATTAAAATAGGTTTAATTTTTGTTATTTTTCTAACAAAATAAATGATTTAATGAATAGTGAAAAAATACTTCATTATAAATTAAAACTTCCTTTCGGTATAATTTGTTTATATTGTATGGTATCCTATTAATTATTTATAATTTGTAATTGGTTTATAATTTTTTTTATATAAACAAATTTTGGTAACTAGAACTAATTTCCCATTTAAATTGGAGATAAACATATATCAATCATTTGATAGTTTTTACTTCTTAAAAACTAGTTATATGGTTTTGACAACATGAATTAATTTTTAATTAATATTTTGAATTTTGTTCTTTGAAATTTGATAAGTGGATTCCATATTGTGAATCAAGAGTTCCATATTATGTTAATATGTATCTTTTATTTTTTAACAGTATTAATAGTAACTTTTTTAATTATTTTTATTTACCGTGGGTGAAAAGTAAAACAATAAAATAACAGTAAAATTTAATATTATAAAAATATCAAATATAACTAACACATGTCCTAATAATATTATAAGAGATATGTATGATTGTGATCATACATTGGTCTAATTGAGTACCCCATGGATCCATTTGAGTGTGATAATGACCAATAATAATATTTAATATAATTAAAAGGAAAATATAACATAAAAATATATCTCCTAACTAAAAAATGAATTTTATTTATATAAATTATATCATTGAATATAAATATTCATTAGTAATATAAAAAATCAAAATATCTCATTGTACTGTATTTATTAGTTTAATACATTATACAAATAATTATATTTATGACACAATGATGATACAGTGATTACATTATTAATCAAATATTCAACTAAATTATCTTATAAATACTAAAATAAATATAATTTGTACATTTGTATGTTATAAATGAATTTTTTGGATTAAAAAAAATTGTGAGGGATGATTTAATTCTTTTTTATTGAATAAAACTAGTTATTCTTAATTTTGAAAAAATAAATTTTTAAATAGTGTCAATATTGACATAATTGTGTTTTTAAAACAAATACTATTTTATTAAATGATAAATTAGCCATAATAAATTATGATTCTGTCAAATGAATTATATAATATAAATAATTTCATTAATGATCTCCTTTATTCACTTGTAATTATATTGTAACTATTGTATCCATATATTATGAAAATACAAGAATACATGGTATGAGTAAATGTTTTTATCTATGTGTTAAATCTAAAATGATAAAGTTACGTTTTGAACTAAACTAATATAAAACGTAATGATTGAGTGTATTTGTACATATCCTCATATTATACATGAAATTTATCACTTTTTAACTATTATAACTCAAAAATTAATTTATAATAAAATATTATTTCATGACATTCCTAAAGTGTCCATCCTCCGTCATATAAAATGACAACACCTCTTCCCATATACTCACACCTCACAGGCCCCTTGTGTTATCGAAATTCTGATCAAATATGCCCTAAAAATCCCTAAATTCCCACCTAGAAGCATTACCTTAGGATGATGGAAATTCAAGAAATCCTTTTGGAAGAAATCAAAAAGTGGTACCTTATTTAGAGGCAACGTCTACTCTCAAGCACCCTTCATTATTTTACTCATCCACCAACCAAAAAAAATTCTTCCATTATTTTTTAAAAAATTATGTATATTCAATATAATAGTATTTTTTAATACTATGGATTTGACCTACTCATATACACACATCCATCAAATGGATATAGATCATATTGTTTCAGTGTCGGTAAACTACAATATCACGAAATGATGATTGTTCAATTTTCTACTTCAAACAATCATAGTGGACACATTGATGGAATTTTAATTATATATGATATATATGATATATATTATTTATCTATTTTTCTGTAATTTATTTTTTAACATATTTTTATGCTTTCCATAGAGTGTAAATGTGATAGATTTATATGAAGAAGTGTGTACAATTTCAACCTCAATGTGATATGACTCACTCATTCCATACATGGAACATATAAATAATGGAATTAATGTACTTATATAACATCTATAATATATATATATATTTTATTGAAATTATAATATACAGATGTATCTTTTTTTCTTCTTTTAATTTGATAATGAAATGAATGTAGCGTTCATACGTGCGTTCGACCGACCATCTCCATAAACGGTGCATTTCATTTATTATCTCCAAAAGTTATGGTATATTTTAAATACATATATACATGATATATATGATATTTGAATCCTAAATAATATTATGGAGATAACTGATTTATGACAACATGAATAATTCTCATCAAATAAAGTTTGATATTTACTCAAATACAGAATAACAATAGAACATCTGATATAAACTCAAATAATTATTTAATTTATATAACAAGGTAATAAGATATTTAAAAATAATAATAAATATAAAAAATTTTCTATCTCAAGTTGAAATTAACCTCTGTTAATTATTCATGAAATTAAATAATGAATGTGACATGTCAGACTTAAGGTAAGGGACTTCGTCTCAATCTCCTTTAATTAAGGCATTTCTTGAAAATATGAACCTTTACAAGGTGTATATACAGTCACTGTGATATTTCATATCCATACTTTACCTATAATAATAATTTTTATTAAAACATGGATATTTATTTTTAAATGTTCAAAGTGGTATGGGACACATTGAACATGTAAAATTTTTATTATGAAATCTTTTTATTCATTATAGTAAATTACATATTCATTTATATGTGTATAAATGAAATATAGATGAAATTTTATATCAATCCTGAATATAATTCATAGTTTTAAAAATGTATCATTTTATACAAATCATTTTACACGCTTTACAAAATGAAAAAATTAATTATTTTTTATCATATTTGGCGAAAATGACTTCTATTCCAATATATAAATTATTTTATGTCTATATTCCACTATAATCCATAATTTATTTTTAAATGAAAATAAATCCATTATTCATTTATTTATATATAGTGGTATTTTAAATTAGTTCTTAAATGAAATTGGTAGTTTTATTTGTAAATTATTTCATATGGGATTAGTAGAATCATTCAAAAAAGCTGTTTTGTGATGAACGTGTTTTAATCAGGGAATTCCACATGACAATTATATGAAATGGGTAATCCTGATATAGATTATATGAAGGTTTGATCTCAATTATAGCTAATGGGTGAGCAGAATATTGGTTATAAAAATGGTTGATCCCTATTATATCTCGTAGGTTAGCCCGACATTTCTTATACAAAGGGGTTTTCCCCCTTATAGCTCACAGGTTAGTTCGATATATCCTATAAGAAGGGTGATCCCCATTATAGATCTCTTATTTGAAAAAAAACATGATTATAACATATGAAAGATATCAAAAAGGGTTATATATATATGATTCACTAAGTCACCTAAAGGAGTATTAATGGATTATAATTAGATTTATAGTGTTTCATTGAGAAAAATTTATGAGTGTTAGTCATATGAAAAAGTTTTAATTCATCCCCTCAATGTACATCTAATGTATTATCATGTTTTTACTAGACTAATGAGTTTTCATTATTTTTATTTCCTATATTGAGATTTTTAGGCTCATCAAATGTTTTTTTGTTTTTTTGATTGGATTAAAAGTATAATAGAGTCACATATGGAATTAAGGAAATTTTATAATGATTAAACATTAAATGAAACCATATTCCATTTAAATAATTATGTTTTGGATGAAATGGAAACTATTGTAAATATCAACTTTTTATTACTATTTTTTTTATGTGATAGTTATGGCCTAATTATATAATTATATAAACCTGAAAAGATCCTCAATATGATTTAATGTCATAACTAAATATTTTGTAATGTTTTAGGTTGGGTACTTGTAGTTGGTATCCGAGGTCGATTTCGATAACATTGGAGGTTAGGACGGTATTATTTTATTTCTATTAGCGTATTTTACATTGCAGTTATGGTGAAATGATGTAACATTTTAATATTACCTTATTTTTAATCTAAACAATGTATTTTCAGAATGATTTTTCCTAGAGAAAATATGAAATCTATAATGGGACTTCATAGATAAGAAAACAAACTTTATTATCAGAAACATGAGGTGGTGATAATTCAAATTGAATAGTTTGTTATGAAGATGGAGCAGTTGACTCAGGATATGAATGGTACTTGTATACTTGCTCGAGATCATCCTGATCAACCAATTAATAATATTTCTGTAGAGGAACATATTATGAGGCAACATCACCCCTCATTCAAAGGATCATCTGACCCTGTGGTACATGAAAGATGTATTAATACCCTAGATATGCTATTTGAAATCATGGGATATTAAAAATATCAAAATGTAACCCTTTACACATATCATTTTGAAGGTGAAGTTGATCGAAGTTGGTTATTAGTTAAGAAAACTAGAGAGAAAAATGATCCTGATTCCATGGAATGTGATGAATTTAAAGTTATTATCCATGAAAAATATTTTTCTATGGTTGTTCTAAAAAGGATGAAGAAACCATAATTGGAATTAATGAAAAAGGATAATGATTCAATTGTCTCATATGAAACTAACTTCAGAAGATTGACTAGGTTTTCCCGAAATTTTATTTGAGACAATTATAGTAAAATTAATATATTTTATATAGGATTAAAACTAGGGGTTATAAGTGAATTAGCCTCTCAAGAATTTAAAAATTATGAAAACATGGTTTATTGTGCTGAGAATGTTGAAATTGTTTTTTCTGACACTTATGTTACATGAGATGATAAGAGTATGAAATGGTCAAGTTTCATGGAAATGGATAAGAAAACAATTAATAATTTGGGAGGAAAGCCCAAAACATATTCCATGTGTTGTAAAATACATTATTGGTAAATTATTTGGGATCTGTAAAGCGTTTCTAGTGTTGTAAGTTTGGACAAAAGGTTTTTGAATACAATTAAAAGGATCCTGAATAGTCTAATAATGAAATAATAGAGAACCTAACTATATTAAGATTTTTTAGCTTTAATGAGTTGGGACATTTTAAAAATAAGAGTCTGAAGATAATTACATAGTGATTAAATCAGTATGATTAGAAACAAAGTGGTATGAGAAAATATTTTTTTGCAACTATAGTTTATGTTGAGACATTTTCTGAAGTGTTAGAAGCTCTTGAGTTTCCGAAATTTTTTGAAGGATAACTATATGTTCAAGGTTTTAGACACACCTTTTGAGGTTTTATGGGATGTGATAATAAATTTTAAAAGAACTTTTTGGGAGATGTTTTATGAGGTGATGTTTATGTATAGATTTTTTCAATGTGGAGTATGCCTTTAATATTGGCCCATAGTAATAAGATATATATCTCTTTTATGGTTTCTGTGATCTTTTATATATATGGTTATTCTTATGGATGTACATCATATTTTGGGAATATTATAAAGATGAAATTGTGCTTATAAAATAGAAATACATCCACCAATTATGTTTCCTTATCATCTTATTTTATAAAGTAAATTAATTAATCAACTATATCAAAAATATCATAAAACAACAAATTTATTCATTTTAATTTCAAAATGTCCTTTTAACTTATAACATAGTAATGGTTTTGTGATGGATAACCTTCCAATGACTTTATTCTGTATCACTCTCTATTAGCCATTGAGAGTTAGTTTTATCATACTTGTCTGTGATTTCAGATAGGGATACTTAGATTTTGATATCTTATGTGACCTTTGAACTATACTTTATTTATTTAAAAATGAGGTCTTATTCACTCTTTTTTTGATGAGGTATTTTAGTATTGTAATTTTGTAAAGTAAAACCATAGATACCGAGCCCAAAATTAAAGATGATAGGATGCCATTTCAATTCAGGTAAAAATATTTAACATCACATTTAATTACATAATAATGTTTTTCATAAATATTATTAATTATGAATTATATATTAATATTAGTTTAACGTGGACAATATATGGGATAACATACTTGACACACAATAATAGGTTTCTTCGAAATCATATGTTAATCACAAGACTGAGTTATACCGAACAATAATACATTATTAATGTTAATATTTCTAATGGTAGTTAAAACCTAGACATTTAATGTATGGAATAAAAAAATCTAACTATAATATGATTAAAATGATTGTTAAATTTTTTTACATTGATAAATCCAATTTTATGCGTAAAAACTATATTTTTTAAAAGGTAGTTTTAAGGCATCAAAATGGAGAACCCTTTTTAAATCATGTAATTGAAAATTTTATAATTTATATGTGATATAATAAACTTATTCATTAAAATAAATAAATATAAATTTACTTTGGTTGAATTTTGGGTATTTTTCTGATAAAATTTGAATTTTAATGAATAGTGAATAATTCTACATTTTAATTCCAAACTGTCTTTTCGTCAAATTAATTTATATAGTTATGTTATCATTTAAATTCATTTCAAAGTGTAATTGGATTATGTTTTTATTATTTCTTCCAGTTTTTTTCATTGGATATAATGTCACATTTAAATAGGACATAAACACATGTCTATATTTTGATAGTTTTTACTTCTTAAAAACTGATTTTCTAGTTTTGACAACAAGAATTAATTATAAATTACTCTATGCCAATTCTGTGTTATGAATTTGGAAAATTCTATTTCATATTTGGAATCACAAGATCAAAATTATCTATATAGGTACCTTCTATTTTTTTTGAAAAATGGAATAGTAACTTCAATAATAATTTTTATTCACAATGGTTAAAGGGTAAATCTGGTAAATGAGGGTAAAAAATATTATAATAAAATAAAACTACACTAAAACACGTAATAATCCTATTGGATGAGATAATTCCAAAAATAATCATCCTTGGGACTAATTGAGGACCTCATGTTTACACGTGGGTGAGATAATAACCTTTTATAATATTTAATTTAATGAATAAAGAAATATAACATATACATGTATCTCCTAACTAAAAAATTTTAATTTGTTTTACATAAATAATATCTTAATTTATAAATTTTAAATATAAAATTAAAATGTTTTCCTACATCATTAAATTTTATTTATTATTTTTAGACGTTAAATAAATATTTATATTTCTGACACAATGATGATTCAACGATTACCTTATTAATGAAATATTACAATAAATGATATTATAAATAATAAAAACATGTAATTTTAAAATTCATATTCCATAGACAAAATTTTTGGATGAAATTGGCAGGTTAGGGATGAGTTAGTTCCTTTTGTTTGATGAAATAATGTTTTTATGACTTTAAAAAAATCAACTTATAAATGATTCAAAATTGACAGAAAATGAGTTTTAAAGAAAATAAATTTTTATTAAAAGATATAATAGTCCTAAAAATAAATGATAGTTTGAAATCAAATATATAATGTTATAAATTTCATTAATGATATACTTTTGGTTCACTATCAATTTTATAGAAACTATAGTAATGATATGTTATAAAAATACATGAATACATGGTAAGATTTAATGATTTCAACTATAGGACAAAGCAATATGATATGGTTAATTCGGTGTTATAAACCTATATAAAACCTCTTATATGAGATTATTTCGTTCCATCCTCATATTATCCACTAAATTTTATCTTTTGATATTTATAATTCAAAAATCTATTTATAATAATATAATAATTCTAAACTTTCCAAAACTGCCTATCCCCGTCTAATAAAAGACCACCACCTCTACCGCCTACTCAAACCTATAAATACCTATAGATCATTGACATTATACCAATATATGATCCAAAAATCCTAAAATTCCTTTTATAATTCTTTCCTTGGGTTGAATGAAATTCATGATTTTTTTAAATCAAAAGGATTTACTCGATTTAGAGGTAATGTATTCTCTCCAGCGCATTTCATTTATTTTCCTCATCAAATCCCAAAACCTTTATTTATTACATTATTTTATAATAAACCTTGTATCCTAAATATACTAGGATATTTTTATGATAACGTGTATACCTAAACATACACAAACCTTTATTTAATGGATATAGAATTTTTTTTTCTGTGTACAGAGAACTATTACTTCCTGAAACGTTGATTGTTCAGTTTTCTCCTACCACCTCTCCTGGTAGAAATTATGATGGAACTATATTTATATATTTTATTTATTATATTTATTTTTTCTCTATAATTTAGTAATTTTTATTTTCAACATACTGTTATGGTATCCATAATTTGTAATTATGAAAATTTCATTTGTGATAGTGTTGACTACCACCACCTCAATGTGATTTGAATCATAGATGGAATACATGGAACATACAAATGAGTACGTTAATGATGTTATGTAACATATATAACATATATATTATACTATAATTATAATTTAATTAGTTATCATTTATTTTATTTCGTTAATACGACCATGAACTGAAGGTTGAGTTCATATGTACGTACGGCCTACCGTCTCCATGAAGGGGGAATTTGATTTCATATCTCTTAATGTTATGGACTATAATAAATACAAATATATGGGATATTTATGATATTTATAAAATTAATAACATTATGAAGGTAATTGAGTTATAAACACATAGATAACTTTCATTAAAGCAGGTTTATTTTGACCGGAATACTGAACATCGAAAAAACATCCTATTTGATATTAAATTATTAACTAAATTATATTACATGGTATTGAGTGATATAAAATTAATAGTAAAATTAAAAAATGTTCTAAAACAATTATAAATTAACCTATGTTTATTATTCGAAATATTAAATAACGAACGACACAAGTCAGGTTCATGGTAAGTGACATCATGTCAATCTCCATTAATTGAGTCATTTATTGATAATATGCACCGTTATAAGGTGTTTATATAGCCACTATAACATTACATATCAATATTTTATATATACTAATGTTACTTATCAAATATTTTAGATTAAAATTTAAATGTTCAAAGTTGTGTGGGACACCATGATCATATAATGATTTAACTATCAAATCATTTTTATTATGATATTAAATTACATATTTATCTATATTGGTTTAAAAGTAATATACATGATTTTTATTTAAATAATGAATTTTATTCAGTGTTTTAAAGAGGCATATTTTTATACAAATAATTTTTATTTTTTTGAAAAATGACAAAAGGAGTGTTTTTAACATATACGGAAACAATAAACACTCGACCACCATAAACAATATTTGATATTTAGAATTCATTATATTCCTTAATATATATTAAAATTAAAAGTAAAAAATTATTCCTTTATTTGGGATTCATGGTACTGAAAATGGGTTCTTAAAATAAAATTTTGTTTTTATATAGAATTTTTTTTCATATGGGATTATAAGAATCATTCAAAAAAATGAGTTTTGGAATTAAAATGTTTTTTTCATGTAATTTTACAATAGTATTATATCATATGGGTGAGAATGATATATCTTATACGAAGAGATGAGCCTCATTATAGCTCACGGGTTAGCCCAATATAGCTTATATGAATGTTTGAGGCACATTATAGTTCACATGTGATCCCAACATAGCTGATATGATGTGTTGATCCCCATTATATCTCATTGGATTGCATGATATAAATTATATTATGGTCAATAACAATTATAGATATTCAATTATTCATTCAACCATATGGTTATTCCAATTGGAAAATGCTTGAAGGGGTTTTATATATATGATTCAGTAATTCACCTAAATTAGTTTTAATTTATTGATATTGGTTTTAGTGTTTTTCATAGACCAAAACATTTGAGTGTTATTCATGTGAAAATGTTTTGTCTCAAAAGATCAATGAAAATTGATTATGTTAGGATGTTTTCACTAGAAAAATGGTTTTTCCTTATTTTAATGTCCCTTACTGATCATTTTCTACTCATACCAGGTTTTTAAATGTTTTTAAATTATTTAATGGAGAATATATTCATTGATGGATTCAAGAAAATGTTATGATTATTAAACGTGAAATGAAACCATGTTTATTTATAAAAGTATTTATGTTATTAAAGAAATATATATTGTTTGAAGTGTCAGCTTTGTATTTATGTTTTTCTGTCATGTGATAGTTATAGACTAATTATCTAATTATATAAACCATAAACGATCCTCAAGGATAATTCTTTACATAACTCTATTTTATAGAATGATTAAGGCTAGGGACAGTTAATAAATTATGGAATAGTTGGATTGTTTTTATGTGATGACTGAATTGATTGATCAATTATTCCATTTTAGGTCTACTGTGTATATCAATGATGTCGGGATTATTGATGTGATGTATGTTCGCAATGTGATTCATGATGTGATTATGGTATTGGTCTCATTTTAAGGTAAATTTGGGAGGTGGTATGAATGTTATTGTGATTTTAGACTTTTGGATTTAATGTGTTCGTTGGATTGCATTTTTGTAAAAAAAGGGGGTTCTTATATTAGTTATTCTATGATGAACTGTATCCTATTATGTGTGATGTCATTAAGCATTGTTTTAATATAAGATATAGTGCACTAGATTGTTTCTCATATATATACATAGCATTTATCGAGTTGGCTCGCTTATAGTGAGACTCAAATTAGAGTTATTTAGTCGATGACATTGTGGTCATTAACATGTTTTAAATTGGTCCAATATTATGTGTCTTATAATTTTCAAAATAGTCACATAAGTGTTTATTTATGATATGTACCATATGTTATGCATTTTAGTATTTACTTGAACTTTTATTTTCATTACATTAATTGAATTACATTTTTGTATTAATCATTCTATGGATTATACATGATATTGATTTGTTTTATTGAACATATTTACTGGTATTTATTTTGCCGTAAATTGTTTAGATTATCGTTATAGCTTCCTTTATTACCCTAAATAAATTTTATTTGGTTGTGTTGAGTTATTAAATAATGATGATGATATAGTTTTCAAATAACTTGTTTTAATAGAAATGAATATGAAAATGTTTTAAACCATGTGTGGGATTATTTAAAAATGTGATTTTTAAAAGGAAATGAAATGAAAAAACATTATTTAGAATATTTTCTAAATATTAGTTTTGGTTACTTTTAAAACTTATTTAATATGATTCAATTTGGTCGGTTACTGGCATTTGGATCACACCATATATTCTCACCTTAGTATATTTGTACTTTTTATATGATATACTGATTTCGTCTTACCTTGGACACTGGGTTTGACTGGGTTTTATCTTCCTCTTGAATAATATTTTTTTGTTACTATGTTTTTGACTAGAGAGTCAAAAGTAGATTTTGGATGATCATTTGGTTTCATATTACAAGTTTGCTTGTGTTATGTTTTGGCATCATTTACATATAATTGAATTTTTCAGTTTTAGTATTTTTTTTTTGATTTTTGTTAAATGTTTATTTGTTATAAAAAAATTTACTGTAAATTATTATTATATTTATTTTTATATTCAATGTTTTAATTTTGATGTATTGGTTCATGGGGGCGGTGTTTCCCCTAATAAAATATATATCCTTGAATACACTTGTTTTGTAGTTATATGATTTTTAGATCATATTATTATTCCACTAACAAGCCGAATACACTTCCTCCCATGTTTACTCCATCATTTATAACTTTTATCAATAACATAACATATTAATGACACTTAATATTCTTAAAAATGTAAAATAATTAGATGGGTCATTTATATGATCTATTATGAACATGGATAAAGTTATTTCTCAAAACGGAAGAAAAAAATGTTTGGTCAATTATGAGAATATAAAACATAAAATGAAACTATAAATTTTCAAAATAATTCTAATCATTAAATATATGACATATATTTGTAAAAAATCCAATATTATAAAATTAAAAACCCATTTAAAAGATATTAAATAAATAGTAATTAGTAAATTATGACATTATAGTTTCTTATTGAATATGAATCAATATAAAAGTATGGTAATTTTTTGTAAATCCATTCCCAATTAAGCCCTTGATTTATCATGGAAGATATAACATTGGGTGAAATATATAATAAAATATTTCATTCCAAATCATAAATTTATTAAGAGAACATAAATTTGTTTCCATCCATCCAGTTGTCCTATGTCACAATAATATTTTCATTAAAGGATGTAACTAAAATGTTAAATAATTAGTTGACTAATATAACATAAATTATATTTCTACACTTTAATATTTCATATAATATAAATCATTAAATAAAATAGTGGTTAACCCACCCGTATCAATGTTTTTTATATAAACAAAATAAATAGTGTATTTTTATATATTCTAAAACACAATATTGAACCTTTTTAATAAGACCTCATGATCATTAATAAATCTCATTAGATAACTTATTCATTTTCATATATGCATTTATATATAATTATTTATAAAAAATACATATCTCTACAAAAAAAGAGTACCAGACATCGAATGCAATTAAAATTGGTAATTCAAAAAAAAAATATCCCTCCTAAAATTAATATGGTTGTATCAATTTTATAAATATTATCTCCATATATAAATAAATTAACTAAATTTTTAAAAACTATATTAAATTTATAAATCTATCCATATATACTATTTAATAGGATATTTTAGGTGATATACTCAACAATAATAAAAAAGTTGTTGTAATCCCAAAAAACCAACAATCAATAAAATATATATAAAATTTCCCTATTTCAATTATAATATCAAAATAACATCCCTTAAATAAATATAATTCCAATTTTAGATAATAATTCATCTAAATGTTTTAATTAAATTATCCAATTATATATTAGTAAATATGAAAAATATCCCACATAGTGATGATAATTTAAAATCTCATGAACTAGAAAATAATTAACTAATCTTCAAGATCAATATTTCCTCATTAGTAAGTATTAATATTATTATATAATAGTAGACCAAAAAATTCTGACATATCATAATAATAAAAATATATTTTCCCCTCATGTAATTTATATATAAGTAGAAATATAATTAGATGATAGATCATAAATAGTAATAATAATTTTTAATTACCTTTAAAAACATCCTCATTATCTTAATATGTGGTCTTTTACTCATATGATATAATTACCTCTTCAATAAATATGATGAAGGCTTCCACTTTATTAATATTCTTACTTCTTTTTCAGAGACATTTATATTAATGAATTATGAAATTTTAAAGGTCTGTTGGCATGTGTATACCATATAGTATATTGATAACATCCATCTATAGAAGATGAATAAGCACATCAATATTCTATAATAATGAACATAATAAATGATTTAATTGTGGAACATATCTCAAATCCCTCAACATAATTATACAATTAGTATTTTAACATATACATATATCACTAAGATAAATTTCATTGACATATTTTAATTTACCCATATGAAAAATATAAATTAATAATTTATTTTTTAAGGATTACATCACCCTCTATAGTATAATATGGTATGAAGAAGATTGTTCTCTGACAAAAAAATTATTTAATTATTTTATTTGAAATATACTTTTCAATAATATGTAATCCCAAATATCCCCATATGAGATTTATTTTTATAATAATAATCTATTTTTCCCACTCAATTTAATAACTAAAATTATTTTTATAATATGTACATTATTTGATCACATTAAACTCCAATTCCCATTATAATCATATGAATTTAACTTTGAACTCTAAAAAACATCTACATTGCCCTTTAAATTATAAATATTAGTTATTATACATACACTTTTTATAATGAACAATGATAACTAATAATGATGTCTAAAACAATAATATCATTTTTATATAATTATTTAAAATTCATCTCATGGTCATCTTCATAACTATAATATAATTCAGAAATGAATTAAGAAATTCATTTATTAATAGTTTCTAGTAGTCAATTATACTACTGTGATGAGACATTCCAGGTAACCCATTAGAAAATGTGATAAATATTTTTATAAAAGATTAATAATTATATTGAATGAATTTATATGATCTTATAATAGCTCCACATCTAGAAATTATATATTTTTAATCTTATTAATCATATATTTTTTAATAATCTTACAATATTTTTAAAATAATACAACTTAATCATGTAATCAAATGTTATTTCATGTCCCAATCATTCAATAATACTATGAATATTTTCATTAATTTCCTATCAGAATTTTCAAAAAATAGATAAATGATGGTAATTTAAATACAAATATGATTTATAATCTAGATTTTATAGAGAACGAGCATATAAAAGAGAAATTTTGTCTTTTTGAAGTTAAATAATATTCGGATTCCTCATGTGGTACTTAAAATACCCCAGAAAACTCATCTAGATAAAATTTGAGACTTTTATTAGAAAACATTTATTTGATGTTTAAAACAACTACACTAATAACCTTACATGGATATATATATTATAATAAATAAAAATTATGAATTCAAATTTATATTATAATTTTTAAATCTAAAAAATAAAAAATAAAGTAATAAATATATAGAAATATATTTAAAAAATGTCATATCTTATATAGGAAAAAAATAATATATATTATCAGCTAATTGGTAGGTAATTATATAGTGTAAAATTCAATTTTATTCATTAATAGTGAACATAATATATAATATAATTTACCTATGTGAAAACAACACAAAAATATTCCACCAAAATATTTTAGAAATCATTTTATGAAACGAATTTTCCACTAAATGTTCCGAATGTTAATTTTTATCATAACGAACTTTATTCAAGGATATCAATTCATTGTTCTGTTTTAATACCAATCCCTAAATTTCATAACATGTTTCATCAAATTATTTTTAAATAAGTTGTTATATATGTAAGGACCCATTCTACATGAATTTTGTCTACATGTACATCGTGTATATCTATATCATGGTGATGGGAAAACATTTTTTACTTGATACACAAATTTGATACTTAAAAAAGACCAATATTGAATTTTCAAATTCATTAATAATACATATGGTACATGATATTATTATATACATAATACTTCAAAAACATGAATAATCATAGAGGGTCAATTTAATTCAATTAGAGTCAAGATATTGGAATATAACCATTCATTTTGAGATTTATAAATATATCCATCAAAAAATTATTTTCAAATGAATGAAAAATCCATTTAATTTATAATTATAAATATACTTCTCATGGAAATGGTATGATGTTTCCAACTCTATAAAATGAAACTATCTGACCACACATTACTTTTTTTCTAGATTTCATCAATTTTTTGACCTATAAAAAACATACATATACATTAACATGATGAATAAATAATTATTTAAATTAGAAACCGAAAAAATTTTAATAATATTAATGATTTCAATAAAAATCTTTAAAGTAATAATTATAACAATTTGAGAAAATATTTTATGCATTTTGATTGTCCATCATGGAATGTGCTTTAAACACCTATATTTCTTGATATCATTTCATCCGGTATTTTTTATCCACCATGGTCATAAATTTCATTTTAAAATTAATTTAAGAAATTAAATTGTAGAATATATTTTAATTAATCTCATTCTCAATATATTCTTGTTCATAATGTATTAGAATAGTATATGAAGAAAGGCATAGATTATCGGTCACCACTATAAATGATTTTGGCTCACTGACCTATTTCAATATGAAATCCTCTACATTTTATCATTTTAAATGATCCAAAAGATTTATTAATTATATTCTATATCATATATAATATAAATTTCGAGAAATTTAATATATTTAATTAACAATCCATGGTTAAACTCGAGGAATAATAGGTCATCCATTTAGTTCGTCATTGTTAATAATAATTGTTTTATTACATTCATAGTTCACACATCCTTATAAAAAATCAATTACTTATTGTGTAAAATAATAATATATCTACTAATGATAAATTTTTTGGTAGTGGTTTTATACCAAACAACTTTTTTTAATTGTGTCCCAAGAGGATATATTTTTCATTTCTCAATTATAAATTTGGTCGTTCCTGAGAAATAAACAATACATATACAAAATATCTAACAGTATGACTCTTAGAATATTATGGGGGATTACCATTATAAATATATTTAAATTTTTAGAAATTAATCAACATATAATTTGATCAATGGATTATATAAAATGAATTCATCTATACTTTTATAATTAATGTCACTAAAACTAATATGTGATTCGTCATTTCCATTACTTTGATAAAAACTATTTTATTCGTCTTGTCACAATCTCCATTATACAGAGGACTATACACACTAGTAATCATTCACATGAATAAATATATATTATTAAATAAATATGATTACATGCTCATATATTTATAAAAAAATTTATTCCTTAGACACATAATCATATTTCAATAATCATTATCCTCGAAAACATTTATAATTCCTGAAAATGGAATTATATTCCGGTATTTTGATTAAGTGCACCTACCATCATCTAGATCCATTATCAATGAATGATAAATAATTTTATAAACCTCCTAGATATGTAACAAATTACATCATATAATCATAGTGCATCAATATATGGATCTACTCACTCATTGTAATTGTTGTTTTGAAATGTAAACTGGAAAACTTCTTAAACCACCATTCAAACAAATAAGAAATTCTAACTTTGAATGATTTGGAAATAAATTATAATTACGGAGATATTCAACCATTAATGTATAGAAAGATAATTTTTGGATCCGAGGAAATCTATAATTATTCTATCTATGTTTTTTATTTCTTAAAAAAAATCCATTAAATATTTCATGAAAATATATATAAATAGAAATTTAGATATTCCCCACCTTCATAACATAAAATAACCCTTCCTAATATTTATTTCCCCACTACATGTGATATTAATTCAATTAGATTAATAAAAGTATTTTAGAGGAAGTATTTTCTTCTACATGATATCAATTTTTTGTAATTGTATGATTTTTCAAACCATATCTTAATTAAAATTCATTTTGATAGTATCAAATCCAATACATATCAAGGTTTTATTATTCCTATATTAAAAAAATTAGGACACGTTCATACTATGTAGACCATTTCTTAGGTTACATCATGAGCCATATTTCTACAAAGTTGATTTTACATGTGTTATTATGGTGTTGCGGACCTCTTGTTTTGTCATTACTTGATTGTCATGTTTGTATCTTTTGATAAAATAAACAATTCTATATCCTTGAGTGGGATTATTGTCACTTGTATTATTCCAATATTCTTTCATGATACTATCATTTAGGAAAAAAAATAATATAATGTGAAACTTTTCATCCAAATAAATGATTTGGACATTATATGAATCTGTATACCACTAGAACCACTTTCTAATATGCTTCATCATTCAATAGAAATATTTTATTATGGGTATCACATTTTATATTTGTCCAGGTTTTTTTTCATACCTAGAATATTTTTTATGATATTTTTTAAAACATCATTTAATATAGAAGTATCAATTATGATATTGATAGTGAGGTTGATGATAAGATAATGATAAAAATACAGAAAAATAACCACTAGGCAATCGATACATTATGTATATTATATTTTTATCCCAAAATCAAAATAAATGTTAATAGAATTTTCAATATTGTGAAACTATCCTTTTACACATAATAATATGTTTATTTGAAGTATAATCATAAATAAGAATACAAGATTTGGATTGTGAAGTGTAGTGTCTTTAAGACTACGTACGTCAAACATAAAAGACAAAACTAAATATAATATTTCCTTATTTTTTCATTATAAAGGGATAATAACTTCTATGGTTATCATATATCATCATAGGATAACATGGACATATCATGATCCAAGGGATGAGCTAAAAATCTTACTAAGAGAGTAGAAGTATGAATAAGGCTTTAGAAAATGTGTTAGAAGGCATGATATAATTATAAAAAAGCATGGAACTTATTGAATCACAACATAATAACATGGGATCATATAAACGTGGAATCATAGTAATGTGGATGAAACATAAAACATGAATTTAGTATGAGTCAAGGTAAACCGCCAAGATCATTTCACATGGAATCCCAAATCAATGAAAACCTCCAAGACCATCACATATAGTAGCACAAGCCAAGGTGAACAGCAAAGACTGTCACACATGTCATCTCATGAGACTCGAATTTACCAAATTCATTAGAGTGTTATCTGGTCACACCCATCTAAAAAATTTCATGAATATTTCTTCAAAATAAATAATCCTACAAAATCAATCATACATAACCATGAGGGTGCACATGGAAAATAATCTGTTTCACAACCATGCCATAAAAAAAAATATATGGGTGTAACATAAATGTGACCATGAATGAAAGATAGTAAATCATAAATTTACATTTAGAAGTTAAAAATATAATATATAATGTTATGTAATGTAAAAAATAAGTGAAAACATGAAAAACTAGTATTTATTAATCGATAGAATTCTATGATTTTAGTGCCGATTTAAGGAAAATACTAAAGAGAATTTAAAATAGAAAACGGAATATCATTTATAAAAAAATTGATGCTAAAAAACAATGTTTTCATAATAAAAATTCTGATTTTATTAATGCAATGTTGAATTAATTCAGAAGAAATGGTGAATTTGATATCAGGTAAGAATTCCAAATATTCTCTAAAAAGAGGTTTGTTTGACAAGATGTATTGAGGAGGTAATCACATAAAACATGTATATACACTAAAGATAATGATTAAAGGTCCATGATACATGTACTAAAAATTTATAATATGCTTCTAAATTGATATTATAATTTCATTTTCATATAATGAATTTTAAGGAAACCAAAAGAAATAAATGATATTCAGGTAGAATTCCTTACCAATTATCGACATGGTACAAGGTGAACTTATGAGTGATCAATGATAAATAAATGGATTTATCATCACATATACATCATGAATGAATTATGTGGGTGGTGAAAAATCATACCCCGTCATTAGGAATTACACATAAAAGGGCATAACATAGAGGACATTTTTGAATAAAAGTGAAATAGTGAATATCCCATACCTTATGTCCGATAGTGTTATTCGATTGATATTAATGCCCTGAATAATCCAATTAGGTTCATTAATTTATAATTATAGAACCTATTATATTCCAAATATACTTATTAAATCTTTTTTAAGTTCCTTCATGAACGTTTTTATAGGTTATGTGGCTCAATTTCATTGTTTTGGTCCATTGGATTTTTTTGGACATTACGACCTGTTTACATATTTTCATAAAGGGAGAATCAAGTAAAATGTGGATGGTTGTCCAGAATTGGTGTTATATTATATTATTTAAAAAAAATGTTTACATTGTTTTAAATTTAATTTGGATTGTTTGATTTGAGATGAATCATTATATAAAACATTAATGATAAGCACTTTGATTAATTGGGAGATTTTTCTCATAATTAACGTGTTTTGTATTATTATTTTACATCATGTATGAAAAATGATTAGAGATCATCTCACTAGATAAAATAAATATATTATGATCTCATTAAACCATTAAAATGGTTCATGAATAGTCTAAAAGATGGTAATTTAAATATTAAACATGCCATCCTTGAATATGATAAATCAACATATCTCAAATTGTATTTTCATTTATAGAATAAAAGGAGGGGGAGATAGTATAATAAACTATCCAATTAGAATAATATAATAATATTATTGTAATTTTATTGGAATTATCATAAACTTCAGATGAATTGATGTGAGGAAGGAAAAAAAATGGAATAAAATATGAAATAAAATAATAGAATCAAAAAGAAGAATTTACCTCTTCAGTTTATCTCCATTGAGAGCCTATTAAGGGGATTAGATTTGGATTTTTTAGAAGAAATAGGGATATTTGAAGTGGGGGAAATGACTAATATGTGAATTTGGAATAAACTTGTTAATTCACAAGGCTTTAGAGTATTTTAGAGTAGAGGAGAGTATGGGTGGTTTTTATAGTGTAGGGGAGGAGGGTTTTCTTAGTATTTAATTACATAGTTTATTAATTTCCTTCAAGACTAGAAATAGTGATTCCCCTATGACCTACAAAAGTAATCAGTTCATGTGAGATATATATGTGGGTTATTAAATCACTTATGATTCCAAGAATTGTTGTTTTATATTATAATGTATTTATACGGTAAATTAATGTATTTTACTATTCACAAAAAATTCATGTATTTTTGAAAAATCCCAAAATTTCACCCTAACTATTTTTTGACATGTAGAATCCAAAAATAAAATCCATTTTCAAAAATTAATTTTTTAAAAAAATTTAATTTAATTGTTAATTAAAATGATAATTTACATGAAAAATATTAATTTTAATACTATAACTAATTTTATAATTCATTCAAATATTGTGTAAGGTCTTAATAAATTATCATAAAACTATAAGGGGTAAAATTATTAATTTATGAATATATTTTAGGAAAATATATTCCCATTGTAATTAATAAATTTATTTTAATTATTTATTTATGACTTACAAATATAAAAATAAATTTAATAAGGTAATATTATCTCTTATAAGATGCCTATATTTTGTTTATACAATCAAGGGTGGGGTTACTAATATTTTGGATGATGTAATATTCATATTGGTCATATTACTATTCATAAGAGAATGTTATTATTCATAAGGGTAGGTTACTATTCCCCAAAACAATTCTGTCTAGGACTCCGTACATCATACTGATCGCAACCCTGTATGTCATATTTTTGAAATTCAAAACACAGATGTGTAAACATAATGTTTAAGGGTTATATATTTTTTAGTAGTTCATTCTAATGTGATTTGATGAAATTATATGACATTTTTATGAAAAAGGAATTTTTATTGGTAAAAAATTGGGTCATTAAATTATTCCCCCTTATGAAATTTTCCCATCTAAATTTCGTTTAAAATTCTATGCCGTAAAAATATGAGTGTTATTTTCCTTCATGGTATCCACCAGTTCCCATGATTCCTCTTCGTATATGTGGTGCCACAATAGGTCATTGTCCAGGTGAGTAGTCTAGTTACGTATAACATTATCTCAATGATTCAAGATCTTCACTGGCTGCTCCTCCTAAGAAGTGTCATCCCTAAACTATAACACCTCTTAAAAGAGTAAATGTGATTGATTAAGTATGTACTTATTTAAGAGGGACCCATGAAAGTTATCATGTACATCAGATATTAATGGTGGAAGTTCCAGTCAATAGGCCACAGATCTGACTGGATGAAGGGTCTTGAAGGGGCCAATGTAAAAAGGACTTATATTTTGATTCATCCAAAACCACATTATCTTATTCTATGGAAATATGAATAAAAATTCTTTGTCTCCATCTTTGAACTTTTGGTCTCGTCGATGATTGTCTATATAAATCTTTTTTCTACATTGTGCTACCTTGTTGGGATCCTTAATTTTTTCACCTTCTCTACCATTTCATAAACCATTTCATGCCCTAGAAGTGTACTCTCATTGAATTAATCCTAACACACCAGTATTCTGCACCTTTTCACATAACGAGCATCTAATGGTGCCATTCAGATGCTCGAGTGGAAACTATTATTTTAGGATAATTCAACTAGTGGATGATGTTTGTCCCACCCACCTATGAGGTCCATATAACATTCTCTCAATAAATATTATAGTTTATGAATAGTTTACTCATATTGGCCATCAATTTAAAGATGATAGGCTGTACTGATGTTCATATCACTAGAGAGAGCATGTTGGAGAGATTTCCAGAACATCTAGGTGAATCTAGGATCTCTATCAGATACAATAGATAGTGGTACACCATGAAGACTTACCAAATCTTTGATATATATATCTATAGAAATTTATCCAATAAGAAGTCCTATCGAATTGTCATAATGTGAGATGTCTTTGTAAGATGGTCTACAATGACCCATATAAATTTTTTTCCAATAGAATATCTTCGAAGTCCTGTGATGATGTCCATGGTGATATTCTCCCACTTCCATTTTGTCATGGGTATTTCTTGCATTGTCCATTTAGAAATATTTATTTACACCTTCACATGATGACATACTAGGAACATTGATGTATACACAACAATATCTTTCTTTATATTGTCCCACCAAAAGATCTCTTGTAGATCACATTATATTGTTGTGCTGCTACGTTCTATAGAATAGGTTCATCTATGTGCGTCATTCTAAAGATCATTTTTTATCTTTGGATCAAATAGTACACATAATTCTGACACATGTCATACAAACCCATCCTCATCAATCTTTAACAAAGAGGATTTCCCATTTCTAATAGCTTCCAACCATTTCTAAATTTCCACATTTTTTATTTGATCATTCATTATTTTCTATGTGAAGGATGGTTGGGAAATCATTTGGGAATGGATTGATGATGTTCCATCCATAATTATTCCAATTTAAATCCTCTGTAATATTAGATGATCATACCCCTTTCATTTTCCATCATTGTTACAAATTCATTATCCTTTCTACATTGAGAATTTTCCACCTTTTTTGACTTACTGGGATGGTAGTGGATTGTGCATTCATAATCCTTGATGTTATATATCCGTCTTCACTAGAACATATTATGATATTTTTGTTTGAATAGATATTTGAGACTCTTCTGATCAGGATATATCTCATAGTTCTCCCTATAAAGATAATTCTCTTTGATTTTTAATGCAATGATCACCGCTGCTAGCTCCATATCATGTGTGAGATTGTATAGCTCATGGATTTTCAGATTATTTCCTGAATAGGATATCAAAAAATCATTTTCTTCGGATTAAACCAAATGGAGACTTATAATATTATCATGAGAAACATTCCCATGAACATCAACATTGAATACAATACTCATAGATTCATTCCCTAATGATATATTATCATTTTAGGAGGGGATTCAATGTTCCTAAAAAACATAAAAGATATAATAATAGGACCTGAATTTAAATACATTATTAAATAAATTATTCATTCAACCATGTAAAAAAATTTAATTGTGATTTTTTATAGCTTGTTAGGCATAATCACAATATATCCTTATTCTACTCCCATCTGATGAGCGATCTCGTTTTTGTAGTCATCACATTGTCCTCACATCGGTTGTTAACCTAATTAATCCTATTTCATTCCATTCGATAAAATAAAAAAAATTGGATGAGTATCAAATAAGGGGGAAACCAATGACTTTAAAGGGATAAATTAAAAATTACACATACCTCCTTAACATAGGTGTTTCTTGGACTCAGTCAATGTTATTCATGATCTATCTCATAATGTATATTCTTATGGGATATTTTTTCATTCCCTTAATTTTGGTTCATAATAATATTATGAATTTACCGAAGCATATCCCCGAAGAGTGTCCAACCAAGAGTGTATTAAGGCGTATTGTCTTTCACCAGTTCTTGTTCGAGCCTATCTCATTGTGGTATTTTTGGGATTAACCCATAGATACATCTTTCCCATAACAACATCTAGTTGTTTATATCCAGACCGAGATGTATTTTTGTGATAAACCACTTACTCTATAATTAAAAACATTTAGTTATGTTTAAATTTACTTAGTATTATGATTATGGTTAATATTAAAGTGATATATTCCAAATCTCAAAAAATAACTAGACCATCATCTGATACCAAAAACAGTGTCCCTACCCTTTTATATAAAACAATACATGATTTTAATCATAATCATACACTAAAATAAAATCCATGGATCATGAAGTATAGTGAATTTTAATACATGGTACATGAAACATTAAACATGAAGGAAATATAATATTTATTTATTTTATCTTCAAAGAAGGATCTTATGTTCTATTGTGCTCATAAATATTAATAGGAAAACATGGGGATAACAATAACAAAGGGATGAGGTAAAAATCGTAGTAAGTGTGTATATATAAGAATAAGGGTTTAGCACATGGGTTAGATGGAATGTCATAATGATAACAAAATCAAAGAACATATGGAATCATAAAATATAAACCTGGGATCATATAAACATGGAATCACAGTAATTTTAAAGCAACACAGAACACAAATTTAGTATGATTAAAGGCAAACTACCAAGCCTATTTCACATGGTAGCACAATTCATGGCTAACCCCCATGATCGTCCCACATGCCAGCAGAAGCCAGGGATAACTGCTAAGACCATCACAAATATCATCTCATGAGACTCAACATTAAACAATTTATTGGAGATTTATTTGGATTCTCTCATATAATTATTTTCTTTAATATGATTTCCTCATAATGGATCATACATAATCATATGGGTGCATAGGGAAAGAAATGGGTATCACAATCATGTCGTAATGCATAATAAATGGGCATATCTTAAAAGAGTCCATGAAATAAAGGAATTAAATCATACATGGACATTCATAAGGTAAAAATTTATATATAGTGATAATTTATTCCAAACATAAGTGAAAACATTTACAAAAACTATTTCATAAAATTTAGAATTTAATCATTTTATTCCCATTTTAAGGAAGAAACTAAAGAAAATTTAAATTAGAATAGGTAATGATATTTTGAAAAATACAAAAGTAATCAAATAAGGTTTTCATAATAACAAATAGTGATTTTATTAATATAATTTTGGCTTAATACTGATGAATGGTTGCATTTGAAATCGGGTTTGAATTTGGGATATTCACTTCAAATGGGTTTTCTTATTATAACATATGGGGGAGGGAATCACATAAAAACATTTATATCCACATAAGAGAGTGATTAAAGGGTATTTATACATGTAAAAAATTATAAGACGCATATAAATAGATAATATGTCATAATTTTGGTAGAATGAAAGATAAGGAAACCTAATGGAATAAAGGAGGATCAGGTTGAATTCATATCAGATTATCAGTATGGTATCATGAGTACCTAAGAGGGATTAAAGAGAGAGAAAATGGGTTTCTCATCACAAATAAATAATTTGGGATGTATGTGATAGGTGATAAATAATACCCCATAAATAGAGAATACACATCAAATGGAATAATATATAGGGAATTCTTTAATAAAAGTGAAATTGTGAGGATCCCTAACCTAAAGTACGATAGTGCTTTCGCTTGATATTAATCAACTGAATAACAAAATTACGTTCATTAATTATTAATTAATGAAACTATTATATATGTAAATGATTTATTATAAGCTCTTTATGTTCATTCATGTCCTTTTGGAAGGGTTATGTGGTTCAATTTCATTGTTTGTGTCCCTTTGTATTTCTTGTTCTTTAGATTAGTTTAATAATTTTCTTGAATGGAAAATCTAGTATAATATAGATTGTGATATAGAATTGGAGTTATAATTTATTATTCAACATAAAAAAGTTTATATGGTTGTAAATAAAATTTGGTTACTTGGATTATGTTGAATCATTATATATAACATTACAGATAAACACTTAGATTAATTTGGTGATTTTTCTCATAATTAATTTGTTTTATATTTTTATAGTACATCAGATGTGAAAAAGTGATTTCATAAAATAATATAATAAAAAAAATTAATGTATTATTATTATTTAGACCATTAAAATTGTTTAATGACTAGTATACTAGACGGTATTTTACATTGAAATAGATGACATTCTTGAATGTGATAAATCTACACATCACAGACGATATTTTCATTTATAGAATAAATCGAGGATATGGGAGAGATTATGATAAACTATCCCATTATCATTATATAATTACATATCACTTATGTTACTGGATTATTCATATGATTTGGGAGGTGGTAGATGAGGAAGGAAACAAGAAAATAAAAGAAAATAATAAAAATAAAAGATTTAAAAAGATAAATTTACCACTTCAAATAATCTCCTTTGTGAACCTCTTAAGAGGAGAGGATTCGGTATTTTGAGGTAAAAAAGTGATGATGTGCGTATGGTAGGAGCTTAGGGATTGATTTGTGATGAGTTTAGAATAGACACAATGCTTGAGAGGAGTGAAAAGAAATGGGAGTGTGGGTGGTTTTTATAGTAGAGGGGGGAGGGTTTTCTAAATATTTAATTGCTTAGTTTATTAATTTACCTCAAGACCAGAAATAATGAATATTACAAGAAAAAAATACTAGTAATTTCATGTGAATTCATGATTTGGGTTCTTAAATCACATATGATTTCATGAATAGTGGTATTAAATTATAATATATTTATACAGTAAATTAATGTATTTTATTATTCACAAAAAAATCATGTATTTCAGCGAAATCCCAAAAATATACCCTAACATATTTATGAAAAGTAGAAAAAAAATTGAAATCAATTTTCAAAAAATAATTTACAATATATAATTAGTTTAAATTTTTATTACAACCATAATTTACTTAAAATATAGATTTTAATTATATAACTAATATTATAATGCATTCAAAAATTACCTATGGTCTTATAAAATTATCTTAAAACGAGATGACATAATTTTTATTATAAACACCTTTCAAGAAAATATATTTTATTTTATATTAATTAATTAATTTCAATTATTTATTCATCTATTAAATATTCCATTACTTTTACATTTGTCATATTAGCTCATATAAGATGCTTAAATTTTATTTATACAATCAAATGTAAGGTTACAATTATTTTGGATGATGTACTATTCATAAAGGTCATATTACTCATCATAATGGTTTTTTATTATTCATAGGGGTAGGTTACTATTCAAAAACAATGTTCTCTTATTGGACTCCAATCATCTTAGTAATCGGAATCGTGTATGTCATATTATTGAATTTCAAAAAATGGAAGTGTCCAAATTATGTTTAATGGTCACTTTATACTTAATATTTCATTTTTTTGATTACATGGGATTATATGACATATTTATAAGAACAAAATATCCATCGGAAAACATTGGGTCATTTCCTGATATGTATTGAAGTGGTCAGTCAACTATGATAACTATTCTATTTTAATATTTTATGATTATTTATTCAAGAACATTTCATTATGTAGTGACCAATCCTCGTACAGTTTCACCTAGGTTTCGTAGATAAAAATCACTATATTAATACTTTAATTATCTCCCCATTTTAATAAACTTCATGTATAGGTTTTATCACCCCAATAATTTTCCTCATGTCCTCCATTACAATATATGGACCATAACAATCTATGGACATGACAATTTGTTGGAATAAGAAGATTAATAATGCTCAAAAAACTTATAATTATTACATATATATATATATACATATTTATATAAGTGTTTTTAAATTAAAAAATTATGTTTATCTTATGTTCACTATATCTATATATGAACATAGAGTGTAAGGGTGGTGAATCAGTTGTCACTTTACTTTTATATGAATGTTTCATAACATTTAAAAGTTATTATTCCTTACCGAAAAAACTTCTTAGAGTTAAGATCATCTAAATTTAAAATATCAACCAAACCTTCATTGGACAATATTAATAAAGGGAGATTGGTACGAGATATATACAAGTTTAAATTCAAATTCAAATTCCATTCCATATTGGATATCCCAACCTATGTGGATACATTTACTAAATTCAATAGTATTAAAAAGGAATATTTATTAATTGGTATAACACATGTAATATTTCCACCAGCTAACCATTTTCATCCAACATGGAAATTATTTTTTCATCCAAATTGAGTTTTAGATCAAATCAATTCAAAATATATCCACTTTTTTATAGCTGGTCATTCCCCCATTCCAAGAATCCATGCCAGTAACTAGTTATTCACTTCCGTTAAAATATCTTCCATATTTTCATAATCAATTATAAATTGATATTCTAATTCCCATTATGCATTTTGGATCGAATTATTCTATATACAAGGATGAATAATTTTAATAACGATCATAATAGTATATTGTACTTGAAATATCATCTTTATATAAAGAATAAATAGGTATATTCAATAAGAACATTTATGGAATATCATTCTAAAAATTACCATAGTAGTTTTTATCTAGTTGACTACATCATGTACAACCTTTTTCTTATGGATCTTCTTCCATTTCTATTTTTCAGACACATAACAACGCTTTATTTCCTATTTTGATGAAATCTATTTAAAATACCTATCAGACGACTCTATCAAATTCTTATATTTTTAAATATGAATGTTTTGCCTACTTTTCCTCATACATATTTGACTATGTATGAAATCAGTCAGCAATAATTCCTCATCATCTACATCATCATATGATTATCAATCAATTTATACCTATATTACATCTTATGATTCTCAGTCAAATGGATTTCTTAATTAAACCATGTTGTATCCTTGGTTGGATACTTAGGAAAATTATTTCAAAAAATCATCTCCTCTATGAATTAATATCATTCTAAAAATTTTATAATACTAAATCACCCCAATATATATGTGTCCTTCTAGATGTTTTTATGGGAACAGATCAATATTTCCCACTTAATGTTACATGTAATTTAAAATATTTTCTTTTATTGAATTTCACAACGTACAGATATAAATTTATGATTATTAATAGGGTTCATTATGTTTCTTTAAAGAGCACATTCTATTTTAACACCATTAAAAACATTGCTAAATAAAATATAAAAACACACATAAAGTGTGAATGTAGTCATACATTGAATTTCCCTCTATGTATCATAATTGTTATATACAATACATATATTACGATACACTTTTTACAAATCTTCTATATGATAACAAAACATCATATTCTTATTATAATGTACACAATGACATTATCCAAATGTTATACATCCTTGTATTTCCAATTTTCTAATAATCAATTATCTAGAGTAAAAAGAATATGTTATCGTGATGATATATTTAATATCTTTTTTGTGTATGTTCATACTGCTGTCTAACTGATGCTCTACATCTATAACCTAATACAAATATTTATAAAATTCTCTTTATGATCACTCTACCATAATAATCAAGATGGAACATATTCATTTATTTATATATCTAATTAAACTATGTACCTAATTCTGATGATTTTCTAGCTGATGTCACTGAACATAATATTAATATTTCCATTACATTCTTTACATGGAGCTCATTCATATTTTCTAATATGATGTCAATCCAGATCTTCTTATATTGTATCCAGTTTGTTTTCTATCCAATTTAAATCATTTCACTACAACATCATCGACATCACTATGATATTCCCTAATTATAATTTATTATTACTCATTTCATTCAAAAACAATCCACGTGATCATTATGTTAGAGAAGAAATTTGAATTGTCAGAGGGATCTACTAATAAAATTATAGAGAGTATACATTACCATTATGTAGGCAAGAGTAATCATTATTTATGTTTACCGATATTTAAGAACACTCTCCTTATATACCACTCCCCCTTTGTAATTATGTTGACATAAGGTCCCTCCATAATATACAACGAACAACATCATGTTTCCTGAAAGTCAATCTTTGTAACTATGGCCTCTATTATCTCGATCACATTGATAGTTGTACCAAAAAAAATTATAAAAACTTCATATAAATATTATATAAATTATAATAAAAATTTATCATATACCTCTTTAACTTTTTACTTATCTCCCATATTACATATATCATATTTTTAAAATGCATAAAATCATGGAATTGATAGTCAATACCATGATTTTAATATAATCTTGAATAATGAATAATAATAATATTATATATATGTAATCATTCACAAACTGAATTAATAAGGGTCTATAAACCTCATAATAATATTTACATAACAATTTTACAGAATTTTTCATAAAAAACTACGGTAACATTTCTTCGTAATACATCAAACATTTTCACAAAAATATTCCCCTTTTTCATTCAATGTCTACATAATACTAATAACATAATATAATTCAATAATTTTCATCACTAAATACTAAAAATCTAATGTTTTAATTTTCATCCTCCCTCTATATTACTCCTATCCATTTTATAAAATTAATTGTAAAGGGAAACATAATGATCATCTCCACAAATTGCAATTTTCTGAAAAAATATGTATATAATCATCGAGATAAAATTAATATCACGTGAATTTATTAAATAAGATATCTTTACTAAAATAATATATATCTATTTTTGTAAAATCAATGTAGAAAATAAGAATGTATAATAATGGTAATAATGTATTTCCATTAAACAACTTCTATGTAATTATATCATAAATATTATTCAAAAATCTGTATTATTTGGAGTAAATATAAAAAATAATGTCTGGAAAAAACATTGAACCATCAAAAAAAACTAATGAAAACATTTCATTTGTATAAAACGAATTCATTGAACAACAAAACATTTTTATAATCACTACATAACTTGTTTTTAATAAAATATTGATTCTCATACTTGAACATCAACTTTGATCCCCCTCAAGGGTAGCATAACTTATTTCACCTGGCTAAGAACAATGTTCCTTGACTTGTTTATCAATAATGATAGAAAACATAAATTTAATTCATCAAGATTCAATATTTTTTATACTTTACATATTAATATTCTAGTAATAATAAAAAATTATTTAGAAGATGAAGAAATGTTAGTGTTTGTTTAAATGTAACATTTAGATTGAGAAGCAACTCATAGTGTGAAATTCATCATCAAATTATTATATTTGTTTTGGTATGTGCATTCATTTTCCTCATTTTATAATTCTCAAAATGATTCTATCATCTTCTCTTCACCTTTTAGACCATATTATTCAAATACAGTTTGTAACAAGATTTTCATGATATCCTCATGGGAAGTTAACATATTCATACAAATTTTGGTACATCACCATCATCCCTAAACCTCTTGAATTAATTAAATATATTAAACATTCCATCTATATATAATTTTATATCATATTAATTATCTTTTAAAAAAGGTGGTATCTTTCATTTTTATTATACTAACTCTTGTTCTTCCTCCATATTTCAACTCGTGCACATTTCTTTTTTCTATAGAAATATGATCTTCTTCATTCAATTCTCAATACCATCGAAAGATTTTCCTTTATCATCATTCAAATTCATTATAATATTATTAAACATACAACATCTTTTTCAAAAGGAATTACTATTCATTAACATATTAACATTCTTCTTATCCACAATATACATCCATGAAATTTTTAATTTTATTTTATCATTGTATCACCTAAATGATTTATATATGTTACATAGTAGAGGAATAATATAGAATAACTATTATTCACTATGTCCGAATACTATAAAATAATAGTAGTTACCTCTAAAAATGAAATGAAAAATTAATAGCAAAATGCAGATGTAGAAGGAATGATATTAGAGGTAAAGGCCTTGATCAATGTTTTAACAATGTGAATTAATACATTATTTATATTCCTTATAAATTCAATATTATAATTTGTCTGATTAAACATCTGTAAAAAATTAAATATTTTTATATATTTATTTTTCAATTTTAGCATAAACTCATCACACCTTACCCCACATCCACTAATAATAATATTAGCTAACAACTCAATATACAATGAAATTACTTGTAACACCCCTCCCCTACCTCATTGGATTGAGGAGGCGGTGAGGGCTACATGGAATTATGAGATGTTCCCAATATGCTAAAGGCTGGAAACAAATGCACTGGGCTACAAGAACACGTTGGTGAACGATTTTCCCTTAAGACAAAACCAACCAAATGAACAAATAATAATGCATGCACTTTCAAACCCAAACATGTATTCCCAAAATACTACCATGTTGTTCTACAATAAAACCCAAAACCAATACAACCAACCATATCAGAGTACAAGCAGATACTAAACAACAATCGCTACGATCCATGACACCACCACAGCTCCACACCAAACTCCAAGCCCCATGCTCCACCGAGACATCACAATGCACCACTAAAAGAGGGATATGCCTTACCTCTACCCATATCACGGTATACAACATCTGAAAAGACACCAAAATTCCAAAGTAGGGGGTGAGTAATAAAACATACTAGGTTTTCCCCAAATTACATCCCTCCACATGCCACTAGGATAAAACCATTAACACTTTTATATAAAATTTTTTACATAAAATAAATCACATGTGCATCCATTCTCAAAAGCCAAACATGCCCTTACCTATCCATCACATCCAAACCAAGACTCTATGGTAAATCCTACCAAACATGACAAAAACCTTTTTAGAATTTACACGTTAGCACAAAAATTCCATATTGCAAATCAATATAGAAAAAGATAAAAATAACAACCAAACGCTGGAGCTACTATCCAACCTTATCACCCATTCACACAATGCATCACTTCCTGTCCACTTATCCTTTATGGTGGACCTTCCGTCCAGTATCCTTCCCCTTTTTATAGTTTTACTTCTCTCCACTTCTACATAACATTCAAAAAAATCTGATTTGAATCATATAACCCACCAAGTTCACAACCAGATGAAATCAACCAATTCAATAACATATCAATCCACTTCAATAAATCACCCATTTATTGAAAACCATTTTTCATGCCAAACAACATTTCAATAAAACAATCCATTAATTGAAATCCATTTCCATCAATCATTTTCACCAATCAACCATAGCATCCCATTTTAAAATCTCCATTTTAAAATCCACAAGAATAACATTTCACCATAAAACCCCCATTTTCCCAAAAATCCCCAAATGGATGTTCAACCAACTTTTCACATCAAAAAAATTAACTTCAAGAAAACCAAATTAATTGTAACCATAAACCACTATCTTTAACCAAGTGGATTCAAGAGAGAAGAAAGCGACCTTTAGTGTTCCAAAGAAATCAACCCACAAACAACCACGCCTCATATCCGGGGAACGCAAAATCGAATCCTCTCTAGATCCCCTTCCCTAGCATGCAAAAGCCTTAAAAACATCATCCATGGAAACCACAACCCTATATCTACACATAACAAGTGTAGATCTTGAAAAAAATGAAATATAGGGATGTAGATCTAGAGGAAAGCATAAAGAAACCATGAGGAAAGACTTACCCGAGAGAAACCACCTTCAATCCGCCCAATAAATCTCTTCAAAACACTTACAAATCGAGTGAGAGAGCCTCTCCAACCACTGAGAACCCAAAATACCTAGTGATCCATGAGTGGGAGGATGTTTGGAGTGAAATAGTTTAATCCTCATGGTTCCTGGAACTTATAACCCGATTTTTAAGTGGTTGCACGGTTAGTCCGCATGTTTTGGAAAACTGTGCACTAACCGTGCGTAGTATAATACCTTGGGAGGAAAGGTACACATGGTTTCCTCACATGGTTTGGAAAACTGTGCATTGGTTGTGTGATGCCTACTGTATCCCTTAAACGATTTCATGTGGAATCCACATGGTTTTCATTAAACATGCTCAAACCGGGCACCCCTTTAAAAGGATCCAAACTCATCCAAAACCATTCCAAACACTCCCATCCTCTTCCCAATTCATCTAAAGCACTTTAAAAACATAGAAAATTCATAAAAAGGCCACATACCTCAAACTGGGGGTACTACATTCTACCCACCATTGGAATTTCCGTCCTCGGAAAGTAGTGAACCTTCCCTTTACCGAAAGAGCTCGGTCCACTGCTCGACCATTTCATTCTCCCACTCCCATGTATCCTCATGAATGTTACCATGCTGTCATTAAACACGAACTAATCTAATGATTTTACCACACAAGATGTTCTATTGCCTATCCACAATATGCAATGGCACGTTCCCCAATGAAGGATCCAGTTCTAGCTCAACATGACACCATATAATCAAATGGTCATGATCCAGCTGCTACTTTTTCAACAGTGACACACGAAAAACATTGTGCACCACACTAAACCTTGGTGGAAATTCCAAATGGTAAGCCACCTCACGAATCTTCTCAAGAATCTCAAAAGTTCCAATATACCTCGGATATAACATACCCTTCTTCCCAAACATGATGTCCCAACCTTGGAGAGATACTCAAGAAAACATGATCACTCACCTCGAACGACAATAGCCATCGACGATGATCTGCATATGATTTTTGATGACTCTGAGCCATCTCCATTCTCTTCCAGATCAACTTGATCTTATCTGTAGTCTCTTGGACAAGGATCGGTCCAACCATTGAGGACTCACCTACTTCCACCCAACATAGTGGAAAACGATATAGCCTCCCATACAACGCTTCAAATGGAGCCATCTATAGGGTTTCCTGATAACTGTTATTGTACGAACACTCAACCAATGATAAGTAATCCTCCCACGAGCCACCAAAATCCATGACACAAACTCACAACATATCCTCCAGAGTTTTTATCATCCTCTTGGATTGACCATCCTTCTGAGGGTGATACGCCATTCTCATAGTCAACTATGTCCTAAGGGCTTTCTTTAAGGATTTCCAGAAACGATATGTAAATATCGGATCTTTATCTGATACATTTGAAACTAGAACACCATGCTTCGTTACCAACTCCCGGATATAGATTTTGGAAAGATCCTCCACCTTATGATATTCACTAATTGGAATGAAATGGTCCGACCTCATTAGTCGATCCACTATCACACAAATGGCATCGTTCATTCTGATCGTTCTTAGGAGACCTATAACAAAATCCCTCATTATCTGCTCCCACTTCCAAACAGAGATTGGTAAAGACTGCAACATTCCAGCTGGCCTCTGATTCTCTGCCTTGATCTACTGACAAGTCACGAATATCGAAACAAACTCATCCACTATTCATTTCATACCAGTCCACTAGAAATATGCTTTCAACACATTATACATTTTATGAATTCTAGGATGAACAGCCCACCAGGAATGATGATATGCCCTGAGAATATCCTCCTGACAAGAAACTAGTACAACCATCCAATTCTGAATGCACAAAACTGAATCTCTATTTAGTTTCCAACCCTCAATGGTCTGCCCACTAGTGAGTCTTGACCCCATGTTCACACACTCATAATCTAATATTTCTGCCCCTTTAACTAGGCCAACCAAGTCAGCAATCAACAATAGTGCAAAGAAGACCACCGCCCTGATCCTCACATTCCAACATCATATCTAATATAACTGACATCAACTGCCACAGGTCTGATGCATGTTTTACCACCTGAGCATATTATTTTCCACTTAATGCATCTGCCAACAAATTTACCATACCTGGTGTGTAGATTACATAAAAATAAAACATCTGGAGATATTATATCCATCTCTTTTTCCTCAAGTTCAAATCCCTTTGTGAGAAAATGTGCTTCAATATCTTATGATCTATATATACGGTGAATTTCACTCTGACGAGATAATGATGCCACACCATCAAAGTATGGACCACTGTTGCCAACTCTAAATCATGAGGTGAGTAGTTATTCTCATGCACCATCAGCTGTCATGGGCCATATACAACCATAAAATCCACTTCTCTTATGGGAGGTAACCCAAATAATTATTAAGGGAAAACATCCATGAACTGATCTACCACTACCGGATTAATAGTCTGATCGACACCCTCTAACGATTCCAACAACCACACCACCAACTTATATGATAACGTACCCACTTTTGGTTCCATCAAACTCATTGCACACTGCCTTTCATGCTTCTTTCCTGTAAAGAAATGTCTAACTCCATCGTGTTTTGTAAAAGTCATTGTCCACGCATTACAGTCGATGTTAGCCTTAAAAGCCACCAGCCAATCCATTCCCAGGATTACATAATATCCATCCATCTCAAGAATTGAGAAATTTCACATTATCTCAACCTTTCCCACAACGATAAAACATGATCTACACAAGAAGGCTCGACAATCTGTTTGACCCAGTGGAGTTTGAAGTTTCAAAACTGAGGCCATCATTTCTACCATTAGACACAGCAAATCAACCACAAGTACAATAATAAAAGAGTGTGAATAACTTGTATCAAACAGAACTTGCATCACGGTATAATTTAAAAGAATAGTACCTCACACTGCGGATGGTCCCAACTAATCATCCACCACAAATTGCTCAGCTCCGAACAATGCCTTTGTCTCCACACTCTTCTCTTTATTGCTTTGCTGAGGCGTCATGGTATTTCAAGAATCACCATGACCCACATTAATCTGCTGTTGAGGGGTGTGCTGCTGTCCACGTCCCATCAAAGCATACAAAAAATGTGATCCTTGAGGAGTGTCACGCGCACCCGACATTGGAGCATTCCGACAATAACGATGCAGATGCCCCATCTTCTTACAATTATGACATGCTCAAGGTTGTGTCATACAATCCCGCTTGATGTGGCTCGTAGAACCACAATGAAAACATCTCAGCTTTCTCTGGGGATTTAGAGGAAGATTTACCGATCCTACCATCAGATTATATGCAATATTCCCGCCCTAGGAATAAGTGTCACTCCTTCGCTTTAGCCCAATATTAGAGTTCCCACTATTCCCCATGGGTACCACCATGCTTCCTCCACCTGGAGCACCCAACAAACCCCGCTCAGCCACTGAGGGTCTATTCACCATCTCTGTGTATTCATCTATACACAGTACTGCTATCTTTTAATCGATTTGGTGCCTTAACCGTACTTCAAAGATCATTTCCTTCAATGATGTGCTACCTGCCACCTTAGGTGGAAACCTCACTAAGTTCATAAACATAGTTTCAAACTTCGTCACTGACATAAGCTCTTGCTTCAAACTGAATAAATCAGTCGTACCATGAATTCTGAACATTTATGGGTAGAAGTTTTTATTAAAAAATTCATCAAAGCCTTCCCACGTCATACCCTGGTCTGTCCCCGCTTGAACTACCAACTCCCACTACTAAAGGGAATGATCTTCCAACATATAGATGGACAAATTCACTTTCAACTCTAGTGGAGTTCCCCAGAACTCGAAGATATTGTTCATTCTATTTAACCATGCTTCTGCACTTTCCGGCTCTAAATCACCCCTGAAGATGGTTGGATTCTTATTTTGAAACTAAACCTTATGATCCACATGCCTTGGTTCATCAACTTTATTTCAACTTTCCACAGCTTGGAAAGCTTTCACTGTGCTTTTCACTTGCTTCTGGTTCACCTAAGGCTCAGGTGCTACCACATTCTCATCATCATCCTCCATTTGGTCTCTACGATGCCTACTTTTTTCCATTTATATATACAAACAATAATAAACCATGAGTCTCACTTCCGTAGAAATCATGAAATCCCGTTTCAAATCACATTACACAACACTATCACAACAAGGCATTCCACCATTTCCACATCTTCCATTTTTCACCATTTTGAAAACCAAACCATTTTCAAAATACCAATTTATTCACATTACAATTTCACGCATTCATATCACATCAAAAATCATTATACCTCAATGAAATCTGCATCCAAGTGGGAAGTCATTTCTATCATGCATGCCATTATCCTCTCATTGGCTACACCCATGACAGTGATATATCCAATGCCTATAAGTGTCTCCACAACACTTATGTACCCAAATCCCTAGTAACATGAATTTCAGAATAAAAGGGTTAGCTACATCCTTTTATACTATACATTACATGTTCCAACAAGACTACGCCTTCCTACCATCTCGACTCAAGGAATGAACCACAACGAATGTAAACACCATATCTGAGAATAATCTCCAAATTACTGAACAAACTGATACCACTTGTAACACTTCGCCCCTACCTCATTGTCTTGAGGAGGTGGTGAGGGATACTTGGCCTTAAGTGATATCCCCGAGACACCAAAGGCTGGAAATAAATACCGAGTGCTTCAAGAACAAAATGGGGAATGATTTTCCCGTAAGAAAAAACCAACCAAACCAACAACTAAGGATGCATGCACTTTCAAACCCAAACATGTATTCCCAAAATACAACCAATTTTTTCCACAATACATCCCAAAACCAATACATCCAACTAAATTAGAATACAAGCGGAAACTAAGCAACAAAAACTATGATCCATGACACCAACATAGTTGCACACCAAGATCCATGCTCCAAGCTTTATCGAGACATCACAATGCACCAGTAATGGAGGGAGATGACTTACCTTTCCCCACGTCACAATATACAACATATACAAAGACACAATATTTTAAAGTAGTGGGTGAGTAATAAAAATTAGTACATTTTCCAAAAATTTATTCCCTACACACGCCACTAGGATAACATTGTTAGCACGTTTATATAAAACGATTTATATTAAATAAATCACAAGTGCAACCATTCTCATAAGCCAAACAAACCCTTACCAAGCCATCACATTAAATTCAGGAAACCAAGGGAAATCCAACCAAACTTTCCACTAACCATTTCATCATTTACACATTAACACAACAATTCCATCTTGAAATGTAGTTCACAACAAGACAACCATAACAACCAAATAGTGGAGCTAATGTCCAACCCGTTCACCCATTCACACCAAGAGAAACTTCCCGCCCACTTATCCTTGATGGCAGCCCTTCCGTACACTATATGTCCCATTTTTATAGTGGTACTTCTCTCCACTTCCACACAACATTAAAAACTAGCCGATGCCAAGCATATAACCCACCTAAGTCACAACCACATACAATCAACCAATTCCATTTCATATCAATCCACTTCAATAAATCACGTATTTAATGAAAAGAATTTTCCAGGCCAAACAAAATTTCAATAAAACAACCAATTTATTAGAATCTATTTCCATCAATCATTTTTACAAATCAACCATAGCATCCCATTTTAAAATCTCCAATTTAAAATCCACAAGAATAACATTTCACCATAAAACCCCCATTTTCCCAAAAATCCCAAAATGGATGTTCAACCAACTATGCACATTAGAAAAAAATTAATTTTAAGCCAACCAAAATAATTTTAACCAAAAACAACTATCTCTAACCAAGTGGAGTTGATAGAGAATGCACCTACAACTAGGGTTCCCATGAAATTGACCCACGAACAACCACGCCTCAAATCTAGCGAATGCACCACGAAAACCCCTCTAGATCCCCTTCCCTAGAATCCATAAGGATTAAAAACATCATCCAAGACAACCAAAACCATATAACTACACACAACAAGTGATGATCTAGAAAACCAAGAAAGATAAGGATGTAGATCTAGATGAAATCACAATGAAACCATGAGGAGACACATACATGGGAGAAACCACCTTCAATCCGCCAAGAATCCTCTTCAAAATGCTTCCCAATTGAGTGGGAGAGCCCCTCCAACCCCTAAGAACCCAAAATCCTAAGTGACCCACGAGTGGGAGGATGTTTGTAGTGAAATAGGTTAATCATGAGGGATCCCGGAACTTATAACCCTATTTTTATGTGGCAGCACGGTTAGACCGCAGGGTTTGGAAAACCGTGCGCTAACTATGCACACGCTACTTCCTCAGAAGCAATGATCTGCATGGTTTTCTCACACAGTTTGGAAGACTTTGTGTAGACCATGCGAAGACTAAAGTCTCCCTTTCTCAGTTTCCTGACGAATCCGCACGGTTTCCATTAATAGTGCACAAACAGTGCACCCCTTTAAACCCTCCAAACTCCTCCAAAACCATATTAAACTATCCAAACCACTTCCCAAACTCATCTCATGCACTTTAAAAAATAGAAAATGCATAAAAGGCCATATATCTCAAACTAGGGGTACTACATTACTATAACCCAAATCAATTATTTACCGTCTCATCTATCCAGGCTACTCCAATTCCACCATATTAATGATTTTCCTAAAATAATAGGGGGGAAAATAACTGAGTCCATGAAAATGAATAGAGTGAAAATAATTTCATGGTGTATGACCATCTAACCCATGAAATACTCTCACATCCTCCAAAAATAATATAAAATATTTGAATAATTTATATGAACAGAATATGAACACACTAACCCACCAAGAGATAATTATCATTTAATGTATTTTTCAATACAAAGTGAGAATATATCATGAAGAAAGAGGGGAATTTAGAAAAATGATATTATTTTTGGAATATTATGTGGGATTTCAAAATATGGACCCACTTTTGTTAAATGATTTATTAATGTGTAACATAGAAAAATAAAAAATTGAAAATGATGAATATCATATAGCAATAGAAACAATACATTAAAGAATTTAGGTAGACCCTAAAGACATCCTCTCTCCTTCCCATCCATATAAAAATATTTATAAGAGTTTTAGATGCAAGGGTTCGAGGATTTACATCCTCTATTTTTCAATAATCATCCTAGTGGGCCCCAGGATCATAAAATTGGGCTTCAAACATAGTTACATTTTATCATACCATTAGTTTTGATAAGAGTTACACATCATGTATGTTGTGGAAATGACACACAATATTTTTCTTCAAGAACCTTTTACAGCTTGATTCAGGGAATTATTCAGGATATATATTCTTTCATGTTAATTGTCAGGAATTTCATGTAAATGATATGTAATGTGGTTTTCCAGTTGGTTTCACTCTTTTGCATCCTTATTCATTATTTTCGAGCTTCTGAATTTCTTCTTAAACATCTATAGAAACCATAACTGCATCAATCTACAAGATAAAAATGTAGTGTCATGATATATCTGTATCACCAAATTTGTCTCATTTAGTTAATTTTTTTTCAAACAATATATCTATTCACAATTCTCAAAAAAATAAATGTATAAGATCAAAATTATATTTAAAAAATATAATATATTTTAACATATTTTGAATATAAGTCTTTTTCAGTTCCCAAATACATATAAAAATCATTTACCCATTCATGTAATCTCAAAAATATTTTAGAGGAATCTAATTCTATAAATATTTAAATTTCAAGAGAAACAAGACTACATGTCTGTTGTTGAAAATAATTCTCGGAAATTTCACACAATATAATTCCTTCAAACCATTATTCTTAAATGAAATATTGTGAAACAATAATTTTACTATTCATTTTCCTAAATAACAATTCCTATCATTCCCTTACATTTTATTTATTATTTAATCATTAATGTGCATGACACAATAAAATTTCCACACATTGAGTTCATTTTACACATTTATGAATGTAAAAAAATACAATGGAATACTGCTCATAGCTCAAATACATGTAATATACAATAGGTTTTCTATTCATCTATCATCTCCAAAACATAAACTGAGAAGTTAAAATAATCATTGATGTCTTTTCATTCAAGATCAAATGAATTTAAGGCTTCAGGATTGTAAGTAATGAATAAAATTTAGCTCAAATAAAACTAAATGATATCAAATGATGAGAATAATGAAAATAATGCATCATAAATGGAATCTTCTTACCCTACATTGATCATATTATAAAAATTATAAATATTTGTGTGATTAATGAAACATAAGATCTTACAAATTTTATAATTTTTTTCTTTTCTCAATAATATTTATCATAATATTTATCTTTTTTTAAAAAAATCGTTTAGTAGAAATATTTCATCATCCACCATACCACATAAGAACATAAAATCATCGTTTTGGAAGATGTGATTTGTTATCATCAATACAGACAACCCAATTTGTTCATTTTTTCTATTTAATATATTTTTAGAGATAGAGGTCAATATTAATGTAAAATTAAAAAATAGAATTTTCCCAAATTGTATGTAACCCCCTAATAAAATCTTATTTATCTATTACTACAATGTATAACCTTTCTCCCACACTTATCCATTTCAATGTCAAGCAATATACAAATATTTGGACAATAATGGATATGATAGGATTGTAATAAGGCTCATTTCATAATAATTCCATTCATGGAATCTATAGGACACAATTATAATTTATGTTATGTTGCCTTCAAGGATAATGGGATCAAAAATTAAAATATACCAACCATGTTATGATTGATTTTGTTTAATAATATCATTGATAATATTCTATTTATGTTCTAGATTATATAAAGGCATAGTCTCCTGTGAAATAAAATAGAAGAACAAATGGGAAATATTATTTCAGAATTTCTCACAATTATGAGAACTGATGGTTTGGGAAAAGAACTCATGTAAATGAACAAAAATATTAAACCAATCCATATCAATTTCATAAATACAAAATAATCCAAATTTTAGAATAATTTCATTAAAAAAATCGTATAATCCAAAAATCAATGATTTTTTTTAAATTCTTCCCCTAATTATTGACCTTAATTTTATATTTTAAAAGATCGCCCATTTTATCATATATGTTGTGAAAATTAAATCATAGAATAATATTTATACAAATAAAACAAGGTCTAATATATCAATAATATAGTAAACTTGTTCAATATGGGGAATGAAATTCTTAAAAAACAGATTAATCACATTTAATTTACTAGAGAAAAAAATAAATTAACAATTGATACTCATAATCATCTTAAACTTGTTCTTTTATTCTAATTGTGAATATTTTTTTAGTCTTTTGTAGTTCATATCATTAATCCTTTCAACATTGTGAATTTTCATTTCATATCTCTCTTCCTACCTTGACACATCGTGGTCCTACAAAATATAAAAACATGTGTTAGTAGAATTTCAATGTAAAAATAAAATTCAAAAATATATATGGATATATATATGAATCCTAGTTTATTAAGAAATTATGAAAAAAAAATTAACAATAGATACCAGGAACAAAAATAAGAAGAAAAATTTAGTTTGATCCCCCTTGTGGGGACTAAATTTTGGCTACCACAAGAGGAGAAGAACTAGATGTTATCAATATTTCGATGGTGGGTGGAGTTCTTGAACATGATCAACCACATATTAATCATCAAATAATATAAAAATTAATCTATATGGAGGATTACTCCTTTGATAGAGAACACTATATCGTCTCCAATTAAAATATTGTACATCCTGCATAGAGGGGATATGATGATTTATAGAACTTCATCCTCTACGGTTTTTATTTTGAAACACTTCATCATCCATCCTGTGTATACTCAAGTTATTATGAATTGATATAATAGTCATAGGGGCGTTATTTGGTATGTTTACAATAATATATATATATATATATTTATTTATTTATATATATGATGAAATAATTTTTAAATCAACACATTTAATGTCTAGAGTATTTATCTCTTGTTCTTCCATTGGAGAAAATATGATCTCTTAATGTATCTCCTCTAGTTAATGAGAAATTATTTTAGGCATGTATATGTTTTCACCACATGTTCATTTTTAAATTAATATTATTCCGCTTTGAAATAATATACGTTGATCAATACAGAAAATTAAAAACAAATACAGTCATAACCAAATTATATTCAATAAAATTTAATTAGTTTTAGTTCATTAATGTATCATCTTCTTGAATTGGTTTAGATTGAATCTCATTATTGTTGAAAAACCTCTTAGGGTAGAATCTCAATTAATTTATGTATGTACTCCTATTCCTCCATCATTTTTTCAAATTACACCATATTGTTGTTGTCTCATATTCCATGGTTACCAATAGTAAATTAGGTTTCGATTCATCAGTATTGTATATCGGAGAACATTTTTCCATTTCATCATCTTCACGTTTACTAAGAAATTGATTAAAACATATTTTTATATGTCTCTCATAATGGTATTCTATATCAAAAATATCATTCACTTCATGGTAATCATTTTTTTAATCCTTGATATGATTTCTGTGTTGATTTAACTTGAGTAGGAATTGGTTCTGTTATATATGTTTAATAAAATTGGGAAACTCTAGTGGAAATTCATTCTTGTCGTTGAATATTGGAAATTCAGTTTTGAGTTCATTGACATTTCCCAAAAACATCATGAGGTCAGAGGCCTATATATATGCATTTTTATTTATTATTGATAATTATCATATAAACATCATCTTTTTCATAGAGGGCCTCCATAGTATTGTTTGGTTCATATTCTTGCACATGTGAGAAACTATTCCATAAACAAAGATATGTTTTTCATTGATACATCTTGAAAAAATATTTTTGTATTGTATTATTTGGAAATAAATATATACTAATATTTTAAAAAATATAAAATGAAAATGAATGAATTTTAGGTTTCTGAAAATATTTCTATTTTTGACACATTCATGTCATTGGGTTTGAAATATAATTATTTTCTTATTAATGTACAGAGGCCGACTAGGGTCATCTATCATTAGAAGCATAAAATATGGTTTAATTTCTAATTGAATTCCACCTAAATGACCTATTTTTGTGTATTTTTTATTTATTAAAATAATAAAAATATTAGGTTATTTATTTTGGAGGAAAATTCAATTTAGTATTAAAATAGAAATTAAAATGTAGAAAAAATAAAATTAAAGATAATTTTATTATTCTGAGGTTTGTTAATGTCCATTCATTCATTATTAATTTATCTTAGAAAATTAATTATATTCTTAATTTATGTAACAACATTGATGAATTATTTTCCTTTCTTTTTTGAGTGTGTTATTTCACTATGACATCATCCCAAAAATTTACACCTCATCAAATATTCAAATATTATATACCCTCGTCCTAGAATACAATTCATAAAATACCCATCTCTACCATCTGTTTTTTATACATTTATTGAACCCTATATTCTCTGTATGAAGGGTTCTGTAGATATAGTACATGGAAAATATTGAATCAATGAAAAAAATTGACATGGAAATAATGTCGTTTTTGGAGACTACATCAACTATGGAATACTCCCACAAAAACCACAAATGAAATATAAATATTCTGAATTAATGAAAAATAATTTATAAAAACAAAAATCATTCCCCATGGATGTGAATAGAGTTATTCACATTCCATTGCAACATGTGAATATATCATTATGAAAATGGGATGAGGGAGAATGAAATTATTTTTGCATGATAGAGAGGGATGTAAGAATATGTAAACACATGAATTAAATGAAAATTGAATACATAACATGGGAAAATACGAAAAAATGATAAAAAGGAATGACATCCAAAAGAAATATCATCCATACCACATAGCATTGGGGTAAATCCTTGTGATATCTCCACTTGTCCTCTACCATGAACCAGTATTTATAATAGTTCTAAATAATCTACATTAACCAATGGGATCCTATACAGGCCAAAAATAAATCATGGTGGTCCCATTGGTAAAAAAATGTGTATTCTCTATTAAGTGGTATTCACTATGGGTAATGTGTCGGGTTGTTATCCATTTAGGAAATTCTTCACATACTACATCATGCATTATCATCCTTCTTATTACATGTCTTCAATTTCAAAAACAAGACAAAAATTTTTGTTTTATATCTCTATTCCCTCATTTTCAAACTTGTTCTTTAATTTTGAGCTTCATGATTGGTTCTTCACATTTCCATAATCTTGTTGTGTCATCAAGACGCCTTAAAAAATCCAGTGTCATGTCTCGCCCAACTCACAAAAATCATCTCTTTTTGTTATTTGTTATCAAACTGGTAATACTTCCACAAAAATTAAAAATATTAAATAACCAAAACAATATTCCATCATATATAGAAACATTTTTTTCTATATTCAAAAATATATGTAAACTATATCTTTTTCTATGTTCTATCCCATAGAGAGTATATAATAATTATTGAATGTATAAAAAGTTAAAAATATAATACTATCAAAACTAAATTTTTTCCATTATTCTTATAAGGATGGGTATTATTTAATGAAACCACTAGAACACAACTAATCCAAGAACTATTAAACACCGCATTATATCAATCTCTCTAAGATCAGTGTAATCTGGGTCCTCTTGGGACTCTATCAAAAGGAATGAAATCTGCAAAAGATACAACATGTATGGGAGATTCCAGTGTAGTGGTGAGTGTATCCATACAATTTAAGAACCCCAAAAACCCAAAATAAATGTGTTAAAATGTATCAAATCATCTTCTCGACGTAATAATAAGGGAACACAAGAGAGAGAGAGAGAGACACCATCTTGAAAACCCATCATCTATACAATACTAGTCAGCTAATCCCAAATGGGCTTCCATACAATGTAGGCATCAACAAGTCAACATATCCATTAAATAAATCATATATACCCACCTCAAAAAAAATGAATCAAATGGTCTCAATGTTATAACCAGTATTTGACTCAAGGATCAAAGGTAACCTACAACAGGAGAACACACTCCATGTCCCTTATATCCTTGATTTCATGTATGATATAACGTTCTCAATTAGGTACTACTCTGGATCCATCTCTATAACAAGAAATAGTGGTCTTATAACTGTTTTCATATGCCCCACACAATCTCATTGTAACCCAAGTAGAGGGACCGACAATTCAACATGACACTATATCCAAGGGACTGATAATGTATAATCATCCCATGAAACATTTTATGTACCTATATGGAGAGACCCACACCTCACCACATTGAGGTAGAACAACATCGAAACTAAGTACCGCACAAAATAAGTGGAGGGATCTGATCCTCATAAATGCGATCTATAGCTGAGGGATTATCTACTCTAGTAGAGGACCTTATCCCCACCTTCACTCTATAATTGGGGAGTTACACTATGTATATGTTGGATCCATAACCTATATGGGGGAATTTTATCTCTACCAATATTATCACAATAGGGGACCCACAACCCAACATGTCAGGGGAGTACTGGACATGGAATTGAGAACCCAAACTCTCATAAAATATCAGATTACTTGCTCTATTTGAACATTTCATATGTGGTATCGAAACTCTTTTTTGAAGGGTTTGTACCAACTCTATGGATAATGGAAACGCACCATGACACCTAAAGTGAGTAAAAATTCAATATGTACAATGAGTATGGAAGGCCTGTTCCCATATTGGATAGGAAAGATTTGTCACTATCCATATTAATGATATGGGCGACCTAGTCCTTGGTCCCATTCGAGGAGTACACAACCCATGAGAAAATCCCCATTTTTTGAGGACATGTACCCTCTATAGTGGAGTTTCATATGTACCAATTTGATAGGAATGAGGGACCATGACCTATAATGAAAGGGGAGTACCAATGCCAGAAATTCTATGATAAACAAATATGACCTAGAGAATAAATCTTGAATCATGAGAAGGCTAATCACTCTTAGCATTCCTCTCATTGCAACACATCAATATGAATAATACCCTTATCCTACAATGATAGTAGATCACCACTCTATCAAACTAAATAGTCTAGGAAAACACATTCATAGATGATAAGGAAATGTATAGACCGTTACATCTCTCCAGTGATCTTCTACGAACAGTTACCATTATTAATCACTAATAACTCATATGAATTCTTGAATCAACCCATGTCATATGCCCAAACCCACCAACATGTGTACCACCATGTTCTATGGATAAACTATATAACATATGTTTCTCGCACACTTAAATCCAATCCCAAACGAAGGATATAAACATCGTGAAATATCTGTAGAATAGTTCATGGTCTATCCTGGTGTCCACATGGCCTCGGAACCCACCTGACCACCTAGTGATATCCTCTTCCACATGTCATAGTTTTTCATGTTCTCTTAAGTAGCATTTACATGTTGTGCATAAATTATCTCCCCTCATCTGGGACCCCTGTTGTTCCCTTCCTTGCATGGCTCAACGATCCCTCTCATCCACATCATGTGTAACCCTAAACCATGATATTTTCTAGTTAATAATCTTCTTAGATATTTTCTCATACTATTCCCTAGTACAGAGCCCCATGTATTTGTTTATGGTTCTTTAGATTCACACGACCAAGCTCATTTTCACAAGATCCATGGACATGTCCCTCAGCCACATGACATGGAATCACAAAATTGAGTGTACCCCCAGTACATGATGGAGGGTCGAAAAACTTCATATTCCATGAATGAGATGAACACAAGGTTTATTACCCATAAAAACACATTGTATGATTTATAATTCTGAACCATAATTCCCTTTTACCCACCCGAAACTTTTCGGTTTCCATCGAAACCAACAAATCTACACCCAAGAGATCTCATTTAGTCATAATAAAAATAAAAAACCATAAAATTATGCATTAATTTTTAATTGAGAGATAAAACAAAAATCCAAATTCATCATGGTGAATCGACGAAATAAAAGGTGTATATATTTTCTCTAAACCCCATTTAATGATGATCCAGGGGTGTTCTCCATCAACATCGATGATTGTAAGTTCCTTCTATTGTCGGTTTCTCCATAGTTTGTATGTCGCGAATGGGGGGTCTTATACTTATGCTTCACACACTATATAAATGGATGGGGTGACGGTTTATTTATTTAATATTTATTAAATCAAGAAAATATATTTTACAACATGCTAATGCTTCCTCTTAATAGGCACCACATGATGTAAATAATTATGTTTTACATTGGGTAAAACCATCATTTTTAACATTACCATGGTCTTCTATTTTAAATATGAAGATTGAATCAATTTTCAAAACTCATTTAGAATGAAACATTTTGAAAATAATTTTTTATATTTAATATTATTAATATCACTACACTCACACTCTCTTGGACCCAAAATCAAATGTAGACTCAGCACTTTGATTCGGAAATGTTACTGTATATATCCCAATTCCATACACATAGAATCTGAGGACGCTACAATAGAACTATATCTTATCCACCATAATCTAAATTTTTCATTAGTAGCTTTCATAGAAGAATAATTAAATGTGATTAAATCCCACTATTATATCATCCCTATGATCAAGGGAATGTGATATATGATATGGTAATATCATATTATACAATCCCCCACCCCCTTAGACATCCCCACCCCCCTGGACACACGCCCACCCCTGGATATCCCCTATCCCCCTAGACAATCCCCCACCCCCTTGAACATCCTCCCACCCACTTGGATAGCCCTCCCACCACCTGGATATCCCCCACCCCCTAGACAGCCCCTACCCCCTAGGTAGGACCCCACCCCTTTGACATCCCCCACCCCTAGAGACCCTCCCACCCCTACAGCATTGGACACCCTCCAACCCCCTAGACAGTACCCCATGCCCATTGATAGTCCCCAATCTCACCCCCACCGATGGACATCCCCTCCACCGCTAGACACCCCTAGACCATGTACATCCCCCCACCCCGTAGACCCCCCCCCCCCAATGAAACCATTACTATGCTCTGCCAATGTTTGATATAAGCAAAATCCATAAAAGAAGCAGACCAAAATTCGATAAGATTTCATACCAGAAAAACATCAGAACTAAACCAAAACATGAAGAACCATATAATAATTAAACATTAACATATATAACATTCAAAAAAAATGTCAACTAAAACTACCCTAAATCCAACCAAAACAACTACCAAATACTCAATTATAATAAAAATATTAAAAATTACATTTTACACAAACAAACAAAAATCGAATAAAACCTATAAAATAATTTTAAAACATTACTTGTAAGTGTTTGACCTCATGAGAACTATAGGTTTTAGGGTAATCCAATAGCTAAAAATTAAACTGATAGTAGTTAACATGTATAATAAATATATCAAATGAAATACTATAGAAAATATTATAAGGAAATCATACAAGGTCAAACATCACTAGTGTCCCAGTTGTAATTATTTCATACATAAATATTAAAATATAATATATATATATATTAAATAATTCCTTTTTGTTCCTGAAAATTTGGTTTATGTGAGTGTCTATTCAAAATATGATTTTTACATAACACATCAAAAAGTACAAATTATAAATGGATATTTACCATTACTTTTACATATTTGATATTGGTACTATTTTTCATCATGTTATATTTAATGTAAACCCATCACTTGTTAGAGAATTATAAGATTGAGATAAATTAAAAATTCAATATAATATATATGATTAAAAAATTATTACATACTTTTCCAACATATTCTTAAAACATCCTCGTACATCTCCATGGACTGAGTATGTCCAATAATGTGTTTTCTCCCTTTGACAAAAAAAACCTAACTTCCAAGGATCCCATATATAAAACAAAATTAATGGTTAGAGGTTTTTATGTGAAATGATAATGAAGCCTTTCCAAAATATATTTTTCATACCTCTCACAAAAAGGTATCATCTGACACTATGTGATTATATTCTTTTCAAATCGTTAAAAAAAACTAATGTGTTCATTGTTACTCATCTAATGCATGTGCTTCAAGGGAAATAAAATGTGGGTCCATGAATCCATATACATATATCCACTCATTCTTCTCAAAAATGTTATAAAGATAGAAAGTACAAAAAAGAATAATTATACATTTTTAATACATGTAATTCAGGGAATGGTGTTAAGAATAACATGGAAAAAATATTCACCACATTGATTCCCAACTTATCTTCAGTAACAAGCTCCATGATATAATTTTTCGGAATCCCCAAATTTATTTCACGTCCAAATACATGAGCTTCCAATTGAAACTCATAATGATCATCCAACAAATTTGAATATTTTGAAAATATTTGAATACAACTATAATCTATATCTAATGTCCTAGTCATTTGTCTTTGTTTTTTTCAACAAAGTATTTCATTAACTTTGAGGTATTCCTATGAACCTAAATAGAAAAATATAATGTTTTTTAATTGTTAAAACAACAATAATAAAAATTAAAATAAATGATATAACATATATACATATATCGTAATGAGTCACAAAAGTTTGGATGGCCAAACTAAAATGTGGCTGATACTATCTCTAGCTGTCATCTTTTCATCTGTAGGTAATGGTACTTGAGCTGATCTATCTATAATATCTTATAGTTGGACCATATGATTCTCTACATTTAAATATTGATGATGAACTATATCTCCTATATGATATTCCAACCCATATGTAACTATATGATGATGAGGATCATCAACATACAACTACGAAAAAGTAGAAAGATGTGGAAGAAAATTAGGACAAAAAATGGTTTCGCAGGTTGAGGTGGGGTAGTGGGATCTACGGTGGAGGTGGAAGATAAATATTGAGGTCTGAAGGGGTGGGGGGGAGGGGAGTGGCAGTCTGAAATTTTCTTTGCATCTCTGCAAACATAGACTATACCAAGGCTCTAATATTTTCCTCCATAGTCGCAATGATACCATGTACATCAACCTCAATGGATTCAATTTTTTTATAAAGACCTTCAGTGGAAGATATTGAATAACAGGGAAACACTTTTCTATGGATACACCCGTCAGATATCATCATACACAGCTGGGGTGTTTGGGCTTTCCCAATTCAGTAGATAAAATATGTTTCCGCTCAGAAGTTGTAATTACCTCCTGTGAGCTCTACTCCTCAAGAGATTCCTTTATTAATATATTTAACATTAATGTATTGATTAAAAGTATATAAATAATATAATTAACTTAAATAAAAATAATAATTATATATCTATCCTATCAGCAACAATTTTTGATTCATCAAAAATATATTTCCCCTTTTTTCCCATATGAGCTATCTTTTATTTCAAATGTCTAGATGGAGTGGATGATGTGGAATCCTTCCAAGACCATGAAGACACAACTCTCAGTTTTTGTGATTTTCCCTCCATCATTTGTTCTTCCAATAATGTATACTGTCTCTAAGATAAAATATGAGGGTATACATTTTTAGATTGGATCTCCTGATTAGATGTCCTTGTTTGCTATAAATTTAGAATAATAATTCATTAAAAAAAATAGTAATATGATGATTAATATAATAATTATCATATATTCTTACATTTCCCTTACCAAAAATGAAACTTTTTTTATACTTTCAATAAATTGTCTCTATGTGTCTTCATCTATGAAATGATATATATAACATGGATTGTCATGATTCCTATGACCAAAAATGAAATCATATGTGAGGGTTGATTTTAAATCCCTCCATCCCCTTAAAGCCATCGATAAACATTTCATCGGGACTCCTAAAGTGTTAGGAATATAAAATGTCTTATGAATAAAAATAGGTAAACCATATTATACTAGAAACATTTAAGGATTAGTCAAAAAATACAATGATCATAGAAAAATAATCTATCACAACTGAGATATTATTTCTTTTTCCACACATCTCCAATCATCATGAAAAATGCATACTATGTCTATACCCTAATTTGACACCAAACTATTAAAATGTTTTGCATTTGGACCGCTAGTAATAACATCATCATTATACTCAACGAGTATCCTCTAGTCCTAGATATGGGAAATTGATAATTTTAGTAAACGTGTGAAGTTGCGTTTAATTACTCTTAAACCCTTCTTTTTCATTATGGAAGCACATGTGGACGATTAGGGAACATCATGAGGAGCTTGTGAATGTTCCTCCCCAGAGGTATGATCATGGTGCTCATCTCTAGAATCATGTGGTTGATCAAGTGATTTATATGTCATTATCCGTCAAATGAAAAAGAAAACATTAATTCACAAATATAAAAATTCAAATATTACAATACTAATGTAAATAATAAATGGAAAACTAAAATATGTTACGTAATAATAACATGGTAAATTTAGAAAGTATGTTAAAAAATGGTAAATATGGTAAAAACGGTAAATGTGGTAGTGTATCTTTTATTCAACAAAATCAATAAATATATAATCTTCGTAATGTTAAACTATGGTAAAATATGGTAAACATGGTAAATATGGTACGCATGTTAAACAGTTGTAAACATTGTAAACATGGTAAACATGGTAGTGTAATTGTATTTCAAAAAATTCAATAAATATATAAGTTACGTAATTTAAACTATTTAATCTATGGTAAACATGTTAAAAATGGTAAACATTGTAAACTTGGTAAACATGTTAATGTAATTTTGTAAAGACTCGGAAATTTCAAGGAATTTTTTTTTTAAATTCTTTGGTATTTTTCAAGTACACAGTTTTTGACGGCACATGATTCCAAGGCCCGGTGTGCCCGGAATCAATTTTCGAAGTTTATCTCGGGTACGTTCAGTGAATGAACGAGCGGGTTTTTTCTAACTTTTGAACCATTGTTCGGAATTAAAATCGGAGAGCACCGATAAATTCTCAGCACTGGGATTCATTTAGGCGATGCATAACTTCATCCATAAAGGGTGGGATGAAAAAGATAAGTTTTTAGACATTCAGAAAAAAAATTATATATAATAAAATAAATATAAGTTATTTTATTCTTTTTCTTCCACCGTCGAGCGACAGTTGGCGGAATCGCAACGTAACGACGATCAATAAATGAGGTTCATTTAATGACTCGTCCCTTTGGTTGTGTAACAACAACTCCCGTGTGTTTAATAGGTTCATGAATTTAGGCTCATTAATGAACCATAATAATGAACACAACATGAGGATTAATTATTTTATTAATCAACCCTTTGGAAAACAATTTGAGAACCCGCGGGAGGAAGCTCTGACGAAACTCCAACGACACCGGCATCCGACGAAGAACGACGAAGAATGCCGGTTCCTCAGAGATCGACGAAGCACCAACAAACATCTTCGCCGCAGCTAGAGAGGAGACACCACAACCTCCTTGACATGCCTCGATGATGCCTACAATACTCTTCTCTATGACGCCGTGTACCGTGACGCTGATGATCTTCTTCCTGGTTTAGGTAGGGGATTTTTGAAATTATATGTCCTTTCTCATGAGAATTATACCAGCGTGCTTGGAATTAGTTAGTTTGGTGGTTCTATAACCCTCTGAAAAGGTGGGTTCGGGTTAACGAACAAGCCCGACTCACCGCTACTTTTTTCTTGTTGTGCGGAACAATTGGCGATGATGAAGTGGGGCTGTAATGGTGATTGGAGGCCTTCCCAGTAATCTACGGGTCTCGGGACGACTGCAGGCGCATATAGGAGCAAGAACGGACCACCGGAACGGCTCCGCTGGCCCGTAGAAAACTCTGGCGGCGTGGGTTGCCGGCGTGGCAGTGCAAGTCACCGGCGTGGCAGCACCGGCGGCAGCAGGCGGCCGGATCCCGCGGCTGCGCGGGGTCTGGGGGAGGACGAAGCGCCCACCACGTCTGCGGATCGCAAAAGGAGGGGGGACCACTTCCCCCCCTACTCGGCCCGCTGGACAAGACAACGCACCCCCCAGGTGGGCCGGGGTGGGTTGTGTGGACTGGTCCGTGCCACACCCGGCCGGGTCGGGTCGACCGAGGGGGGGTTGGGCCGGGTCGGACCGGGTCGGACCGGGCCCAGACCCCCCATTTCGGACTGCTTTCGGTCTTTTGCCCACATATTGGGCTATAGAACTTCGATCCATGCACTATAAGTTCCGTTGGGGTCCTTGGTTCGATTCGGTCATTTTGGTATATTACACTCATGGTTTAGGAGAACTTTGGGTATGACCGGGTTGGTTCGAACACGAAACCAACCGGGCCCTCGGAGCGGAAACGCTTATAACTTGAGCTCCGGACGTCTGATTGACACGCCGTCGACTTTGTTGAATTTATCTTACTTATATAGTTCTTTTGGAATACTCCTCACGAGGTTTGGGCACAGATGGAGTATGTTTGGGTTGGTTTTAGCTTAAAAACCAACCGGGCCCCTAGGACGGAAAAGGCAATAACTCTCAGACCAGGCTTCCGATTGACCCACCGTCTGTCACGTTTGGTTTCTTTGATGCAACAGAACATTGTGGTAAATCAACTCTGGAATTCGTGATAGTTGATTTATCGACCCCCTTGGCTCGTGGAGTGGACCCTCCTGGAATCGAGCGTGTTGTGTGCGGGAACGCTAGAGCTAGCTGCCACTGCATCGACTTCTGTACTGGAATCCTCTGTTGGTTCGACAGCAACGGTGACCATACTGGAATCCTTTGTGGGATCGACGGTGATGAGTACTGTTCTTGTATCCTATGTGGGTCTGACAGTATTGACCTCTGTACTTGTATCATGTCTGGGTCTGGCAGAGTAGCTGGTCTTGTATCCTTTGTGGGTCTGACAGATTAGCTGGTCTTGTATCCTATGTGGGTTTGACAACTTAGATGAATCAGTGGCTACATCTGATCATCTCTATCGCCTTAAGAAGTGTATACCTGTGTGAGATGAGTCTTGGCTACAATCATTATCATCAATGTGATTGTCTTGCTTTCCTGTGTGGACTGGGTGGTGTTGTTCTTATGTGGACTGAGTTGTGTTATCCTTTATAGACTAAGTTGTGCTTTCCTTTGGACTGGATGGTGCTTGGGCATGAGATTTGGAGATGAACTGTAACCAATGACTTAGGTATATGTATGTACATATACCTTAGTAGTGTTGTTGATACTCTGTGATTGTATATTTCCATTTTGGTTTATCCTTCGTGGATTCTGAGAGACCTTCAGGGGTCTCGGGGTCCCTACTGAGTATCGTATACTCATTCCTACAAGGGCTATGCCCGCACTACATTGTGTTGGATGCAGACGACGGACAACACTGGTTGAGGTGAAGGCTTGTGGAGCTGGACGGTACCTGGAGGTGGACCTCTTGGCGGGGCGTACACGAAGCGGACGACCGGACCCGAGGAGACGAGGAGACTATCTGTACCCAACCTTCAGGTGGGATTTCTGTAGGATGACTCAGTATTGCTGTTTTACTTACTGCTGTTGTACTTTCCTTTCAGTTGTGCTTTACTTTCAGTTGGGTATGTATACTGGCCCATTTACATTACAGCACTTACCATGTACTCAATTTTACTTAGTGTTACTTTGCTTGTGTACTATATTGTGCATGTTACTTCATAAAGGAAATTCCTTCCCTTCATTTGGGATTTTCACCTCTAGTGCTAGTCGCCATCCCCTGGACTATGGAAGGCGGGCTTGGGGTAGTCACGGCACGGGCCTCGAGGACAGGTCGTAACAAATTGGTATCAGAGGAGTCGGTTCTACCGCAGAACGTAGGACTCTGATAATTTCTTTTCTGTGAAGCAATGGGGTTTAGAGTATTGAGAGTGGTTATCAGTCAAGGGAGTCCAGTGTTGGTGTGGTGGCTGACGTATCCATACACCCGGACCCTGACTTCTGATTTCCGACTCAGTGCATGAAAACATTGATTGCTTGTGTGTTTCATAAGATTTCTTTGTGATTACTTTGTGTTAGATCACAAGGTGTACTGTATTAAACGAGGTATACCTGTTTCTTTTCAGGATAGCCTCATGACGACAGCCAGCTAGGGTTCTGAGCTTTGTGCGAGATGGCAGCCCGACGAGGGATGAGGCCTCGGTGCAGGGCCCCATTATAGCGGAGGCACTGGTGGTACCTCTACCCGCCGAGCCACCGATGCTACCCGCCCCAGCGGTGGAGAGTGCACGCTGCCTGAGCATGTTGCATGAGTTTCAGAGATAGAGGCCGCCTAGGTTCCGCAAGGAGATGGATCCTCAAGAAACCGAGGATTGGATGGTGGCTATCGTCAGAGTCTTCAGGTTGGTAGGGACACCAGCAGACCTCTTGGTGATCCTCGCCGCGAGTCTCCTTCATGTAGTAGCAGGTAGATGGGGGAGGATGATGCACCAGGTGCACGATGAGGCATCTCTTCTTTTGATGGACTTTGAGAGCCTCCTCCACTCGGACTTCGTTCCAACCACCCTCCGTGCAGTGCACATCCAGGAATTACTACAGCTGTGGCAGGGCAGCATGTCAGTATCCCACTACTCGGTGAAGATTACCGACCTCTCGCGCTACTCCACGGACATGGTACGAGACCCATTCTTCAGGGCCTGGACCATTGAGTAGGGGCTGAGGCATGATATTAGAGCTTCGAGGATTCCACTCAGCATCCCGAATCAGGACGGGGTGCTGGAGCGGGCCCTGGTAGTGGAGAGCTTTCTCGCCGAGCAGCCGTCAGCAGTGAGACCTACCGGAGGATGGCACGGAGCGGAGACTTCTGCAGCTGGCAGTCGACAGATGATGCAGGGGTCCATGCAGACCAGTCCGTCTGGTGAGCGACCTCAGGACACGGGTTCGGCTGTGCGGGACACTCGGCGTAGATCCAGCCTTCCGAGGAGCATACAGTGTTATGCATGCGGGGGGAAGGGCCACATGGCTTGTGGCTTGCTGATCCTCCATGCAGATGAGTAACAGACAGTGGACGGACATCCGAGGTAGAGGCATAGGTTCGACCGTGGTAGTCTGCAAGGAGTAGGAGGACGAGGCATTGGATCTAGCCGAGCAGTAGGTGGTGGACGACGCTTCGAGGCTCTACCAGCACCACCCCTAGGAGGTCCACCCCGACCATATGGAGCTGGCGGTAAGAGGAAGGCTCAGGTTTATGCCGGACGGTTTATGACCACGGCGCACCCAAGATTATTCGAGGTACTATCTATGTCTACTCCACCCTTGATGATGTTCTTATATACATAGGAGCGAGTCATTCTTTTATTTCCACTGCCCTTGTTTGGAGCTCGGAGGTTCTGGAAAATCCGTTGGCTCGATCCTTGCGGCTAGAGACTCCTACAGGAGCAGACTCGATAATTACGCACTAGTGCCGGCAGTGTGAGCTTACTCTAGGAGGCGAGATCTTCAACTGGGATCTTCTTGTAGGGGCGTTGAGGCCTTACGACTTCATCTTGGGTATGGACTGGTTATCTACAGTATATGATCAGATTGACTGTATTAGGTGCAAGGTGCGGTGTGTCCACACCGATGGGAGCAGGTTCACCTTCACTGGTGAGAAGGGAGCCATTGCAACACAGGATGGACTCAAGCAGAGGAGAGGACTTCCCATCGCTCATTAGTTGGCTACTCTCATCCTAGAAGCAGTTGACGAGCGGAGTTCGAGTTTTCCTGTTGTGGTGGATCAGTATGCGGATGTTTTTCCTGAAGATGTTCCAGGACAACCTCCTCGTAGAGAGGTAGACTTTTATATTGACATGTACCTCGGGACAACCCCGATATCCACTCCAGCATATTATATGGCTCCTGCTGAGCTTCGAGAGCTACGGGTACAGCTGGAGGACTTGCAGGGCAAGGGATTCATCCGACCCCTAGTTTCACCCTGGGATTCCCCGACACTGTTCGCCAAGAAGGCAGATGGGAGTTTGCAACTGTCTGTCGACTACCGTCGCCTGAACCAGGTGACCGTGAGGAACCAGTATCTGCTTCTGAGGATTGACGACCTCTTTGACCAGCTCAAGGGAGCACGATGGTTCTCGAAAATAGACCTCAGGTCAAGCTATCATCAGCTCCAAGTTCGGGATGAGGATGTGTAGAAGACGGCCGTCAGGTGTCGGTATGGAAACTATGAGTTCCTGGTCATTCCCTTCGTTGTGACCAACGCTCCAGTAGTGTCATGAGTCTCATGAACAGGATATTCCAGCCCTACCTCGATCGGTTTTTCGTAGTCTTCGTTGATGACATACTGATTTACTCGACTACTAAGGAGGAGCACACCTACCACTTACAGGTTGTACTGGATACACTCTGAGAGCAAGCAGCATTATGGTATGCTCTCGAAGTTCCAGTTCTGACTTCAAGATATCCACTTCTTGGGGAACGTCATATCAGAGGTGGGATTTTTAGTGGATCCCGTGAAGGTCGAGGCGATACTTGCTTGGGAGCCACCTAGGAGCGTGACGGAGGTGCGGAGTTTCCTAGGTCTGGCTGGGTACTATCGGAGATTTTTGCTAGACATTTCCAGAGTTGCATCACCGATTAAATCTTTGAAGAAGATGGGCAAACCCATCGTGTGGTCAGACAGATGTCAGTTGAGCTTCCAAGAGCTGAGGCAGAGATTGGCCAGTATGCCCATCTTGAGGCTACTAGAGGAGGGCATATGGTATGTAGTTTACTGCGACACATCAGGGACCAAAATCAGGTGTGTCCTGACGCAGGAGCGAGCAGTGATCCCTTATGGTTCACGTTAGTTGAGGAAACGTGAGGAGAACTATGCTACCCATGACCTAGAGTTGGCAGTCGTGGTCTTCTCACTGAATATGTGGCGACACTACCTGATTAGCAAGAACTTTACAGTCTATTCTGACCACCTGAGTCTTAGGTACATCTTCTCATAGAAGGAAATCATCCTGAGATAGCGGCGAGGGCTTGAGTTCCTCCAGGACTATGACTTTGAGATAGTCTGTACTCTTGGAAATGGGAATGTAGTAGCCAATTCTCTCTACAAGAGGAAGGGAATTCAGCTACTTGTAGAGGCGACAAAGCAGCTACCCGCGTTGAAGATATCCTTCATGGATAGGGATGGATCAACCTTTCTATAGTCTCTCACAGTCACTCCTCTACTACATCAGCGGTTCATAGAGGCACAATATGGAGATTTTGACTTTGAGGTGCGACATGCTCAGATATCCTTCGGGCTAGCACCTGATTGATATTTTGAAGGAGGAGAGCATGATGTCCTCTTCAGGGGACGTACCATGGTGCCAGTTGCACTGCAGGAGGAAGTTCTGAGGGAGTTTCACACTTCCCCTTTATTGGTAAATCCTGGAGTGGCAAAGATGTACCAAGACCTCAGACGACAACAATGGTGGTCGGGTATGAAGAAGGTTGTAGCAGAGTTTGTTTCTTGATGCCTTACTTGTTAGCAAGTGAAGGTGTATCACCATGTACCAGAGGCTTGGTACAGCCCTTAGAGGTTCCAGAGTGTAAGTGGGATGAGATATCTATGGATTTTGTGATGGGGCTTCCATGTACTTCTAGAGGACATGACTCCATCTGGGTGACTGTAGACCGACTCACCAAGTCGTCCCAATTCCTTCCGATAAGAGATCACGTTTTAGTAGAGATCTTGGGACACCTCTACGTTCAGGAGATCATATGTATTCATGGTGTGCCATCATCAATCATCTCCGATCGAGATTCTCGCTTTACTTCCCAGCTTCGGAATGGGTTCCGGGAGGCTTTTTTGATGAAACTATGCCTGAGCACCGCCTTTAATCCTTAGACGGATGGCCAGACGGAGAGGACCATTCAAACTCTCGAGGACATGCTTTGTGCATGTGTACATGACATTGGTTTCAACTGGGAGGATCACCTACCCTTGGTGGAGTTTGCGTACAACAACAGCGATCACTCCACCATCGGGATGTCACCTTATGAGGCACTATACTGATGACCATGAAGATCACCTCTATGCAGGACTGGCCCGGGGGAGTTAGCATTTGTAGAACCATAGATGGTTCAGGCTATGACGGAGAAGATGCAGATCATCTAGGAGCAGATGAGAACTGCACAGAGCAGAAAAAAGTCCTATGCTGAAAGTAGATAGAGACTACTGGAGTTCAAGGATGGTGACCACGTTTTCTTAAGAGTCTCACCTCCACATGGATTTCAGAGATTTGGCCAGAGTGGAAAGTTATCTCGGTGATTCATCGTGTCTTTCTAGATCCTTAGTAGAGTAGGCAAGGTGGCTTACTGCCTAACCCTTCCACCTCAGTTGAACCGGGTGCATGACGTCTTCCACGTATCTCAACTCAGGAGATACGTTCTTGACCCGACCCACGTCATTGATCATGGGGAGCTGGACATCGATGATGGGGCTACGTTCACGAAGGTCCCAGTGGAGATCATGGATTAATAGGAGCGGGTCCTACGTGGAAGATCGATTCCTCTGGTGCACATATGTTGGCAGCACAGGAACCTCCAAGAGAGCACATGGGAGTGGGAGGTGAATATGCATGCTCAGTACCCTCATTTGTTCCCCAAGTTTATGTTGTAACTTTACTGGGATGTAAAGCCCTGAGGTGGGAGTCATATATAGACCCGGAAATTTCACGGATTTTTTTTTAAAATTATTTGGAATTTTTCGAGTACGTAGTTTCTGAAGGCGCTTGATTCCGAGGCTGGGTGTTCCCGGAATCAATTTTCAAATTTTAGCTCGGATACGTTCAGTGAACGAATGAGCGGATTTTTCTAACTTTTGAACCGGTGCTCGGAATTAAAATCAGAGAGCACTGATGAATTCACAGCGCCGAGATTCGTTTAGGTGATTCTTAACTTCAACCATCAAGGGTCGGACGAATAAGATATGTTTTTATACTTTCAGAAAAAGAATTATATATAATAAAATAACTATAACTTATTTTATTATTTTTCTTCCACCGTTGAGTGACAGTTGGAAGAATCGCAGCGTAATGACGATCAATAAATGAGGGCCATTTAATGACTCGTCCCATTGGTTGTGTAACAAAAATTCCTGTCTGTTTAATAGGTTAATTAATTTAATCTCATTAATGAACCATAATAATGAACACAACGTGAGGATTAATTCTTTTTTTAATCAATCCTTTGGCGAACAATTTGAGAACCCCCGGGAGGAATCCCTGACGAAACGCCAATGACACCGGCCTCCGATGAAGAACGAATAAGAATTCGAGTTCCCTAGAGATTGATGACGCGCCACCAAACCTCTTCCCCGTGGCAATAGAGGATACACCGCTTCCTCCTCGACGCACCCTGACGACGCCTACGATCCTCTTCTATGTGAAGCCATGTACTGCAATGCTTACGATCGTCTTCCTGGTTGAGGTAGGGGATTTTGGAAATTATATGTTCTTTCTCATGATAATGATACCCTCGTGCTTGGTATTAATATGTTTGGTGGTGCTATAAACCTCTGACATGGTGGGTTCAGATTAACGAACAAGACCAACTCACCGCTACTTTGTTCTTGTTGTGAAAAACAATTCGTGACGATGAAGCGAGGCTGTAATGATGAATGGAGGCCTTCACAGTAATCTACGGGTCCCGGGACGACTGCAGGCGCAGACGGGAGAAAGAACAGATCACCAGGACGGCTCCGGTGACCCCAGAAAACATTGACGGCACGGGGCGCTGGCACGGTAGCGCCGGCGGCCGAAGGCGGCGGCCGACACTGGCCGGCCGCACAGGATCTGGAGGAGGATGTGGCTCCCACTGCGTCCGCAGAGCACAAAAGGAGGGGGGACGCCTTCCCCCCCCCCCAGCTCGGCCCACTGGCCGAGCGAGCTCACCCCATAGCAAGGCCGGGACCGGTCGTGCGGACTGGGCCGGGCCGCGCCCCGCCTGGTCGAGTCGCGCCTTCCCGGGCCATACCCAAACCTGGGTCGGGTCGACCTGGGAGGGTTGGGTCGGGTCAGGTCGGGCCCATATCCTCCATTTTGGACGGCTTTCGGTCATTTTCCCACATCATGGACTGCAGACCTCTGATCATCGCACCATCAGTTTCATTGGGATCCTTGTATCAAGACAGTCATTTCGTTATATTACACTCATGGTTTCGGATAACTTTGGTAATGGCCGGGTTGGTTCGAACACAAAACCATCCAGGGCCTCGGAGTGTAAACGCTTATAACATAAACTCAGGATGTCCGATTGATGTGCCATCGACATTGTTTAATTCCTCTTAGTGAGACGGTTCATTTGGCTTACTCTGCTTGAGGTTTGGGCACAACTGGAGTACGGTCGGGTTGGTTTTAGCTTAAAAACCAACCGGGCCCCTGGGACGGAAGAGCCAATAACTCTCTGATAGGGCATCTGTATGACACACTGTCTGTCACGTTGGGTTTCTTTGACGAGAATGAACATTGTGATACATAAACTCTAGACTTCTAGATGGTTGATGTATTGAACCCCTTGGCTCGTAGATCAGACCCTCCCAGAATCGAGCGTGGTGTGTGCGGGAACCTTAGAGCTGGCTGCGACTGCATCGACTTCTGTACCGGAATCCTCTGTGGGTTTGACAGTGATGACGATCGTACTGGAATCCTCCATGGGTTCAACGGCAATGACTACTGTTCTTGTATCCTATGTGGTTCTGGCTGTATTGACCTTTGTACTTGTATCATGTGTGGGTCTAGCAGAGTAGCTGGTCTTGTATCTTTAGTGGGTCCGACAGCTTAGCTGGTCTTGTATCCTATGTGGGTTCGACAACTTAGATGAATCAATGGATACATCTGAACATCTCTATCACCATACGAAGTGTATACCTATGTGAGCTGAGTCTTGAATACAATAATTATCATCGATGTGATTGTCTTGCTTTCTTGTGTGGACTGGGTTGTGTTGTTCCTATGTGGACTGAGTTGTGTTATCCTTTTTTGACTGAGTTGTTCTCTCCATGTGGACTGGATGGTGCTTGGGCCCGAAAGTTGGAGATGAACCGTATCCAATGACTTAGGTATATGTATGGGCATATACCTAAGTAGTGTTATTGATACATTGTGATTGTATCTTTCCTTTGTGTTTTATCGTTCATGGATTCTGAGAGACCTTTGGGGGTCTCGGGGTCCCTACTGAGTATCGTATACTCACCCCTGCACGGGCTATTCCCGCACTACGTTGTGTAGGATGCAGATGATGGACATCACTGATCGAGGTGGAGGCTTGTGGATCTAGACAGTACCCGGAGGTGGACCACTTGGTGTGGCGTACACGGAGCGGACGTCTAGACCCGCAGAGCTGAGGAGACTATTTGTACCCACCCTTCAAGTGGGATTTCTGGAGGACGACTCGGTATTTCTTTTTTACTAACTGTTGTTGTACTTTCCTTTCAGTTTTACTTTACTTTTAGTTGGGTTTGTATACTGGCCCATTTACATTACATCACTTACCTTGTACTCAATTTTACTTAGTGTTACTTCTCTTGCGTACTTTGTTGTGCGTGTTACTTCATAAAGGCAATGCCTTCCCTTCTTTTGGGATTTTCGTCTTTGGTGCTAGTCTCCAGCCCTTGGCCTATTGATGGCGGGCTTGGGGTAGTCACGGAATGGGCCCTGAAGCTGGGTCATGACAAATTTTCATCCAACAAAATCAATATAAATATATGTTATATAATGGTAAACATGATAAAATAAACAAAAAAATTTAAATTGAATAGAATTTTCTAAAAATATATGAAAATAAAAAATGTAAACAACAAATAATCATATAATACCTGTAATATTAGGAATGTAAAAATGTATTTTTTTTTCAAAAATCCTTCATCATGATTTTTCTTTATGGAACAAAACATTCATTTAACATGAACGTCATTATTTTTTCCTAATCAGTCATTGGAAGTAGTGATCTCACATTAATATACATCTTCATCAAGTTGATATTCTCCTACATATTGTTTATCCCTTGTAAAACAATAGAACACTACATATCTGATTTATCAACAACATATGAAACCTATTTTTCATGTGTTTCCATTATAAAATATTTTTTTGTGCCTTCCAATCAATTTAGAATAACAATTGTCATTCCAAATTCATCGTGTCTGATACTGTTTTTACTGATAATCCAATTACAGCTAAAAATAAGATCTTTAATTTTAATGTATTCATCCTCCCATAATATTTCAAGGACTCCATAATATTCACTTGATGTAGAAATTGGGATTCTATATTTATAACTCAAAAATACATTGTTTCTACAAACACCAAAACACCACTATTCTAAATTGTACATCTATTGTCATGAGCTTTCGTATGAAATGTATACCCATTAATGTCATACCCAAACCATGTTATCACATTTAAGTTTGTACCACCAACTTACCATCTTAATGTCTCTAATAAATATGATCTCCCAAGCACAGTCTTTTTAGACCATGGAAAAAATGTTTTATTGTGCTCATTCAAAATCCACATTTCTTTTTTCTTTGGATAACATTGTTTCAACTCATTAATACGTAACATGATATATGGTTGAGAATTAGAATTTGTTATTTAATATGTATAATACAACCTTCTTCATCTTTTTAGCTGAGAATGATTTTATTTTCATGCCAAGAATCACCATTCCCTCATTATTAACTCATTCATTGAAAGATGGAGGGAAAGCATATTGCACCGCCATAGCCAATTACATGGAAAAAAACTAAAAATCCTCTAGAAAAATATACTTTTCTATAATGGAGGCTTTTGGGTGATATATATTCTTAACATACCCCTTTAATATTTTCTGATACCATTCAAAAGGATACATCCATCGAACATATACAGGTCCACAACATTTTATTTCTAAAACAAGATGAAGAATTAAATTCACCATTATATGAAAAAAAATATGGAGGAAAATAAATTTCCAATTGACAAATTATATAAATGAAATCCTTTTCTAGAATGTTCAAATCATTCACATTAATCATATTATTATAAATTTAATTGAAAAAATTACTCATCATTAGTATAGTCTTACTGACACAAATGGTCTATATTCCACACAACGCATTTGGTAGAAGTTGTTACATCAGGACATGAAAATAATGAGATTTCATACCTATAGACATCAAATCATTCAAAGAGACAATGTTTTTTACATTTTTTGAATAACCATTATGTACTTTGATATCATTTAGACACTAACAAAAACAAATTTTCTCCCTCTTGGATAATGTGTGACATGCCAGGGGAAGAAATGTTAAAATTCCATTAGGAGTGGTAGCTAACACCGAACGAATTCCCCTTGATAGTATGTCTAATCTTGCAATCAAATCATATTTATTATTTCCTTTAATATCTAAAAATATTCTAATCAAACTATCATAGATATTATTTTCAATGTGCATGACATCAATATTATGTATCATATCATGATATCTCTAATATGGTAGCTCAAAAATGTTGACCTTTTCTTCCATATATTTCTATCATTTCCCGATTAAGGTGTCATTCCCAATGTTACATCGAGGTTTTTCACGTTCTCAAAATACACAACATGGGATAAAGTTTTTCCAAAAATATCAAATACTTTTGATCCATTAAATTCCTTTTTTAGTCTTCGATAAAAGTTATCCATAGGAAAAAACTTTTGATGACCCAAGTATATTGTTTTCCTCCCATGATACAATTTATAATATGAAGTCTAATGTTATAAAATTGGACATGCATTATAACCCTAAACACTGTATCCAGTGAAATTTCTAAATGCTGGTAAGTCATTTATATTGAACATAAGAACTACATGTAGTTGAAAATATTCTCTTCTATAAGAATCATTCACCCTAATACCATCCTCTTAAAAAATATTTATATCATCAATCAAAGGTAAAAATATCATATCAATATCAATTTGGGGTTGCTTCCGAACAAAGATCATTATACTCAACATGACATACTTTCACTTCATACAATCTTTAAGAGAGTGGCTGTAAATTAACAATAAAACAGACTGTGAACAATGTTTTCTACTAAGGGTTAGGTATGGATTCATTCCATCTGTGCACAGCACAATACTGAGATTTTTTTTTCAAGTCCAAACGTAATACACTGCTCATCAATTTCCTTTTATTGTAGATAATTAGCTGGATGACATTTTTTCCATCACATATCCTCTCATCAGAATGCCATCTTAACCTTCTTTCAACATGTAATTTAGCAAATAAATGTTTCAATTGATGAATTACATGTTGATATCAAAATACCCTGGTAGGGATCTCAGTAATATCTACATCATCCTATGGTATATTTTTTCAAATTATAGCATGATATCTCAAATTTAAGACACTTCGACAGAAATTCATATTCCATCATATTTATCCTATAGTCATTCAGTCATTCATGTATTTTCTAGTATCCTAATCCCATCAAACATAATATTTTAATGGCCTTATAATGGGAATATGGAATATCGTTTTCTTTTGGAAGAATGCATTTTATCAATTGTATCAGCTTTGTAAAACGTATGTCTATCCATACATTTTTTTCCATCATATTAATCAATAATAACACAGCTGACAAAACCATACAATCCAAACAATCTGGATACAATGGTTTTTCATCATCACCATATATTAGTGAAACACTTTGTTCTATCTCAATTTTTTCTGCTACAATATCATGAATCTTTCCTTCAATTCGATTGGTGTTACCATCTTACAAATCCTTATCATCAGTAGATCTGAAATTTGGTCATGTTTCACCATGAAAAATCCTAGGGCTATATATCGGATTAAAACCATCACAAATCAAAGGATCTTTGATCTCTCTACTTTTCATCTTCTTCATATTCAATCATTTCAATCAGGGATAGAAAAAAATGTTGCTACTTGGAACATTTCATTTTTTGAATTCCAAGAAGGCATAAACACCTTCCTCATATTCATTACTCATTCGATGTGCCGTAATCCAATTTTGACTCATTATTACATGTAACAAATATAAGAATTATTCAATTTTTTATGATAAGAAAATTGAATATTTATATGAAAAATATCATAATTTTAAGGTAAAAAATATTGAAATATAAAACAAATATATCTACATTTGAAAATTATATGCATGAAAATGGTTTTAAAAAGAAAAAAATTGTTAGATATATCAATTTTATATTCATAATGGATCCTTTATTTCTAAGATACACAAATAATAAGTCCTGGTGAAATTGGATACCAAATTCAACCCTTTGTAAACAAGGATAATGATGTGTGAATATTAAATTATATATGCAATCAGTGCAGAAAATTACTCTAATCCCAACGATTTGAATCCATTGAGATATCCTACGAAACCATTGTGATGGAAAATCCAAATGGTTTCACACCCTGTTTTCGTGATGGACGTTGCAATATCCCTTTACCAAAGGTTCTATAAGAACCGTTGGGTAAGACTTACTGATAATAATATATGCCAATCGTTTCAATGAAACCAATTGGATATATATACCAACTATTCAAGAACTATTGTAATACATGATGGGCATCATATAATCTATTCTAAAAGTTTCATGGAATGTGTTGGGATATATGTATACCAATGGTTCAAGAACCATTAGAATACACTCTCTTCAATATAATCTATTGCAACAGGAGTGGGGGGGGGGATTGTCTAGGTGGTGGGGAATTTCCATGGGGATAGGGGTGTCGAGGGGGTTGTATAGGGGGTGGGTGTGTATCTAGTAGTGGGGGCTATCCAGGGGGTGGGGGTGTACATGGGGGATTTTCCAAGGCGCTAGGAGTGTCTAAAGGATGGTGTCCAAGGGGGTGAGGGGGTTGTCCAAGGGGGTAGGGGTTTCCATAGGGAGGGGGTTGTGTCTAAGGGGGCAGTCTAAGGGATGGGCGTGTCGAGGGGGTGTGGGTGGTTGTTAGGGTGTGGGGGTTGCCTAATGGGTTGGGGTGAGAAGGGGTGGGGTTGGTGTCCAGGGGTGGGGGTCTATCCAACCCATACCTATGGATATCCCCCTCCCCAGAATGCCCCCACCCCCTTAAACTGGCCCCCAACCCCCTAGAAAACCACCACAACCCCCTAGATAACCCCAACCTATTGGAAACCTTCCCACACCCCTAGACACCCCTCCCCCCTCGAAAGCTCCCCACCCCACCCCATTGGACACCCCCACCCCTAAATACCCCCTATCCTCCTTGGACAACACACTCACCCCCTTGACACCACCCTCACCCCATTGGAAACCCCCACCCACTCGGGCAGCCCCTCACCCCCTGGACACCCCCTTGGACACCCCCACACCCTTGAGAACCCCATACCCCATTGGCTAGCCCCACACCCCAAGGACACCACCCCCACCCACATGGACACCCCCGGGAAGAACCCATCCCTCGGACACCCCCCCACCCCCTAGACACTTTCACCCCCATAGAATGATCCCCTGAGACATCCCCCACCCCCTAGACACTCCCACCCCTATGGACAACCCCCCCCCCCAACACCCCGGACAACCCCCCCACCCCCATTCCTCCCCCCTAGACACCCCTAACTCCTTGGAAAGGCACCTCACCGACTTGGACACCACCCTCCCGCCACCCCCCCATGGATAGGCCCCACCCCCTAGACACCCCACTCCCTCTACACCCTCAACCCCCTTGGCCAGACCCCTAACCCCCCTAGACACAACACCCCTATACACCCCTACACCCTTGGACAACCCCATCCTCCCCCTGGACACCCCCACCCCCTGGACACCAGTATCCCCTACGATAGCCCCTCACCCCTTGGACAGTCTCCCCCCACCCCCTTGGACACCCATAGATACCCACACCCACATGTAAAACCCCCCACCCACATGGACAGCCCCCAACTACCCTGTACACCTCACCCCCACACACATGAAAGTACAGGAACACAAACATGATAGAACACACCAAAAATGTAAACATGAATGATATCACTCACATGGTTTATTTCAATAGAAACGAATTTATCTTGGAATAAAAGAAAACTATGATAGATACAATTATATCAAGAACAATGATAGAAAAAAAAAACTTCTCAACACATATGTTTATGGCATCGTGAAAATTAAAAAAATGAAACGGAGGTGTCTGAGGATTACTTTAGTGTTTCGAGTCATCCTGATAGATCTGGTGATAAAAAAAATGATGAATGATGTTGGAAAAATGTGGTTAAAGGGAATGACATCGAAGAATCCTTTTATGGTTTTCAGCACATGAGAGACGAGTCGTAGGACTCCTGATCGAAAAAAACCGAATGACCAAATATAAGGTGCGAGTAATCATTTAAAAGCTTTATCATGTTGGTTATTCAATTACCGACATCATAAACTATTTTTACGGTTTATAACATCAGTTATTTAATAACGAACGTTGAAATTTATTTATCATATCAGTTATAAAAAAACTGACATCATATATGTCATTTTATAACATAGGTTATTTTATATCCAACGTGATAAATCGCCGACATATTATTTTTCACATCGGTTATAAAATAACCGATGTGATAAACCAATTTTTCTAGCTTTTCGTGTCACTTATATAGAACCGATGATACAATTCCATTGTGGTAAATGTTTTTTTCACTAGTGAACCCTCAAATTACCCCCCAAACACTATGAGATTTCTCCAAAAAATACATTATTGATTTATGCACAATTTTTTGACATTTTTGAAGTCACAAATACCCACCAACGACACTTTCTCCCAATATAATTCACAATAACAATTTATATGGATTTACAAAACTAAAACCACCATAAAACATCAACTACTTTCAGACTCACAACCTAACCTTCAACATAAATATCCAACATCAATAACTAAATAAAAGTAAAATAAAAATATGGTTGGGTGTTAAAATGGAAAAATGTAGTAGATTTAAATACCGAGAGAAAATAATGTACAATAAAAAATCATAATGAAACAAGAAAAAATTTACTATGATGTAAATGGACCTACCAAATTTGAATCTATTCTTAAAATTGAAAAAATTTTGATAGAAAATAATTTTTGTAGGATATAAATCACATTTACGAACAATAATTCACAATGAATGCATATTGGTGTCTCATCATAAGTTTTTCTTAGGAAGAGAAAAACATGGATGTTAAAATTAATTTATATATTGATATTTTTATATATTTTCTTTTATATTTAAATAGTTAGTGGATATAAAATGCTTGATGGGGGTTTTGTGAAGAAGAAAACACAATAGAGATGAAAAATAATGTTAGAAGTAAGGGGGTTCAATTATAAAGTTTAACTAAATACTACTTCATAATCCATTTTTTATTATTCAAATACATTTTATAATTAAATCAATAAAATTCATTAATTTCCCTTCCCTATATAAATTATGGAACAGATCATGTTTTATGGATATACATTACACAAAGGAATTATCTCCTCTATAGTAAAAATCATAACACACCACAAATTCTCTGTAAATCAACTTCCCAATAGTGTTCATAAAAAATTCCACCCCATTCTAGTTTATATGGGATGAGTCAAATGAATGAAGGTGATATTATTGAGTAATTATGAGTATGTAGTTGAATGAAATATACCATGATTGTATAAAAATAGATCAATAAACCATCATTCATCTAATTACACATCCCAATGATGAAGAATGACATATTGATATTAATAATAGGGATTTTAGAATGGACTAGCCTTCCTCTGTGCCTCAAACCAAAGGGATAACTACTCTATCCTCATGGAGTATTAGTGAGTTATAACATGATGATGAGGAAACCCAAATAGAGATGGAATAAAATTAATATATAAATAAAAAATACATGATATCTGAAATTAAATTTAATTTGTGATCCAAACCCTATACCATTGTGGAGTAGAGATGATTCTCTATAATGTTGAGGAAAAATGATTAACATGGATGCTTTTTATGCAATAGTATATGAAAGATAGATAAATTTCATGTAATTTTATTCATGATATATTCCTTCATTTTTTCTATTTAATTAGTTATTTTTGCTCATTGTCAAATTATTAACAGGTGGAATGGTTTTCATGTCACTACACAATTTAGGAAACTAAAAGAAGTAAGTTATTCTTTTTTCCATTTTATGCTCATGAATTTCCTCCTTCATCTAACTGGACTCGTTCAATAACCTTAATTGACCATCTCTTGGGTTATTTGATCCTTATAAATTATTTTTTTACATTCGTTAACAATGTTTTATGATTTCAATATTAGGTTAATTATTAATGTTCTTGGATGGATCTATATTATGATGAAATCATTGTATACATTTGAATCAATGATATGGATTTGTTAATGTTTGAATGATTTTTGGAAGGTATTTATGGAAACTGATGTTCATTTGATAGAATAGATATGTTATTACGAGGTTAACGATTATTGCTGAAGTCATAAAAAATGTAAATAGACAATGATTATCTTTTTGGTTATTCATAAACAGTGAAAACACATGTTTTCATCCTAGGTAGCGATCACCTATAAAGAATTTATGTGTAATAATTAAGAAAATATAGTTTAATTGAATCATGACTGAATATATTATATTTTAATCTCACAAAAAAACCTTTTCATCACATTTGAGGCCTATCACGTGAGAAAAAAGTCATTTAATCATTTTAAATTCTTGAAAACCCTTCATTTAACTTACGTAGGACTTTATACAATACTTTATTCTCCCTTATTGTTTTAATTATGTATATTAATCCTATGAAATTTCCCTAAATGAGAGTGGTTCATTCATAGTAGGTGATTAATGGAATTTAATTTCACATAGCTCACTATATGACCCTTTTATTGTATTGGTGGTCTCTTTATCATCTGTAAGACATATATAAATATAGAAATGCACATATGTTATATTTATATAAGGTAGAGGCCTATGTTATAAAACTAGGAATCTTCTTCCTCTTCAAGTTAGTCTAATAAAGCATCATTTCTTTGGATTTAGTTACCAAATAATAGGTATCACATAATTGTAACCAAATGAATGAAATTAAATTTTAATTTTCATACTACATAGTAATAAAAAATATATAATAGTCTGTATTACATAAAATTATTTCAAACATTCTTTATTGGGTAATTTTATTTAATAATTTATTAAATACTAAGAAAATAATTCATATCATGATATTATGATAAAACATATGTATTATTATATTTCTTATAAAACTAATTAAATGTTGTTAAAGTTATAATTTTAGATATAATTTTATTATTTAATACCAGAAATTCATTACAACATCTTGAAAAAATCACCACTAATCATAGACATGAGAATTGATAAATAAATATGAAATCCCATACCAAATATCTAAGGAGTTTTGAACAATGATGTAATAAACTCCCTTTGAAATTTATATATTGATTTATTGTCATCTAAAAATATCATATGTCTTTATAATCTATATGGGGGTTTAATTAATCAAATTTTGGAGATGTGTGGATATATATTACAATTATTATTTATATTTAATTATTGGTCTCCTACTTTAATTTTGATAATCATTAATTTCCAAAATCAATAAATTAAATTTATTCATGGTGTATGTGCATAATAGTTCACAGTGTTCATCAACTATGAATCATACGAGGAATTATAGTTTACTACCTATGAATGGTTCAACAAAACTATACACGTTACATATAATTTCCAATGAAAAAATAATTAAATTAAATTATCATTTTGGGAACATAAAACCCACGACAACACAATAATACCTCATTGTATCTTATCTAAATCAAATTTGAACACATGAATTATTTCTATGATTTCCCATCATATCCATGATAATTTTTTGGGATGATTTTCGAAAACTATCAAGATTGACTAATGGGCCGTAAAAGATTAAACATTCTATACTCAAAATATTATTGTATTATATATATATGATACACATACAAATTAATGGGCCAAACAATATAATATAATATCCAATGGAATAATAATTATATACAATTCTAGAATAAAATTGACATATTATTATTTTTTGACATTATACCAACTAAACCAGTGTGAGAATTATTTTATGTACTTGTTCTCATGTCCCCATCCCTTCAAATATGACCCAAACACTGATGGGAATCATGAAAGGGATATAATGAACTCTGAGTCCCACTTACAGTAGGCCTATGTTGTGACTAGCCCTAAGGGTATAAAGATATCACAAAATGAGATGAATTATGCTTTATAATAATAAAAGTTCAAGAGTTTAGATGTATCAACATCAAAAAAATCCTTGAAATATATAAAATAATTTTAAAATATGTCCCACGTGAATGATAAAAATAAAATTATTACAGATGCAATTAAAGCACCAAAGTAAATCCCAAAAACAAGGATAAGTAGAAACACAAAATATGTTCAAAAGTACAAGATAGTAGTGTCCATCTATATCCATAATATCCTTTTGGAATCCAAAAAACAATTTTATATACATAGGGAGAGCATAAAAGAAAACTCTGTAGGGAAAAACCAATGACTCTTGTGCATAAGTGGAGGAAGCATACTAACAATCTCGTGGGATGAGACTGGAAGCAACAACACCTAAAAACGTATACTAGTCATCCCCACATCACTAAGGAATGATCTCAAAATAATTCATGTCAAGTAAAGGAATATAGTAAGAACATCTATGATAAGGTGCCCCACAATACTTTCCCACTAATTAGCTGCGATCATAGCTTAAGAGAAAATATCTTGGCAGTCCCACCTCTTTTGAAAGTACCTCATCATAACCCATCTACCAACAGCTAGGCCTCACAACTATTCTCTTCACAAAGGAAAAATGCAACTTATCACATATTTCCCATATACACCTGTGCCACACACCAAAATGCATCACAACCAATGAAACTTGGGCCTCATACCATGTCACATCCTGAAAAATCCCAGGAGGTACTTCTCCTCTCATCCAATGACACCTTAGAAAACACAACACATTTCATATAGAAGACACCTGGGGAAGCACAACTCACATAAACACACTGAGCCATCACAAACCAAATTTTATCTGTAGAATCATAGGCCATCACAATTCAGAATAATGAGTAGGGAAGATCGTGTGGACATCCATCAATCCTCCCACTATGATATTTGGGATTGACACCCCCCATGAGAATGTGGTTGTTCGGCACATAGTTCTAATCATGTGTATTGTGTGTATAGAAATCATAATGAAAATATATGTGTATATATATAATTCAAAACATATAATCCAAAAAATTTTGTTTGTAACCGACATAAAACTTATGATACAACCTTTTCTACTACCTTTAAATGAACTTATCATCATTAAATATGGTCACATCTGATGTCTATAAATGATATCTAATTCACATTAATCCATCAAATAAATTCATACCTCCCACACAATTATAATATCAAATTTTCATTATTTATTAACAACTCCTTTATAAATTTTATTAGTATATAGTAAACTACAAATCACATCACACAAAACTCCGTACACCAAATGTCACATTGAATAAGAAGAACCATCATATATTAACTCACTTCATATTTTTTATCCATAGAACACTCATTCATGTCTTAAAAAATTTGATATTGACACTGAGTGAATCTTTTGGAATGCTACTAATAGAGAATCTCATGTTAAATTACCATACTAACCACTACAATCACCATTATTCAATGCCATCCCACCCAATCCATCCCCTCCCCAAAATAACCACAAATAACAGCCACACCCAGTTGGACATCTCATCACAACCAAAAAACACCCATCACAACCATTCTCAGAATCCCTTCTACATAACCAAACCACAACCACATAGTCAAACTATACCTGTATAGCCATCCACATGACAAATCAAAACCCGATCACAGTCCACTACACAACACTACCCATCCATTATTCAATCAATAAATCTCTTAACCTATGATTCCATTATTTCTTCAAAACCATCAATACACATAACAGTGAAGACAAATCTACCAGCCCACAAACCAAACCAATCATATTTATAATTTTTTCATTTCATAAGTTCTTTATTTCTACTTTTAACTTCTTATATTATCATAGAAATAGTTTGATATTGGGGAATCCATTTACTAGTAGAGTGTATGTGGTTAAACGTTTTTCTATACGTAGTTTGACAGAAAAAAAACATCATGGTTTTTGAAATCATTACTCAGTGAATAAAAAGTGGCCCAAACATCCATGCATTTCATTAAGAATATAACCCATATAATTCACATCAACATATTGAAAAGTAAAACATATGTCAGTTTTCTTGGCCCCACATGATGATCATATACTAATTAAATTATATTTATTTATTTGGTATTCTCTAATATTCTCAATGGAGAATTGATACACCAACCAAACAGGATACACAAATAAAATAGAGATAAAGTAATTCCTACCTCAAATAAAAAATGATCATCATTTCCTTATTGTGAAAAAATATTGGTGTGCATTTAGATGGAAATTCCTTACGAGGAAAACATGATAAAAAAGGTGTTGCACAATGCATGACTCCTTGAGTAAAATGGATATTGTCAAAAAAAATCAGCGTTAATTGAAAAATTTACATGCAATAGTAGTTATCATCTTTACAAAGTCCAGATCCAATATCAATAGATAAACACATTTTTAAAATCCACTTAAGGATGAAATTGACCAAGACCATGCAGTTTGGAAGTCGAAGGAAGTTTTGGGTATTAAAAGATATATAAAATTGAAAATTAATCCAAATCACATTAGATAATATACTAAAATCACTTCATATAAATGGAAATTTAAAAGGGGGAACCTTGAAAAACCGAACAATTTTGATATTTTTGAAAAACTGTTGAAATGGTGTAACTGGTAGATGAGTCACCAATATAAGCTACTGTTGGTTGAGTCACCATTGGTTAACTCACAATTAAAAGAGTCATTTGAATTTGAGTCATGGTTGGGTGACTCACCATTGGAAAATTCATCATTAGATTACTCACCACCTGCGACTTACCGTCATGATCTTCCATCATTGACTCACCATTTTTGACTCACCGGTCATCACTCATTGATTTGACTCACCATTGCGACTTAAAAATGGAGACCTATCATCCCAAGTCACCATTACAATCCACCACTGGCGACCTACCGTCGTAACCTAAAAGTCCTGAATCACCAATATAAAACTATATTTTTTTTAAAACAGTTGAAATGAGTCATTGTGACCTCCAAGAACACCACAATTACTGAATTTAAACAATGTAATGGACCGGAGTGGAAACAACCATTACATTATATAAATATCAAACTATTATCACCCTCAAGATTTAAAACCCATCCAAGAAGTAAAATATGGGTTCGAAAAAGAACCATGTGAGATACCTCTACAAGACCTCGGTACACTTGGAGCACCACTAACTACCAAAAATATCAAATTCCATTTATAAACCACCCTATTTTGTATGAATTATTTATTGAAACTTCAATATCCAAGAACACTTCCTACAACATTTTCTTACTAAACTAACCCAAAGTCACACCACACAAGCACAACAGCCACACTATCTGTACATGTGAACCGGGGAATCGCTTCCTCCATGTTATGATACTATTCTTTTAGTGCAACATTAACATTTCCCACACAGTTTTGTTCTCATATCAATTAACATGTATCTATTTAGAGGCATGTTCTCCCCTTTTAACATGTTAGGACGTTATCAAACATGATGAAAAAATGATACCCATCTTGTAACATGAAAATTTCAAACATTACATTAAAAGGAAAAATAGAACAGGGAATAACTAAAAATAACTATGGTTAATGGGCCTACATATGTGCTCCTCATTCTCACATACTCTACTCAAGGCCACTATTTTTACACAACACATAAACCAATGGAATGGTCCATCCACACAGAACTGTTTCCTAAAGATCTTGGTTCACCACTCGACGGTCAATGTACATCGAATCATCATTGATATACAACTTTCCCTAGTCAATAAATTTGGATTCATCATGATGATATATATAGAGTTGAGATATTTTAATGAAATCATAGATCCTCTTTAGTTTTCGTGGTCGTGTTAAATTGTATTCCACCACACCAACTCACCCCAATATCTCAATGGATCTGATGAACCTGGGAGAAATCTTATTCCCTCTACCAAACCTCTTCTGCACTCATAGATGGGAATCCTTCAATAACATGAGGTCCCCAATCCCAAAAACTATGGGCATCCTTTTATGATCAGCATAATAATTCTTCTAGTCTGGCACATCTTTCAACCTCTCATTAATGATGTAAACATTACTCATCATTCTCTTCACTACCTCAGGTCTATGAAGAGTTTGTTTACCTATACTCTATTAAGCACAATGCAGAACAACACAGTCTATTGTACAAATATTCAAATTATGAAATCACAATGGAATATTGGTAGTTATTATTTTATGAAAACTATATGAATAACATTTTCATCCCCAAGATCCTCCAATGTCGAAGACCCATGCCCGCATCAAGTCTTATAGCATCTGGATAGTCAGTTCTGTCTGCCCATTTTTTTAGGGTGGTATGTAGTGCTCAATCATAAATGAGTCCAAAAATAATGATTCAATCCCATATAGAATCATGTGTAAAAACATGTATCCCAATCAATAATTATGGGCCTAATAATTCAACAAAAACACACAACCTCATCAACATGTATTCTTTCCATGTAATCTACTACACCCAACTTTTTGATCACTAATAACTGAGTCAACATAAATTATATTATCCAATGATACCCTGATAGAATCATATCGTCCTTGATCACTTGATAACCCTTTAACTAAAACCACTATGAAGTCAACCCACTTCCACTTCGGGACATCTATGGGATACAACAAACCACCAGGAACACAGTTCTCAGCCTTCACCTACTAGCACACTAAACAACTCTCCACTAACTCCTACAATTCCCACTTCATCCTGAGCCAAAACGTAATAGCATCCTCATGTGACAATAAATATTATAAATTCCTAGTTATACCATCAAGAGTGAAATGTGAAATTAATAGAGGAATTCATCACTCATCACTTTTGGAAAAAACTGCATCCCCTAAAACAATATTTTTTTCATCCTTCCTCTAACCATCCTTTCTATGCATCATTATGGTAAACAAAATCGCACATAAATTATACCTATGAGTCTCCCCACAAATACTCCTCCAACCACTACATAAAATAACACATTATATTCATCTGAAATTTATATCATATTCCACTGTCTATTCTTGCATCTATGTGCATTGATTCTAACTCTTCCATCGTTATCCGAGAGTCTGTAGATTCTTGAACAACCTATTTATTTGTGTTTCTACAAAGGGTATAAACAAAAAAATTCCCCTTTCCAATTGTTTATGCAATTGTAAAAAAAATTTCCTAAAAAAACTCCACCCACATCTATTGTCTCATGTTCATATCTCTTTGGGAAAATATATATCTCTCACCGATATGATCTGTGAAGACCACAATGTGCCCCCCAATAAGGGAAATGTCACCACAAATTCAGTGGAAACATGACCATGGACAACTTCTCATCCTAGGTGGAATAGTTATTTTCATGGTGGCATAACTGCTTAGACCCATTAGAGATAGTTTCCAACTATTGTATCGATATGTATCCCACTACCAAATGGAAGCATCACAAAACACCCCGAACATCATCCCTTATCATAAGAATTGATGCAAAAAAGAACAGACCAAATTCTCCTTTATATAGATGAAGTCATGCTAGCACTGCTCGCACTACACAAATGGTTCGACTTTCAGGTTCAACGCTATTAATGGAGATGAAAATATAAATAGGATACACATATATAGTAATAGCCTTCTAGAAAATGAAAACTAAAAACCTCTAATGAATTCTTGGGTGGTACCCAATAAATAACTACCTCGACCTTTGACGGTTCAACTTCTATACCCTGTTGTGACACCACATATCTATTGAAATGCTCAAATCATGTCAACAACATGAACTGGAAAACTTTCTGTAGATATAGGGGATTAAGAGAAACTACAAGATGTTTCTAAGATGATTGGTATTTTCCACCATTAACATCGAATAGAACAAGATATAGTCGATGAATATGATGAAAAATGAACTAGGAACTCACAAAATATGAAGTTAGTAAGACCCATCATCATAGACAATGATTTCATAACACCAAAAACCGAACTACAAACAAGTTGTGACTATACCTACGGCTAATAATACTCTTCGGTTTTCCAGCATCCTTCACCCTCAATTATGATATCCAAACCACAAAGAGATCTTAGAAAAAAAACTCTCTCCCTTCAAGTGGTAAAAAATATAATCATTTCTAGGGAGAGAGTAGTGGTTCTTCATTGTCACATGATTCAAACTCCAATATTCTATGAACAAACATAGACCCCCATCCTTTTTATTGAACAACAAAGAACTAACCCATAGTTACACAAATCGGGGGATAAATACATTCTTCATTTGATCTTGTATCTAGATCATAAAATCTCATAACTTCAAATGTGTTATCCGATAAGGAGTCATTGAAATCCAAGAAGAATTAGGCTATAATTTTATCTGAAACTCAACATCATGTTGATTGAGTAAAGTTGAAACATCCATACTAAAAGAATACAACCCCAACAAACCTATGGATGTTAGTTTCCACTACATCCAATGATTTCTCATCCAATAAGGATAGATGAGGCTCTATATGATGATTGTCAACCTAACAACTCTAATCACTATAAAAATCTTCACATTTACCATTAATGTCTGAGGACACGAATCTTCTCTATAAGCAGTCAATAATGACATGCATAGAATATAACCTGTCGATACCGATAATGATATAGTTTTGTTTCATCTATAGTAATAATGGATTATCATGGGATAGATGTGGTCCCATCATCAGTCCACGTCCCCTCCACACATCGAACAAGATGAGTGTACCTATGACTTGTGTACTCAACACTATGGTAAGGGGAATAATATCAATGTTTAATCCTAGATAATTGAAAATACTGGTTGCAAAAAAAGATTATTAGGATCATGGATCAAACAATGCGCAAGTAAGGGTACTAGGAAAAAATGGTCATACCTCTAACGATCTGTGGTCCAACATTAATTGCTACCTCTTATATATGAAACTAACCACATAAATCTACTTTACCCCACCATTAAAGACCACCTCCATGGACACACCCAAGTCGAGAACCATAAGTAACACCCTGAGGTCAGCCTCTACATGCTCCACCTCCCATTTGTGGAACATGAGATTTCTATACCTACTGCTGATACAACCTAGCTGGCTACTACTATTGAGTCTAGCACAAAACATTTTCCACCTCCACTAAACTGATCTTGAACAACTGGTAGGATCTAGTTTTGATTATTTCAATGTAATCCATAGAAGAAACGAATCGATGCTGACACCAGAGGAGGTTAAAGGGAACTACTTGTAGAAGAAGTCTAGAAGGGAAACTGTTGAGGTCTCTTCTCTATCTGTTTGAACCTTAAAGATCCTATCAACTGTGAACTACCACTAATGTCCAAGCCAAGTTAAGGAATATTTTATCACCCCTCACACGGTATAAGTAATCATGAGTGAATCTACTCGATTAACTTTTCCTTCTTATTGAACTACAAGTACATTTGCAACCTAAGGGGTGTAACTGTGTACCAAATTGAAGTACAATGTGCCACCTCAAGGAATGTCTCCCAAGACTCCTCATTCCAAAAGAGATTCTCAAAAAAATAATGGGATCCTTTAAATTCATCCTCCGATCTTATACTGACATACTCATTTGGTGGGGGAGTGTAACTCCAACCAATTCACATAATTCGTGGTTGATGAAAGGAATTATGATTAGTACACCTTCTCAAAATATTCCTATAGAATGATAGCCACCTTCTTCATCCCCATGTACATCATCCACCACTATCCCACAACTCCTCTAATCTTGTTCCCCACTAACAAAACCCAATATTTCACGAGGGCTCATATAAATCTAAGAGTGATCTCATCCTCTTCAAGATTGCACCCCGTATCCATGTATGAAACACTTCCATAATATTTTCCCAAGCACTTCCACAATAATTCACATATTTTTCTATTTCATTGCCCATCCTACTCCACTAGATCAACCCTCTGCTGATCAACTAAGTCACCATATTGAGCCTCTACAGCTTGATCCACATGCGGACGATGACCGGGTGCCATAACAGAAAATGTGATCAAGGAATTTCAAATACCGAGTGTTGTGGAATTATATTTAGTATTTATTTTAGATCATTTAACTCATTTACTACCCATTTTAACTTCCCAAAACAACCCTAGATTAAAATTAAACACAATCCATTATAATGTATATAACATTCATAGGATCCCTACACTTCAAATGATGTATCCTCCCTTGGTCGTTTGGAATTTTATAGTCCTTTTATTGGATAATGGAGGCCCAAAAATATCATGACCTTGTCAGTATTCCCTAGGCTATGTCATGTACAATGGTCACCTGAACATTTTTGACTACAAACCCCTAAAATATTCACTATGACTAACCCCAAACGCCATAATATATCTCATTTATCATCTCTGAAACCATTCTATCATGACCCCCTCCTTCCAAATATACCCCACATAGGTTGGAAAAAATGAAAGGGAGATGACGACCCCTAATCCCAAATCTAGTTGGCCATGGGGTGGTGACTTGATCCAAGGTTACAGATATCTCACAATATGGGTGGAAATACACATTTTTAGAAAATATTATTTGTTAATAAGATATATCAACCTCAAAAAACTCAAAGGGATATATAAAAGAAAGAAAAAATCCATCCCACATGCATATTTAAAATAAAACTAGTATAGATGCAACAAAAACAGAAATGTAAGTTGAAAAAACAAGGATATGTGGAAACACAACAACTATCCAAAAGTACGAGCTAGTATTTTTCATCACAGTTATGGTAGGAGGGATATGGGTAGTCCCAACACAGGCCCTGGGGGACGTTTCATGACATAGTTGTATCATAGGTTGTAAATTCTACCTCAAGGACTGAGAGTCATTTGTTTTGTTTTTGGGAAATTTTGTTTAATGTTTTGAGTTCAACAATTTTATTCAGGGAGCATAAGGTTGTTGTGGTGTCCAACATATCCATACACTAGGACCCTGAATTTTTCTTTCCATCTAGGTTCCTAAAAACACTAGTTTCTGTCTTCATTAAAATGTTTTTCATGATATCATTACGAAAGATTCAGTTCACCATGTATAATTAACTGATTATGGTTCATCTTGATTTCTCTCAAGATTACTCTACATAGATAGCCATCTGAGATCTCGGTACAGGGTCATGATGATGGTCCACCAAGAGAGGAGGTATCGGTGTGTGGACTATTTCTTGAGATGGAACCCATGTGTGGTGTACCAGAGGAACCATCTGCCTATGAGCAATAATTTCTACCAACCATACTAGTAGAGGATGAACGATGACGAAGAACATTTCATAAGTTCTAGAGGTAGATGCCAATGGAGTATAGATGAGATAGATCCTTAGGTAACTGATTATTGGTTGGAGGTGGGGACACAATTTTTCTGCCTGGTGAGAAAACCTTTAGGCCAGATTCTATATCAATCTGCTAGCCTTCTAAAGGGAGTTGTAGATATATTTTAGAACATGGCACCACAAACGCACAAGGAGGAACCCCCACCTAGGAATACATTGAGAACCCATTAAAAGACGATTTATTCCTCGTGATTGTGCACCTAGTTTACATATATGAGTAGCTCCACTTAGGACATGGAAACTTGATCATGGCTGAGTACTCTGTAAGGTTCACATAACTCTTCTGACACACTTCTAATATGGTGTTGGACCCATTCTTTAGTGCGTGATCCATTGAGTAGGGGATCAGATGGTATATCAGAGAATCAATGATATCTCTAGGAATCTCGAAATTGGCTAGGGTGCTAGAGTGTTCACTTATAGTAGATTAATTACACGCAGAACCTTCACCATCTATGAGAGATACCACTTGACGACATGAATATGAGTCCTGAGTAGCAGGTAGCCAATAGTAAAAATAGGGGTCCAAGATGACTAGAACCTATAGGGGACAACACCATAATACTGGATTGGTAGTGCCAGGCCCCATGGGTAGTGGACACCAGTAGAGGGGTATGTTGTCCTTCACGTGAGGTAGGTAGGGGAACATTTCTCGAGAATGCGCGGCCCGTAGTACATATGATCAGAATATGGTACTGGGACCACCAAGGTAGAAGAAGAGCTTCAAACAGGGCATTCCATGGATGGGAGGATGTGGTAGGGGAGAAGGCAGAGTAGCAGACAATGGGAGGAGATACGTGGTACTACTACTACTACCACTAGGAAGTCCACTATGAGCTCAGAGAGAATGTGGATGGGGATGGGGCCAGCTTATGGAGATGGAGTCCATTGACCATGGATCTCCATATATGATTATAGGTATGATATATGTCCACTCCATGTTTGATGTTATTTTATAGACCTTGGTATCTCTTACTCTTTTTTTTCCATAGACCTCGTTTGAGAGTCAGATATTCTGATGAAGCATTTGGCTCAATCTTTATGATCAGAGACTCCTATAAGATGGAATTCGATAATTACACAGTTGTCCGGATAGTCTGAGCTTACTCTTGTTGGTGAGAGCTTCAGCTGGGATTTGCTAGTTGCGGCTTTGAGGCCTTATGGGGACATATTGGTTATATAATGGTTATCAATAGTCTTTTCACATATTAACTGTTTTAGGAACAAAGTGTAGTGTGTTTGTGAATATGGGACCATGTGTTCCTTCACCAACGAGAAGGGAACCTTTTCATCATAGGAAATATATTCTTGGAGGAGGGTGCAACTAATCACTCACTAGATGGCAAGCCATACCCATAGGGTAGTGGACTAGATGGGTACTAGCATTTCTGTTGTGGTTGACGAGTATGGGGATGTCTTTCATGGTGATGTTCTCAGACTACCTCCTCAAAGGGAGGTAAAAATTATAATTGAGCTATACCCCGACACGGAACTGATATGCATGCAGAAATTGTAACACCCCGAGATTTTATGAAAAATATTATTTTAATTTCATTAATGTCTTATGTTGTATTCTACACCATGATTACCCTGCGCTATACGCAACACCGTATTAGCTTGCAGTATACGCAACACTATTCTTGGACCGTGTTACACACAATTTTGATAATAGTTATTCTACGCAACATTGAGTATATATATATATATATTAAATGTATAAATGAAATATGGTTGGATTCTATTATACGAAACAACGAAGGATTCTTTCACAACACGCAACCCTGACTTGGCTTGCATTACACGCAATCGTGACCTTCCTCGAGAGCGTGTGTTGTACGCAATACCAGGTTTTAATAAACAATGTTATATTATTATAATATTGTCATGAACTAGCTGTTATGAATAGTATTAACTAAATTTTGAATTTTATAACATTATTATTCATCTTACACATTTCTAGAACATTTTATAAGAACAAAATAAATTTTTCGGGTAAAATAAGTATTTTTCGAAAAATGCAGTTTTACCGCCTTTTGATGGCGCACCCAATTTAAATATAATTTTTGACATGTTTATATGTTCAATTTGACAAAATAATATTCTTCCTTTGAATCAGGATATAAAAATTTACTTTAGATAAAGTTTTGATATTTTTCCGATAACTTTCATATTTTAATGAATAGTAAAAACACGCTATATTTTAATTAAAAACAACTTTTTTCATCGTAATATCTTATGTGGTTAAATTATAATATTGAATGGTTTTAAAGTATAAATAGAATATATTTTTACCATTTAATATAATGTATGTCATTAGCATTGATTTTACCTTGAATTCGTAGGTTAAATCAATTCAATCTTTTGCAATGTTTTAAAGAAAAACCCGTTTTCTTTCGACAACGGGATTACTTTTAATTTAATTTCTGCATCTTTTGTGTATTGAATTTGGAAAAATGGATTCCATATTTGGAATCAGTGGGTCCAAATTATGTTAATAAGCTAATTTTTATTTTTGGAAATTATGAATAGTAACTACGGTAAATTTTATTTACCATAGTTAAAGGTAAATCGGGTAATTAAGGGTAAATATAATATTTTTAAATTACCCTAACAAATGTCAAAATCCTATTGGATGACTAAAAGTAGACCCATATCACCTAAGGGTCGGATTATAATCATTTAATGGACATTTCTCCATGAAAATAACTTAATTATTATTAAAACCAAAGAAAGTGACAACATGTCACTCTCTTAAATCTTATAAGTATATTAATTTTAATTTAGTGATAAACTTCATGAAACTTCGAACATGAATAGTCTCCAGAAATCTAATGAATGTATCTACATCATAGGAATTTATTTAGAATTTTTAGGGATTAAATAATTATCATTTATTATGACAGAAAGATGATGCAGTAATTGTCTTATTAATGAAATATTGACAGAATTGATGTTATAAATGCCCAAATAAATGTAATTTGAGACTTTTTATGACTTACACTAATATTCTAGGATACTATGATAAATTAGTGTTGATTTAATCTACTTTTTGCGAACATATAATTCTGTTATGACTTTCACAAAAATCATATATCAAATAGTGTCAAAATTGTCACAAAATAGTTTTTAAATCAAATATTATATTATTAATTGTTATTCTATTCCTAAAAATCTATGGTTCGGAAAAATGACATAGATAAGGATATATATATTAATAATAAACAATTTGGGGTTCGTTTGGCAAGTTATAGTAAGTGTATTAACCATATAATGTAAGAAAACAAAAAGACACGGTAAAGGTTAAATTATTTAACTTAGAGTTAAATCTAATTGATTAGGTTAAAATAATAACCTAAACTTGACTAAATCCTATTGGTTGATAGTATTTAGACCCATCCCCACTTTATCATCGAAATAAGACCCTTTGGAACCATTATAATCCGATTTTGACATTAATATAAAATAATATTTTGAGGTATTCCTAAGGTGCCCCTCTCCTCCCTTATAAATGGACACCTCCTCCCCCTCCTCCTCACACCAATTTGAGCACTCATGCTCGGACAACCCCTGCCAAAATCTCTTCTCCACTTCCCTAGAAACATCTTAAGGGTTCTGGTCTTCCTCAAAGAACAATTTTAGTGCCCTAATAGGAGGTCTCAAAGAGGCGCTTCAAAGAAGAGGTAATTACCGTTACCAATTCTTTCATCTTTATTTCTTCTTCCACTTCTTCTTCTTAGGTTGTTTCATTATGAAGTAATAACATCAGTATTACTCATACACTGATATGTTATTATAAGCATGAAACAACCCTATTTAACAATCTATCCATCCTACGGAAAAAGAAATCACCGCGCGTGCGTACGTACGGAATATCGTCTCCACGCCGTGGTGTAATCTATTTTCCACCATCACCTTACATGGATGGGTATAATGGTGTAAGGAATAACTATACATAGTTATTACAACATCATATTGATTCTGATATATTGTATAATCCACTCCAATTCAATTCAATATTTATGGAAACGATATCATCGCTCGTGCGTACGTACGGACTACCGTCTCCATGACGCGATGAGATTCATTCTCCATGTTAACCATTTAAGAATGATTATAAAGTATATTTAAGAAATAATAATGAAATATATGACATTATAAAGCTACTGGATTTATGTATATATATATATATATGTATGTCATCTACTTACCTCCATTCAAGACAATAAGGAAAGGAAAACAGCGTTCATGCGTACGTACGGACTGCCGTCTCCCTGAACGGTGTTTTTCATTTCATTTATCAATATTATATATATATATATATATATATATATACTGAATATATATGATATATAAATCATATTTTATATTCTGGAAGTAATTAAATCATGATATAAGTAATAATAATGTCAAGAACAACAAGTCAAAACACCTACGATAAATGAAACGATTTTACCCAAAACTCTTCTTTAACATGGAATTTACGAATGATCGGGTAATATAATGTCATAAGTGAACTATATATGATATCATAACAATGAATATGATTCTTTAATAAGTCAATGACATTATTTAAATCATTATACAGGAGGTTCGGACACATACGAATCAAATCGGACCTAAGGTAAGGGAAAATACCACAATCTCACTTTTATCCGAGATTGTTTTTACTTTGGTAATTACTGGGGTGTATTTTATCATCCACATCCATGTTCCCTCAATATGTAATATTATTTCCATCCTTATACAATATTTTATATCCAATTTTACCCTTCGGTAAGTTTTTTTGTAAAAGATATGAAAGGAATCTTTTGTCGTTTTTCGTACGAGGTACTTTTTGACTTTTCCGACAAAAGTACGAAGAATGTTTTTTTAACTTATACAGAAATAATGGATTTTTAAAACATTATTTCCAAGAATATTCCTTTATAAGTTTTCAAGTTTATTTTTAATCAACTTCTTTTAGTTTATAATTATATGACATGTTAAGAAAAAAAAAGTGTTTTTGAAGAAGAAAGGATATTTTCCTCAAGAATGGAGTTCAAGTGTTTTATCAAAATTATTTTCCATCTAAGATAATAAATGGTTCTGTTTTATCCCTATTATTACATTGATTTGATTATGTTGTGAGGGAATTATTTTTTATGAATTCATTTACCTTATATGATTTGTTTTATGATGTCATGATGTTTCAAGAATCCCATTTTTGTTACATGTGTTATGCGATGATGTATGATTTATGATTATGTGGAACACATAAGAAATGATTCATTATAAGATGGGTGGGACCTATATCTCCCTCCAATGAATTGGGTAAAGATTTTATATCTCATGAGATAGACATGGCTGGAATGGTAGGTTATACCGGTTCAGTGAAACAGGACTGAAACGAGGGTTACTCGATTCAGAAAGAGACTTTGTCCACTAAGATAAGTCTTGGCAATGAGTCTTGACTAACAAGAAATGATTATCTATGATTATGTGTGAATGCAAAAAAGTTTCATGTTTTAAGTTATGATTATTGTGATTACATTTCACTGCCATGATTTACCCCATGTTATGAAATTATGATCTCTTTTGCAGGTTAAGATTTCCAAAAGATATGTGCTTGTGTATATGATGTGATTGATATTTCTTTTGTTTACCCTTACTGAGCATTTGAGCTCACCCTTTTATGTTTTCTTTTCCCCAGGATATATAGAAAGGTTTTAGGTAAAAAAAGGGGAAGATCTTTATGGGAGATATAGAAGATCTTTCACCACGATTAGAAGATTACGTTCCGAGTTTCCAAAGACACTAAACTATTACGATCCTTGTGTGTGTGTTTTTGTTATGTACCAAGTATTCCTCAAATGTAATGTAATGTCAATGTACGTCAGGATACGGGTCTCTACAGTTGGTATCAGAGGAAAGGTTTAGTCAACCTTTGGAAACTAGGATGCGAAAACGTTAGTGAGATCCCTAGAGATATTTATAAGGTATGTCTAGGGATGCCCCTAAGGATAAGTATACGTATAGGATACAGTCCTAGAACTATGGTAACAATATTAGATTAAACCAAAGATGTTAGATATTTAAGTTACTGCCCCTTTATTATGATTTTTTCCTCTCACACTATTCTTTTTGGGTTTTAGAAAATGGCTGGAAACAAGGTGATTCACGATAATGGAGGATATGATGGACAATGGAATGATATTATTCATGAGAAACCAAATGAAATGGGATTTGGAAGTCCAAACATCATTATTATGCCGAATCAGCAATCTCATAATATGATCAATAAAGTAAAATTTGGTACGTTTCCTGACTCGGCTAATAAGAGAAAGATGGAGTTTCATGATGATCATAGAGGAAAGAAAGTTCAATTTCCCCTATGTAAATCATGTGGGAAGAGGCATCAAGGAGAATATTTCAAAGGAACTGGAAGATGCTTTGGGTGTGGAAAAGAAGGACACAAAGCCAGTAAGTGAAAAGGAAAAGGTTCAGTCAACACCAGGGATGAGGATAATGGTATTTCTACGACATCAACAATGGTTAAATGTTTTAAATGTGGAATGTACGGGCATTATGCAAACCAATGCCCTACGGTAAAGTCTCATGAAGAGAATCAGTATGGTCATATGGATAGTATTTATATTGATGATGATGAAGAGACTACAAATGATATTTGAAATGACAGAATTGTTGAAGCTCGGTCAATGGTTTAAGAATGTAGTGGAATGATTACATGTTTATCATGTGTAATGTTGTATAAGTAATCTCATGGTACTATAAAATAAAGAGACATCTATGGATTGTTACACTGTTGCCTTTCCTTGAGTTTTGAAAGTGTATGATTAATGTTACCAGTATCCATGAAAGGTTATTAAGATATTTTTGGAATGTAGATGATATACACATAATGAAGGGATAAGGAGAAAATTAAATGTTTGATAGTATTCATGAGTTCATGATTGATATAAGGACTAAGTGATATCATGGTTTGAGTATATAGAATTTTGAGGATTTTGGTATGTGGAAAGTGTTAACTTTAAACTTCATTCATGTTTTCACTAAGGTATTCAAGAGAATACATGATTAAAGCTTTTGAATGTTTGGAATGTGACCAACAAAACATACCTTATGATATATGGGGATCAACGATGGTATTAAATCTCTGGTAATCGTTTTCACTATGTTATGAGAGTGGACTGCAGTATTATGGATAAGCCTAAAGATTGAAATGGATTATGTTGGACATAAGTGAGTATTGTTTAAGGATAGAAGTTTTTTTTCAATATTAATGATGGGATGTTATAGTAATGTAGTTTTAGAAAAAGGACAACCTGCAGGACGGGCGACAACCCATCGCGTCGGACAAGGCTGTAGGAATCGAACCCACAACCGAAGTGCGACTGGCCTTTATCGCCTACCACTGGCCTACATGAAGTCCCTGGTTAGTAGAAACTAGTTTTATTTTATTAAGCGGTATGATATATGAAGTATGAGTTCATTTTTGGAACCATATACAATTAACCATAAGATGGACTTATAAATTTTGCTAACCTTTTGTTTGAAAGAGATGGAATGACCCATCATTCTATCACATGATCTGCTAACACATCACGAATGAAAAATTCAAACTTCATTTCTTTAAGAGATGAAGTGGAAATTTTCCAAAGAATGACAAACGGTGAGACTATACCAAAATCACGAAAGTATTTCTTCTAATTCAAATTCTTCAACATTAGGGAAATGATCTTGAAAACCAAAAATGTTTTCCTAGTGATCTTATACCTGATGAATCAGATGGTACCTTAGATCATCACAAATTTATGGATTTGTGATTACTAGATTTTCCATAGCCAAGTTCTCTACCACTCTCCATAAGAACATGATGGTTAGATTTCTCTTCCATATCCATATTTTCACCTATGTGGAAACCCAGTGATTAGTTTATTTGGGTAACCGTTACGTTTCATACATTTGTTTTTAAAGATAAGTTTTGGTATTCCTTTTTACGATGTGGGTTTCTATCAACGAAACTTTCAAATAGTAAACCATTTATAACCCCGATGAATTTCGAGGGCGAAATTCATTTTAAGGGGGGTAGAATGTAACACCCAGAGATTTTATGAATCATATTATTTTAATTTCATTAATGTCTTATGTTGTATTCTACACCAAGATTACCCTGTGCTATACGCAACACCATATTAGCTTGCAGTATACGCAACACTATTCTTGGACCGTGTTACACACAATTTTGATAATAGTTATTCTACACAACATTGAGTATATATATATATATATATATATTAAATGTATAAATGAAATATGGTTGGATTCTGTTATACGAAACAATGAAGGATTCTTTCACAACACGCAACCCTGACTTGGCTTGTATTACACGCAATCGCGACCTTCCTCGATAGCGTGTGTTGTACGCAATACCGGGTTTTAATAAACAATGTTATATTATTATAATATTGTCATGAACTAGCCATTATGAATAGTATTAACTAAATTTTGAATTTTATAACATTATTATTCATCTTACACATTTCTAGAACATGGTATAAGAACAAAATAAATTTTTCGGGTAAAATATGTATTTTTCGAAAAATGCAGTTTTACCGTCTTTTGATGGCGCACCCAATTTAAATATATTTTTTGACATGTTTATATGTTCAATTTGACAAAATAATATTCTTCCTTTGAATCAGGATATAAAAATTTACATTATATAAATTTTTGATATTTTTCTGATAACTTTCATATTTTAATGAATAGTAAAAACACGCTATATTTTAATTAAAAACAACTTTTTTCATCGTAATATCTTATGTGGTTAAATTATAATATTTAATGGTTTTAAAGTATAAATAGAATATATTTTTACCATTTAATATAATGTATGTCATTAGCATTGATTTTACCTTGAATTCGTAGGTTAAATCAATTCAATCTTTTGCAATGTTTTAAAGAAAAACCCGTTTTCTTTAGACAACAGGATTAATTTTAATTTAATTTCTGCATCTTTTGTGTATTGAATTTGGAAAAATGGATTCCATATTTGGAATCAGTGGGTCCAAATTATGTTAATAAGCTACTTTTTATTTTTGGGAATTATGAATAGTAACTACGGTAAATTTTATTTACCATAGTTAAAGGTAAATCGGGTAATTAAGGGTAAATATAATATTTTTAAATTACTTTAACAAATGTCAAAATCCTATTGGATGACTAAAAGTCGACCCATATCACCTAAGGGTCGGATTAGAATAATTTAATGGACATTTTTCCATGAAAATAACTTAATTATTATTAAAACCAAAGAAAGTGACAACATGTCACTCTCTTAAATCTGATAAGTATATTAATTTTAATTCAGTGATAAACTTCATGAAACTTCGAACATGAATAGTCTCAAGAAATCTAATGAAATTATCTACATCATAGAAATTTATTTAGAGTTTTTAGGGATTAAATAATTATCATTTATTATGACAGAAAGATGATGCAGTAATTGTCTTATTAATGAAATATTGACAGAATTGATGTTATAAATTCCCAAATAAATGTAATTTGAGACTTTTTATGACTTACACTAATTTTTTAGGTTACTATAATAAATTAGTGTTGATTTAATCAACTTGGTTAGAACATATAATTCTGTTATGACTTTCACAAAAATCATATATCAAATAGTGTCAAAATTGACACAAAATAGTTTTTAAATCAAATATTATATTATTAATTGATATTTTATTCCTAAAAATCTATGGTTCGGCCAAATGACTTATATAAGGATATATATATTAATAATAAACAATTTGGGGTTCGTTTGGCATGTTATTGTAAGTGTATTAACCATATAGTTAAAGAAAACAAAAAGACACGGTAAAGGTTAAATTATTTAACTTAGAGTTAAATCTAATTGATAAGGTTAAAATAATAACCTAAACTTGTCTAAATCCAATTGGTTGATAGGATTTCGACCCATACCCACTTTAGATTCGAAATAAGACCCTTTGGAAGCATTATAACTCGATTTTGACATTAATATAAAATAATTTTTTGAGGTATTCCTAAGGTTCCCCTCTCCTCCCTTATAAAAGGACACCTCCTCCCCCTCCTCCTCACACCAATTTGAGCACTCAAACTCGGCCAACCCCTGCCAAAATCTCTTCTCCACTTCCCTAGAAACATCCTAGTGGTTGTGGTCTTCCTCAAAGTCCAATTTTAGTGCCCTAAGAGGAGGTCTCAAAGAGGCGCTTCAAAGAAGAGGTAATTACCGTTACCAATTCATTCATCTTTATTTCTTCTTCCACTTCTTCTTCTTAAGTTGTTTCATTATGAAGTAATAACATCAGTATTAATCATATACCGATATGTTATTATAATTATTAAACAACCCTATTTCACAATCTATCCGTCCTACGAAAAAAGAAATCACCGCGCGTGCATACGTACGGAATACCGTCTCCACGCCGTGGTGTAATCTATTTTCCACCATCACCGTACATGGATGGGTATAATGGTGTAAAGAATAACTATAAATAGTTATTACAACATCATATTGATTCTTATATATTGTATAATCCACTCCAATTCAATTCAATATTTATGGAAATGATATCATCGCTCGTGGGTACGTACGGACTACCGTCTCCACGACGCGATGAGATTCATTCTCCATGTTAACCATTTAAGAATGATTATAAAGTATATATAAGAAATAATAATGAAATATATGACATTATAAAGCTACTGGATTTATATATATATATATATATATATATATGTATGTCATCTACTTACTTCCATTCAAGACAATAAGGAAAGGAAAACAGCGTTCATGCGTACGTACGGACTACCGTCTCCATGAACGGTGTTTTTTATTTCATTTATCTATCTATTATATATATATATATACTGAATATATATGATATATAAATCATATTTTATATTCTGGAAGTAATTAAATCATGATATAAGTAATAATAATGTCAAGAACAACAAGTCAAAACACCTACGATAAATGAAACGATTTTACCCAAAACGCTTCTTTAACATGGAATTTACGAAAGAACGGGTAATATAATGTCATAAGTGAACCATATATGATATAATAACAATGAATATGATTCTTTAATAAGTCAATGACATTATTTAAATCATTATACAGGAGGTTCGGACACATACGAAGCAAATCGGACATAAGGTAAGGGAAAATATCACAATCTCACTTTTATCCAAGATTGTTTTTACTTTGGTAATTACTGGGGTGTATTTTATCATCCACATCCATGTTCCCTCAATATGTAATATTATTTCCATCCTTATACAATATTTTATATCCAATTTTACCCTTCGGTAAGCTTTTTTGTAAAAGATATGAAAGGAATCTTTTGTCGTTTTTCGTACGAGGTACTTTTTGACTTTTCCGACAAAATTACGAAGAATGTTTTATTTAACTTATACGGCAAGAATGGATTTTTAAAACATTATTTCCAAGAATATTCCATTATAAGTTTTCAAGTTTATTTTTAATCAACTTCTTTTAGTTTATAATTATATGACATGTTAAGAAAAGAAAAGTGTTTTTGAAGAAGAAAGGATATTTTCCTCAAGAATGGAGTTCAAGTGTTTTATCAAAATTATTTTCCATCTAAGATAATAAAGGGTTCAGTTTTATCCCTATTATTACATTGATTTGATTATGTTGTGAGGGAATTATTTTTTATGAAGTCATTTACCTTATATGATTTGTCTTATGATGTCATGATGTTTCAAGAATCCCATTTTTGTTACATGTGTTATGCGATGATGTATGATTTATGATTATGTGGCACACATAAGAAAGGATTCATTATAAGATGTGTGGGACCTATATCTCCCTCCAATGCATTGGGTAAGGATTTTATATCTCATGAGATAGAGATGGATGGAATGGTAGGTTATACCGGTTCAGTGAAACAAGACTGAAACGAGGGTTACTCGATTCAGAAAGGGACTTTGTCCACTAAGATAAGTCTTGGCAATGAGTCTTGACTAACAAGAAATGATTCTCTATGATTATGTGTGAATGCCACAAAGTTTCATGTTTTAAGTTATGATTATTGTGATTACATTTCACTGCCATGATTTACCCCATGTTATGAAATTATGATCTCTTTTGCAGGTTAAGATTTCCAAAAGTTATGTGCTTGTGTATATGATGTGATTGATATTTATTTTTTTTACCCTTACTGAGCATTTGAGCTCACCCTTTCATGTTTTCTTTTCCCCAGGATATAAAGAAAGGTTTTAGGTAAAAAAAAAGGGGAACATATTTATGGGAGATATAGAAGATCTTTCACCACGATTAGAAGATTACGTTCCGAGTTTCCAAAGACACTAAACTATTACGATACTTGTGTGTGTGTTTTTGTTATGTACCAAGTATTCCGCAAATGTAATGTAATGTCAATGTACATCAGGATACGGGTCTCTACAGAAATATTGTATGGCCACCACGATGCTTCGTGAGTTGAGGGTATAGCTGGAGGACATGTATGAAAAGGGCTTCTCGAGGCCCAACATTTCAGCATGGGTAGCCCCAAGGTTGTTTGATAGGAAAGAAGATGTGATCTTGAGGAAATGTGTGAAATTTAAGTACCTGAACCATTTGCCTTTGAAGAACTAGTATCAACTACCAAGGATTTATGAACTCATCAACCAGTTTAATGGATCGAGTTGGTTCTCGAATATAGACCTTAGATCACGATATCATCCGCATTAGGTACGAGATGAGTATTTACCAAAGATATTCTTTATATTCCGGTATTTCCACTATGAGATTTTGGTGTTGCCTTTTAGTGTAACCAATTACCTAGTAGTGTTTTTGGGGATCATGAACAGGATATTTCGGCCTTACCATGACTAGTTTTTCATACTCAAAGTTGATGAAATCATGGTGTACTTAGTGTCAGAGGAGGATCATGCTACCCACTTACGGATAGTTCTGGATACACTCTGAGAGTGCCAGCATTATGGTAAGCTGTCAAAGTGGAAGTTCTAGGTCTTGAAGGCCCACAATCTGTGACATGTTATCTTGGATACTGGAGTTACATTGGATCAGGAAAATATTATGGCAGTGCCTTCTTCAGAACCACCTAAGAGTGTGACTGAGGTGCAAAAATTCGTGGGGATAGTTGGACACTACTAGAGGATTGTGCCTGAATTTTCAACTGTATAAGCACCTTTATTGACCTTTATACAAAAGGGAAAACCCTTCATGTTGACAGAGGTGTTTTAACAGTGTTTCTATGAGCTGATGCAGAGACTGATGAGTGAACCTATATAGAGAATACCATAATAGCGTGCTAGGTATGTAGTCTTCGGTGACACATTAGGGACTATAATTTTTTGTGTCCTGATGTAGGAATGAGTAGTGATTTCCTATTTCTCAAAGTATTTAAGGCAGTATGATAATAACTATGGTACCCATGAGGTGGAGTTATTATGAGTGGTATTTGCCTTTACGATGTGGCGACACAACATGATGAGTGAAAAATTCTCCATATAATCCAACATCTACTATCTCAGATATATCTTCTCACAATAGGACATGAATATGATACAACGGAGATGGATGGAGTTCCTCCCTGACAATGACATTGAGAAAGTTTGTACCCCAAAGAAGGGGAATGTAGCGGTAGATACACTCAGCTGGAGTCCTGGTTTACAAATGTTGAGTGAGGCAATGAAGAAGTTAGATGTGATACATATTTCCTTTATGGAAGATGGGGGTAAATGTTTCCTTCTGTTGATGAATGTCACTTCTCCACTCTTATTGTGTGTTAGGGAGGCACAACTTTTGGATGTTGATCGCAAGGCTCAACGTTCTCAATTAACCACAGGGCAATCTCGTGATGGAATTTAGATAGGTGGGGTGCATGTCACAATTTTCAGAGGATGTATTTTAGTACCAATGACTTTGTGGCAGGAGGGGTTGAAAGAGTTTCTTACATATTCATTGATGGTGTATCTGTGTGTGGATAATATGTACTAGGACCTATAATGTTAGTACATGTGTCTAGGGATGATAAAAGTGGTGGTAGATTTGGTTTCACAATGCCTCACTCGTCAACAAGTGAAGGATGGTCATTAGGTCCCAACATTCCTAGCACCACCACATGAGTACCAAAGTTGAAATGGGATTCATTCTTGATGGACTTCGTGAAGGGGTTACCATGCACATTCTGGGGACATCATTCGATCTGGGTGATTGTCGACCGACTCACCAAGTCAGCTCACCTCTTACCCATCCGGGAGATGGTATCGGTAGAGGGATTATGACACCTCTATTTCTAGATGTTAGTGAGGCTACAAAAAGTTCCTTTGACGATAATCACATACATTGATACACAATTTACATCCCTGTTCTGGAAGGGATTAAACTTGGATTTTGGGACACAGTTGTGCTTGATGAAAACCTTTCACCCCTAGACAGATGGTCAAATAGAGCGGACCATTCATACCTTAGAGGACATTCATTGTGCTTTTTTCCTGGATTTTTTTTGCAGTTGCGAGGACCACCTACCACTGGAGGATATTTCATACAAAAATATATACAACTACCCCATTGGCATTGAAATATTTTTGGCCTTGTATGGGAGGCCTTGCAGATCGCCTCTATGCTGGAAAGACCTAGGTGAATCAATACTCATAGATCTGGAGATGGTAAGGGATACCACTGGAAAGGAGTAGATCATCCGAATGAAAATGAGGTCTATAATGATCATGCTGAAATACTATATAGATAAAAGATGAATACACTTATAGTTTAAGGAGGGAGAACAATATTTCTGTTGGGTATCACCCTCATGGGGATTGTCAAGATTTGGCAGATGTGGCATGTTATCTTTGAGCTTCATCTGACATTTCCAAATCCCCATCAATGATGTAAAGGTGGTGTACCACTAATCTATTCCCCCCACAGATGCACCGAGCTAATGATTATTTTCAAGTGTTGTGGCTGAGGAGGTACACGCATGATATATCACATGACATCAACGGAGGTAAGCATGAAACAGAAGATGGGGAGATGTTTGTGGAGTTTCCAATAGAGATAGAGGATCAAATGGATTTATTCTTTTGTGGATGGTCAATTCCTCTGGTGTATGTTTTTTGGAAGCATTACAACATCTAAGAGATAAAACAGAAGAAAGAGGCTCAGTTTCATGCTTAGTACCTCCATTTGATTGTTTATACCTATTTTGGCTAACTAGGACATGAATCCAAAAAAGGGGGAGTGATTTTATTTCCTATAATTTATGTTTAAATTATATTTTAATTACATGGAATTATTTTAAATGAGAATATGAGACATCACATTATTCCGAGGCACATATAGGCCGAAAAATATTTTTGAACATTTTTAATGTATATTATTTAGTCATTCTAGAAGATTTTTATAACATTTGAACCGGTTCTGGGATCAAAAATCCAATGGAATAGGTGATTTTAGAATCATCATATTCACCTAAGAAGGGCCTAACGTCAAGCGTCATGGGTAAACTGAAAAATATTAATTTTAGACCATTAGTGTAAAAAATAAACAGATGAAAAAGTCAATTTTAATATTATTCAAACATTTTTCTCTATAATAAAATGACCAATCAGTACTATGGTGTAGTAAATAGGTGACATTGAATCATTAATGAACCTCATTAATGAGACAATGTGGTGACACACAATATGTCTTCTTCCATGAATTAAAAAGGGATCCATAGTTGGAAAAAAATTCCGGGGAAATTCTCAGAGGAACAAGAAATATATATCTCTCCAATGATGAACAACATCAAATCCATGATCAATGAACGATGATGGGACAAATTGAAGAGTGAAAGAATAGATATGAATTCTAACAGATCGAGGTTCAAAGACAACTCAGAGCTTCCTCCCTCACCAGTGATGGAACCTAAAACCATGAATGTGTTTCATTTTTTTAGGTTTCCGCATTCTTATCCTAAATCAACAAATACGAATCAACCCATGAATAGGTTGATGTGAAATTATGTGTTCTTATGGGATGGTGTTTAACTTGGGTATTTGCAATGGGATTGATGATTATGTGATAGAACAATTATCCCAAGCCACTCTTTTTTTACTTCTAACATGGAGGGTGCGGGCCGACACAAAAAAGGCCTGATCCTCTACACTTGTGAATTCTTCTTGGCCACATCTTTGATATGGAAGAAAGGTGGAACTGAGGCCATGGAAGTGGTGGTGGCAACACGAGAGGCCCAAAGGTGCTTTTAGATTTGATATTGGACCATCAGAGTAGACTTGGTGTCATGTAGAAGGGTCCGCAAGTGAGACACAACCAGGGTGGCATCAACCACAGGCAGGAGGTGGTGCCAACTGGCACGGAATGAAGGATTAAGCGGTCATCCCTAACCGGACATGTTGGCAGAGGCGGAAAGCTCGGTTCACATCATGGTGGAGGAGGGCCATAGTGTCATGTTGATAGTGGAACTAGTATGGTGCAGTATAAGGGGAGTGGCCCGCTCTATTTGGGCCACATGCTAACCATGGTGGGCTGCCGGTTGATTAACCTTGCATGCCCCAACATGACCGGCTGAGCCGGTTCCGATAGAACCGACCATCAAATCAGTCTGGGCTAGCAGACCGGCTACATTTTTGTAGGGGGAGGCTTTTGTAGACCAGGTCAATGGGATAATGTCAGGACACCCAAATTCCTATGCTAGAAAAAGATACTGGCCCGCCAGTGCGGGCCAGATAAATTTGGGTCACTCAGTGAACAAGTGGATTGTACCCACGACCAACCCCATCCAGGTCCAATGAGGCCCAATGCGCAATTCCAATATTCCATGTAGATTCTATAGGGTCATGAGGGGCCCCGATTCAGGTTGGTCGGGTCTATCTGAACCAGTCACATCAGGATCAGATGCATCCTTCCCATGTATACAAAAATGGGCTTATCTCTCAGACCGTGCATCTGATCAACATGTTGTCTATATAATTTAGACCCACGTGATGGGTAGTTTCTTCTAATATTCTCTATGTAATATTTCATGAAAGATTCCCTAGTGAGGCTTCAAGACTCAGCTGCCCAGCGAGACTCTATGACTCAGCTACCAAGGGAGACTCCATGACTCAGCTACTAGTGAGGCCCCATGTCTCAGCTACCCAATGAGGCTTCATGACTCAGCTACACGACAAGACTCTGTGAATCATATATCAACAAGACTTCATGACTCGTCTAACCAGTCAGACTCTATGACTCCACTATTAGATAGACTCTATGACTCAACTAACTAGTCATGCTACGTGAATCAGCTATCAGCAAGGCTCTGTGACATATCTACCCATCGATACTTCGTGACTCAGTTACTAAATTGGTATAGGTGACCTAGCTAGCCTAAAGTACTCATCGGGGACGATTACCTTAGTAGTGATTTGTAATGCCCCGAACCCAGTTACCCAGAGTCGGTGCATTATTACATAACAATGGCATGATCACAAGAAAGATCAAATCTTGAAATACCGATTGGTTTAGTATCCTTGGAAACACTATATATATTCATAAAGTCTTACATTACATCAATAAGTGAAAAGCTACAACAATATATTGTCTCCATATTCCACACTCATATCCCCACATATTATCCCTGAAGGTCATTCATAAATTACTTCTTCACATCCTGGGAAAAATAAAACATAGAAAAGGGGTGATCTCAAATGCCTAGTAAGGATAACAATATAGCAGAAACATTAATAAATAAGAATAAAAATTTAGGGCAATGTATAACTAAAACAAAATCCTTTTAAACTTGAACTTCAACATCGTATGGAAAAAGTAAAATGAAATAATTCCATTTACTAATTCACATGGATATTCTACTAATCGAATAATCACATGTAATATCAATAACCACTTTCATAATGATGGAATGCATAATTCCAGACTATCATAACCACATATCCAAGGCCTCATGCCAAGACTACAAATAAGATTTTGTCAAGGCCTTGTGCCAAGACACTAGTTTGTCTGATGAGACCTACCGATTCATCGAGGAGCTATAGCGGGCTCCACCCATCACATATTAAGTCCAATGCATTCCTCATATGAACAGGTTTAAACATAACATAATCATTTGTATTAAAACTAGCATACGAAATGTAAATACTTCATCCATAAACCATGAATGGTATAAAAATTACACATCCACAGTCAAACATATCACAAAACCTTCAATACAATACAAAAGTTTTGTATCATAACAAATCAATATCAAATAAGCTTAAAATACATCAAAGGATGTTGACATAGATGAAATCAAAACAATTTGAGAGAAATATCTCTTTTCTCAAAATAATTGAAATGTCACACATTTATAAATGAAGTAATTTAAAAGAGATTTTTGAATCAAAGTGTCCCATAACACTTTGAATCTTTTGAAAATAAATATCATTTCCAAACATTCATGTCCATATAAATAAATACTTAAAATCATTTTGAAAACATGTCCATTAATTAAAAATATTTAGAAAGATAAATCTTTAAAACATTTAAAATTATGATCTTGATAAAGAGTAGCTTTCAAAAATTCTTAAAATATTCATTTTGAAATCATTTAAAAGTCACATAATTATAAAATAAAACATTTAATTTGAAAATATTCTTATAATCTTGTAAGGGAAGATTTTAAGATTTTATAACAGTGGTAAATAGCCGCACCCACCGTATAAGTTAAAAAAAATTCTTACCATAAATTTGTTGAAAAGGTTAAAAGTGCCTTGTTTGGAAAACGACGGAAAGATTCCATTCAAAACACATAAGGGTATAAATGACATTAACCCATTGTCTAGTAAATAGTAAAAATGTTTTTAAATACATTTTTAAGGAACATGGATGTGGATGATAAAGATATCCTAGTAGATAATTACGTATAAACAACCTCAGATAATGAAGAGATTGTAAAATAAACCATTAACTTGTACTTTACTTTGGTTGGGGTAGGTTAACATCTATTATAATGGTGAAATAATTGTTATTAAATTATAAAAGAATCATATTCATTAATATGATATCATATATGATCTTTTAACATTGATTTGTTAATAATATCATAGTATTATCATGGTTTTGGGTGTTAACTTACTCGTTTTCTTTTATATGGTTTATTATGTAAGTCATTTTTTTAATGGATAGGTTGTATATTAATCATATCCAGAATGATATAAAGTCCTTAAATACTATTATTAATCATCAAATGAGAATTATACTTGAATGGATACGATGGAGAATGAATCTCATCGCGTTCGTTGAGATGGTAGTCCGTACGTACGAACGAGCGACAATATAATTCTTTTGATATTAAAATAATATATAATTGGATAGTATATAATATATACAGAACAATTATCATGTTATATTTATTATTTACACGAGTTACACATCATTGTTATATCGATCCAAATAATAATTTATTGAATAACAATTACACCAAGACGTGGAGACGGTAAGCCGTACGTACGCACATATGGTGACATGTTATTAAAAGGGTGGATAGAATACTGAATATGGTTGTACCATATTTATAATAATATTAAAGTATATAGGAGATACTGGATTTATTATTTTAGGATGGGAAAAACAAAGAAAGAAGAAGTTGAAGAAGAAATGAATTTGAAAAAGGGTGGTGAAAACATTACCTCTTCTTCGGGTTCTTCATATTGATTTGATCAAAAGTGCTCCATAGGTTGCCTTTATAATCAAACTAATGCCTCTAGGTTGTAGTGAGGGAAGTTTAAAGAGTATTTGGGCAGGGTTTTTCTGAACCAAAAGGCTTTTAATGTGTGAAGTAATGAGAAGGGGGAGTTCCCTTTTATAAGAGGGGTGAGGGGCACCTTTGGAAAAGCTAGAAATATTAATTTATATTAAATTTATATTCGGTTTCTAATGGCTCCAAAGTTTATTATTTAAAGTTAAACGAGGGTATGGGTCTAAAAACACTCAACAAATAGAATTTATATAGGTTTGGTTCATTATATTAACCTTACCTTTAAGTATTAACTCTTAGTTAATTAGTTTCACTTTTACAATGTCTCTTTGTATTTTTATATTATATGGTAAATAAAATAACATATACATCCAAGAGACCCCCAAGTGATCCATTAATGATGCACCTATCATTATATAAGTATTTTGGTTGAACCATAGATTTTTATGAATTTAATATCAATTAATAATAAATTATTTGTTTTAAAAACTCTTTTATGTCAATTTTGAAAGTATTCAATAATTTATTTTTATAAAAATAATAACAGAATGATTACTTCAAATAATGTTAATTAAATCAATAAAAACATGTCATATTAACCTATAAAATTAGTTTAATTCATTAAAAGTCCCAAATTGTATTTATTTGGGTATTTATAATATCAATTATTTTAATTTTTTACTATTATGGTAATTACTGCATCATCTTTGTGTCATAACAAAATTAACTTATTTAATGTATAAAAATTATAAATAAAATATTATTGTGTAGGAAATATTTTTATCTTTCTAATTAATATTTATAGTCTAAAATAAAACTTATATAACCCTTTTTAATTTTTTTTTCTAAAATATATATACTTATGTCATTTTTGTACTTATTTTAACTTAATTAAAATAAAGTGTCCCTATCACCTACAAGTGGATACATGGGGTCCCAAAATCGACCCAAAGATTCCCATGGTCATAAATGTATCCACCAATAAGGTTATGACACGTTTTAAGTTAATTAAGTATTATTATAATATTATTTTTTAACCCTTATTTACTAGATTTACCCTTAACCATGGTAAATAAAATATTTACCGAGGTAATTATTCAAAATGTATAAAAATAAAAGTTACATATTTACACAATATGAACATCATTATTCCAAATATGTAATACATTTTTCCAAATTCAAAACAAAGAAGTGGCAGAAATTAATTTAAAATTAATTCCTATTGTTAAAACAAAACGCGTGTTTTTAAGAGATAATAACTATCAAAAGATTGACACTTGTTTATGTCCTGTTTAATTGTAAAATAATGTAAAATGACTGACATTATATGAAATGGTAAATATATATTCTAAATATACTTTAAAACCACTCAAATTCATAATTTATCAATATAAAATATTTCGATTAAAAAAAGTTGTGTTTAATTAAAATTTGGTAATTTTTACTATTCATCAAAATATAAGTGTTATCCGAAATTTCCAAAATTTCACCCTAGGATAAATTTGATATTCTGAATCCAAAAATGAATTCCATTTGGAAATATGAAATATATATAATTTCATAAATTAGGTATTACTATTCATAACGGCTAGTTCGATTGGTTGTGGTGTGTGTTAGAACTCGAAGTTGCATACAACACACGCTACTGTATTATTCAAAGAGAAGCATACCGTGGAAGCTTGGGGTGTTACATTGTAAATTTTTTTATGTCCCCATTCTAAAGAATAAATTTATTTAGTCAAATTGAATATAAAATAGTTTAAAATATTGGATTTAAAAAGGGTTCACTATTAATGTTGGTAAAAGTGCATTTTTGAAAAATACTTCTTTTATCTAAAAAAGAATTTGTTCTTAAATTTTGTCAAATAAAATAATAATATGAATTATAAAATTATAAGTATTATATAAGGTTCAGAATTTAGATAATACTCTTAATAACATCTTTTGAACGGCTTGTTTGGTAAGTCATAGTGCGCTTGTACTCGGTGTTGCGTGTAGTTCAAGTTATTGAATTATTTTGATGAAATAACACATTATGCAATCATGGGATGTCACATTCTCCCATACATCAATAAATTGCATCCTCACAATTTGAAATTGTTCTTCTAAAATAAAAGGTTGAAAATAGAAAATATCTTTGTGGGAAAACCCACATCGGAAATTGGGTTACTAAAATTTAGTCTTAATATGAGGAAAAGAGAAATGAAAGGGTCACCCCCAAATTATGATATCCATTTGGAGAACATTGGTGGCAATTAGAGACATATAATTAGAGGAAAAATGTAAATATTTATAGTTAGTGATTTAGGTCATCAATCAAAAACAAGTGCAAAATTGAGGTCCTTAAATTCATCAATCTATGATTATTTGAAATACCATCGGTTCAAAAAAACATACGGTATTTGGATAACACATTTTTGTTTTTAGGATTCCTTAATGAAGTATGAGAATTAATTTCTTCATAGAATAAGAGAAGAAGAAAAATATATTCTTGACAAGTAGAGTTCCATCCTTTAACTAATCTCTACCACAGACTCATCTTTCACTCTAAAAGATAATAGAACTTAAAAATAATATTCTATTTATCCTATTTGTATAGGGTTAAAAAATGAATTTATAATTTATCTAGAAGAACCATTAAAAATGTCATTATTCCATCCAGGACATCACGTGGGTCAGTGGTAGGTGATACACCCTTTTCGCCCTTCGGTTGTGGGTTCAAGTCTCACGGCCTGGCCGGACGCGACGGGTTGCCGCTCGACCTCCAGGTTGTCCTTTTATAGCAATCCAAAATAATCCAAACTAGAACTATCCAAAATACTTCAGTCCAATATTTATGAGGAAGTTAAACACAATAAAGATCCTTTTTTTGCGTAATAAAATGTGAACACCTTCATCATGTATTCTTTTAAAACACTTCAACATCCTGAATTACCATAAAAGGTTATTGATTACATTCATGATCCCTTATTCCTTAAAGAATAATAGATATACTCCTTCAATCCAATTATTTATTAAACCCCAACAATTATAGAATATACAAATCATTAATCAGTTTCAAGGTAGTCAAGAATATCCAATATAATTTATCCAAATCAATCATGTATTATTCCAAAATCACTACCTCGGTATCAGAACTATATTATGGTTTATCATTCTCTCAACCATATTTTTCCAAAAATTTATCCTGCTATTGAGTCACGTTTCGTTGTTCCACACAATATCAAGTCCTTAATGAAATAGTACTGTAGTACAATCCTTATATACTCCATAATTATTATAACAAGTACATTTTTGATACAACAATCAAATGACATAATCAACATAATAACTCTAATCATTCCTCTTCATCTGTGGTAGTATCATAACTTGATTATTATCCAATAGCATCATTTGCGACATAGTCTGATGACTGGGACATAGGTTAGTGTAGTGTCCAAACTCCTTGCAAATGAAGCATTGTACATTTGAAACCATTTTCTTACCCTTGCAGTCACATACTTTGTGCCCTTTTCCTCCACACTTATAACAAACTCTCATTCCTTTCAGGAAAGTTCCAGGGTGTTTCTTCCCATAGTTATCACATATGGGAAAATTCTTCTTTTCCCTCTTCCCTTTATCCATCTTTCTCTCTTCCATCCTTTTCTCCTCCTTCTTCCCTTCAAAGCCATTGGACATAGTAAAATCTTTACTTATCTTATCAACACATGATATTATTTTTTCATCTGATGATAATACATGGGAGAATATTTATCTTATAAATTCTGGCTTAAGACCATGAAATATATGATCCTTCTTTCTCTTTGGATCATGTGCATTACTGGAGTTCTCATTCCTTCTACTGGGCGCCATTTCTAAACAATGGAATACACTAGATTAGTTTATGAATAACAATACATAATCCCAAACTTTTAAAACACATAACATAAATTAAATAGTTTATGGATATAATCCATAATCATAAAAATCTCTCCATTGAGGAGGTATATACTCAAAAACCCTTCATAATGGTTTGTAATGAAAATCAGAATTATCCTAAGAATATCCCTCGGGAGTGTCGTAACCAAGAGTGCAGCAAGGCCCGTTGTCGTGCACCAGTTCCCGTTCGAGTCTAGCTCATAGCGGTGTTTTCGGGTTTTACCCCTAGGTACATCTGTTCCAGAGCCACCTCTACCTGCTCGTATCCAGATATGGATGTATTGCTCGGAAAACTCACAAAATATCTACAATACCAAAATTCTAGGAAGTTCTTCTATACTAAACCTCAAAGTCCATCTTAAATCTATGTTCTCTAAACAGATTTTATCTAAATCTTGCTTCCAAGGTTTGTACTAAAATTTATCTGATACCAACTATAAGGCCCCGACCCCATTTACCCAGAGTCGGTGCATTATTACATAACATTGGCATGATCAAGAGAAATATCAAATCTCGAAAGATCGATTGGTTTAGTAGCCTTGGAAACACTAGATATATTCATAATGTTTTACATTAAATCAATAAGTGAAAAGCAAAAAACAATATATTGTCTCAATATTCCACACTCATATCCCCACATACTATCCCTGCAGGTCATTCATAAATTACTTCTTCACATCCTGGGAAAAATAAAACATAGAAAAGGGGTGAGCTCAAATTCCCAGTAATGATAACAATATAGCGGAAACTTTCATAAATAAGAATAAAAATTTAAGGCAATGTATAACTAAAACAAAAACCTTTTAATCTTGAACTTCAACACAGTATGGCAAAAGTAAAATTAAATAATTACATTTACTTATTCAAATGGATATTCTACTAATTTAATAATCACATGCAATATCAATAACCACTTTCATAATAATGGAATGCATAATGCCAGACTATCATAACCACATAGCCAAGGCCTCGTGCCATGACTACAAATAAGATTTTGTCATGGCCTTGTGCCAATATTCTAGTTTGTCTCATGAGACCTACCGATGCATCGAGGAGCTATAGCTGGCTCCACCCGTCACATATTAAGTCCAATGCATTCCTCATATGAATCGGTTTAAACATAACATAAACATTTGTATTAAAACTAGCATACGAAATGTAAATACTTCATCCATAAACAATGAATGGTATAAAAATAACACATCCACAGTCAAACATATCACAAAACCTTCAATACAATACAAAAGTTTTCTATCATAATAAATCAACATCAAATAAGCTTAAAATACATCAATGGATATTGACATAGATGAAATCAAAACAATTTGAGAGAAATATCTCTTTTCTCGAAATCATTGAAATGTCACACATTTATAAAGGAAGTAATTTAAAAGATATTTTTGAATCAAAGTGTACCACACCACATTGAAACTTTTGAAAAGAAATATCATTTCAAAAAATTCATGTCCATATAAATAACTCCTTTAAATCAATTTGAAAACATGGACATTAATTAAAAATATTTAGAAAGATAAATCATTAAAAAATTTAAAATTACGATCTTTATAAAGAGTACCTTTCACAAATTCTTAAAATGTTCATTTTGAAATCATTTAAAAGTAACATAATTATAAAATAAAGAATTTAACATGAAAATATTCTTATAATCTTGTAAGGGAAGCTTTTACGATTTTATAACAGCGGTAAATAGCCGCACCCGCCGTATAAGTTAAAAAAAATTCCTACCTTAAATTTTTCGAAAAGGTTAAAAGTGCCTTGTTTGGAAAACGATGGAAAGATTCCATTCAAACCACATAAGGGTATAAAGGAATTTAACCCATTGTCTATTAAGTAGTAAAAATGTTTTAAAATACATTTTTAAGGAACATGGATGTGGATGATAAAGAGATCCCAGTAGATAATTATGTATAAACAACCTCAGATAATGAAGAGGTTGCAAAATAAACCCTTACCTTGTACTTTTCTTTGGTTGGGGTAGGTTAACCTCTTGTATAATGGTGAGATAATTGTTATTAAATTATACAAGAATCATATACATTAATATGATATCATATATGATCTTTTAACATTGATTTGTTAATAATATCTTAGTATTAACGTTGTTTCCGGTGTTAACTTACTCGTTTTATTTTATATGTTTTATTACGTAAGTAATGTTTGTAATGTATAGATTGTATATTAATCATATCCATAATGATATCAAGTCCTTAGATACTGTTACTAATCATCAAATTAGAATTATACTTGAATCGATACGATGGAGAATGAATCTCATCGCGTTCGTGGAGACGGTAGTCCGTACGTACGCACGAGCGACAATATCATTCTTTTGATATTAAAATAATATATAATTGGATGGTATATCATATATAAAGAATAATTATCATGTTATATTTATTATTTACATGAGTTACACATCATTTTTAAACCCATCCAAATAATAATTTATTGAATAACAATTACACCACGACGTGAAGACAGTAATCTGTACGTTCGAACATATGGTGACATGTTATTAAAAGGGTGGATAGAATACAGAATATGGTTGTACCAAATTTATAATAATTTTAGAGTATATAGTAGATACTGCATTGATTATTTTAGAATGGGAAAAACAAAGAAAGAAGAAGTTGAAGAAGAAATGAATTTGAAAAAGGGTGGTGAAAACATTACCTCTTCTTTGGGTTCTTCCTTTTTATTTGATCAAAAGGGATCCGTAGGATGGCTTTCTGATCAAACTAAGGCCTCTAGGTTGTATTTAGGGATGTTGAGAGAGTATTTGGGCAGGGTTTGGCCGAACCAAAAGGCCTTGAATGTGTTAAGTAATTAGAATAGGGAGTGCCATTTTATAAGAGGGGTGAGGGGCACCTTTGGAAAAGCTAGAAATATTAATTTATATTAAATTCATATTCAGTTTCTAATGGCTCCAAAGTTGATTATTTAAAGTATAATGTGGGTATGGGTCGAAAAACACTCATCCAATTGAATTTATACATGTTTAGGTCATTATATTAACCTTATCTTTAAGTATTAACTCTTAGTTAATTAGTTTCACTTTTACAATGTCTCTTTGTATTTTTATATTATATGGTTAATAAACTTACCATATACATCCAAAAGACCCCCAAGTGGTCCATTAATGATTCACCTATCATGATATAAGTCTCGTGGCCGAACCATAGATTTTTAGGAATATAATATCAATTAATAATATAATGTGTCAATTTTGAAACTATTCAATAATTGATTTTTGTAAAAATCATAAAAGAAATATTACTTAGAAAAATGTTAATTAACTCAATACTAACATGTCATATTAACCTATAAAATTAGTTTAATTCATAAAAAGTCTCAAATAATATTTATTTCGGTATTAATAATATCAATTATTTTAATTTTTCACTATTATGGTAATTACTCCATCATCCTTGTGTCATTACTAAATGAAATTATTTAATGTCTAAAAATTATAAATAAACTATTATTATGTAGGAAATCTTTTTATCTTTATAATGAATATTTATAGTCCAAAATACAACATATATAACCCATTGTAAAAAATGATTTTCTAAAATATATATGCTTATGTCATTTTTGTACTTATTTTAACTTAATTAAAATAAAGTCTCCATTTCACCTACAAGTGGATCCATGGGGTCCCAAAATCGACGCAAAGATTCCCACGGTCGGAAGTGTATCCAACAATAAGGTTTGGACATGTATTAGGGTAATTTGGTATTATTATAATATTATTTGTTAACCCTTATTTACCGGATTTACCCTTAACCGTGGTAAATAAAATATTTACCGAAATAATTATTCAAAATGTATAAAAATAAATGTTACCAATTTACACAATATTAACATCCTGATTTCAAATATGGAATACATTTTTCCAAATTCAAAACACAGAAGTGGCAGAAATTAATTTAAAATTAATTCCCGTTGTTAAAACAAAAAGCGCGTTTTTAAGAGATAATAACTATCAAAAGATTGACACTTGTTTATGTCCTGTTTAATTGTAAAATAATGTACAATGACTGATATTATATTAAATGGTAAGAATATATTCTAAATATACTTTAAAACCACTCAAATTCATAATTTATCAATATAAATTATTTTGATTAAAAAAAGTTGTTTTTAATTAAAATTTAGTAATTTTCACTATTCATAAAAATATAAGTGTTATATGAAAAGTTCCAAAATTTCACCCTAGGCTAAATGAGATATTATGATTCCAAAAATAAAGACCATTTTCAAATATATAATATATATAATTTCAAAATTTAGGTATTACTATTCATAACGGCTAGTTTGATTTGTTCTGGTGTGTGTTAGAACTCGAAGTTGCGTACAACACACGCTACTATATTATTCAAAGAGAAGAATACCGCGGATGCATGGGGTGTTAAATTGTAAATTTTTTTATATCCCCATTCTAACGAATAAATTTATTTAGTCATATTTAATATATAAATATTTAAAATATTGGATTTAAAAAGGGTTTACTATTAAAGATGGTGAAAGTGCATTTTTGAAAAATACTTCTTTTATCTAAAAAAAGAATTTGTTCTTAAATTATGTATAAGAAACTAATAATATGGATTCTAAAATTATAAGTATTATATAAGGATCAAAATTTAGTTAATACTATTCATAACCCTTTTTTAACGGCTTGTTTGGTAAGTCATAGTGCGCTTGTACTCGGTGTTGCGTGTAGTGCATGTTATTGAATTATTTTGAAGAAATAACACACTATGAAATCTTGGGTTGTTACATGTTGATGTTTAGTGTTTGCAACCATCAGATTAGCTATCAAAACCTTATGTGATACTTGTGTTGAGGTGACTCTAGTGACACTAAAAATTGTGAATTCATTTTGGATTTTCTATGTCAATTTTTGTGAGACCCTAGTAGGTTTTCTGATCCTTAATGAGTATTTTTAGTCTCAACCCTACACGGGCTTCACCAACACCAGTTGTGTCTTGTGACGAAGACAGACTGCATTGGTTGCGATCTTGGAGAGTAATGCGCAGGTGGTGGTCAGAGGTGCATCTACAGACACAATATGCTCAGCAACATACGACAATATTCTATACCTACCCATTAGGTAGGATCCTTGGAAGAAGGCCTCCTATGTTTTTACTTCCTTTTACTATACTTTTATTTTTCAATTGAGTTTGTATTCTGGACCCTTTATCTATTCAGATGAACCTTTACTTATGTGGTTGCTTCCTAATGTGACATACTTATTGTTGGTATCCCAATTTCAGCATTACTTTCCACAGTTTGGCTTGTGTGTGCACTTGTTTAAATTCAATGCCTTCCATTTTTGGGATATGCCTTTTGGTGCAAGTCAACATCACCTGAAATATGGAAGGCGGGTTTGGTGTAGTCATAAAATATTCCCCAGGTGACGGGTTGTGACACCTTGGGTGATCCCAAGTCTAATTGAAGTTTATGTGACATAGGTGACTCAGGCACATAAACTCAATGTAGTTATTATTAATTCTTCGTTCCATTGTGTGAATGTAATACTTCGGTTTATTGGGTTTTTCTTCCACTACAATATTACCAATGAAAATATTTTTGCTACAAAATATTACCCATTGGTACATCACATGGTTTGGGTGTCATAAGATGTTCCAATCTATTAGCTTGGGTAATTTTAGATTTTTTTTTAAAATTTTCTTATTGTGTATAATTATTCCTAAATATTAATATAAGATTATGATCATTATTATTTTTATTTGTTTTCAGGAATCATGAATAAGTGTGTCTGTAGTTTTAAGACAACAATTCAATGATCATGAAATATGTTTTACCATTCATGTATAAGGAGTTTATAAATACATATCATTCATTGTGGCTAATGTTCTTTGATTAAATTTTGTGCCAATGTAGATACGAAAGTTTAACTGAGATGCACAAATAACAAATAAATAAAAAATATATTGAATGATCCCTATTGTATCTGTAAAATTTTATGTGGAAAAATTTGAATTTTTTCCTTTTCTACTTTTTTGGAGGATAATTTTTTTTGTTTTGACTTATCATTATCAGTTCAATGTCCACAATGTGTAGTGATGGAGAAAACATGATATGTAATCACAAATCACTACATTTATTTTATAATTATAAACGGGCACACACAATGTATTTATATTATTTACAAATTAGGATGATTTTAATTTTATGATGAAGGGGGCCCAATGTTCAGGGGGATGCAAATTCATGTGAAAATGATATTAATAAAATAATCAAATTTACTCAATTATATAATATTAATATTTTCATAATTATAATTTAAAATATTCATCAGGTTAATTACATTCGATTTCATTTAAATTTGAAAATATTTGAAAAAATATTAATTATTTTGTTATTTTTATCTGTATTTTATAGTATTAATAAATATTTAATGATTATAAATTATTATAATTAATATATGCGTGTTTTATTGAGTGTGTAATTATTTTTTATAATATTTATATGTTTATTTAGAGGTTCATGATGTAAAATATTTATTTTAGATGTTAGTATTCTTTAAAAATTGATACATAAAAATATAATGTTTATATTATGAATAAACAAATTTCATATACTCAATTTTTTTATTAGAATCTCATGGGATGAATTCTCTCTCAATACTTTAATTAATTAAATTATTAGTTCAATAATTAAAATTATAAACACGAATTCAATGATTTTGTATCCATTAATTTTTTATTCATATTTTGGTTATCTTAAAAGAATGAAAATTAATAATATCACTCGTATTCTCACAAAGATATAGTAATTCACTAAATAATTGTGCACTAGTGAATGTATAGATTCTTTATATTGATTTTATATTTATCCATTTGTGCTATGATGATCTAGTCTTCTGTGGATAATTTCAAAATAACATCACTTAATAATGTATTATTATATTTTTTACTTTTACTAAAATATCCATTGACATGATTTATTTAGGAATCTTGGAATTTTTATATGTAATCACATATTTCATCAATGGTTCTTTGAAATTATTTTATTATATTGGATTTGAACACATGGGGGGTTCCCTTATTCGTTCATTTTATATTTGAAATCTTATAAAATATATAATTCAAAAGTTTTAACAAATACAACAGAACTTATTGTATGGGGTTCCAATATTAACCATTTTATTTAATACAGATTTTTGGAATAGTAGTGGTTATGATATGGATTTCTTATGAACAGTGGTAAAACTGTGATATTGAGTTTTAGGATCCATGTACACCAAATAGGGGTAGAATCGTAATGAAGATTATAAAATATTAAAATTGAAAGACATCTATAGTGGATAAGTCAAATATGAACTACCTCCCACCACCCATTTTGAAATGGGGGTCCTTAAAATAACCCTTGTTGTTTGGAATAAGAGTATTACAGAATAACAAACTACATATGGATCCCAAAAAACTATTTCAATTGGGACTTAATCTATCCATCTATGTAACTGAGAATAACACATCCCATTTACAACATCAGTGAAAATATATCGAGTCATTTGATTCTTAAAAAATCCCACAAAGTTATAATAATGTGAAAATAATAATAATTCAATTTTTTTCATTGGCTTGTTATATTTCATTTATAAATAATCATTTTTTTACATATATTTTAATAATTTAAGAACTTGCTGATGTATAAGTGTAGAAAATTAAATAATTTAAAAATTATTTATGTATGTTCATTGAACATCATCTATGATTAACTGGTGTATTTTTTATTCAATATTTATTACAATTTAATTAATGTAATATGTGATATATTTAAATCATTGATTAAATTTGTTTTTTCTTTTTTTGTCTTCCATTGATATTTATAATTTATTTGGGCAATCATGTCTGATTTAAATTGTTAAATACAATATGTATATTATTTGTTCCCCTAACCTATAAGTGAGTATATTAATATAATTATTTTATTCATCATGATAAACTAGGTTGAGACATGAATTGTATTAAATCAAAATATGTAAAAATACATAGGAAAATAAATACATTGTAATTGGACCTATAATGATAGTTTATATATGTCATCCTAATTACTATTATATCCATTATCCCCTTGACATACTAAATAGTATAATATAGATCAAGATATAAAAATTATTTTTTATATCATGAAGTCTAGATTTAAAGAGTTTATGTTGATAATACAATATCTCATTTTTAACACCCCATGTTTTTATGAATTATTATTTATCGATTAAATTAAAATTATTTTATGGAATTATTTTCATTCAAAACATTGTTTAGTTTTATATACCTAAAACCTTGATTTTAACTTGCAGTATATTTAACACTTTGATTGCCTTATGTTATATAAAATACTAAATTATACATGGCTACAATATACTATTTATATTATAAATTAATATCATAATTATCACCTATGCATTTGACTAATTAGGATGAATAATATTAACTAATTTATAAAAATATATAATTATCACACATTTAATAATTATCTATTTATTGGAAATAAAATACGAATAATTTTAATAAAAATGAATTATTTTATATATAAATAGTATCTTTTCAAAAATACATGATAATATTTCATGGCGCAGATAATTATAAATTAAATTTTATCACTTTTAAAAACATTATTTGAGAAATTAAACTATGTTTTGGAAAGAGGAAAATCAAAATTATCATAGGGTATATTTCTAGTATTTTTATGAGAATTTTAATTTTTCGGTTAATAAGAATAAATACTATATTTAAATTGATAATTTCCTAATCATTTAAACATTTAGTTATGTTTTTAAGAACCTAGTTTCTCACTCATGTATGGAACATTTAAATTGCAATCTAATTTAATTTTATGTACCTAATGTGGATTTCCAATGAGTTAGTAAAGTTCTAATGGGTGTATAGATCTTGTTCAAAAATAGAAACCTAGATTTTTTAGGTAAAATGATGTGTCTTGCGGTTAGTTTAAACCATGTGAGGTAAGACAAATAGTTTTTTAACTGTTTAAAGCTATTCATTGTAATGTAATAGGGAACATGGTTTTATCTAACCATGTTAGTTGTGTCGCAAAGTCATGTTGTATTTTCTTCAATTTTTATTGAGCTATTTCAAAGAGTTGGTGCATGGTTTCTCAAACTGTGTTCCCCAAATGTTCACTAAGCCCCTTCCTATAGATTCTCTTTCATTATTTTTTATATGGTTTGGTAAAACATTGGGGCCAAAATAGGCATATTGTATTTTTGGGGAAACATATAGTTTCACCCATAAAATATTTAATTAAATGAATATATACTTCCTTTTTATTTTTCATTTAATGGATCCCCATATCTTCCCCATTTTAGAGATTTTAATGTCCTAATCTAGGAATCATGTTAGATCGTATTTGTTGATTTCAAATTGATTGTGATATTTCTCCATGGATCTTTTCTAGTATGTTCATGAATCTTTTTTCATATTTCATCATTCTTCATTATATAAAAGATGTTAGTTGGATTTAAGATCATATGCCACAATTTTATGGCATTGGTCTGTTCTTTATATCTACTCCAATCTAGGCTAAACTAAAGGCCAAAACATTATGTGGAGAGTCATACAAGTTTAAGGTATGTGGTCTATAACTATGTCCTCAATTTTATTTGTTCTATAAATTGTCATGTCATTGTGCCAAATTCTGTAGGAATCATTTATTGAATCATTATGTCTTTATTTCATCTATTAAGAAAATAATCAATGCCCTTTTTATGTTTATGTGATACATTGTAGATAGGATTCTCTACATCTTCCACCACTAAATGTAGGGTGAAATTCTATATTTTTATTTTTATGTGGCTTCATACTTTTGATCCATCATTAAAATGTATTTGATCTAGACCTTTCTAATGGAATGCCTCTTTATAATAAATTATTTCTGAATTGTCTTTTGTATATTACCATAGTTACCTAAAAAATGTGGACCACCTTAGGTGAGTCTTTCACATGATGAATTAAATGTTAATGGGATAGGAGTGATTGTTGTATATATAAAACGTGTCCTAGTGAATTAAATTTAATGTCATTGTTTCAACATATATCACCACTTTCCACTTTTTATAGAAGGCAGTGGAATGATCCTTGTGATTATGAACTAAATTGAATTATGATATGGTTGCAAACTCAATATTCTTTGTCACAATAATGAGAATAAATGAATTGTACATCAAGATATATTAAATTTATTTAGTATTAACTAGCCTACATAAATAAATTAATTGAATATACAATTTCAATTTGTGTTGTTGGACATGGAAATACATAAAGGGGGGGATTGACTGGAGTTCAACTTTGATTATCATGATAATTCCTTGAGCACTTGAGGACACGATTCTAATTTAAGGATATAAATTTCTTTGGTTTGGAGCCACTATGGAAAATGATCATTGTCTATGAGTGGATTCCATGTATGACACATTAGGAACCCTCTATTCTTATTATAGGAATCCTTATTTAGACTCTTTAGATCTGACATGTCTTCTAAGGACATGATTTTCCTCTGTGATGTCCTTGGGAATTACAATGGTTTATCTAATTGTACTGTTGATATATGCCTAAGGATTGGTTATATTAGACTATTGGGGACTTCCTTGGATTATTCTTCTATGATTACACTCTTACACCATATCTATGTTGTATTAAGTACTATGTTGTTGGCATTTGGGATCTTGTGTACCTTGGTGATTACCATTGAACCCTTCTATAAAATAATCATCATCATTTCCTTATAATGACTTGGAACACTAAAATTATTATAATGATGTGATATTAGTGTTAGTTAATCCACATTAGACTTATTTATATTAACTAAAGCACAATTAATAAATGGAACATGGAGCATTATTATACAATGACTGAGTGTTGAAGCATGTACATAGAGATTTACACTATTGTACTGGTTTATTTTAATTTATATTATTTCTTATAATGATTGAGTTTATATTCAACAGAATGGATGTTATTGAGAGTATTGGTGGTGGCAGAATGATGCTTATCTCACACCCTATCTGCAAGCCTCTCTTAAATGGGAAGACTATATATATGGAGTTGTTAGCAGAGCGATGTAGATATCTTCAAACACTTGATTACTTTATCTATTAGGACAGAGATGGTAGGATATGGATGAGCTAGATATAGAGATCATGTGTTTATCATTTTATTCCATTTTGATACATTTGTATTTCATTTTTGTTTTATTCTTTTATATCTATTTTCTATCTTTCTAGATACATAACGCATAATCATCAACTTTTTTATATTTAGATCACTTCTTTTAGTTGTTGTTATATCGTTCCATTCTACTGTGTTTTTTACCAATATATTACCTCCTCTATTTATCTATTTTTTATTATATTTATTTATTGTTCTATATAGTGGTAATGAGGGAATATTCCCCCCATAGAAACTACTCAAGACATTACTTCTTATTGGAGGCCTTTGGCATTTGGGGAGATGTGCTTGAGGCCATGTGTCCCACTGGCCTCTTGACACCTAATAAGTTTAATATGAGTCTGGGAGGTCACCATGTTGAATCAGATGAGTTACATTATTTTGTTACCATTTGGCGAAAATCATCCTAGATTTAATAACACTATGGTACTCGGTCAATACCATTACATGGGTGTTTTGAACCCATGTTTGGTGTAAATCCAGAGTTTCCTGAATTATCATTATTATTTTTCTTTTTCCTGTTATAGTTTATTTCAGTTCACTATTAGATGACTCAAATTTTATGTGGTTTTGTTGATTAAAAACCTTATTGAGGAACTTATTACATCTTTAGTTTGATGATATGTGGTAAGGCTACATTATTACATGCATCATATTAGGAACCTATAATTCTCATGTCATGTATATTATCATGCCATATAAGAGAATTTCACAATTTTCATTGCTTGATATGTCAGTGATTGTTGAATAATACTTTCATTGTGTGTATATGAGTTTTTGTATGTGACTGATTGATTGTCTATTTCAACTCATGAGGTGGTATGGCTCCTCATGGGTTTTCATGAGTAATTTACCGAATCAAGATTAATTTATAAATTAAAATGGGTATTAATCTAAAGGATAATAGGTTTGCACCCTTATTCGCTGAGATAGAAATCACGTTTTAAATTATTATTGATCTATTACAATAACAAAATAAAAAATTATAAATAAAAATTGTTCTCTAAAATTAAATAGTTTCATGTCCTTATCCATCCTTATAATTTTTATGAATGGTAAAGGAGTGAGCACAATAATTAAGTATAAAATTATGAATTAGATTCGAGTAAATGATGAGGCATGTTATATTTTAACCTTCGTCTATTTGAACACAAATAACTTATAACTGAGAAATTACCAATACCTATCCTTATAAGAAGTTATTTTGGGATGTCTACCATGGGTACTGATCTCTTTTAGTTCATTCATATTCTGCAAGTGTTTCATTTTTTTTCTTCTACTAAGATTATTCTGAGGCGTGTTCATAGCATTGTAGACCCATTCCACCATGACGTCTTCATGTCATGTTCATTAAATTTTATACCAATTTATAGAGTATTTTTACCAATGGAGTGACATCCATAGTACCTATTCTAGTATCTAAATGGTGTGTCACCACTGTAGATGACAGGGGTGTCTAAATCCTCATTTTGATAGTGACACTATAGAGTGTTAGACTTGTTACTGTATATTGAATCATTATAATTTCTATCAGACCATTCCATTAGATTCTATTATAAGAGGTTCCTCACTATCTACACATCAAGGGATGGTTCTTATAAACCGCTTCTGTTGGGTATTTAGAGTAGCATCGACCATAAATGATGATGTAAAGGTCATGGCCTTGGTAGCTCGAATCATAATAAACAATGTGTCTAGAAAAAAAGTATTTTTTATGCTAGTCCATCAATTGCACATGGTTATGGATTATGTCAGTTTCAAAACTTATAGCTGATACACTTTGATCAGGTTGCATGACCATATACTATACGTGGTACTATTCTTATAGCCTCCACTATATTATCTTCATTATTTTATATTGTTTCATTAAACTCCTTTATCTTCTTATCCTATGTAGAAAATAATAGGCTGAAAATACAGTAATACTATGATGTAATTACCTTAGATATTCCATTCAGAGTATAGTTATATGGAATATTCTAGTGTTGGGACTATCCTCATGAAGATAGTAGTTACCCTTTCTTTTGGGACATCATTATTCTTCATATGACTGGATTGGATATTATTATTGGTACTAATTGGTTGGTTCCATATGATAAATTTTTTGATTTTTATCAATGAAATGTATCATCTGAATCAATAGTTGAAGGAAGATATCTACACAATGGTGAGTGGGATGTCTAATATAGTAGAGCTAAGCTAGTGGATCATGGTCTTGGTGGAGTGACCTCAAATATTTCAAAACTCTTCATGGAATATTTTGGTCAGAATTAAGATAAATTTATTATGATAGTATATCATTTCAGGGATTACTTTCTTAATGTGTTTTTTGTTAGATCATTTTAGTGACATAGATATTAGGATTGATGTCATTCATGGTGCAGTTCTAGTGTATTCAACAATACAATATTGAACCTACTACTCATTAGGAGATCAAGAGGGTGTTAAATGTTCTAGTGGGAAAATGATTTATATGTCTGAGTACATCCTATTGGGGTTCACCAATTTTATTTTCCATGAAGTCTAGTGGGAATAATCATCTATTCATGTATTAGATATGATTGAACCATTTTATGGCCAGTAACCAATATCCACTATGATGAATATTTGTTAGAATTGATTTTCTCTACAGAACTATGAAATCCTCTATGAAAAACCTAAGGTTGGGCTCTCATCAGGTGAAATTTACGCCATTAGACATACAACATACAACATTTTGTATTAAGATTGGTCTGTATGAGCACTTCACCTCAAAATTAATTTTTTATTAAATACACCTTCATGGAAAAAGTGAAAATATTTCATGTTCGACAAAGGGAAAATATAAATGAAAATAATAGAATTATTAAAGGACAACTTTCAATTATTAGACATGATTGCCAAATAAAATACCCAAGATAGATGGGTAACATTTTTATCTGGTTCATTTTTGATGATCTCCTCAAACTAGTAGGCAAATTTGTCATAGGTTAGGAAGAACTCTTCCACTATTATATTCTTTTGGTTGATGCCACATATCAGAATTAAATGTTTCTTGATGATCCATACAAGTTGTTCCTAGCTGACAACCACATCCATTTTCCTTCTATTAATTCTTTCTGCATACTCCCTAGAATTATAAATGGAGAGATCCTTCTCCAAACAATTTTACTCTGAGTTCATAATAAGGGACCATGATTTTTACATGGCCTCTGGACCGAAAAATGGATGAAAACCAGCTGATATTTCCAATAAAACTCACCAATTTAATCCTCCTTATAAGACATCCCCATCAGTCCCCCATTGGAGTGATAAAACCCATTCAATTGATCATCATTCCCCACTCTTAGATTCCCTCCTTCCATGGTTTTAGTCATAAAATATTTCCCTTATTCAACATCGATGAATTAATTCTCAGATATTGAATATGTTTTGAGTATCTTCAATCCTTTTACTTTGTGCTTCCCTATCATTTTGGAAAGTGAAATTTAGAATTTTATGCCCTTAATCAGATAAGTCGATTACATAGCGTATAAAAAGATAGGGATTAATGGAAATCGATGGGCCTCTTCACTAACATGCATATAGAGTATCACGATAGTCACCAATAGACATATAAATCATCCTTAATAGTAAGATATTCCCACCTTGAGTAGGTCAAGGGAATGGAATTTTCATATCCTTTGTCCATGGTTCTCTATGGGAGTATTAAAAGAGATGACCTACATTCAGATAGGTTTTTAGAGAGCGATATAATCCTATGCATACATGGATGTGTCTAGGTTCCTACATATACTAGATATTATTTAAGATGAGAGTGACATGGTTATTAGTGGGAATTTTTTCTAGCTATCTCTAACAATTATCAGAAAATGAAACATAAGAATTGAGGGCCTATGAAGAAAGGTTAGATAGAATGCTTTATCACTAGGTGTGACACCAGTTAGTATGTGGTAAAAGATAACCTTATACCTTGAGACTTTTTATAGTAAAATCCATTTACAAAATGGAAATTGGAAAATGTTTCTATATGTTTTCTAGTTAGTTTAAATTTGCCGAATAAAGGTAGAAACATTGTATGGGATGTTATTGAAATAGTCTTGAATGCATCCCATTTTATTCCTATTAGGTATGTTTTATCAGTTGATGAGTTGTGAAGACAATATCTCAGTGAGATAATTAGACAATATGGGGTCCCTCATTCAATCATTTTATATAAGGATTATCATTTCACATCATAGTTTTGGAATGGGTTGCAGAAGATGATGTGTACAGTGTTATTGTTGAGCATGGTATTTCACCCTCAGACCTATGGACAATTGAAATACCCAGTAAATGACATAGAGGACATTCAATAGGAATTCTCTATTGATTTCTTTGATTCTAGGGATGTATATATCCCTCTCATCATGTTCAAATATAAATAAATAATTTGGGTGAAATTTTAGATGCATCCTTTTGGGTCCATATATGGCAGGACATGTTGTTAACCACTATGATGGATAGAATCATGTGAGTATGCCCAACTAGGTATCATATCATGTAGGACATTACAGAGAAGGTTCAGGTAATCCAGAGTCATAGCTCCACTGCTTCATCTTGGAAGAAATCTTCTGTCAATCCCTATTGACATCCACTAGTGGTTGAGGTTTGGGAACAATATTTCTTACTAGTATCAATCACTTTAGGGAATAAACAGATAGGATAGAAAGGGGTCTTATTACCTTGTTTCTTATAGTTGTTTTAGATAATCTATAGATTAATATATGAACACTATTTTTTGTTTCTAACATAGATGTATCATTCCATGCATGACATCATCCATATTTCAATGCATTGATATTATCATGTCGAATTATCTCACACTTTTGATCCTAATAAATTTTTGATAGATGTTAATTCTACCTTCGAGGATTATCCAATATGCATCATTTGTTGAAGCATGATGGTTCTCCAATGAAGATTGTTTCCTATTGTATGGGTGTAATGAATGCACGGTCATGTACATTATGACACTTGTGAGTGGGAGGCTAACTTTCATGCTTTGGGTCCACCGTTGTTCTTAGACCATGTTTATCCACCATTGCAAGGTGATCTCAAGGATGATTTCCTTTATGTGGGGGTGGAAGACTGTAAAAAAACAATATTCAATAAGGTATTGAAAATTTAAATTTTTGATTACATTAATTATATGGACAAAATTTGTATTTATGGAGAGTTAGTAAAGGTAATAGGGGTTTAAAAATATATTTCAAAGCTTGAAACCCTCAATTTTGGGTGAAATGAACAATATCATCGTTAGATTAAAATGTATGAGGTAGGCTGCAATGTTTGTTTAAACTTTTTTAGGCTAGATAGTGGGTTGGAATATGGTGAAAAAGTTTATCTAACCATGTGAGTTGGGATGCAATACTGTGAGATATTTTATTCAATATTTACTGAGTTGTTTCACATAGTAGAAACATGGTTTCCTTAACCATTTTCTATGACCCTTCGTACAACTTCTCATGCACTATTGGAGAACAGTTTGGAAAAACTGTGTAGCCAAACCGTATTTAGTGTAATTTTGGTGGTGATCATGGTTCTTCCCCCAAAAATATCCTATTAAATGAATCCTTCCTTAATTTTCATTCAACTATACAAATCAACCCTTATCATCTACACTTTGGAGCATTTGAAGGTCTAAAATTGTAATATAGATTGATTTTCAATCCAAATTCAGAATTGACTATTGTTCATCTCTTTGGATCTACCCTGGTTTGTTCTAGATTACATTTTCATATTTCATAATTCATATTTCTATCAAAGATGTTTTTTGGATTCAGGCACATATGCCCCAATTTCAGGACATTGATATATTATTCAGATGTACTCTAATCCAGGTTAAGCCAAAGGATAATACCTGTTGGGGAGGATTGTATGAGCTTACAGTAGGTGGTTTATAATTCATTCCTCGATTTTCTTCATTTAATATATTGATGTGTTGTAGCGCCAATTAAGTTGAGAAATATTTTTTTTAATTAATATGTATTTCTTACAGTCATTATGAACAGAATTAAAAAACCATTCCATATATGTGATTCGTTATTGATGGCTATGTATATCGCCTCCACTACATCATGTAGCATGATATGAAATAATTGGATTTTCTATTATCTTGAAATGTTTAAGCCAATGTATGGTTATGTTTGAGATTATCCATTCTAATGTAAATTTTTCTAATAATAAATGGATTTTAAAATTGGTAGTTGACTAGAACTATGGTTTCATAACAGTTGGCCCGCCATATGTAAGTTTCTCCCTGCATGAATTAAATAAAAATGGAATTGGAAAGTATATTGCATATATATTACATGTCCTATGGAATATAATTTGATGTCTTGGATTCAATGTGTAGGACCACTTGCCACATATGTGGGAAGGAAGTAGAATGAACAATGTAACGTTATCATGACTTATATTGATTTATGAAATGGTTGCATAATCAATTGGCCTTGTTATTGTAATCGAAGGAAATGACATGGAACACATGATAAATTAAATGGATTGAGTATTAAATAGAATACGCTATTAAATGAATTGATGTCATTGTTTCTAATTATATAGTTATACCTTTAGATACTTATAGGGGTGGTTTGACTCATGTTCACTATGGATATCAGAGGAAATTCCTTGTGCACTCAATGACACCATTTAGATTCTATGATGCTAGTTTCTTTGGTGGATACCAACCCTGGAACCTGATGATCATCTATCACTAGATGCACATTATGGCACTATAGGATCCGCCCTTTTCTAAAAATGGATTCCTTGTATACACACCCTGGATCCAACAAGGCTCTTATGGACACGAGGTGTCTCAGCGACATCCTTGTACCTAGCCATAACATATCTCATTTTACAATATATGTATTATTTATAATTTATATAGTAGAATATTGTGTGTTAACTTGGATGATGTTCCTTGGATTGAACTATTACAATTTAGCCTAGCTGCAGTCACAGTTGTGTTGGATTACCTTGATGTCTAGGTTTCCTTGGTGATTACCTTGGAAACCTTTAATAATATAATCCTCATGGATTCCTTTGTAGGTTTTAGACTACTAATATTACTATCATGAGGCTAGTTCAATACATGATATGCCTAACTTAAACTATTTATATTAACTGAATCATAATTAATTAAATTAAATAGTTACATTTTTAGACACCAAATGAGCATAGAAGTAAGTACTTGGGGATTTACACAACTATACTAAATTATTTTTATACATATGTATGTTGTTGTATTTTATTTTATATTACCCAAATGGGATGTTATAGACACTATTGGTGGTGGCCTACTAAGATTTATCTCACACCCTATCCAAGTCCCTCTAGTACCCAATAAGAAAATATAGATGCAGGTGTAGGAAAAGCGAAGAAGGTTTCTTTTGACACTGTATTTCTTTCATATTACAATGATGCTGGTAGAAGATTATCGCGAAATAGCACCTGTTACCTAGGATAGTTTTTAATCATTTTTTATAATTTTTATATCATTCTTGGGTACCTTTTGAATGACTATTTTATAAATTTTTATATACATGACACTTAATCGCTTGTTTTTATATATTTATATAATTTGTTTCAATTGTTGTCATATATGTCCGTTCTACTGTGATGTTTACTAGTAATTTTTTTAGATCATAATTTATTATATTGGTTAATTGTGATGTACTCTAGTAATGAGGGAATTTTCTCCCAAAGGACACACCTCCGACCCCACTACTAGTTAGCATTCTTTGGCATTTGGGGAGATGTTCTTAAGGCCACATTGCCCACCAGGAAAAGCGCATCTCTTAGTGGCTTCATGGTCAAAGACATCACAATTCTAAATAACAAATATAATATTTTATATGTCACGATATAAAACATATACATAAATCAATATATTTTATATAATTAGACACATTTTCATATCAAATTTTGATATAAAAACATTTTTATCTTCTGAACATTTTCACATTAAAAACTAGATTTCTCATCACATCAGGAAGATTATTATTTAATTTAGTTTTTACGATTCTATTATTTTAAATTGGAAACAAAATTTCCATATTTTTAATAACATTAATAATTAATTTTCAATAAATAAATTTCATTTTATTATGAAACGTCATAGTGAAAATAGAAAAAATTAATTACATAGATTAATGAAAAAAAAATACTTATTGATGAAACAAGGTATATATGTTGTTTGAATGACCCAACAATTGACTAAAAAATATTTTATGGACCTATATAGACCCATGTAAACTTAAGTTCCAATTTTAATGGTTTATGGAATAATATATCATTAAAGTTTCCCATATAATATGTTCTGTTATGAAAAAGGAAAAAAACATTTTTTCTTCTTAATTTCTACAGAACATTTGAATTGGGAAAAAATACATAGGTTTGGATATAAATATTATTTTTTGAATATAAGTTATTTTTTTCCTGATGATTTATTTTACGTTTTTAGATATTATATCATTACACGTAATTCATAAGAAAACCTGGTGCAAAAATTATTCAGTTAATAATTAAATAAATCAAATCACACTTAAATAATTGAAAGTAAAGATTTATTAATTAATTTTTTTGTTAAATATTTTTTTTAGTAAAATATATTATATAATTATGAATATAATATATTTTAACTATACCATATTGTTGATTTTAATTTTTAAATTCAATTAATTGAATAATATCTAACTTGACATCAATATTATTTTATAATAAATGATATTTTATTAATTGAAGTAAAATTAATAAAAATAAAATATTCTATGAATTTATTTTTATATGTTTGTTAAATATATGATATGGTATGTTTTTGGGAAAAAATTTCTATTTTAATTTTAATATTGATCTTTTAGTGGTAAATTCTAAGTGAGAGTGGTCTACGTTTAAGTTGTGCTTTTTGGTCTCATATGCATGTATTTTAATGTTAATTTACAACACAAATTAGATTTATAATTTATAAATTAGATATCATATATATAATAATTGATTCCATATTATATAATAAGTTTTAATTTAATTTTTCTTTCAAGGGTAAATTACATTAGAAAGAAAACAATTTACCATTATAAAAAATTAAAATGATAAAATAATGGAACATAAGAGTTAATGAATAATTTTTTCAAAATATTTATGAATGTTAAGTTGATTTTTTATAGTCATGATATTCCATATTAAAAATTAATTATAGGTTATTGGTAAAAAAATATATTCACTAGACCTTGCAATATTAGATACATTTGGGAATTTATTATAATGACACTCCTCCTCAAATATAAAATTGAAATCACTCTCCCAGATTATTCACACCTCTCAAGCCATTTAGATCTAACAAAAATTTACAAAATCATTTCCCAAACTGTTTCCCTTTATCATAGAATCCTTACATTCATATTTTATAAAACCAAGGGTGTCTTTAGGTGAAAACAAAAATTATATACCAGAATAAGAGTTGACATTCAATAATGATAATTTGTAATTTATTTTTTTCCAAAAAAATGTTCATTTAGATGTATATAATAATTATTTGTGGTGTTAGGGAGACTAAATATTTTTTGACTGTCTAGACAAAGGATTAAGGGATAGTAAGAGCATCACAAACTCTGACACATATTAATACTGATGTTATGAGGTGTAGTATGCGATCTACATCATTTTTTGAGCTTGTGGATTTGGGTTTATTATGATGGTGAACCGGTTATGTGACATGTTATTATGTGGTCTAGTGAACCATGTGGATCCCAAGTGAAGGGTTCAATGTCCTCAATGTGTTTGGTTATTTTATTGGGCCATGGACACTAAATCATATGTCTTGGTTTTTCATCATGTATAGTTTCCTTTTCCATGATTTTTTTGAGTTGTATTTCAGAATGGAATGGTTCATAGTTGGTTGATTTTGAATAATAATGGATTTTTGGGAAAAATATTTTTCAAAAGGGTTGTTGATTTTTTAGTTTGGTTTTGTTTTTTGATGGTGTCTGTTAGTGATTTGGAAATGTGGCAATTCTGTGAGTTGGTTTTTTAATTGGAAATGGAAAATGGTGGTTTTGAAAGTGTATTTCGTTTTAGTATATATTTTTTGATTTATTAGTTATTATTTTGGGTCAATGTGATCATTATTGTTAAATGTGGAGTGGTTTTTTATTTTAATTTTTTATTCTATGATATCTAGAGTATTCCACGACGAATAGACCAAATGGATTCCAATGAGTCTTAACAATCTTTTCGCCCAACCCAGACTCCCAGCGGAGTGGTGGGATAATGTAATTCTCGATTTTTCCAATATAATATTGTGATATTTGACTATTAGAAGTCATTGAGTGGATTGAAATTGTTAAAACATTTAACCAGTCATTGGGATCTCGTGATGTTGTGTGTATGTAGGTTCGTCTTAAATCAATTGAAGGTCCATGTTTGAAGAATTGAAAGGAGATCATTCTTCCATTGTTCCATGATATATTATAATGGTATGTATCTGTGAAAAATATTAATAGATTATACATTACTAAGGAGTTAATGGTGAATAATCTATAATAACACATTTTGGTTTAGAAAGATCAGTAGATAGTGAAGGCCAATGTAGATCATTTAAAAGTGATGGTTTATTTTTCATCTGAGATAGTGACAATGTATCAGATGAATTATTCTTACTTTTTTGGGGATCCTCATTTTTCTTCATGGAGCGAGTTTTATCATCTATGTATGTTCCATTCCAGAAGATACTTCATGAGTCGTTTATAACTAGGTTGTTTCTAAGAGTGAATTCTATTGAACTGGGTGTTCGTTAAGGTTACCTATATGAATTTAAGTGTTTTCCAAAGTAATATATTCTTTATGTGTCTCCTTTTTTAGTTACACCATATCTCCCTTTGAATAGACCACACATGTGCTTCCAATGTGGTAGGTTTATGAATTTGACGTCGTCATGTTAAAACACACTCATGTCTTTATTTTGATGTGGTCGTTAGGTTGATATGGAGAAGTTGTACAAGAGAATTTTCCAAAAAATGATGTCTCATGTGGAGGCCTTCAGATCCTCGCTATTGTGAAGTAGATTTCTCAAGACACTAGGGCTCCAGCCATAGACCCAAGATTGAGGCACTATAAAGAATTAGAGGTAGTGGAATGTGTGGAACTATGTCCATATTTTGTCTCCATTGTGGAAAAAGAATAGTTTTTCCCTACTATAACCTCCTTAATTAATGTAATATTAATTTTGTTCAAGAATTATCAGACGTCATGTTATAATGTTGTTCTAATAGTTTTCCTTTGTGGATGACATTATTTATTTGGTTTTTTAGCTTGTGTGGTCACAAGTAGAAAATGTTCTTTAACATCATTTTTTTTATTTTAACATCTTTTTTTTACCGACGTTGAAGCAGTTGACCTTAAAAATATGAATTTTTTGTTCACCTTATAAAAACCAATGGAAAGGGGTTTAATATTATTTTTTTCATTATTTTTTTACAAAAATAATGCAAAAATTACCTATCAATATCATTTTTGGCATCAGTTTTTAATGAAACCAAAGACAAATAATTAAAATAAAATATTGTCATCATTTTTTTCAAAAACATATTCCAATAAAAAAAATTCCTATGTATTAGATAATTTATTTTGCATTTATTTTTCTTGTTCGTGGACTTAAAACGAAGTTACAAATCAAATTTTATGGAAATAAAAATTTATACTTTTCAATGATTCAATTGATACAACTCATTTCAAATAAAACACGAGAAACATCAATTAATATTTCAAAAACCAAGTGAAATAATATTAACAGGAGACTTATAACATATTTCAATTTTTGTAGGAGCTTCCTAAAAAATATTAATTTTTTATCACCATATATCATAGTTTTAATATAGAAATCCTAAAAAAATTAAAACAGTGACTGATATTGAATTTTGAACCATATTTGTTCAATGTCATCTTGATATTTGGTATTCGTAACTTGATCAAAATAATAAATAATCATTATAAAGAATATTATCAAAAAAATTGAAAAGAAGGAAAATAATAATGAAAATATTAAAGATTACAATAAATACAATATTCAAATCATTTATTGGAGCTGTATTGAAATTTTATTGAATCGAAGAAGTCAAAAATTAAGGAAGAAAGAGAAAATGAATAAATATATAGTAAACAAAAATATTTTCAAAGAGCTTGTATTTATATTTATATAGGATTTCAAAAATGAAAAAAAAAACAATGGGAAAAACAATAACATTGATACCATGTATTAACTTGGATTTTTAGTTTTAGTTTCATTAAAAATAGATGAAAAAATGTTAAAAAATTGACATTAGATTTTTTTAAAAGATGCCAAAAATATAAATTAAAACTGGCATCAACTTTTAAAAATATTGACACCAATAATAAAAAAAATAACTTTGTTTTAGATCATTTATTAAACCTTGATTTGACTAGTTGTGGAGTTAAAACAAAGTCACAGATTAAATGTTACATCCTTTCAAAATTTATCATCATTAAGGCTTCTATTAGATAAGTTCAACTTTCAATGGCCATAATGTTTAATCTATAACTCTATTTTAGATCATGACTAGTAAAATTGATTCTTAAGAAATTATCAAAATTATATAATTTCATTATTATTGGCATTGGTTTTTATAAAAACAGAGTGTTGATTTTTTTTAGAATCATTTCTTTAAATGATGCAAAACTATTTGTTTTTTATCTTTTTGACCTCAGTTTCTATAAAAACTCACACAAAAAATGATCATTATGGGTAATTTTGGCATTGTTTTTGTAAAAAACTGACACAAAAAAACAATGAAAATCCTATTTTTTGTCATATTTAAACAAAACTGATGCCAAAATGTTTCTGCAAACCTCTATTAAAGAAGTCAAACTTTTAAAAGCCATTAAATTTTATACATTACTTAGTTTTACCTCCAAGACTATATAATGAAATAGTTCAAAATGATCTAATACATATTTTTATTTATTATTAGCATCGATTTTTTTAAAAATTGATGCCAAAAATACGTATTTTTATTTTTGGAGACACTTTCATTAAAAATAGACACCACATAGTCAATAAAATTTTATTTTGCATCAGTTTATAAAAACATTATGTCATATTTTCGATGTTGAAGACTACTTTTCTACTCACGGATTGTCCCTCACTGTTCATCTTTAGTCTTGGGTTGCCTTTACATTAGATTTTTTTGTATTATAGGAATGATTAATCTTTAATTGGTTTTATGTTTAGTTCTAGATTCATATATAGTCTTTTTTGGAGGTAATGGTTATTTAGGAGTATATAGCAGATGTCGGGGTGGATTATGAGGGATGTTTCTATGTTTTCACATGTTGTGTTTTCCTTGTCGGTGTCATCATGCTAGCTGGTTTCATAGTGTTTGGAAAAACCCTTTCCCTGTATTTCTTTATGTTTCCCTTTTTGTGGGTTTTTATAGTATTGGCCAGGTTTGTCTTGTGGTGTTAAAATTTGTCATTGGGTTTCAATGTTTTGCCACATTTTCTTCAATTTGGGGATTGAGATTGGTTTCCAATTTATTTGTGTGACTTTATTGAGGAAGAAAGTGTTTCTGGTTGAGATTTTGTAATAACCCATTAAATTTTTTATGTTTTTTAAGAATTGATTGAATAATCCATGGATTAGATCAATTAAAATGTTGTTTATGTTAATATTCATTTCTTGAGCACTGTTAAAATTTGGGTGAAACTTTCACAGAATGAGGACTAATTGTTTTATAATGAATAAAGTATGTATGTCACCTAAGTGTGCAGCATGTGCAGATCTTGATAGTGTGGAATTAGAACGACTGTGCACAGTTGATTAACCATGTGATAAACATGTGTAACCCACTTAAGGTTGATCATTTTTGTGTCGTTTAATTATTTTTATGTTCGGTATCAAACGTTGGCATCCCCAATCAATTTCCACCAACACGGATGCCTTCAGTGGAGTGTTTTCATTCACCTAATCTTCTACAGGGTTATTTCATAGTGGTTCATTAGTGAATCTTCACCTGGTTAAAAATATTAAGGCCTCCATCTCTACCCTCTTTAGTTTTCATCCATTTTAATATTCTACTCTAACAGGACTGTCCTTTGTAATTCCCTCAAATTTCAAGAAGAGTAAATTTTATTTTGATACCATATACGACACGAAACACCATGAATGTAAGAGAATATAATATCATGAGACTGTTCATTATATTTACTATTTTCAATAAATTCAATATATGATATATCTTGATATACATGTCAAACTATGTTATCTTGTGTCATATGCACCAATGAAATTCTTCAATGGATTGTGTCACACACAAGAACAAGTTTTTTATGAAAAAAATTATATTCTAAAAATATTATATTTTTATAATATATGACATAACGTAGCCATTAAATTAGAGGTTATGAATAATATTAAAAATCATAGGAAAATATATGGTTTATATAAAAACATTAATTCATTGCATACCAATAAATAAAAATGAAAATAAAAAACAATTAAATACTAAGAACATGATTTTATTCTCAAATATTTGTTTTATTCTAATAAATAAAATTAGTTTTTAGTGAATAATTTTAATTTAATCTAAATGTTAACTATGAAATCATTTTTTTACATTTGTTCTTTTTATTATATAGATACAAGATATGAACAAATCTAATTTTATTAGTAAAATCATAAATTTCTCTAAAAATAGTTTTAATGTTTTTTAATGTAAATTTTATTTTAAATCAAATTTTTGACACATTTAGAATTTTTATTTTTCAAAATAAACATATGATTTGAAATATAATGATCATAATTAGGTTTGGATGATTTAATGGTATTTTTTTAATGTTTCAATTTTTGTGATAAATTGGGAAAAATACTAAATTTTATTCCAAAACAACTTTTTCATATAATTCATTACTATGGTTAAATTAAACTTATTTATATTTAATGATTAATTTTATTAATTAATATTATTTTGGTAATTCTATTCATTTCCCCATTTAAATTTTATATATAAATATTTCAATATTTTCATCATTATATATTCAAAAACCCACTCAATCGTTGAGTCAATGAGATTAAATTAAAATTAATTTATTCCACTTCTTTAACTAAAATTTTGTAAAATGTATTAAATATTATTAATAGTCATGATTTATAATTTATAATAATTTCAAAATGTTTTTACATAAAAATATTCTTGAAAGTATTTATAATTAATTACGGTGATTAAGAGAAAGTTATGGTCAATAAGGGAGTAAAACATAAACATAATGGTCCAAAATGACCATAAAACATATCCAATAGAAAATGGTTGTTATTATTTATACACAATATTCCATGGATATATTTTCTTCATAATTGGGGCCACATGAAATGGAAAAACGTTTAATGGAATTCCCTTTTAAAAAATTTAAAATGAAGTAACTTCTCCTCCGCTATAAATAGGAACCCAATTCTCCAATTTATTTACACATATTAGGTACTTTTCTCTCCCAAAATACACTATGATAATCTCCCAAAACCTCCGTTCATAATCCCAAGAATTGAATCATTGTGAATAAATCTATCTATGGAATCCCTTTGGTGAAAACCAAATGGATTTACGAAAAGTATTGGCAACATCCTTCTTCATGACCTTTCACATTATTTATTTTTAAACCAATTAATTTTTTATTAGTACATGATTTTATAATAAAAGGATACTATCAAAATACTGATATTTATGGATATTAAGGGTTAGAACAACACATACCCACACTTCCATAAAATGGGTAACCAACTAACCATTCATTTACAACTAACAACCTCCTTGCGGAACAATGTTGTTCATTTTTTCATAACCACCTCTCATGGTAAGAAATTATGATGGAAACCCTTTTTATGATATATATATGATATATATGTTTTATTAATACTCATTTAATTTTTATAAATCACATTCCATAATTCTTTTCATTTTATTTAAATGTGATGACATCGTTAGTGGATGTGTGGACTACCGCCTCCTCAAAGGGACATGATTCATTCAAACTATACATGGAATTTATAAAGGATGATTTTAATAAAATTATTTGAAATATATTATATATTTACCATTCAATAATAATTAAATACATATATACATCATTTAATTTTCAATGTTTTAAATTCATAAAATAAATGAAAGAATCCTTCACATGTACGCTCGAACTACCGTGTCCATAAACGTAGCATTTCATTTCTTATCTCCAAATTTATTAGATTATTATAAATACATATTTAATAAATATATATGATATTCTCATTTTATTTAAATTATGGAAATTATTTAATCATTATAGGAACATCATGTAACAAGTCAAAACATACATAGGTAATTGGGCTATTGATACTCGATTTCATGAACACAATGAATGATTACTAAAAAACGAGTAATAAGATATAATAAAAATATAATATATAATATTATAAATTATTATTTGGATTTTGAATAAGATAGTAAATTTTTTAAAACTACATTACTCTCACCAGAAAAGAAATGAAAGGTAATAGATTTTCATCTCAGTTTTTACATTTGTGAGATAAATGCCATATTCACCACTTACTAATTTCTTGTGTTGTATATACTAACCATTTTGATATATTATATTTTTATTTTTTATTTTTATGTTATTTTTTGTTTAAATATGAATTATTTCAACAAATGGTATTTGAATTATGTTTTACCATGGTGAACAGAAATTCATAAATAAAAAATTTACATTGGGTTATATTACATCCTCATTGATATTAATATTCTAAGAATACGTGTGATATAAATTTGTACTACCTGTTGTATTATTTAAACTAGTTTTATTTCTATTTTTATTTGAAACACATAAAATATTCATTGAATAAATCTAACATAAACATTATGGAATTTTCCATGCTTTAATTCCCAATCTACTTTTTTTCAGAATTGTTTACACATGAATTTTCATTAGAGGAAATTATTGGATCATTGTTTAATAAATCAATTAATTTTATTATAATATTGTTATTATGGATATTTTTAATTTATTAGAATCCATTTTCTTCACTTTTTCACTCATAATGTTTTAGAAATTAAATTTATGAAAACCTGACATCATTTTCCACTCTAGTCAGATAAACCGTTTTCTTCTAAAATCCTTATTTTTAAATATGTCTTAAAATTTTTTTTTACCCTTTTATAAATGATTTATAAAATTAATTTTCACAAACTAAATAATTATTTTCTCTTTATGAATGTGATTTCCAATTAAAATGGTTTTCAATAAAAAATGGTATTATATATAATAATGTTATAAAAAGATCTTTTTATTGTATTTTCATTCAACAATAACAAAATACATTTATATTAATACATTTGGTATACGTTTTGTTGATACCATAATTATTATTACCCTATATGGTTTATGATTCCTTTACAAAAGGATAGTATTGACATTCACATCATTGGATTCATTATTATTTCTCTTGAAATATTCAATTTCCAATAATCATTGAACGTTAAATTTCCCCTAAATATCTGTATATTTAATCATGGATTTGATTATTTCCAAAACAATATAAAATTTTTAAAAATAGTATTTACATTAAAATTTGATTTTTTTTCATTGAAAAAATTGATATATATGAATCTTTTACTCATTAATGATATATCATAAGGTGAATTGTTGATGAATCAGATTTATTATATGATATATGAGGAATTTTTGGAATAGTTACTTCATAGATAGGTCCTAGTGATCGATATCCCCATGTTTCTTTTTTATTCTCATGGGATGAGTCAGTATTTGTACCTACGATAATGGATTTTTTCACCTGTTATGATATAAACCATCTTGTGAAAGGTCTTTATGGTGAAGTTGACATGTATCTAGGAAACATTGAATTCCATAATTTAGTATTTACTTTATTTAGATTTAGTTATTATTTTTCAATGATATTTTCTACGGACATATCTATGGTTGCATTTCCTTCTCAGTTCATTGGTTATATGGAATGTGTTTCAATTTTTTTTTCAAGGTGATTATACTATATCTTTTTATTTTAAAGATATGTGTTTTCATTAATTACCTTACCATTATAATTATAAACATACATATCAGTTTATTGATTATATGGAATGTGATTTTAGTTATTACCATTCTATATTGATTATTCTAATTGATTCATTATTAATTTCTCTATAATTTACCATTACTGAGCATTTGATGACATCGTTATTTTTTTCCATTTCCAAAGTATTCATAGAGGGGTACCGTAAATGATATAAAGGGATACACTGGATGGAATATTTTTTATCCTATAAAAAAACAAGTTATCATTAGTGTATTATATTCTAAAACAATAATTATATATGCATCTATTCTACCAACACATATAATCTCTTTCATGCTTCTTGAATTTATTCCTTGAAATAATGATATAGTAATGATCATAGACGCCTACTCTAAGATTTATGTGGGAGGTTCTCTATATATTGTATTGTAGAAACATTACATTCAACCTTTGGAACTATATTTAAGAAGCCATATAATATCAAACGTAGCCCTAATTTATAATTTTTGGGATGTATAGTTGAAAATAATTGAATTTTTGTCATGTATATATTATGTGGGACTTCCTTGAAATATTTCTATATTTTGATAATACACGTGGAAGTGGTTCTAAATAGATATACCTTGTGGTAACAAATCTGAAGAGCTTCATCGACCATGAATTGAGAAACACCTAGTACTCGAGAGTGGTCTATAATGTGCACCTCATTTGACACTCTCAAGGGGGTATGTTTAGGATAATTCAATTTTTCATTACTAATAATTATAAAAAATTTAAATATATTTTTATAATGAATGACCATGTTTGAACATTATACCATGGAATGAATTATGTGAAAACAAATTCATGAAGTATTTTAGTATTGAGGTTTTGCTGAAAACCATAGTTAAAAGTATATATATTGATTAAATTTATTTCGAGGATTTCATTAATTTTTTTATTTATATTACTATGGTTTTATAAAAATAAAAACCAATAAGGCGATGAGTCCTGAACGCCCAACCAAAGGATGATTAGTTCTTCACGCTTTCTACTAGTCTATGAGTTATATTTTTTAGTATGTCATTGTTTTTAGTTGATGAATTTGATAAAGAAATATTAATAATGAACTATTAGTGTTATTTTTTAGGATTAGAGATTATTGTATTGACCATATTCTATTTTTAGAATATATATTGTCTAATGAAAATACTTTTGATCATTTAATGGGCCATAATATCTCCTAAAACAGAATTTTACTTCTTCGAGAATCAATGTTAATTTTTGGATATCAATTTCATGAAGTAATTGATGAATTATAATTTGATAGAAGCTCAAAAAAAATATTAAATTATTCATATGAAATTGAAATGAATCAAGTAAATATTATTCATGAAATTCATGGTTAATAAAATTATTCTTCATCATTTTCAAAATAATCATAAAAAATATTATCCTGACACGTCAATATTTGTTGAAATGGATGATTTTTAATAATAATATTTTTATGGATTATGGGACATGAACATTCCATTGATCATTGACTTGTTTGTGACCAATGTCCTATGTAACTCCCAATATATAATTAAATTTTCCCTCCATGTATTCATATCCACATTCATCTAATGTTATCCCACATGGATACAAAGTTATATGATATTCCTTAACTATTGTACTTCCCATTATCTCTTTTTAATGTGTTTCTGTCTAGCCCTTCACATGATGTGGGATTTCTATAAATGAATATGAAAATATAAAACCATAAATTATAATAATAAATTTTAAATTTCAATGATTTAATATAATTAAGATGGTGAAAATATAATAGTCCAAAAATTCTAAATGAGCAACATTTATTTGATAGTGTTTCTGAAACACAACACCATGAATGTAATGGAATATAATATTATGAGGCTTTACGATATATTTACTATTTTAAATATATTAAATTAATGATATAGCATGAAATGGACATATTAATGGGTTAGAATATGTAACCTAAGGCAGTGAGTTTCTTTAATGGCTATTGTTACCTGAAGGAACATGTTTTACCGAACTAAAATATATTATTAAAATGTTTTAATTTAATAGAATAAGATATGAAATATAAATTAAATTATATTTTAGTAGTGGAATTTAATATATTATGAAAATATATGGGTTATAAAAATATGAAATGAATTCATAGGTTACAAATCAATTATAAATGATTATAATTACCAATTGAATATATAGGAAGTGTTTTTATGCTCATAAGGGTGCATTATTATAATAAATAAAATATATTATTAGTGGGTGGTATTAATATAATATATGTATTAAATATTGAATAAAATATTTTTTTCATATTCATCTAATATATTGGATATTCATTATGTTATAACAATCCAAATTATACTCATAAAACCAAATATTTTTTCAAAATATTGATTTACCACCATTTAATGGAGACCTATTTTTAATCATTTTTCTAGAAATTTGTTTAATTAACATGTCTATATAAACTCCATTTTTAATGTGAAACTTATTTATTTGGTTATTTTAATTTTATAGTATATTTCTATGTGGAATCATTTTTTATGAATAGTGATAAATAATAAATATTAATTCAAAATTGATTTTACATTTAAATAAATTTACGTATAAATTACATTTTAAAATGTTTTGAATTCTAATTTGTTATATTTTAGATCAATTAATATAATTTAGGTAATTTGAATAAATTACACATTGAAATTTTATATAAATACATTTTAAAATTTTGTACCTACAACTTTAAAAACCCTCTTCATCATGATGTCTATTGGATTAAATTTAAATTAATTTTTTCCAATTCTATGATTGATATTCTGAAAACTGGATTCCATACTTGGTATAAAAATAATTTATAATTTCTACTAATTTAAATATATTCTATTAAAAAAAATTAGTTAAGGTAAATAAAATTAATTACAGTTATTAGGAGGAAATATTAAATTTATAAAGGAATAAAGCTTAAGCTTAAGGGCCAAAATTAACAAGACATAAGTCCAAATGATTTTTTTTCTATTAGACCATATCCTCCATTTTTCCAATTTTTATTCATTAATATAGCCACATTACATGGAAAATCTACATTGTAATTCCATTTTTAAAAATCTACCTGAATTTCACTCCACCTACATTATAAAAAGGCACTCACACCTCAAATTTATTGACACCTCTAAAGCCATTTTTCTCTCCAAACCTCTAATAAAGTTACAAAAACACCTATAATAAAATTATATAAGACATTATTTTGGTATAAATCCATCTATATAAGAATATTAGTGCAAACCAAAAAGAGTTACCCAATGAACATTTAATATCCTTCCTCAAGATATTTTGTTTTATTTGTTTCATTAAAACTTCATTTCTTTTTATACCAAAATCATATAATAAAAAAAGTATCAAAATTTTTTGATTTTGTTATCTTATGTTTTTTACCTACACCTACACACATACATCAAATGGCTGATGAACTTATCATTCATGTACTACAAACTACATTCTCAAGAAATAGTGTCGTTCCATTTTCCATTACCACCTCTAATGGTTCAACATTCAGACGTGCACCCTATTATTATATCATATAAATATATGGTATTTATTTTATATTAATACATTATAAATTTTACATAACATATTGTTTCATGATTTTTATTTTTTGTAAATACAATAACATCGTTTGTGGATGTATGCATTACTGCCTCCTCAAAGCACTGTGATTCGTTCACACAATACAGAAAACGTATGAATGGTGGTTTTAATAAAAATATGTAAAATATATTACATATTTATTAAAATTTAATTATAATACAAATATATATATATATATAATTTATTATTTATTATTTTAATGATAGGAATGTAATAAAACTAGTGTTTATGTGTATGAATGCCATGAGGTCTCTAAGAATGTGGTTTTTTCCTATCTCAAAATTTTATGGATTATTATAAATAAATATTTATTTAATATATATTATATTTAAATCATGTTTTTATTCTAGATATTATTAAACCATTATTGGAACAACAAGTAACAATAAAAAACATACATGTGATACTTGGAAATTAATACCTGAATTAATTAGAATAATGAAATATTATTAACCAAAGAGTAATAAGATATTATAATAAGTTCTTATATGATATCATAAATAATAATATAATGTTTAAAATTATTATTATTATTTTAAAAACCATTATAAATTATGTATATGGAATTTCATCCAAAAGAGAATTCATGTTAAGGGACTTTCATCAACTTTTTTTAGATATATTATATATATGTCATATTCAAAACATATATCTTCTGCATGGTGTATCCACTAGAAATTTTGAAATATTATTTAATTAATTTTTTTATCATCATGGTTTTTTGAGTTTAAATAAGAATTATTTCAACCAATGTTATTTTTATTAACTGTTACGAAGTGATGATAATTTCATAACCCATTCCAATTTCATTGGGTTATATTACTTCCCCATTATCGTTAATATTCCAAGATTATATGTTAAATAAATTATTAAAATATATACTTATATTTATTTTTGTTTTTGGTGGATTTATACTTCATACACCTAATATATTCATTTATTTAATCATAAATAATTTTTATAGTATTTTCAAGGGTTTACATCACAATCTCATTTTGTTCAAGATTTAATTTCTTATAAATTTACATTATCAAAAATTATAGGATAATTGTTTACTTATATAATTTAATTTTCTTATCCCCTAGTTATTATTGACCTTTTTCAGGTAATAGTTCCATTTTTCCTCTCATCGGTACTCAATTTTTTATGTAAAATGTTATTAATGACACATGCATTCATTTCCCTCTTTAGTCGAAGATCATATTTTCTTCAAACCATTATGTTTTATTCAAATTATTTCAATTAATTTTTTAAACATAAAAAATAACTAATCAATGGAATTTTCACTATTTACATAATTTTTTAACTTTGTAAAATTAATTTTTAAACAAAAGGTTTTGGAAATAAAATTCAAAACCAAATGATTTTTTCCTCATTAATGTTTTAAAATATTTCTTCTAATATTCACATTCATACACAACTATAAAAATTTATTTTACTCCACTTGGTATATGTTGTATGGATTTCATTCATAGTATTCACCTAGACTGTTTATGATTCCTCTAATAAAGGATATTATTGATATTCACTCACTTGATTATATTTTTATTCCCCTTGAAATATTAAATTCCCTATGATCATTGAAAATTTAATATTTAATAAATATCTATATCATTTATCATGAATATTATTATTTAATTAATCATATAAAATATCATCATATGGTGTTAAAATTGAATGTAATTTGATGTTTGTAGAAATATTTATAAATCTGTATCATTTCCTTAATGTGGATATTTTATAAGGAAGATTGATCATGAATTAAAATATTAATTTGATATATAAAGAATGATTAAAATTGAACGAAAATGGATGTGGCCTGGTTATATATCCCTTCGATGCATTAGTAGACTCAGGGGAAGAATTAGTTTGTTATCCTATGATAATGGGATATTCACCAACTATGTTATAAACCATCTTTTGAAAGGTCTTGTTGATAAATGATTCATATTCCTCGGGCACATGGCATCCAATAATTAAGCATTACCATTATTTTGAATCAATTATTATTTAAACATGTGATTTTTTATCAACATATCTATGGATTCATTTCATTCTAAGTGCATTGGATAAATGACCTGTGTTTTAGTTATTTTCATTTCCATATTTATTATAAATTATCTATTTATTTGAATGGTGCTTATTTGTAGTTATTTAACATTCATAAAATTTATTCGCTTACTTATAAATTTTATTTTATATATAGAATGTGTGGTTACTTATTACCATTCCATACTAATTATTCTCACTGATAAATTTTCCTTTCCACTATACATTTCCCATATAGAACCTTTGAGATAACCCTTATTTTGTTTCATTTCCCTAGGATTCCTTGAGGTGTACTATAAAATATATGCATGTATACACAAGTTGGAATAATGTTTTTATCCCCATTAAACTTGGTTCTAATTAGTGTATTTCTTTATAATACCATACTCATATAACTATTTGGTTTACTAAGAATACAAAATCATTCATACTATTTTAATTGACTCCTTATAATAATGAAAGTGTAATGGTAGTAGACATCATCTAAAAGATTGATGGGTTTTGGTATCTATAACCTTGTTTGGGTGATTTTTTTACATACGGAATTTCAAAAATTGTGGTTCTTACTTATGGGTTTGAGATGTGGTAGAAGTGTATTTCTATTGTTTTTTTACAATGGTGACATGATTCATTAACTTGAGATTGGCATTTCTTCCTATTATCATCTCAAAACATTGTAATTTAGGCATGATCTTTCCAAAATAATTTTATAATGTGCTCCCCATGATGGTGATATTCTTATGTATTGAACGGGTTTTATTTCATGTTGGCGATCTATTGGAATTTATTTTAAGGGTTTTTTTAAATTATTCATATATATATATGTAAGTATTTCATAAAATGATACATGGAAATTAATAAATAATTTGGCGTTTTTATTGTGTTTATCAATAGGTTGGATGTTGTTAATTTGGATTTCATTGAAAATTGAAACATGTGGGATAGATTTTGTGATTTCTGTTTTTTAGTGCATATGTATAGACTCTTGTAATTAGTTAAAAATATATTATGTTTCATAAGTTGTAGAATTTTACACTTCCATCGATTTTAATGGGGTTTTCATTAGATACGGGCACATCCATATGTGCGTAGGATGTATATATTAATGGGTACATGAATAATAATGGACATTTCAATTGTTGTTCTCCATAAAATAGTGTTTTCAAAATATTCAAATCATCCCGCTTCTCTTATTCCATATCTCATTCTATCTCTATGTGGTTCTTCTAAAAATCCCTGTTAATTTAATGTTATTTAGTGGTTTCATAATTACTCGAAATTGGATTCAATATGTGTTTTCTAAATCATGTTTTTCTTGAAATTTGGGGCTATAAATTGGAAATTAAATAAAATGATTCCCCACTTTGCACCATTCTAGAATGTTGTATGTTTTTCCTATATATTCAAAATTGTTTTATAAATTAATTTGAATTTTTAAATTATAAGGAATTATTAATACCTTGTAGTATTTTGGAATGTTATTTTAAAACTCGTGTGATGTAAATCACTAGTTGGAACTCTTGAATTGTTTTATGAGTGTTGTTAACCTCTATAGAGGACCCTTTTAAGATATTGTCATTACATAAGTGTTCTCAATGTTTTGGGTAGGAAATCACGGTGGAATATATAGGTTATGGGACTTTTACAACGATAGTAGGACCACCTAATTCACATTATTATACTGTAATGAGATTATTAGAATTCATCTAGAGGGTTTAGGGATGGTTTTATATTATCCCTGATTAAACATCTGTATACCCAATGAATTTTATTAAGGTTCCAAGTGTGATGTTCCACTTGTGAGGAAATTTTAGAGTAGTTGGATGGTTATTTAATATGAAGATACACTATACTCCCTCTAGTGAGTCCAATATGATTATGGCTAGGGACTTTCTTTGAAAATTTTTGTGAAATACACATAACTACTATATGTTTGATCGTTTTTACTTTGTTACACATGGTTGTCAACTTTTATAGTATATTCATAGTATATTTGTTTTTTCAATTCATGGTATTTCTCTTTGATCAGATATTTTGGTTCCTTATCTTGGTATTATTTTTTTATTCGGTTTTAAAATGGAAATCAGTTTTGGAAAAGTGGATAGTGTTGTTATTTTTAATTAAATTGGTATGTTTTTTTTCATTACATAAAAGGATAAAACCCTATGATCTATATATATTCCACACTATATATTTTTGATTGTTTATGAAATTTTTTTTGGTTATTATGTATTGGGTTGTTTATTCTCACACCCTACTTGTGCCACTCGATGTCGGTAGACACAATCATTTTTTAGGTTTAGGCGTCTATTTTGTGTTATACATTATATGGTTTGATCATTGGTTGTTGGGTTCCATGAGGTCACATGGATATTATGTTAGAAGCAGTTTGCATTTGGTTCTATGTTTTAGTTTTTTTGTTCCCCTATTATTGAATATGGATATATTCATGCATTTATTTGTATTTATTTGATTAATTCTAAGTATGTGCCTAAACATCCTTGAGGTTCATATTTTATTTAATAATTATATTTAAATAAGTTTATGATGGTTAATTAAATGTATTCTATGTCTATACTGGGTATCATGGGTATTATTAATTCAGGACATGAAGGAAGGGATACTCAGTCCAGCAAGTGCATGTTGTTGGGTTGTCACATGGTTTTTAGTAATAATTCCCCCAGCCCGTGAATGCCTAGAAGAGGGGTTTGTGGTTTGATGTAAATTGTGCATGGTTGAAGGAAAAACACTGAGAGAGTGGACAGAGCCATCCCACATGGTAATCGCATGGTTTTTCAAATTATTAGGGATCCCCAGGTAACCATGAGGCATGGCCCCCCTCTTAGATAGAGGGCAATGCATGGTTGTCGAACCATTTTCCCAACTGTGTGGCCATAACTTACACCCCTAAAAAGTTTGAATTTTTCATTTTTTTCTCCCAATCATTATTTTTTCAAGCTCAAGATTCACCTGCATTGTTCCACCTTCAAACCTAGTGAGGAACCAAAATTCTCCATTCATCGAAAGGATCGATCACTATCATTTATATGCCATTTGGAGTTATCTTTATTGGAAATATACACTAAAGTAGTGTCTAAACTCATATTTGATATCCATTTTGAATTTGGTTTTATTTAGGTAATCATGTTCATATGAATCCATAAAACTCTCATTTTCTTGTGGATATCAGGTTTGGATTTTTAAGGGTGTTAAAATATATATCAATGTCTATAGATATGTGGGTATTAATCTTCAGATCTAAGGAAAGAGGTCAGTGAAAGGTGTTGTCATGGGGGCTTTCAAATGATATTTAGTTTCGGGTTACGTGGGTGCAACAGAGTGGCTGACAAAGTTCATATCTCAAATGAGGAAGAAAATTATAACAACATCATAAAGGTTCTAAAAATAAAATAAAAGAGAATAAAAACCATACTTATAAGGATCAGGGTTTTTATCTTTTATAAAACTATAAGAAGTTCACTGGATGAAGATTGTTATTTTTTGTTTTTGTTTTTTGAAACGATGTTCGATTAAAAATACACAATAAGTTGATGTTTGTTTGACAATTTTTAAAAGGTGTAATCAATCTAACTCTACATATTCACTCAATTATTTATCAATATCATTTAAATTAACATTTAATTAATTATGATCCCTTAATTTTTTAAATCTTGAACCCTATAAGAATTAAATTTACCACAAAGATGAAGTGAACTTAACCCTAGTATATCTTCAGAACATGCAATTGTAGAACCCTCCTTTGATGGATGTTCCAATATTAGATTATGTTCAGTGGAAAATTAAGGCACATTTCAATTCTGGAGAATTTGGATAATTTGTGTTTTGGGAATATTTTTATAATCTACAAAATAATCCCATGTTGTCTTGTATTAACAATTATGTTTGTGCTCTCACAATTTAACCAAAACCTCGACCTCACATGTTTTTGTGTTAATTGTTCAATTGATTTCCTAGATTATTATAATTTAAGAACACTAATCATGGACAATATAATGTTATTTAAAGTATATCAATGATTCAAAATAATTATATGAAGAGGGTAGAAGATAGATCGATCACAATAAAACTACTCTTCCATGGGCTGTGAGGTCATCTTGGAGACATTTTCCATGAGGAAATGATTAAACTGGTAGAACCCAATTTTGTCTCAACTCTTGATTCAAAACCAATTAAGAAGATTAATAAATGAATAAATTTTAACAAAACAAAATAAATTTTTAGAAATAAAAAAATTACAAAGAATTTTATTACACAAATGAAAACATTACAACAAGATAAAGAGAAAAGGGCTTCGATGAGGGGATCCTTGCTTCAAGAGGAACCCCTCTTACAATGGTTTGAGAATTAGGGTGAAACAAATTCTCCTATACCTAAAATCACCTAATTTTCATCCACAACCCCTCAAAATGAGAAAAAAACTAATTTATTGAGTGGAGGGGAGACTAGGTTACAAGTTGTTTCTAGTCTGAATGGGGAAATTCAGCCCAATATTTTAATCTGAAGTGCACCACGCATTTGACAACAAAAACACATGAATCAGATCTCATTATTGCTAGAAAATTTGTGGGAAATAAAATCCTCAAGCTCCTCTCAACATTTTTTCCTAATAACTACAAGGAAGAAGAAGTTATGGCCCAAATACAGAAGCCATGTCCATTCTGGAGATTCCATCCCACCCTTGAATTATTGGCCCATTTACTCCAGCCAAATGCACTCTTTAGATATTGTGTCCTGAAATAAAGTGGTAGAAAATTAATGTAGGAACACTGTTACAAAATTTTATTTTCAAATAATTCATATTAAAATATTATTGTGTGAAAAAATATTGTGCATTTTAAAAGTGTAAAATAGAATTTTCATCGAATTTTCAAATGAATGATCTAATCCCAAATATTTCATAAATAAATATATTTAGCACAATGTGAGGAAATTATGTAATTTATTATCAGTAAATTGTTCAAGAAAATAGTGTTTTTTCAACTCCCCCACACTTACCCTTTTCTACTCCTGACCAAAACCCCATATTAAGTAAACATCAATATCAAATGAAATGAAATTTTAAATTACATATCTTTCAGATACAAAAATTACACACCATCAAACCGAAGATATCATGCTTCGTAAAAGACATTATTTCAAGTTCCCTATTTATTTCATTCAATATATTTCCACTTCATTTATCCTCAAATGCACAAAAAACATACCACACTAGAATTTTCTCTTATCATACAAATGACAATTTTTGAGCAATGTATTTCTCATCAAAACTCATACAAGCATCCCCATAGGCTTGATAAATGCTTAAATTATCACCATATATGAGTCAAGGACATATGTTTATCATGAGGAATTTTTAGGGTTGTTTTGTGGCTTTCGGTTGGTAGGATTATGATGTGAAACAATCTGAGGCTGAATGAGGGTTCTTGAGTCTTTTTGAAGAAAAATTGCATTAATCTAATTTTCCCTAAAATATGGTCTCATCCTCAATCCCCGTAGAATCAATTCAAGTTCATCATCATGAAAAATAAATGAATGTTCACACAAATAAACATTTCAGCTATAAAAATTTCAATCTTCTGCAGAATTAGATTCTTGAAATCTCCAGATAGGCACAACATTCTTCCTCTATTAAATGATCTAGAAAGGCGCAACATCAGTTGTCAAAAAAGCTCCAAAAAAGGGACCTATTTCAATATAATGATTTTATTCATCCTAAAACACATCAATTCAAAATTTAATTTTGCACTAAATGTATACTAAAATGTGGTGGCACAAGACAAGACAAATTCCCCCACAATTAAGTTCAACAAGATTTTGCAATTTCACTTCCTGAGATGGTTGGCTAGAGAAAATTGGCTTGTAATGTGGCTAACCTAATAATATGTTCAGGGATTTAAAGGGCTAAAAGGATTAAATTTTCATGTTATTACATTATTAAAAATTATTCATTGAAATATGTGCTTTAATACCAGTCAATTTCCTCTATCATATAAAACATAAGTACATCAAAACCTCAAGTTTTGATAGGAATAAATCAATTTTTGGTTAAATTTAGTATGGTTTGGATCTCCCAAGAAGTGAGGTGAATGTGAAAAATATGAAAAATAATGGTTACAAATCCTCACATGAAATTTATTACAAATATAAAGACAGTGAGATGAGTTCTATGATTCAAAATTCATAGTACTTTTCATGAACTAACAAAATATTTGAACTTGAAACAATGTTATTTTTAGCATTCATATATGCTCGGTTTCTTGGGAATTTTTTTCTCATATTGATATGGATTTCAAAATGGATATGATAATAATTTCAGCTAAAAAGTTTCAAAAACACACAAAAAACTAAAAACTAAAAACACAAAAATTGAAAAACATTATTTTTAAAAAATCATTGAAAACCAGGAAAACAATTGAAATTACTAAATTAAGAGGTTCCCTCCACCACACATAAATTATTGCATTGTACACAATGTGAACCCATTAGATTATATATACACATGAAATATATAATTTTTTGCTGGAAAAAGAATAAAAAAGTGAAATGATTAGGAACAACAATATATGCTCAAGTGATGATGGGGTTACGCAGTTTGACGAAATCTACTGCATCAATTGGAATTCTCTCAATGTAATTATTAAATTGATTCCCATTGACCATAAATATCCTTTTAGTCTCCTATTTTGTAATCTAAATTGCACTATAATGAAAACATTAGTCACAACATAATGACCTAACCACCTAGAACACAACATACTAGGCATCAACTTCAGTCGTGAACAATACAGCAAGACTTTCACTCCAACTTGAAATTATCTTTTTTGGAACATTTTTTCATGAGATTATCTTCATATTTACTTGTAGAGACTTAGGTTATAATATTAATACAATCAAATCTCCTCATGATCTTGAATTTTCAGCTTCAATTGGATTCCAGCTTGTGCCAAACCCATGTTACATTTCTTTATAGCACAATAAGCTCGATGATCAACTTCCACAGTGAGAAGGAATGCTTTCCAAAAAAAATCTGAAATGGGGACATAATGATGGTTGTTTTGTATGATGTCTTATATTACCGTAGCACATCATCCAAACACTTTCTCCAATCCTTTCTATTTGGCTGCACAGTTATCTCCAAAATCTGTTTCAACTCCCAATTTGAAACCTCTACCTGGCCATTTGTTTTGGGGTGGTATGGTATTGATGATTTGTTTGTCACCCCATATATCTGAAGGAGGCAAGCCAACTTCCAATTGTAGAAGTGAGTCCCTTGGTAACTGATTATGTCTTTTGGTACCCCAAACCTATAAAAAACAATGCTTTGACAAAGTCCACAACAACATGAGATTCACCAGTCCTAGTGGCCTTATCCGCCACCCATTTTCTCACATAATCAATGCCAACAATATTATATAGGAATCCAAATGAACTAGAAAAAATACCCATAAAATTGAGGCCTCATACATCATAAATTACAAATAATAGTATGGGATTTTGGGGTATATCGTGTCTCCTAGAAATGTTTCCCCAGTGTTGGAAATGTGGGAACTACTTAAAAAACAGATGGGGATTATGGAATAAGCTAGGACAATATAATCTGGAGTCCAAAACATCCATAGTTGTCCATTGGGGTCCAAAGTGTCCACCACATGCATGTGTATGAAAAAATTGAAGAATGGACTCAAACTCCTGATCACGAACTCACCTGTTAATAACATGGTCCCTACACATGCAACATAAGTAGGGATCATCCCACACCTAAAATCTAGACTCACTCATTAACTTTTGGAACTTTTGTTTCATTAAATTTGAAGGTATTTTGGATGCCACAAGGTAGTTCACTAAATCCACATACCAAGGATCTATACCCTAGATGGAATAATGATGCCCATCAGGGAAAGTGTCCCAAAGTGGTACCTGGTCCAAGGTTTCATCCTCTAGTGTGTGATAAGACTACTCATGTGGTCTGCCACCATGTTTTTTGACCTGTTTTTGACCATTATCTGAATGTCAAATTCATGAAGAAGGGCATCTAGTGGATTAGCCTGGGCTTTGTGTCTGGCTTCTTCAAGAGGTACCTCAAAGTTGTATGGTCAGAAAAAACTACTACTTTAGAGCCCAGAAAATATGAATGGAATTTATCTAAATTGAATATAACAACAAGAGAATACTTCTTCATGGTTCTGTAGTTTGATGGGGCTGAATCCAGTGTCCTCGATACATATGCAATCACATGTGAACGTCCCTCCACCATCTGCGATAAGACAGCTACAACCGCGAAGTTGGAGGTGTCACAAATAAGCTCAAAAGGAATATCCCACTATGGGGGTTGTATGATCGGTGGATTGGTCAGAAAATTATTGAGATCAACAATGGATGTCCTTCATGAATCATTAAACACAAAATCAGAATCTTTTTGAAGTAATAATAACATAGGAAGGTCAATATTACTAAAATCTTTGATGAAGTGCCGATAAAATCCTGCATACCCTTAGAAATATCTAAAATCATGCACCTGTGAAGGATATTGTACGGATGAAATAATTTCTACCTTAGATCTATCAACCTCTAACCCTTGTTTTGACACTACATTCCCTAAGACAAAGCCATGCTCTACCTTGAAATATCACTTCTCAACGTTCAAGACTAGATTCGTCTCAATACAACTATTCATCACCTATCCCAAACTACTTAGACATTCATCAAATGAAGACAAAAACAGTGTAAAATAATATATGAATACCACCATCCAGGTCTAAATAAATTCATAATGAATAATCACCATGCCTCTCTGGATGGTACCTGGGTTGTTGAAAATTCCAAATGGAATTTTTCGGTAGGCAAAAGTGCCAAAGGGATAGGTAAATGTAGTCATATCCTGATCCTCTAGAGCTATAAGAACCCGAAAATATCTAGAAAATACATCCACGAAACAATAATGTGTCTTCCTAGCTAGTCTCTCAAGCATTTGATCAATAAATTGGAGGGAGAAATGGTCTTTGCAAGTGGACTGATTTAGTTTCTTATAATCTATGCGCACACGGCAACTGTTTTGTACCCTCATTATAACTAACTCCCCTTTATCATTTTTTACAACTATAACACCACATTTCGTAGGCACAACCTGAATAGGACTCACCCATTAAGAAACTAAAATTGGATAAGTTATAACTTCAACAATCAAATTTTCAACTTCTTTTTTAACAACCACCCAAAGTGTTGGATTGAGTATCCTTTGTGGATGCATATCCTCTTTAGCACCATCCTCCAAAATAATCCTTTTCATGAAAATGGAGGGGATAATACCAGATATGTAAGCCAAGGTCCACCCAATTACCCTGATGTTCTCCCTCAAAAGATTCAAATGTTTTTCTTAATGATTAAAATTGATATTTTTTTAAATGATAACAAGTAATTTCTCACCACATAACAAGTATGAGTATATGGGATTTGGTGGAAATGGATTGAGTTTTAGTGTCTGGGTGTGGTGTATGGATGGAGACAATGAAGGAACTGGAATATGTGCACAAAGAGAAATCAACATCAGATTATACATAATAAAAATCAGAGAATAAAGCATAAAATTCATTAACATACTCAACAACCATGGCATTATTAGAGTTCACAAGATCAAAATCAGAATATAATTCCATTCCAAAATCTAATGTAAGAGAGGATTATGCATTAGAAATAGTGTTGCAAGTATTCTTAGACATCAAACTAGAACCAATACCCATAATATCCCAAAGCAAAGAATAATCAAATTCCCTGGTTTTTTTATTTGGTGGTTCAAAATGGGATACAGAAAATGCAGAATGATCCTCTAGGGGGTACTTTATGGAATCCATAACATTAAATATCACATCTTCATACCTAAATTCCATGGAAAACATACCCTCATTAACATTTATGATTTTTTTTGCAGTTTTGAGGAAGGGTCTTCCTAGGATAATGGGGGCATGAGAACATATATGATCATCCACCATGTTATGCATGTAGAAATATTCTAAAAAGTTCATCTCTCATACCCGGATATATACATCATCAAGAACTCCTACTTGATATGTCGTAGCTATATTCTCCAACTACACCACTACTCTTATGGGAATCAACTCACCTACATGAAAAAAAGGGAATATAGAGTGAGGAATCACATTTTTGGAAGCTCCTAAATCAAAAAGTGCATCAGAAAAGTGAAAACCCCCTATGGTGCATGGCATGGAGAATGTCCCCGGATCCTTTCACTCTATCGGAATTTCTAGAGTTGGTGTAATTATTGCTGACCATTCCTTCCATGGTTTATCCTCTCATTTCCCATGAGCCCTCTTCGATTGTTACAATGTTTATTTAAGAATTTAGCATACCTTGGGATATTTTTGATGGCTTCAGGAAAAGGGATGATGATCTCAACATGCTTGAATGTATCCAGAACATCTCTTTTGCATTGAATCGTGAGAAATCTTCTTTGTTTTTACAAATCTATTTGGAAATGGGAGGGGTTTATGAGGAACATCATCAATATTTTTCTTAAATTTATGTTTCTTCTTGGATTGATCATCAGTTCATAGTGAATGTGACTTCTCCAAATTTGAGGTGATTCTCGGTGCAATGATAAGTGCAGATGTATCAGTTGTTTACTTACCACTTCTCAATGTGGTGGAAGTAACATTTCCATTGGGATTTGGAGTAGGTTGGGATGGTAGATTTCATGAATTCTAACTTACCAGTTCATTGAGTGCTATGGAAATCTGGCTCATTTGAGTCTTCAACTCCCCCAGCTCCGAACCTTGACACTTAAGCTCATTCTATTGATTAAGAACAATTACTTTCAAAAGATCATCAGTGTTAGAATCTACCATGGATGGGAAATTCCCTTGTTGTTTTCATGATGATGTTTGGGGTTGAAATCAATTTTAGGGTTTTAGTTAACCCTTCTGGTATGGCAAAGGCTGTTGGATGATTTTTTGAAAAGTGGTCCTTTGTTGTTTTCCAGAGCCATACCACATGCCTGATTGATCCATACTCCCTTGGTTGTATGTTGGATAAAATGAATCAAACTTCTTTAAGGGGAATGTCTGTTGTTGCTACTGATATGGTCTCCCTGGTAATACTTCTGTGCAATCCTCTATATATTGTAGTTGTAGGAAACTATGATTTAGGTGGCTTGTCTCTGTTAAAATGCCACAAGGCCATCATGGAGGGGGTTGGGATGTCATTTGAGCCAAAACAATATATCTCACCACAGTTTTCAATTCTGCCAACTTGGTATCAATGAAATGACATTCAAGAGAAGGAAATTCCTGATGTACTCCCTTGACATATGGTTTACCTTGATCACCAAATTGTTGAGATTTTTTGGCCATAATGTCGATCAACAGAGATGAAACTACTAGTGTCTTATCCTTCAATGCTCCTCATGTCGCACCATCCATCATGCTTCTCTCCATATGTCTGAGTCCTTCATAAAAGTACTGGATTATGAGTTCCTCACTAATTTGGTGATGTGGGAAGCTTGCAGACAACTTCTTGAATCTCTCCAAGTACTCACACATTGACACCCCATGGGATTTCTTTATCCCAGATATCTCCATATGAAAGGAAGTGGTCCTTTATTCTTGATAAAATCAATACAAGAAAAGACATTTCAAATCATTCCAACAAGTTACATCTTCATGTTATAAATAATATATCCAGTCTTTTGCAGATCCCTTAAGTGAAAATGGGAATTACCTTATATTGATTTGATCTTTAGAAGCATTTCCTGGTTTTACGGTTATGGAAACCACATTAAATTCTGCAAGGTGTTTTGGAGGTTCCTCGCCAGAGAGGCCACAAAATTTTGGAAGAAGGTGAAGTAATCCAGATTTCTGTTTAAAATCTTATTCGAGATTTGGGTATATAATAAAATTTGGTTGATAATTAATATTAGGTGCATCCAATTATAGAATGGTTATTTTATGTTCATTTCAATTATTATCATCCATTGGTTCTCCTTTTATGTTGGAATTGTAATTTCTTCCAATTTTAATGATCTTGTAGTGGAGGAATTCTCTTACTGGTTGAATGTCGAAACTTCCTGTAGTCTAAGAATGTCTGATTCGATCCATAACAGTGTGTTCAATATCAGATTCAATATCTAAGAGATCATCGGGATTAGTTACTGTCATAAATCAATGAAAGGTAAAAAAGAAATGACAAAATGTGTACCATAATAAAATGAATCATGTTTGAGTAGGTCTGATAAAAATAAAAGAAGAGAGTAAGAGAAAAAAACTAGTGAATGGAGAAAGTGGAATTAAAGATGAGAAGAAAATATTGAAATGAAAAATAAAATAAATACCTCTAATTGGTTGAGTAAATTATTTTCCTTCTTGGAAAAGGATCCAATTTGAAGCCGCTTCCATGGGCACATTAAAATTATATTCAGTTTTGGGATACTTAAGTGTTGCAGATTGGCTGTCCAAGGTCATCTCTTAAAGGAGGAAACAAATTATCACAACTAATTAATGATATTATAAAAATAAAATAAGAGTGAATTAAAACAATACATTTATGTTGGTGGGTGTTTAATCGTTCAAAAAACATGAAGAAGTTTTCTAGAAGAAGATTTCATTTTTTATGTTTTTATTTTTGTAATGATGTTCGATTAAAAATGCCCAACAAGAATATGTTTTTTAGACAATATTTAAATGGCATAATGAATCTAACTCTGCATATTCACTCAATGATTTTTCATTATAACTAAAATTAACATTCAATTAATTTTTATCCCATAAATTATTAAATCTTGAACCCTACTATAATTAACAGTATCACAAAGATGAAGTGAATTTAACCCTAGGATAACTTCAGATCATTCAATCATAGCACACTACATTGATTGATGTTCTAAGGATAGCTTATGGTTAGTAGTAAATTAAATAAAATTTAAATTCTGGATAATGAGGATGAATTGTGTTTAGGAAATAAATTTGAACACTAAAAACTTGAACCATGTGGTCTTGTGTTACTGGTTAAGTTTGTGCTCTCAAAATTTAAACAAAACCTCGAACTCACATGTTTTTGTGCTAATTGTTCAATTGCTTTATTAGTTTCATATAATATAAGAACACAATTAATAGGTCATATTATGTAAATTATAGTATCTTAGTTATTCTAAATATTTAAATGAAGAGGGTGGAAGATATATCTATCACTAGAAAACTGCTCTTCCATGGGCCGTGTGGTAATCGTGGAGACGTTTTGCATGAGAAAAGGATTGAAAGGGTAGAACCCAATCTCATCTCTAGTCTATATTCCAACCCAATTAGGAATATTTATATAAGATAAAATATTAACAAAACATATGAAAAGATAATAAATAAAATATGAACAGAGATTTTGATTACACAAATGAAAACATTACAACATGATGAATAGAAGAAGGCTTCGATGAGGGGATCCTTGCTTCCAGAGCTACCCCTCTTACAATGGTTATAGAATTTGGGTGAATCCAATTCTCCTAGACCTCCAGTATCCTAATTTAAGTCCCCAACACCTACAAATGAGAAAAACAATAATTTATAGAGTGGAGTTAGGCTAGGATTCAAGTTGTTTCAAGTGTGAATGGGGAAATTATGTCAAATATTTTAATCCAATTTGTACCACATATTTGACCATAGAAACACGTGCATCCTCTCAAATTCCAGTGTTATTATTTGTGGGAAATTAAATCCCTGATCTCTTCTCAAATTTTGGGCCTAATCCAAGCCTGGATGAAGAAGTTATGGCTTAAATAAGGAACTCATGTCCATTCTCGCGAGTCTATCCCACCATTGATATAATATCCCAATTACATCATCCAAATGCACTATTTTGATCTAGTTTATTGAATATAAGTAGTATAAAATTATGTTTTGAACACTTTTAAAAACTTATATGTTCAAATAAGTCATAAAAATTATTTATTATCAATATAATATTTAAAATAATTTTTTTTTATCAGTCAAAATGTTTTATCCCATAGTCCAGTTTTTTGGTTTATGGTAATTTGTTTGTGGTATGGTTCCTTATTGTACTATTTTTGATGTCATTGTTATGATTTGGTAAATTAGTTGGATAAATGATTAGTTTTACCCCTCATTTTCAAATTGGGGTGAATTGAGATTGATTATAAATGATATAGGGTCACTCATGGGGTGTCCAGTCTTCCCAATTGTCGGAAGATGTGATGATTAGAATGAAAATGGCCAGTGATTAATTAGTTCACATTATTATCAAGTTTCGATGTTTGCTCGAATTTTAAATATGAATTAGTAGTAGTATTTTCACACATTAGATATCACATATAGGGATATATGGAATATTTTTATGGGTTTAAATGAATTTAAGTGAATTTATTGAAAATATTTTGGTTTGGAATGGAAATGTGTACATTAATTAAGGCCTCATAATGTGAATTTTTAAATAGAATTATAAATAATGAAAATTTATATATTGAACAAATAATGATTTATGAACACGAGGGTAATTGATAATGTATTTATTGTAATATTGTATATATATTAAATGGTTAAAAAATGTTAAAAATTATTGGTGGTATGTGGGGTATTGGACTGAGTCTCCTCCCCTGGGTCGGGATTGACTGAGGCTCCAAATCCGAAACTATAATGCACAGGTTAGGGATTCAAACTCTATATCTACTACCCAAATGGATGAATTGGATGAGACTACCTAGAAAGTGGTTCCAAGGAATGTGTGATTTAATTTTATGAGACTACATGGAATAAATCTCTAAGGTATTTTTGATGGAATGGATATTAAAATTGTTTACCTTATAAAATAAGGATCTTCCTTACAAATTGGGCGAATGACTTATATTATTATTCATTTTTTGATAATCCACATTTTAAGGGTTGAATGGGAACCCATACATGACCCATAGTTTTAGTGACATTTCATGACACAAAGGTCTTAGAGGAATTCATCCAAACTATAACGACCTGGGAATAATGATCCCCATGGTCTACATATTGATTTCAGATCACCACATTTTCATGGTTGTTCTGATAGGCTTCCTATGGTTGTACTGGCTGGTCCTAAAAGAAAATTTCATATCATTTCATTCTAATAATTTTTATCTCTTCTATGGTGAATGTGGACAATCCAAATCCTCATATAGGGCCTACTCCTTTTAGAGTATTCATGGTCTATTTTTGCTCAATTTCATGTGTCCTGAAGGTATTGAGGTGACCCAAAGTCCTTGAGGTGGCCCAAATTACTTGAGGTGGCTCGAGAGATGTGAGGTGGCCCAAATGTATTTTTGGACTGATGGCCTTGGGTAGCCTAAAGGCCTTAGAAGACTCAAGAACCAAACTAGTGGTCACCAAACCCAAACAAATGAATAGTTCCATCCAATATAGTATCGAACAGTACGTGATACAGTACTACTACAGTAATCTATAAATATTTATGTGCTCTAATTTCATCTCTATTGACATGGATGAACTTATCTAGTCCTCACCAACTGGGTTGAGGATCTTGTGCAAAATAATAAGGAGCATGGCTTTTCCCCTTATGCATAGTAGTTGAACAACATAGGTTTTGGTGTGACTAATGTATATACCAAACCCATAAAATAAAAAATTAAAATGTTTTAAGTTGATGTTTTTGTCTACATTCATCAATTATTTTTATATTGATACACATTTAGTAAATAAAAACAATATTTTTTAGACTCGATATTTTATAGACACCATTGGAGGTGGCCTATTGAGTTTTACTCGCACCATAATCTAGCATCAATTGGGAACCTGAGTATATTTCATCTTTCATGTTCAAGAAAATGGAAAAGGATCCATCGTAGAGGGTTCAACGGGAATGGGTTGGGCGTTGATGAAGGAATTATAAATTGTGTTGGGACCCATTTTTGGTATTCATTAGTTGTCTCTATTTTTTGTTTCACTTAAACATGGAATTTCACTTGATGATATGGAATGTCTACCATTTCGTTTTAGTCCAATACCCAGTTTATGTAATACGTTGATAATGTGTTATTCTTGTTAGTGGTTATCTTTGGTTTCTTTATTTAAGGATTTATCATATATGGATAACTTTAATAAAGTGGTTATAGTTTCCCCACATAATTTATTACACCGTCACAGCAAGTTGGTATTCATTGGAATTTTTGGAGGCATGCATGAGGTCATGTGTTGACATGAATTAGTGAACCTAAATAGTGTCCTATAGTTAGAGGATGTTATATTGTGGTGTCTAAGAATGTAATTTTTTGTTTTCCTAATATTTTTTATGGTAAATGGGACAGTAGGATGTGTTGAGGTATTGTAATGAGCTCATTCATAGGAGTAGCTGACATATGTAAGGGGGAAAATTACCCAGGTTGGGATGGTTGTTCTTGAAGTTTGTTTTTATGGTTGGATGATATTTTACCATTGGGTGAGACACTTATTTTTTGATATAACAATATGCTAATATTTTTAACAAGACTGAAAATGTGCAAGTTAGTGAATTCATGAGCCATTTTAGAAATCTAGTGATATTGGTTGCCTGAATCATGGTAGGCACATATGTGGAAGAAATGTGGGACACGTCGGATAAAAATATTTTATTTTTCATTTAATGTGTGAATGATGTGGTCCATGATAATGATGATTAAAATTGGTATATCGAAGGAATGTTAACGAATAGTTAAATAATATTGAATAATGAAAACATATTAATGCGATAATTTTTTTTGATGTAATAAGAAGTAAAGTTAGAAATATACATAAAAGGAAAAATTTTATGTTCTATAATGGAAAATTTCAAAAAGAGTGCTCAATGAAAAAACACCATGGTTGTTAGAGTTAGTTTTTCTTATATTGATCATGGTGCTTGTTAAGGGTGGATAAGGGTAGAGTTAGGGATTCAACATCGTCTGTTTGGGGTAGTGTACATAAAATGGGTTAATTACGTCTATTGTAGAGCCTTATATTTTTAAACAAATGTATTTTATATGTTTTTTGTTCTAATATGATTGTTTGGATTTGTAGAGAAATTCCCACACAACAACGAGTGCCAGTTGTGTAATAAGATAATATTGCTGAAAAGGCTCCCCCATAAGTGGAGAAAGTGACCTCAATGATCTAGTGTGATAGAGAAAACATGTACTTCTGTGAGAACATTCATCATTTTATATATATGATGGAATGGTTCGAGGGTTGGTTATACAGTAAATACGAAAAAAGTTATTATTAATATATATATTTTTTAATAATCTAGACTATATATAATGTCTTAATTGAAAAAATTATTTCTATGATTATAAATAAATAAATATATTAATATATATATATAAATAATTTTAAAATTATAATAAGCTACATTAAATAATAAGTATATTTTTTATATTTATTAGATTTATTATAGATTTATTATATTTATTAGATTAATTAATTTTATTTATTATATTTGTTATATTTAATATATTTAATATATTAATTTTATTTACAAGTATATTATACTTTTTAAAATATAAATTTATAATTAAAATTATTGAATATATGTCTGTTTCCCAAAGAATTTAGTCAACGTATATATTCGTATATGTTATGTATCATATGCATGAATGTTCATTTCTACATTACATAATGTGGTCTATTGATTAATTCTGAATTTTAACCATATGAACTATATATGTTTTAAAAAAATGTACTAATAATATTACACTAAATATATTTAAAGAATATATATACTTTACTACATTTTTAATGATATATATAAATAATTTTCAAATACATCAGTAATTATAATATTATTAATATAAATATTTTAATAATTATATACCAATATTTATAAATATATACGATTTATAGTTATTTTTATTAATAAATAAATATATATTAATCATATATATCATTTTAAATAAATATATATGAATAAAAAAATTATTAAAATTGCACTTTGTTATTGATTTTAGTGTTGATAAGAAGAAATTTTTATCATCTATAAAAAATGATTGATAAAATTAGTGTTTATCATTGCTATAATTTTAGCACTGATAAATAGGTGTATTATCAGTGCTCAAAAGCGGTGAGAAAGGTATTTTTTATCAGTGATTTTATTTTAGTGCTGATAAAACATACATTTATCAGTGCTTTCAACTACAGTTGATAATAGTTCCGACGCTTTTTATGAAATAACCCTAATAGACCCCTCCTCCCTCGCACCCATTCATGCCTTCGCGGAAGCTAAATCTAGTGTTGTCGACCTCTCTTACACCTTGACCCCTCCCCCTCCTCCTCATCCTCTTTCGTTGCTGCTGCATTTTCCACCTCCGCCACTATGACTGTCCTCCTCTTCATCCTCCACTGATGCCTTCTCCTACTCCTCTGACATCACCCCTCCTCCACCGTGACCATACTTCTACACCCCCTCATCCACAACTCCCTCCTCATCCTCCTCCTCTGGAAACCAAATCTTCATCCTCCACTATGGCCGCCTCATCCTCCTCCTCATTCGCTGACTCCTTGTTCTCTTATTCCTTGCTGGGTACCCTTGTCCATGTGACCTTCTCCGGCGCGCCTTCCACATCCGATGATTGTATCGACAGCCTCCTCTATAGTGTAATGATTCCCCCCATTGAGTGTCTTATGTAATGAATTTCTACTCTTCTGCATTATAAAGATAGTTAGTTAGCAGAGTTAGGACTAATTGGCCCTATAGTTTCATTGGTTCATGTTATTAATTACTAATAGCCTAGATTGAAACTGTATGAATTAGATTATGATCAATCATGTTGTAAGGGTCAAGGGTGGAGGTTTATTTGTTGGAAGAATTATTGTAATCACATGGAAATGGTCTTTATAAGGATTGTTAATTGGTGTAGAGTGATAGTGATGTGAAATTTATTGGTGAAGACCAAGCATTTACTAGAGATTTGGCTATCTTGAGTTGTAGCCCTTTGTGGTAGTACTATATAGTGTAATTGGGGGATGAAATAGTTGGTATTAGTGATGGAATAACCAGGGGGTTGGTTATTGTGTGAGATATATCAAGGATTATTTTAAATCTTATATCATGTTGAGTACATAGTTTGTATTTATTATTCCACAGAAAATATTTATCATGGCTATATGAAATTGTGAAATTTCTCAAAGAACACTTATAGGTATTATACATGGAATGAGTTTGATTATGATGTCAGTGGAAATGATAATGCTGATTTGGTGTTATCATAAGGGTAGGGAAATCAATACATGGGGTGGTGTAGGTTGGTAACTAATTATAAGTAAAGAGATTTCTTGTTTATATATTGTTACCTATAAGTCTTGGGATCATCATGATATATTTATTAACTATAGGATATTATAGTGATGGATACATTTCGTGAGGCTACTTATGATGGGTAATGTATGATTATCTTATGTGATAGCCTCTTGCCTGATGTTGGGTATCAATTATTGGATAGCTAAGATCTTGGATAAGGCTTATATTCCATGCTTGTTCATAATATCTTTATCATTATTATGTATCTATGATGAGGATGAGGCATAGATACCTTGTGATTTAAATGTAGATATACTCCACCAAGGTGAACATTCATTCAAATTTTTTAATGTTTATGTTTCTCTTTACATCATGGGGTATATGCATTTTCCCAAAAGACATAAATTGTATTAGTGGTTCAGATTGTGGTGAAGGTTACCTATGTTATACCCTCCTTAGGCACTGCTTTAGGTATGTTCATTTAGCCAAAGGATTTTTATTAGATTGGTAGTCCTTATTAGGCATTATGTTGGCTCTATTATGACCTTATCTGGATCTACATCTAGTATATCTTATTAGCCATGTCGAATAACTTATATTATAGATTTATATTGTGTTATAGGTCAGATTGGTTATTACACTTTTGATTATCCTTTATGTTTGTGAGTTTATCCATGGAACCCACCTTATGTTAATGGTTTGGATCATGTGGGAGGTTTTCTATGTTATGCACTACATAATGTTTTTGGGGTTGGATGTTATTCCATGAGGAATATAGCCACATCACAATTCAGGACCTTGATTTAATGGTTCTTCTTAGGGGATTAGTGTTTCAAATTATACCTTCAAGTAATTCTAAAATGTGTAATCATTGGGTGTACTATGAAATAGCCCCTTATGCTAGAAAATAATATACCATATTCATTAAATGAAGAGTTACTTATTTAGTCTTTTTATTGAGGTTCCCATATTTCATATTATCTACTCGACCCATAATGCAATCCCCTCATCCCCATAATTTTACCCTCTAATAATTATATTTTTAGGGATTATAATGGTCATTTTATAGTGGAATGACCACCCCCTAGACATCCCACACCCACCCTCCCCCGCAAACCTACAGCTACCCCCCCCCCCCCAACGCTTATCTGGATAGCCCTCCCCCTTTCTAGAGAGCCCACCCCCCCTCCCCTACACCCCTGCAACCCCCCAACCCCAACCCCCCCCCCCCTCGGACAGCCCACCCCTTCCCCTTTTAACATTTTATGTGTTATTGTTTTTTCCCCTTTTCACGTCTTGAACCCCTCGGCACTACGCCAACCTCCCCATACTCTCCTCTTGAGTGTTTCGCCCCCACCCAACGTATATTTCATCCTTTATCACTTGTATTGGAGAGCCTAGTATAATTTTTACCTCCCTTATTCCTTCTATATATTTGTGTATGACCCCTCCCCCCAAATCCTATATTTAAATGGACATATGTCAATTAGAATTGGAAATGTAATGATATGGCCTAGTCTAGTATCATAGAAAACATATGACTAGACATTACACTAACCTAAGAGGACTTCATGGTCAATATTGGAAAAAACTATCCCTTGGGAATATAATAAAATTAATGTGGAATATTTTACCCCTAAATTAGAGTTAATTAAAAATGATCTTTCTCCTAAAAAGAAGAAATGTCCCATTCATATTTTGAACATCTAAAAAATAGTAGAAAAAAAATTAATTAACATGAAAGAGATACCATAGATGGAAAATAAAATCCCACCATTGACCAATAAATTTCTTTAACATGTGAGTTCTCCATTTATTTTTTTTCGTTTGGAAATCTCTCATGCCACAAGCCTCCCCTCTACCGTGAATTCACCTCTGACGCGCACTAAACGACGCCTTCACGATGAGTTTTCTCCCCTTACTCAATGGATACCTATTGTTCTCATATTAATAATATTTGATATTGATGGTTTTTTTTGTTAATTGTATGGGCTAAACTCCCCCTCTAAAAATCGTGGTCATTGGTGGTCCTTGTTATCGCACTAAATGAATTTCATGTTGGCTGGTTCCTATTAAACATTTGAATATAAAAATTACTAATTTTAATATACATAACTAATGAATAAATTCCCCATGATGATAACACTTTTGTGATGATCCCTAAATTATTAACACAATTGAATAAGGTATTCTTATTAATATATGAAATAGTGATTGTTTGTTTTCTATGATGTTGTGATTGTGAGAACGATTGTTTGTTTATATAGCGTTGCAGTTGTTGGAGTGATTAATATTACATTTTTTTCCATGTCAAAGTTCTTCCACCATTTAGTATCAACCTAATCATTGTCGATTTTAATGTAACCACCACTTTTTTACTTGTACAGTTCCACTGAATCATAGAAAACCATTTCCCTTGTGGACTCTATGAGACACTTTATTGACACCCTAGTCAAATAACCATAACAACACATATGATGAATCCTTCCAACCTCTAGATATATATTTAAATCATACTGTATATTAGTTTAGTACCATAGATATTTACTAGAGACAATATGATTCTAGGGAAGAACTATAAAATGGTTTACAAAAATGCATATAGATCACTTGTGGGATAATAAAACATTCCTGTTAATAGGATTCTCATTTCTAGTTCCATTTACGAGTTGGTCTGGAAGATGGGTGTGATATACTTTGGTCCTGAGTAATTCACGGATAGGTAAGGGTATTGTTTCTAATAGGTAATTCCATTGATTATAGTTGAATGATGACCCTAATAGAACATACTTTTTTATAATTAGTTTTTAAAATATTAATATTATTGTATTAAAGAGGATAAATATGAATAAAAATTCATGAATTCCAATAATTTTAAAAAATAGTATGGGGATGGCATGAATGATTTTATCAAGTTTGCAAAATATCATGCATATCAACATTTTCAAATCATTTTTCTATGTTTATGACATTTTAATTCAAAAAAAAAATTATTCCAGAGGTGTTGGAAGAACAACATATTTGTTATAGAATAGATCGAAGTTATAGATGTTGTAATAAATATTGGACAAAACAAATACAGATAACGGCTGGGATAGCACTGCATTTTATGGATCATCTGATAGGATTACAATCGTGAAAAATGAAGACTACCATATAAAGGTTGTGATTACAGATGTGAATACTAATGAAGATCATATTGAGTAAATGACAAGGAAAACTAAAGATGAAATTCATGATTGCCGAAATTGTTTGAGAATTTAATGAGGTGTGAAAATAATTCATTGTATGTTAGTTGCACTAAATAAACATCATCGTCATCTATAATGAAACTGTATAATTTGAATATAAGAAACGGGTGGAGTGGAACTAGTTTTAAGAAACTACATTTTCTCTTGAATGACATGATCTAGGAAGATAATGAGTTCTTGAGACAAGAATATGATGCCAAACGAACGCTATGCTCGATGGGTGTGATCTTTGAAATAATACACTCCTTCCTGAATGACTAAATATTATTTATCAAGGACCAAAAATCACATATACAATTCCCAAATTTTCATGCTTCTCGATACAAGAATGATTAATCTAGTCCCACAAAAGTTTCATGGTACATTCCAATAATTCAAATGTATAGGCAGACATATGGAAGTGAGGATATTTTAGGACAATTCACAAGGCCTGAATATACAACAATTAATGATGGGAAACAATGTCACCTTGTGGACTATCCTCAGTGGAAGGGAATTTATTATGAGTATCCTGAATTTGTAAATGATCCGATAAAACTTTGTCTTTCTTTATCTAGAGATAATGTGAATCCTTTTGGTTTTCAATGAAGCAGTCACAGTACATGGTCGATTATGTTCATAAATTAAAAAATACCACTGAAGGTATGCCTGAAAAAAAATTATCATGTTATCTATGCTTAGATCAGGATCAAAACAACTAATAATTATATTGATGTTTATTTCCCTCTATTGATAGAGGATTTGAAATTATTATGTGATTTATGTGTTACGATGTGTGATGCTTACAAAAATAATGATTTCAATTTGAGACGAGCCATTCACCAGGAAAACATGACATAACTACAGTAGTCAATGTTATAATAACTGTTTCTGTGAAATGTGAATCACATAGATATTAATACCTTTCCCATAAAAATATTTTACAGAGGGAAACTAACTGTGATTTATATCTATGAACTCCCATCTATCACCTTGTAGTGAGGGATACGATGTTCAATATGCAGAACGACATGCTACAAAACCTAAAACTTATAACAAATCATGATTGAGTATCGATTAACATAGATAATGAGCCGAGTTCTAGGATACATGTTCCAAATGATGATGCTTACATTCATACGGTCGATCAAGCTATTGGAAAATTCATCACATGACCTTCAATTTTGGTAAGAAACATGTCGACATAGAGGTATCCATTTCCAATTTATTTTTCAAGATGAATTATTAACATTTAGTCAAAAAAGGTCTGAATTGATGAATTTTTTTATAGAACGTCAGGGATAAGGGGGTCAAACAAAAGATCATCTCAATATAATTGCAATGATCAACCAACCAATTGAAATGATTTATTGAGAGCACCTTCACCTGAACTATTATATATCCACATTTTATATCATTACAGGACTATGTGGATACAAATATGATATATGTAAATTCTCAGACAATTGATTTTGAAAAAAATATGTACATAGTGGAAGAATCAGATTTCATTAGTGCAGAAAAAGTTAATGATAACCTAATATATGAATGCCTATGCTCTTCAGTTGTAAATGTATACAAGATGTATTGTTTTTATGACTTGATTTTAAAAAATATAATACACTATAACAATTATGACTAAATTCATTTCATATTTTATGAAGGCATATATATGAAAAACAATTGAAGGGATTTCTCCATGAATTTTTTACTCGTTAGTCCTCACATCACCTAATCAAAAGAAGAAATAGATTCTAATTATGATGTTGAAATAATGTCATCCTTGCTATAATAATTTGAAAGAAAAATTATAGATGACATACTATTTTTAATAATAACGATACAAGCGTAAAACATTATAATTTTTCATATCAATTGTATTTTTATTTCATTAATAACATATTCCATTTTGGGTTTTTGAGAAGCATTTGATAATTATTTAAGTCAATTTAGATACTCCAAAGAATTATTTTTAGAATTCCATTCATGTATATGCAACAAGTCGACCGCAAATAATGGCATTTTTCAATTTCCAATACACTTGATATAACATTTTAGAACTATACGTCTTGTCAATTAATTTATATTATAATTTAATGATGATTCTATTATTATAGGGCGGTGAGTTAATATCTTCTACTACATGGAATGAATCTAGGGCCTATTGACAAGAACGCCTACATGATCTAAAACTGGAAATGTATCCTAATATATATAATAATATTGCACTATCGAAACAAATATCAAAACAAATTACATAATTTTATTCTTTTTTCTGCATTTTGTAAATCAAAAAAATAGAAAAGACTATTGTTGTTGTGTTTGTAAATTTATGAATGAAATCGTATTTCATCAATAAACTAGAATCCATGAAGTGGTATTTTCGAAAATAATTATTATTTTGTTTAAGATATTTATTAATCCTTTTTGTATTTATATATTATTATTACTACAATTATAGTTGAAAAAACTCATATTCACAAGATGATATAGATGTGTTTAGAAATGCATGGGAAGAATACCTGATGGACGATTGTACACAAGTTAGATGAAGGTGAATTCTAACTACATATGTTATCCTTATATTATCATTGATATATCCCTGGTTTACACTTATTGAAAATATATGATCACCCTTTATTATGTTTTATATCCACAGGTTATGATGAATGATTTTTGAATTGATTTGTCTTTCTATTAAGTCATTACTTAATGAGAGACTCTTATCAAAAAGTTCTTTATGTATCCATGTTTCTAAAATCACTAGAACTAAACTATTTTGGATGGGATCATTTATATAATGTATTTGGTCATTAAGGAAAATTTTTATACTAATTAAGTGTGTTATATGAGTATTGGTTGTTCATCATTCACAAATTTAATAAAAAAAAACTAAGGATTCATCAATATTGTTGGTTAATTACTTCTTAGCATACTATTTGATTTGAACATCTGATCTAGCATCCCTTGGATTACCTCATCTGACACCATCAATATGATATCATCATTTAGAGTTCACTTATCGACCTCTTCCTTCACACATTCACTAGGTAAATCGGTGCATAAAGAGAGGAAAAGTTAGCGTTGAATGATGATATCATAGAGATGTATTCGGATGAGGGCATCACATGGACCCCGAATTTGATGTTCGGATCAGATGCTATGTTAAGTAATAGTTAACCAATAATAGTAAAGTGTACAAAAAATCATTAGATTAGTTATTATCTTATATCTAGACAAAATAAACCCTTGTGAAATATGTAACGGTAATGTTTAGATATAATATGTCTATATTAACAAAAAATTATAAAATTAAACATTGATTTAATTTTCATTATTCCATGCCGGGTTTGATTGTTTTGGAATATTTCTTTAAATGTGACATGACTTTTCAAGAAGAAGAATGATGTTGTGTCTACAGAATCACAGTGGTAATCATGATTTTTTCATAGAAAAACCATTGTCCATAGATCTTTCATATCGACAACTACTCAAATAAACCCACATCATATATATATATGAATGCCCTTGAAAATATATGTTCATGCGAACCTCATATATAACATACATCACATTAATTACCAGAATCATACACACCTCGTATACGACATATCTCACATCAATGATCATGTAACATAAGATCCATTGTTTTAATGAGTTATGTAAACTGGTCATGTGATCTCATCACATGGTAAAATCACATAATCAATAATGGTAATTCACATTAACCATAATCCATGTATTATTGTCTTATTTACATGATTGGATAAAGATTCAAGGGTTTTGTAATAAGATAAATCTCCCAGGTTCATTTGTCCATGTGATCTTATTATGATCATGTGATCACATGACATTGAACAAGTCATGCACTTAATATTACAATTATAATTAGTCATGGTCCCCTTTCTTACTCAAGTCCTTTTTATCCCAAAATCCTCTACATTAATAATTAATAAAAGATTATAATTTTTAAAATACAAATGAATTCAAGAATTGAAGTTGAGGAGGATATAGTTGATTGGTCCACAATGGTGGATAGAATAGAAATCAACCAATGCATTGTAATTTAGTCCAGTCACAAGTATCTTAAAATCATGAAGGGAACCACATATTGGATTTTATATATTCTAATTTCTTTCCCTTATACGGGTTTGTAATTTGAAATGATAGTATGTTATTTTTAACACATAAAGGGATCATTCTTCCCTTATACATTCATAGGACAAATAATATGTTCAGGTAGAACATCTCATATGTGGGTAATTTAATCTCAAAAGAAGAAATCTCTAATGGTTAATTTTGAAGCCTATGTGTGTTGATTTTAATGGGCAATAACATGATTTGGAACATAAAACACTTATTTACCGATCATAAATGTAGAATTATATATCTAATTAGATGTTTTGGTGGTTATTTGGTGGGGTTATTCGATCCGGTGGAAGATTTGGGATGAACTGAGGTTGTCCCTTCTTGTTTCAGCATACTTCCATGGAGTTTGTGCTTGAGATGAAAAATATAGGATTTTAAGAATCTATTTCTGCTTACCAAACCCTTACTTATTAAAACAATATTCTTATGGTATACTTTTTATGTTCATAGATTCAATATAGGAACACATTTCATTTTATGTTTGGTGAGTTATACATCAATATATGAGACATTAAGATGATATATTGTGTGGAGATTTTAGGAGACAAGTATGGGGAGTAAATTCATCCCCCGTATACTCAGGCTGACATGGAATAGAATCATCCCATTATGAATTATCTCATCAATTGGGCTTGAACATATCATGGTATGGACCCATATCCAAGGGTCTACATCCCCTTCGTGAATTGGGTTGACTTGTTCATCCTGAAGACTCAGCCTGAGTGTCTGAATAAGAATCACAAGGCATGGCGATCATGGGAATACTATGGGGAAGAGTGTCATCACTTTAAAATGTTTGAAGACTGTAAATTTAATGTCTATGGATGGTCAATCACCTCCAAAGACAATCACATTATTCATCTAGTAAGCTTCATAGAAATTTACCAAAGTGGATACATATTCACAATGAACAAAAAAGGGGAGTTATGGTATCCACCATAATGATGGTAGCAGTGATTGTAGGTGGTAAAATTATAATCTTGTTGGTTCCATTGTTGGCTCTGTTATATTTCCAGCTTCACCACAGCCGTTGGGGAGTGCCTCGTTCAAAATATTCAGCCCCTTCCAACTATTGTGGGGTTTGACGGGGTCCCCCATTGGTGGATATGAGTTAGTTAATACTCAAAACATTCCGAGTTTGTAATTTTGGAAATTTATAGGAATTGTAGTTGTTCTCTTGCTAATCACACTATAGAACTATGAGTCACGATAAAAGTGAACCAATATGATCAGTTTTATATACCATACAGAGAACTAACATGTGAAATTACCAACAATTTAAAGGGTGTTCCTATAGCCTAAGCATATCTTATAGCCATATGTGAGGGTGTTTTATCCAGTTGGATTAACTAAAAGATATTCTATGAGTGGTATGCATCATACTACTTTGTGAGAATGTTTAGTTCAATCATATTAAATTCGCCACTCCTCCCCACACCTGTTCAAAAATGCATCCAATGGTGGATCATAAATTGTGGATAATTTTCACTTGATTGGAAACATAGGTTTGTGTTAACATCCCTCTAGATAGCATGGGTTTTGGCCACTCCAGGGCTTATATAGATACCTTGGTCTGATCATACCCAAATGGTTAGTTGTCTCCATTGTTGATAAATCACATAGATCATCTAATAGTGGAAGAGGAGGAGGAAAAAGGGATCTAGAATCATAAAAAAGATAGATTCCTGACAAAAAATCATCTTCCCGGATACCCACATCTCTCTAGATGTCATAGTAGTAAATTAGGAACTTATTACCAACACCATCAACAAAGAGGGTGACAATAGATTTTGTAACAGTATATGGGGTTCCTGTGAAGGAATTTACCATCGTTGGGGAATCTTCTCAAATTATAGTGCGTTATATTATCATGAATTATATGTTAGTTTGAACGAGGTGGTCACCCATATAGAGAAAAATAGGATTATAGATCTGAGAGAATTCATGGTTGAGGCATAAAATTCAGACACTCAACAACACAATGAGGACATGAATGGAGCATCCTTGTGTACAATAGAAGTAGGATCCCATAATCATATATTCATTGATGGGAGGTATGAGATAAAAAACCTCTAACATGAATTGTATCACATATAATAAATGCTCAATGTTGAAGAGAGAATAGTGATAAAGCATTATAATCATATCAATGAGGCAAAAAGGTCCACATTTGATGTTTCTAGTAGAGAAGAGGCACTAAAACAAGGTGTAGGTGAGGAAACTAAATCAGTATATAATTTGTAATAATCCAATGCTACTCTAGAGAGTTGTCTAGTGGAGATCGATGTGGTGTTCTGAGCATATATCTGTTTGAGTATTCTAACATTATCCTACCCCCATATTTGGGGAGTTATGAGAGTGACTCTAGACTATAGAGATTTCTCCCTTTTTTCAATAAATGATGCCTTATGGATTCTATGTGGTTGTTGAGATTTCTACATATTCATTTCTCATCCATGTAATCTTAATAATACAATATTTATAAGCCAATGAATCTGGTGGGCCTCTTCTAAATATTAATTTAATCTAAGGAAATATAGACTTCTAAAGGTTGTAACAGGTAACACATCTCATGATGGTGAAAAATTTGTATCATCGTATATATAAAAATATCACCAACAAAAAAGGATCTAACATGTAACACGTCTCACTACCCATACACTCCATTAGCACACCATGTCACACAAAATATGTTCTCAAGGCCACTTACCTACACATTTAAAGGTCATTTATCATGTATCATCTAGTCTTATGGCCCCCTACCTACCCAAATATTTATTTTTTTTATAAAAAATTGACATTTTATTAATTTATTATTTCTTATTTATGTTTAATTTATTTCATTATTGTAATAATTACATAATTTTTGTTTTCATATATTGGTGTAATTTTTTTTGAGTTCATATGATTTGTTCGGAAACTTATACCATGGATCACAATACATTAGAGGGGATCACAGATGAAAAAAGGATGAAACATTAATTTTATAACTATTTTTTGGATAATTATAATTGTAACCATATAAAAAATTTTTTGGAATGAATATAGCTTTTTGTTTTTTTGAATTCGTGATTTCAGGTAAATGTATATAGTATTGATGGTGAAATTCTTGTGTGCACTGTTCTGTTCATCTATTATTTTGTTTTGTGTAGGTGTTCTCTTTTATGCTATGTGTGCAGGGGATGTTTTGTGCTATGTGTGCTGGTGTTGTTTGTGTGTTGGTGTGAAGGTGAGGAGGTGTTATTCATGTGATTAGTTTTCTCATGGAACATGACCATTATCAGTGCTAATTTAGAGCTAATATATTAGGACATTACCACCGCACAAAATAGCACCAATAAAGGTGACCATTATCAGTGCTCAAAATAGCGATGATAATGGTGTCCTTTATCAGTGCTCAAAATTGCACTGATAAATTGGTCCTTTTTCAGCACTCAAAATAGTGCAGATAATGGGAACCCTTTATTAGCACTTATTTTCACTATTAAATAAGACCCTCTATCATCGTCATGAATAACAGAGCATTTCTAGATCTATTAAAGGTTGTTTATAATGTGTTTAGAATCCCTATTTGTAGTAGTGACTCCACTTGCAAAGAGATTCAAGTTGAGTATTACATGTTGTGATGATAGGATCGATCACGGTGGGATATTTTGTTTCATAATAACATGGAACATGGTATGTAATTGAAGGGTTTCTAGGATTTTTTTGGGTAATTTCTATTTACAGAACATGAAGACTTGGAAGGATGCAGTGGTTATTATTTTGACACAAGGGACTATGATTGTGATGGATTATGATTTCAAATTCACTGACATGCAAATATATGTTCCAAAATTAGAATAAGATAAATTGGATATGAAGATATTTTTATAGGATTTCCTTAGGCATAACAAAATGTACCATTTGGATATCTACCATCTAAATTGGCTTGCTGAGTTGGTATATCAGGATCATTATTTATATAGAATCCTCAAGGAAACTTCTAGTGATGTGAATGCATTTCTAGATAGTATATCTAGTGGTGTGTCTATTGATGGTATGAAGAACCACTTTTAGAGTATTCACAATGCTAGTGGAGGATAGATTAGTCAAAAATGGAACTGCCCTCTAAGGGTAGTGATCTGGTTATTTTCTATTATTGAGGTAGGTTGAGACACATGCAAGGTTAGTGTTTGTGACCACCAATTAAATTCCTAGTGTGCAAATGGTTGGGGAATGTGTATAGGTTTAGTAGGAACCAATTTTAGATGGGTGATTATGGGGTCCAAGACCTGTAGAGAGTGTATGTAGGGGGACAACAACCCCATATCATGAACGAAGATGGATCTCCACTATCAATGTTGGTTGGGGAAGTGAGTGTGGTGATATAGGATAGGCACATCCTCATCATCAAGGTAGGGAACTCTAGAAAAATAGACTGGATACCATAGTATATGGGTATATAAGCTTAATTCCATATAGATAGAATCTTTATTTAGTAAGGTATTCCCTTTTGTAGTTCAAGGTAATGTTCTTATAGTTTCCATGCTCTCTTGTGTTTTTTATAAAATTTCTTTATATTATTTTTTATCTTGAAAAATTATAAGTGTTATGGCCTAGTTGTGGAACATATGTGTGGTGTCTTGTTGATTGATACACTGTTATGGGTGCGGTGAAAATGTATTATATTGTAAGGAGTGTACCGGTAAGATCAGTGGGCACCATTTCCTATGGAATTTTTTTATTCTTGTGATGTCATGTTTTTTCTAGATATTGGGAATGAATTTGATTGTTTTATAAAATACTCATATTGATTTGTACAATAATAAAATAACATTAAAATACCTAGAGGCGAATAACTATGTTCATTATGGGGAATGGGATATCAGAGTAGGCATTGTAGTTCCGATTAGTCATTATTTGGGTGAACTCACAACCCAAGTGTCTTGTTTTATGGTTTATGATGGGGGGGTACAAATTTTTTTTTACTCATTAGGTGGATTTGTTTTAGGATGTAGTTTTTGAATAAATTTATAAGCAGACACATAAGAGGGATGATGAGTTAACTATAAAGTTTTTATCATGAAATGATCTGGTTTCTATTCTATCCTATAAAATCAAACCGTTAAAAATATATGATCATATAATATAATTGAAGGAACTAAACGAAAATTGGGTATATTGATCTGAGTACCAGACCGTAAGGACCTCTAGTTATATTTTTCAACAAGACTGAATGATCCTTGTGAATATGTGTCGAATATACTTAGCTTAACCAGATAAATGTTATGAAATGATACCCTCTTCCACTTATCAATGTTTTAAACCAATATAGTTGATATTCTGTGATAACTAAGATTGATTTGAGATCATGGTATAATAATATGAGTGTTAGGAATTATGATATACAAAAAACCCCATTAGAAGATGGTATGGTTTATATGAGTTATTTGTGATTTTTTTTGGGTTAACCGATATCTCAACATTGTTTATAGCCAAAATGATTTGAATCATTCACTTATACCTAGACCAGTTTCATATTGTCTTTGTGGATTAAATATATGTATACTATAAAACAATTTATGATCATTATGAATCAACTTTTAAAGAAAATTAATACATTAATAATGAATTTTCTACAAACCGAAAAATCAATGATTCAATTTTTGATTGATAATGCAAATTTAATAGGTCGCATTATCTCTGAGGTTTGTGTATCAGTGGAACTAAAAAAGGCCAAAACATCATATCTTTGGAATTAACCAATTAAATTGTTTATATTAGTGTGTTTTGATTAGTAGGATATTACTGGAGGTTAATCAAGGATTTATCCTTCTAAACAACATCACATTCATGATTAACCAATAATGGCATCAAGTATAATTGGTATAAGGCATCTGACATTTCATTCCAAGAGTTAAAGATGTGTATGATTAATGCACAATTTTTTATCCAACCAAATCACGTTAATGAGTATACCTTGTTTTTGATGAATAATGTATTTGGATTTGTGGTGTGTTGATTATGAATGATCATATTGTGAATATGGGTCATGATAGTTGAATAATCATCAACAGAACATCCATATGCATTATCCCAAGTTGAATGTTGTGGTTTATGCTATAATATATTGGTTATTGTACTAGTTGGGAGAGAGAAATACTATACATACCAATAATGAAATCCCCAAATACATATTTTCTCAATATAATATGAATATTCTGCAGTGATGATGGATTTGTTATATGTATAAATTTTATTTTTAACATGTATACACACATGGAAAGGGAAACAATTTTGCAGATGCTTTGAGCTGAATGACTCAAAATTAAAAATAATATGAATCTAATTATGGGTTTATAATGATTTATTTTCCTCGTATTATGAAAATTATAGTATAGGATTGACAAGGATAGAAGTCACATGAATCCATCATACTTGAGTCATCCATTTTATGCCTTATAAATTAATGGTGGTTTATGGATATAAAGATCAAGGCCTTGTAGGAAAGTTGTGAAGGAGGGAATTCACTGAATGATTGGACAGTTGGTGACTATAAGATCATTTATGTTTGTGTCTTGGTTATTTTCCTACAAATATGTGGTAATTTTTGATAAGTTATTTCCATAACTTAATGTGGGTAGCGTGTCCTATCATCACCAAAATGTATCATAATTTTCATATCCAGTATTTGTAGTCAGGGATGAAAAATGAGGTTGCAGGTTTACTAATGTGATAGTATAGCTTTTAGATGGTGAAGGACAACAACCAGGGGTCATGTAGTATGTTACCGTGTTTCCCCATTTTAGAATACAAATGGAATGGTGTAAGGATTGATTTCATGGTTGGACTTCCATGGATTCCTCCTAAAAATGATTTGATATGGGTAGGCTCAGATGTGTTGACCAAATTGAATCATTTCTTACTAAATAAGAGACCATCACCATTGATCAGTTGGGTGAGTTATATTTTCTGTAGGTATTCTGGTTTCATGGGGTTTCATGGAAAATATTTTCAAATCGTGATTCGTAGTTTATTTACGATACTATAAGGGGTTATAGAAGGAGCTTGGTACCCCAGGTGTTTTTTTGTATGGATTTCCACCAACATACGAAATAAAAATTGTAGTGTACTATTAAGGTTCTATATTACATGTTGAAAAATTATGTCCAATAGGTTTGTGGATATTGGGAGAATAATGTAGTGCTAGTGAGTTTTCTATTAATAATAGTTACAATGATACAATTCTAATGGTACATTATGTACCACTATTTAGTAGGATGTGAATATCACTTTTATGTTGGATGAAGAATAGGGAAACCTAGTTTTTGGGACTGGGACTCATTTTAGAGACAAAGGAACTGATTCTGTTGGTTTGAAAATGAATTGAAATGTCATAGATTATGAAGAATTTATAAGTGGATCGGTGTCGTATACCTCTTTTTATTGGGGTTTCTGATTGTGTCTTTATTCATGTTTTGTTGACGTTGAGTAACAGTCAAATCGAGATTTTTGGAATATTGGCACCAAATTACGTGGGCCTATTTTAGGTTTTTAGAGGATTTTCCTGGTGTCATACTTGTTTGATTTTCCAAAAACAGTTTGGTGGAATATATGATGTTTTTCATGTATCACATCTTCAATAGTTTCTCCCTAGCACATATCATTTAATTAAGGTTGATGATTTTGAGCTTGTGAATGATACAAAATTCAAGGATCATACGGTTTATATTATGGAGAATAGTGAGAAAGTCTTCTGGGGCATGATTTTTTTCGTTCTATGTTAGTTGGAATCATTGTAATGCTTAGGAAGAAACTATGGAGAGGGAAACAAATATGAGGGCCTCATGCCGTGATATTTTTACCATAAATGCCCAGTGGTGTTTGATGGTGTTTCTTATGGATAATACATTCAATGGTGGGGAGGTTATAAGATCTCGTACATCTTTCAGGTCTGTTTTTGTTGAGTTATTTGTTTTAAATTCCATTAATATGACTAATTAATAGTTTTATGACTCTAGGTAAAAGCGCAAGGATGACATGGAATTTGATACATGAAATAAGATAGAATTGGGTAGTCGAGTGCATGATTCATGATTGATGCCTAGATAGTAGTAACTATGCACCCCAACCATGCATGTTTGGAGAAGGGGTTCATGGTTTAAAGGAAACTATGCAATGTCCTAGTACAAAAATTATGGAATTGGATGGAGCCATTCCATATGGTCATCACACGGTTTTCCAAACCATGTGGGATACCTAGGTGACTATTTTTCATAGCCCCTATTTGATAGTGGGTGGAGAACTATTGGCACATGTTTTTTACAATTATGAGGAAAAACAAGTATCCCCTTAAAAGGAGATATTTACCAATTTCTCTACTCAGTGTTCAAGTCCTATAACTCAAGATTCAACTCTGATATTCCTATAAAATCCATACTAATGAAAAAAATGTAACAAGATTTCTAAGGAATAATTTCACTCATTTAATAGACATTTATAGGGATTTTGTTTATGAATTGAATCATTGGGTGAGTCTAAAACTCCATTATACTCTCATTTTTAGATTAGGGATTTTGTAGTTTCACTTCTTCATAAGAATCCCTAAAACACTTTATTACCTAGGGATACGAGATCTGGTCTTCATATGGTGTCCAAATATGAATCAAATCTATGTTTATATAAATTTTCATCTTCAAAACCTATTTAGGTGGTATAAAAGTTTTATCAAATATTATTGATTCTTTTAATGTTTATGTGGTTGTGATATGTTTTTATATTTTTGTGATTCGATTCTTTTGGTAGCATTTAGTTAATTGGTTGGCTAAATGATTACATGATACCCTCATTGTCAATGTGGAATGCATGGAGGTTGATTAGACCAGTTATAAGGTCACCCATGGGGTGTTCCATCATATAAAACCTATAAAATTGAGATGATAAGAATCGGATTGACTAGTGATGAATTAAATCCCATGATGATATTGAGGACATGTTTGATTGAATTAGAAAATGTAATTAACGGTAGTTGTGTGATGTTTTTACATGGAATAAGATGTTGTATGAAATATTATGACTGGTTTAATTGAATAAAAGTCAATGTGTTTAATAAAACATTGCGTGGAATGAAAATGATAAAATAAGTTAAGGTCAGATAATTATAATTTGTAAATGGGAATAAGTATAATGATGGTTTATTTGTTGCATGATATTTAATTTAGGAATATGATGTGTTTTGATTAAGCATTGTTTTTGAAATATTCTGATCTATTTGTAATCATACCTGGTTTTTAAATTTTTTCAAAGTATATAAGGGGGAATAGATTCAGTGATAAAATCCATGAATAGTTATGATGATTAAACATGAAATGAAACCATGTTTCTTTTTAAAAGTTTTAATTTTATTGAAGAAGCAAATAATGCCGGAAGTGTCCACATGGTATTTAGTTTTTTGTAGTAATGTAATAGTTATGGCCTATTTATCTGATGTTATAATCCTAAAAAGATCCTCAAGGTGAATTCGAGACTTAGCTCAAGATTAAGGAATGGTTAATGTTAGGGCCTTTTAATATTTGATATGAATAGTTGGGTCGTTGTGATGTGATGTTTGAATTGATTGATAAGTTTTTCCTTTTTGAGGTCCTTGTGTATATAAATGATGTTGCGTGTTTCCATGTTATGGATGTTTTCAGTGGGATTCATGATGTGATTATGGGATTGGTCTCTTTCTAAGGTAAATGTTGGAGGTGGTATGAAAGTGATTGTGATTTTATCCTTTTGTATTTATTGTGCTCAGGGGATTACATTATCATTAAAAATGGGGTTTCCTATATTTTTTATTCTACAATGAACCATATCCTACAATGTGTGATGTCATTATGAATTGTTATTCTAGATGATATAATATACTATCTAGTTTCTTATAGTTGTATATAGCTTCTGGAATGTTGTTGTGTCTCTAATGAGACACAACATAGTGTTATTTGGTTGAGGTATTTGGGTACATTAACAAGTCATAAATTTGTGCAGCATTATATGTCTTATAAATGTCACATTAGTCAAATAGGTGTTTCCTCAGGATATGTACCTAGGTTATTCCTTTTATTGTTTACTCTCATTGGTAGTTTTATTACATTGATTGAATTACATTGAGTTATTCATCCTTTTTTGGAATAGTCATGATGCATACTGGTTTTATTGAACATATTTACTACTATTCATGATTCTATAAATAGTTTAGTTTGTCTTTATGGCTACCCATATTTCCTAAAATAGATTTGATTTGGTTGTGTTTAGGACATAAATAAAAAAGATGTTATCGTTCATAGTGAACAAAAAATTAGTATAAATGAATATGAAATGTATATAAACCATGTGTGGGTTTATTTAAAAATTGCATGTCTAAAATGAATGACAATGAAAAAAAATAACTATGATATTTTTTAAATAATAATGTTAGTAAATTTTATAAAGGAATGAAAATGAATCAATGTGGTGTGTTACTAGCCTCTAGTTCATGCCATTTATTCTCACATTAGTAGATATGTACGTTTTATACCATAGACCATTTTCATCTGGTCTTGGAAAATAGTTTTGACTCGGTTTTATCATCATTTTAAATAATATATTTTCTGTTACTGTGTTGGTGACTCGAGATTCAAAAGGGCACGGTGGCTGATCCATTGTCTTCATAGAATATGTTTTCTCGAGTTATGGTTAGTCATCATTGACATCCTATTACATTTTTCAGTTGTATGTTGTTTTTATTTGTGTTAAATGTTTATTTGTAATTTTTTCCCTCGGAATCTGGGGATAACCCCCTTGATGGGAGGTTCAAATGTTCTGATTGGTTTCTAACGGGTTTGTTCGTAGAATCGGAAACATCCAATGATTCCACATCCATTCGGACCTACTTTCCAAAGGTAGGTGCTCATTAATTTGTGGACTGATGAGGCTTAAGAATTTGCATTGGTCGAGAGGATGGGAGGTCGGACTCATCACACCTTTTTGAGGGGAATTATTGTCTACTCTAGGACCCTCATTATAGAATTAAGTTATGTTCGTGAATCCTTATTACGTTACCAAGTATAAAATGATATTTCCTTCAGATCTGACAATCAATTATCAAATATGTAAAAAATTTAGAGAATCTTTTATATGTATTCGAGGTTCTTCCTCGATAGAGAATCATCTGTATTTATTAGATATTCTTGGTCAATGGTACCCTTATACACATTTATATAAAAGTCTCTTAGTCATTATGATGACCATGCTGGTTTTCAATCCACTCAGTGGGGCACTTGAAGTTTATTGTCATTCATAAGGACGTGGATTATTTTAAAGTTGGGATCGAACCCGTAGATGGGCTACCTATGTATCCTTTGTTTTAGAAAAGGAATCAGAACCCACGTAGTTCGAGTAAGGGAGTATGATGTTTATGATTGATAGCTCAAAGAAGGATTTCATAATTAATTTTACCCTCTAAGCTCACGTGAGTCATGATTGGTGTGAGAAACAAGAGGTATTGGTAAAAATTAGACAATTGGGCCATGAAAGATTCAATCGGAAGAAATGATGTGGGACTTATGTATGTATGACTGCCCAGATAAATTAAGGGTATGATTTACATTAGGGAATAAATCCAGGAACAGGGTCCACAAAGGTATATGCGCTTCATAGAGATTTTGAATAATCTAACATTGGGATTACTCCTGAAAAGGAGGCCCGAATTAGGAGAAGAATTATGATTGGGTTTTACTCATGAAAAGGAATCCCAGATCAAAAGTAAATTAGGACTGGATAAGAGAAATTAATACTGGGGCTTACTCCTGAAAAGGAGGCCCAGATCAAAGATTAAGGTTTGGGGCTTACTCCTGAGGAGGATGCCCAAATTAGGAGACTACGGCTTACTCCTATGAAGGATGCCCAGATTTGGGAACTTTAAGAATTGGGGATTACCCTTAAGAAAGATTCCCAAGTTAAGAATTATGACTCGGGCTTACTCATAAGGAGGATGCCCAAACTTGAGACTGGGGCTTACTCCTAAAAAGGAAGCCCAGGTTAGGGATCTGGGGCTTACTCGTAAGTGGATGCCCAAAATTTAGAGGACTTATGACTGTGGATTATTCCTGAAAAAGAGACCAATGTTAAGGATTTTCTCATCTTAAAGGATGAGGTTAAATGAATTATATATCAATTTTTAGTGACATTAATATGTGTAAATCACTAGTTTTTGAGAGATATTCCATAGAATTTCAATCAGATAAGGAAGTCAAATCAAGAAATCATGCCATAAATAGCATTGAAGAGTGTCTTGAAGACTGAATCTTGAATAGGAAATTTGTAATGGCTTAAGAGGGGTGAAATGGGCAAGAAAGACATCCAAAAAGGTAGGGGCGCGCAAGTCCTGGCAGGCGCGCAGGTACTGCGTGGGAGCGCAAGTCCTGGTCATGCAGCTATATGCATGTGCGACACGTTTGGTACTTGCGCGGTGTTCAATCAGCAAGGCAATACTTGAGAAACCTTTGTTTAAGGACTTTAGAATCCTTTTGAGGTTATTCCAGCAAAGGGATGCGCAAGTTCTATTGAACGAGTAAGGCGGCGCGCAATTGTGGCCATTTCCCTTAAGGGCTGGCCACCTAGGCGCGAAAGTATTGATGAATTTCAACACATAGGACTTCCTACCCCTCTTTAGATCTTCTGTTATATGTATGAAATTACCTTAGATGTGTTCATGATGCCTTGAGAAGAGACTAGGGCGCCGGGACCTCAAATCTGAGTTTCTGGAAAAATTCCTCCCTGAATGGTGGGCCCACAGGGTCTATTTATAGGTAGAAGAAGACCACAGGTGGTTATTATTTAGGGCGTGCAAGTCACTTGCACGACCAACATCGGTGCGCAAGTCACTTTCATGAACAACATAGGCACACAGGTGTACTGGCGCGACCATTGAGGTGCGCAAGTATACTTGCGCGACAATTGTAGAACTTGTGAAACCTTTGCGCAATGTTCTTCTTCTTCCTTCCTTTGTCAATTATTGATATTTGATCAAAGGATGAATCTTCTTTGTTCAAGGTATTTCCATTTTCATTCATTTATACTCTGTGACGGAAAGGAGCGTCAACAAAAGTCCCCCCTCAGAGTTGGATCTGGAGAGAAAAGAGGATTTGACTCTGAGGTGAGAAGAAATAAGAAATCTGGCAGTTTAATGTCATGCATGTCGGACATAAAGAGGCTAATGTTTATGGTCGAAATAACATTGACCGAATGAATTATAATTGACTCAATTCCTTGAAAATTCAACTGAAAACATATTACCATACTCAAGAATGAGGGAAAATATGTAAGCTATGACTTAAGAATATTTGAATCTGGGTAATGATATGAAAAAGAGCTAAAAGGAATTAGAAGAAGTAGTTTCCAATAATGAAGGTACCATTATTTAACAAATCCATTAGGGGGTTGAATTATGCAGGGCCACCTAAGGGCATTGGCTTCATAGTTAAATAAAATGTTATCTTTTGGCTAACAAGTTTGTTATGTAGACTGTTTATGCAAGGCAACCTATGGGCACGTGCTGCATAGTCAAGAAAAAAGAACTCTCAGAAATTTACATTCCAAGTGCTAATAGCCAGTGAATGTTTATGGAGATTCAAATCTTCCAAAGTATAGAGTTTTCTATATGGAACGAGGTACTTGAATATGGAGAAGATATTTCCAAACAAGATTATCGAGGAACTGGATGAATATTACTCCTACGAAAGACTGACCCAAACATAGGGAAGGAGAATATAAGCCATAGACTTGAACACTTTCAGATCATGAAAAAGGATATGGGAAAATTATGTTAAGGATGGCTATTTTTTTGTGGATCCCTACATACTATCATTTAATACAAATAAGGTAAAAAGAGGCATTCTTCCCAATAATGATGTTACCACTATCCGAAAAACCCGTTAGGGGGGTTGAATTATGCAGGGCCACCTAAGGGCATTGGCTGCATAGTCAAATAATAGTATCTTTTGGCTAACAAGTCTTTTATGTAGACTGTTTATGCAAGGCCGCCTATAGGCACGTGCTGCATAGTTAGAAAAAAGAACTCTCAGAACTTTGACATTTTTGTGACTAGAAGTCATGAAAAGGGTTATGAGGATCTGAAAATATTTAAGGTTAGGATTATGACACATAAATATGGGTATTGTTCAATGTATACAGAGATACAAAGATCAATGTTAACCATAATCATGTTGTGTCTGGGTCCTGAATTGAAATGTTGGACTTCACTACGTATCCCATAAGGATGAGAATCAAGCCATATGTAGTTTTTAAACTACAGTTTAACGTCATGTGGGACAAAAGGATTAGAGATCTTAGTTTTGGGTCATAAAGATTGGACCATTGTAAGAAATACATTGTGTGTGTTTTCATGGGGACTTTTCAGCCAAGGGACTGAAAATGGAATTTGGGGTTAGGCCTATAGACTTGGGGATGGATTCGAGGGACACTCGAATGTTCCTACGTATCCCATAAGGATGGAAATCAAGCCCACGTAGTTCTATAAATACCCACTGTACAAATTTGGTTCGTACATGTGAAGGGTGAAAGGGGACTTTAGTGCAATGATGGTTTAACCCAAGATAAAAGGTTCGGGCATTTCCATGTATGCACGTAGTCTTTGAAATGAAACATGATTGAAAAATCAATGAAAATAATGGTTCCCTCTCATGTGAGGGTATCAATGAAATTTGTAGCTTATTGTCATACTGGAAAAAAGTGTTGTATAGTTTAATGTCGTATAACAAGGACAAATGTGAACCAATGTAAAGATATTGATTCTAGGGGTGGTTTCACGAATCAACATCGTATGAGATGAAGGTGAACCGATGTGAAGAGATTGGTTTTGGGCTTGAACCTTAGGAGGTTGCCTACATACCCAGCATAGAAGGCAAGGATCAAATTCCGTGTAGTTCAATTAAATAATGAATTAATGATCAAGTTCTTCTTGTGGAAAATGACCTAAAAAAAGATGTTGGGACTTACACATGGTTAGTAACCCAGAAAGAGTGTTATGGTTGAGGTTTTCTCTAAGCTCACATGAGTCATACTCGGTGTGAGAAACAAGAGGTTGCAACAACCTTAACAATACATAGTTTAACATCATGTAGGACGTATGAAGGGACTATGCAGTTTAAAGTCTTGCAGTTAGGACTATTGGTGCTGCACAGTTTAGTGTCATGTTGTAGGGACACAAGTACAGTTAAATGTCATGTAGGATGTATCATAGAATTTCTGTACAGTTTAGGGTCTTGTAGTTAGGACGATGGGGACAATAGAGTTTAACGTCATGTTGGACGAAAGGGGGACTGTGCAGTTTAATGTCAAGTTGGACGAAAGGGGGACTGTGCAGTTTAATTTCATGCAGTGAGGACAAAAGAGTACACCATTTAACGTCATGTTGGACGCATTGTGGATTTTTTCCCAGTTTAACGTCATGTTGGATGAAAGTGGGACGATATAGTTTAGCGTCATGTTGGACGAAAGTGTGAATAGTTTAAGGTCATATGCATGGACCTTGGATGGTGTAGTTTAGTGACATGATGGACGGGGGTGTAGTTTAAGGTCATACATGAGCTCTGATGATTATGTAGTTTAACGTCTTTCCGGACGTAAGGGACTTTTATACAGTTTAGCATCATGTAGTTAGGACGTCACAGTTTAACGTCTTGCTGGACGTAAGGGACTTGCAAATAGTTTAGGGTCATATTCATGGAACATTGATGATGCAGTTTAAAGTCATACAGGACCTAGTGTCAGTTTAAGGTCATGCATGACCATTTAGAGAACTTTTTCACATTTTACCGTCGTGTGAGACGAAAGTACAAATAGTTTAAGGTCATATGTATGGACCGTTGTTGTATAGTTTAACGTCATATAGCAAGGTCGAAGTATAGTTTAATGTCATGTAGGATGTATTAAATGAATTTTGTATAGTTTAACATCATATAGCAAGGACGAAGTGGTGCTGCACAGTTTAGTGTCATGTTGCAGGGACATTTGTAAGGTACATTGCAGTTAATACAAAATACTTCTTCAAAAATCAGTCATTGGTTGGAGTAGTGATGAGTTCTCCATCCATCGAGATTAATGAATAAGATCCATTGGAGTAGACCCTATGTATTGAATAAGGTCCTTCCCATTTTGGCTAAAGCTTTGGAGGTTTCTTTCCTAGTATCATTGGTGTTCTGAGAACTAATACCAATTCTCCCTAAGTCAATGAACAAAGATGAACTTTTTTGTTAAAAGCTCGTGCTTTTCGATTATGATAGACTTCCAAGTGGTGCAAAGTGCACACTCTTTTCTCATATAACTGTTCCAATTCATTCAATCACTTTTGTGATTTCTCATCTGTGTATGACTAATCGCAAATGGATACTCTGAGCGAGGGTAGTTGAACTTCAATGGGCAAGACAGCTTCCGTTCCATATACCGATGAATATGGAGTTGACGGAGTTGTAGTGTGGGTGGTAGTCTGATAAGCCCATAAAGCATGACAGAGTTTATCAGGCCATGACCTTTTATCTTTATCCACCATCATTTGTAGTATATTTGAAAGTGTCTTGATAAAGGCTTCTATCTGGCCGTTGGCCGCTGCATGATACCGAAATGAATGGTTGGATTCGATGTTGTATTCTTGATACAACTTCTTCATCTCGGATGAACAGAAATTGGTGCCATTGTCCGTCAATATGGTATGAGGGACCCCAAATATGGTAATGATGTTAGACTTGATGAAGCCAAAAATGCATTTAGAACTGACTTCCTTGTGTGGTATTGCCTCTTCCCATTTGGAAAAGAAGTCAGTTGCAGTAAGAATATACTTAAACTGCTTGGCCATAGCCGAAGGGTAAGGCCCCACCACATCCATCCCCCATGTGGCAAATTTCCATGAGTATTTAGCTGTATGAAGCAACTCTGGAGGTTGATGAATGAAGTTGGAATGTACTTGGCAAGAATGAAACTTCTTTGTGAAATCAACACAATCTCGCATCATTGAAGCCCAAAAGTATCCAAGCCTTCAAATTTGATCAGACAATCTACGTCCATGCTGGTGGGCACCACAGACTCCTGGATGCACTTCTTTCATGATAGCCATTGTCTCCTCACCATCAATGCATCTGAAGAGAACTCCATCAAAACCACATTTGTAGAGTATTTTCTCTAGGTGATCTGGGCTATCATAAAGAGTATAATTAACCACACGTCTTCGGATTTGTTCTTTCCCAGCTCTATCAGGTGGAAGTGTTCCATTTTGATGGTATTTTCTGATAGGTGACATCCATTCTGTAGTATGACCATACGGTTCCGGAATGGGACAAATTTCATTAATTTCCTATGTTCTGATTCGAACATAAGGTGCAATTGTATGACGGTGGGCAATACTGATGGCTTTCTCATCCTAATTTGGATCTTCCAGAGCTGTGGCTATATTAGCCAGCGCATCTTCTTGAGCATTTTGTGATCTTGGGACATAAGAAAATATCGGTTCAAAAGGGAATTCCTCCATTAACTCTCTGATGTAATCATATAAAGGGATTATTTCTTCTTCTCTGATGGCATAATCCCCATTGACTTGTTTGATTACCAGGTTTGAATCACCCTTCACCTTTAAGTGATTTTCTGGTGCTTGAAGTGCTAATTCAAAACCTGTGATAAGAGCTTGGTATTCAGCTTCATTATTGGTACCACCTTCCCACAATAAGAAGATATTAGGTAACACTGCCTTTTCTGGAGAAATGAACACAATTCCGAAGCCAACTTTGTTGAATTTAGGATTTTCCATTTTCCTCCCTGTTGGACTTCAGGAAACACCATCAAAATACATTTCCCATGCATAAGGGATTTCTTGAATAGAGAAGAATTCCTCATCAGGGAGTTCAATATCTGAAGATGTGCCTTCCACTGATGGGTGTTCAGCCAGGAAATCAGCCAGATCTTGGCCCTTTATCGCCTTTTGAGACACATACTGAATGTCGAATTACTGCAAAATAACTGCCCACCTTGCTAGACGTCCTGTAAGCATTGGACGACTAAGAATGAATTTGAGTGGGTTATTGCGAGATACCAATTGGACCTCGTGATGTTGCAGGTAGTGTCTCAACTTCTAAACTACAACGATTAATGCCAGGCATCACTTCTCAATACTTAAATACCGGGTTTTTTCTTCAAGCAAGGTTTGACTGAGATAGTAGAGACTGTTTTCATTCCTAGAACCATTCTTTTGAGCAATAAAAGAACCCAATGATCGCTCTAGAGCTGTCAAATAGAGGATAAGTGGTCTTCCATAAACAGGTGGCATGAGTACCGGTGGACTCAAGAGGTATTTATTGAGAATATCGAAAGCTTCTTGACATCCTTCAGTCCACGAGTAAGTGACTCCCTTCTTCATCAATTTGGTAAAGGGTAATATTTTTTCTGCCAAATTGGCGATGAAACACCAAAAATAGGATAAGTGTTCTTGAAGTCCTCTTAATTCTTTCAAATTTTGAGGAGGTGACATACCAAGGATTGGCTTGGTCTTCTCAGGATCGACATAAATACCACGATGGCGTACAAAAAAGCTGAGAAATTTTCCTTAGGTTACCCCAAAAGCACATTTTAAGGTGTTTATCTTCAAATTATGTTGTCGAAGCTTGCATAATATGACTTCCAAATCTGGCAAGTGATTAGAACATTGTTTGGATTTAACTACCAAATCGTATACATAGCATTCAACAAACTTCCCTATAAAGCATTTGAAGATACGATGCATGGAACGCTGATAAGTTTCACCTGCATTCTTTAAGCCAAAGGGCATTAACTGGTAACAAAACACACCCTGAGGGGCTCTGAAGGCTGTTGATTCCTCATCTTCTGGGGCCATTCGGATCTGATTATATCCAGAATATCCATCCATGAAGCAAAGTGCTTCATAGATAGCTGTTGCATCAATTAGAAGTTCTGTAATCGGAACTGGGAAATCATCCTTAGGACAATGCCGATTAAGATCTGTGAAATCGATGCAAACTCTAATTTGTCCGTTATTTTTATTTACAGGGAAAATATTATCCAACCATTTGGGATATTGAACATCTCTGACGATGTTAGATTTGATAAGATTATCCACATCAGCTTCAATTTTGGATGCATATGTTGGGTGTGTTCTTCTTGCGACTTGATTAAATCCTCGATGTTCTTCTGGTAAACCCAAATGATGAGTAGAAACATCAGGATCAAGCCCGGGAATTTCTGTATAGTTCCAAGAAAAAATATCTCTATTTCACTTTAGAAAAGAAATATACATATCTTTCTCTTCAAGGGCCATGGCCGCACTGATTAAAGTGGGGTGTGGATCGTCCTTTGTACCCAGATTTATTTCTTTGAGTTCATCCACAGTGGTAGAGATACCCTCTTCAAATGATAGAGGAGCATCTCTGAGATTTTCCTCTTCTTCGTCATCATGTGTTATTTCTTCCGTGTCTACTTGTAATGTAGATGACAAAGCAGAATTTTCATGATAAGAAGAGATGTCAAAATTTGCATATCATGAAGAATAAGCTTCCATTTCTGACCAGATTGATGATGAAGGGTCTTCTTTGGGTAATAAAGAGGAGATGATGGATTGAGAATCGACATCATTGTTCACCTCCGATGTTGCTATAACTTCTTCTGGCCTAATTGGAGAAGTATATACTTGTTGGATTTCAGTAGATTAAATGAAGACGTCACCATTTGTTCGTTCATCACTACTTGGTAGATTACCAATTTCTCCCATGTTGTCTGGCTCGATTTCCGTAATTGACATTAGGGATCATTCCATAAGAGTATTTTTATTTGAGTATACCTTATCAATTTGACTGATAGGAAACACATAATTTATACTCACATGTGTAAATGGATTTACTGGAATTTTTTCCAAACCATATGGAGCATTAACTTTGGTAATCTCCTTTGTTATGGATTTCTCTGTTTGCATCATGTGATAGAATTCTGCCTCAATGTATTGAGACTCACATGTCTTGAACGGGGCCTTATCACCATAAAATGTCCCAAAATGACCATCAAAACAATATTTGAGGCATTGATGGTATGATGAAGGGATAGCCACATGATGATGTAGCCAGGGTCTTCCAAGCAAGACGTTGAAAGCTGAGTCTTGATCAACAATCATGAAATCTGAATTGGATACAAGATCTCCAAACTGAGTTCTGAGTGTAACTTCGCCCAGTGGTTCTTGTTCATTTTTATCATATCCTTGTAACATCATAGTAGAAGGAGATAAATCCGATTCCGTGAGGCCCAATCGACGAAGTGTACGAATGGTCATGAGGTTGACTCCTGAACCATTGTAAATCAAAGCTCTTCGAACATCCATGCCATTGACCTTTCCAGATAAGTATAATGGTCTAATATGTCCATGCACAACATCATCTTCATCTTCATCAGTAAAAGATAGTATTTCATGGAATCCTACAGGATTATTCTCCATGTGATAGACTTTCGCTGCAACAATTTCAGTTTCAAACTCCTGAGGACTCGACAAAACCTCGATGAGTGCATCTCGAAGATCTTTTGAAAGAATCAGAGCATCCAGAATTAATAACCTAGATGTTACTTGGGCCAAGTTTTTTAATATATCATACTTTTGATCCGGAGGTCTGTGCTTCCCAATAGGAATATGTGGTTAATAGGTATCTTGGAAGCATATGATTTGGAAGTTGATGCATCTTGTATTGGGATAGGAGTTGGCAATATTCCTGGTTTTAGAAGACTAGATCGATTAGATCCATTTACTTGCTGAGAGGAAGAAGATGAAACCTTCAACCGGTCTTCAAAAATAACTGTTCCAGGACTTAATTTTTCTATTGGTAGAGGAACTTGCTTGTTCTTGCTGAGCTCGCAGAAAATCTCTACCATGAGTTTCTGCTGCATACAAAATTCTACCAGGGGTAGAATTGGAATAGTGGCTTCTGAAAGATCCACGTCATCCCCTGTATCCTGAGCCCCTGGAACTTCCTCTGATTCCTCTGTTTGATACAGGGAATTCAGGCTCATTGAAATCGAAACTGCGACTATCATATGGATCTGTTAATTGAATCATATTAACAGAACCAGAGATTAACTTTTCATCTGATGAAGACTCTGCCTGATTAGCATGTTCATGTTGTGCCGTTTGGTGGGGAGGTGCTCGTGGCTTTGAAGTAGATGGAATGAAGTCCTCCAAAGTCAAAGATGACTTAGGCATTGACACATACTCATCCTCTTCTGATTCTTTTTTTTTGAATCATGCCATTTCTTTGAAAAATTTCACTCTGATGAAGTGGGTTTTGCCGCAAAATTCATGGAAGAAGACACAATTTATTTCCTTAATTATGTTCGCAAAATAGAATGAGTTTGACTGATTGTCTTTCTGACCATCCAATCATCATACTTTTGTGTATTTTTTCTTTTTACTTCCTGCCATTCACTTTCCTCCTCTGGAACTATAGCAGTGAAACATGATACCTGGGATGAGGAGCCTTTAAATGTGACTTATCCCAAGTCTACTATCTTTTTCTTGAGGTCTTTGAAGACAAAACACTCTTGGATGGGATGCCCCAACATTTGATGAAAAAGGAAATAATTAGGACAGTCTTCATCTCCTTTGTTGTTTGGAGTCTTTGGTATTGGAAGTTGAACCAAATTGTTTTCTAGAGCCGAAATGAAATAACCAGGAACTTTTTCATTTCGGAAAGAGTATGTTTTTCTCTTCAAGTCCTCAAATTGTTTTCGTCTTTTATCTTTTTGATCATCTGGATGAAAAGGCCTTTGTAATTGGCGCTCAGAAGGTGGAACCCTTCAAGAAGATTAAGGTTTTGAGGTAGAAATAGGTACATGTTCTTGTTTGAGCATAACTGTAGTAGTTTCTACTTTACCCATTCTCCTTCCTGGAGCTGATGGAATTACATGAGATTTAGCCTTAGCCTGTATAAGGTAATCTCCAATCTGCTGAGCGATTGAAGTAAGGTCTCGAAACCCTCCTGTGTATTTCACAGGGATTAATGGCGTGCGTAATTCGTCACGTATATTTGCCACATAGATTGGCAACAATTCTTCTTGAGGGAGTGCTAAACTCAAAGAATATGTTAATCCCTTCCAGCGAGCAATGAAATCAGAGACTCTTTAATTATCCCTTTTCTTACAGTTTGTATGATTGAAAACTGTGGTCTTTGGGAAAGTTGAGTTGAACTGAAGGAGAAATTTTTGGCGAAGATCCTCCCATCCAGTAATTCACCTGGATTGAAAGCTTGTATACCAAACAAAAGATGGTCCTTGCAAGGTTAGCACGAAGCATCTAAGTTTCACTACTTCTTGCTTCTCAGGAGTTCCCATCATAGGATCGCAATAAGACACGTAATGCATCAAATGTTGTTCAAGATCGCCTGATCCATTGAAAATAGGGAATACAGGGTTCCCAAAACTGGATGGAGGAGAAATTGAATCTACCCATTCTGGGTAAACTTTCTTTTCAGGTTGAACTTGTGCACGCTTCCCTTCCATAGTTTCTAACCATGCTGTTAATGACTCAATAGTAGTTATTAACTTTTGAGAAACATCTGGTTGAACATGGACTTGGGTAGGTGCCATGACTGGACCTTGCACAGATGTGGCGATTGGTGCTGCAAATGATGGTAGCACTGCCAATCGTTGTTGCACTTGACCCGTAGGATTAGACCTGTGAGGGTGTACTGATAGTAGAGGATATTCTTGATCCATCTCTGTAGCTGCAAAAAAAAATTTAGCTGACTGACTCCAGCATGCTTAAGAAGAAGACTATTCTGAAGTAGTTCTACATTCAACCTTCTTAATTCCTTCATTTCTTCCTCCTGTTGTTCCAACCCATGCTCTAGTGAAAGCAATTGACCTTATCCAGAGGAATGATATGTAACCTTTTTCTTTCCCTTCCCTTTGTGGGATCCTTTTCGGAGAGGGGGAAGTGGGTTACTCGAAGGATTACTTATGTTCTAAGTAATCCTTTGACTTTGTGTACGCACACCTTCTTCATTTGTGTCAGTGAATACATCTTCTTGAGAAAGAACCTCTTCATTTGAGCCCCCTGAGTGAGCCTCATCTGGTGGATCAGCAACAATGGAATTGATGAAATTAATCGATGCATAATTCATCACATCCCTTCTATCAACATTTCTGTGATATTGTATTCTTCCATGTCTTTGATGAGACATTTCCTTTTGTTGATTCGATCCCTCCAGAACTTCTTGACAAACTGTAATTTGGAGGGAATCTCCTGATAATTTGGATCTTCGTTCTTCTTGAGGTTTCTTCCCCAATCGAGAAAAGACTTTATTTCTCTACGGAGGGGATTGCTGTTTTGAAAAAGTCCCTAGTCCGGTGGACTAGGGATGTTCCTGCTGTTCTCGCTCAACTCCCCGAATCCTTTTTGTTGATTCCGAGGGTTGGTTTAAAAGAGTCCCTATTCTGGAGAGCTGGGGTGGCTCTTGACATGCTATGTCTGAGAAATTCTTAAAAGCTCTCCTAATCGTCCGAAACTTAGTTCAGAAATTAGCTGGATGCATTAACCTGCATCCGATTTTATCACCCGGTTCAAAAGACTGTTGGATGATTTCCTACACTTCTGTCACTTGGTGACGTGCTTGCTCCAAACGAGAGGCCTTTTCAATAATCTCGTTTTCTTGATGAAAGATTAATTCGACAACTTGTTCTCTGTATTCTAGATTTTGAGAGAATCTAGTTGAAGCATGTTCTTGGGAAAGCTTTTGATTACAAACAATGCCCATTGATTGTGGCCGGTCATGGGCAATAACATTGCATGAGACCATTTTCAGTGGGCATTTTTGACTGGAGAGCACCGCGAAATGCAGTGCTCCATGAACACCCCATCCTATGACACGAATAGCAGATGGGGCATTGGAAATTAACTGACGCAATCTTCTTAGTGCGCCAAAGCATGAATGTTGAAGGGCTCTTTACAGCTTTTCAGCCTTCAGATATCGAGAGACTGATAGAGATGCCAAATCAATCTGACTTTGTAACCCTTATATTATCTTAAGATGATTTTCATATTCATTATAAGATAATACTTTCTTTTTCAACTGAAAAAGAGTTTTCCATATATTGAGACGATTCTCATGAATTTCATCTTCCACCAACATTTCTGGAATTTTATACTAAGAGTCAGCCAAAGGCCAAAAACATGACTACCACTTCACCTTTCGCCAGTTGTTTCTCATATTCAGCATTTCCTCTTTATCATTTGATGAAGATTCTTCTACCTGATTTGACCAGAGTTGGTGTTTCCTTGTTTCTTCATTGGATTCAACAAGATTGGTAGAGAAATTATTGATCAAACTAGAAGATTCACGACTTAGGGGTGGTTCGGAGAATGACCTACACCCTGGGCTATCTTCTGATTGAGAAAGTATTTCACCTGCTAGCGATGAAGCTTCAGAAATTACTCGTTTCACATTTGCAAGTGCCTCAAGATAAGAGGGCTTTTTCTGCACTACATTGTCCACTAGGGAATTTTCCGGGCAATGTACATCACTACTGCGGAGAGAACTTTCGCAGTGAAATTCATCATCATGGGGAAGACCACCATAATGGGTTACAACAAAAGATGAGATCTCTTGCTCCTTGGTCTTCTGACCACACAGAGGGTTCTTGTGGCACTTATCTGAAGATGAAGCTTCGAGATTGACTAAATTGTCATGAAGCAAGCCTTCATGAGGAAGTGTCTGTTGAAGACCTTCAGAATTAATGTTCCCACTATTGGGAATAGAGGGAGAAGAATCTTGAATTCCAACAGATAATTTTCTGATTGCTTTAAGAACTCTAGCATCGAGAAAAGCCTTGTTACTGATTGGATCTTAATCTCCTGACTGTACTGGGTGGGTCTTTTTTTTAAACGCCTTCTTACTCACCTTGGAAACCACTTGTTGACGAAAGTGGATGCTCTGAGAAACTGTATGTTCCTGATCAAGAAATATGGCTAGGTTAGGCTAATGATCTCCTCTCAAATCATGTGTATGTACCATACTTGGTCGTCCGTATGATATGGGGGACTGTGCCCCATAACCCTCTTGGACTGGAACAGATGCGTGTTTCTGTTCCGGAGTGAATTGTTGATGTATCACTCCACTGGTAGAGATAGATTTATGTGTCTTTCCCTGAGATGCCGCTGAAGTTGTTATAATATCCTGGCAGGCATCCAGAATATGAGCAGGGATTTACTTGTACTCTTTCACCATTGATAGAATATTCTTGGTGACATCAGCTGCCGGAATGGGAATATACGTCCATTCCGGGCTTGGAGCAGGTGTATGTGCCTGCTCCTGTCCTCCTTTTCCTGTTAGTGAATCCTGACAGTATTCAAGTGTGGGGGCAGAGAGTTCAGTTTGCCTCCTATTTTTTGTCGGGGCTTTCCGACTAACTTCTCTGAATGCTACCTAGCGAGACTGTTGGTAGCCTTAATTAATACCAGTAGGTGTATGTGCCAGCTGATTGCACTTCGCCAAACGCGGTTGACGAGATCCATCATATGTAGTCAGACGAGCCTGCTGACTAGCTGATAATGTATAAACAGTTGTATGTTCCTCCCTATAGTACTCCGCCAGAATTGCCAGGAATGATTGGCGTGATGCTGCCAGACGAGTCTACTGGACAACGGGTTTAAAACGGGCAGGTGTATGTGCCTTCTCATTGCTTGCCACCAGGTTAGGTTGGTGGAGTTCTCAGGAGATGGAAGAGATGAGAACCTACTCACTGTTGACCGTATTCCGCCTCTGGTGATTCGTCTTGCTTGCTCGGGTTCGAGGAACCTGAGCCGAACTCCTGGAGTCGGTACCCTCATCATGTTTAGGGCGCACTACTGCATGATTCTGGCGGCGATTGTTGGTGGGAGCCCTCAGGAAGGACTACAGTCTGTTTAAATTAAGGTCCTGAGGGACCTTCTCATTCACCTCCCCAGAATAACGGAGTGAATGGTGATTGCGTTCCAGGGATAACGACCCGAAACGGTTGGAGACGGTAGTCAGCACCGCCTGCTTCTTGATCATTGGTCGTCGTTGTCTGGGTGACCGATGTGAGTTGTTTACATTGAGGGCTTGTCGGGAAGCCTCTAGAGTTGGGATGGTACCGTGTTGACGGTACTCCTTAACCATTGAATTTGATACCCAGCATTGAACATGATGAGTAGGTGATATTGTCCTAAGAGCGGATGACGATCCAGCAGGAGTAGCAGCAGTGGCATTTGCAGCAACAATATTCACAGGTGTGAACTTGAGAGCAGCCATTCTAGAAATGCAGAAGATCATGGGAAAAGAGTGCATGTTTGATATAAAAGACGTAATCTAGATAAATTCAGCTACTACATCTTTTGGATGAGCCCATATGTCAATGATTGTTTTTGTTGTCCCTCTCATTGAGTTTTAAATAGGGGCCTAACAAATAGGTAAAATATCATTTTAACTTGGTTAAGGATTCACGTCGGGTTCACCATTTTTTTCCCTCTGAATCCGGGGATGACCGCCTTGATGGGAGGTTCAAACGGTCCAATCGGTTTCTAATGGGTTTGTTCATAGAACCAGAAACATCCAATGATTCCACATCCATTCAGACCTACTTTCCAAAGGTAGGTGATTATTAGTTTGTGGACTGATGAGGCTTAGGAATTTTCATTGGTCGAGAGTATGGGAGGTTGGACTCATCACACCTTTTTGAGGGGAATTATTGTCTACTCTGGGACTCTATTTATAGATTTAAGTTATGTTCATGAATCCTTATTACAATACCAAGTATAAAATGATCTTTCCTTCAGATCTGACAATCAATGATCAAATATGTAGTAAATTTAGAGAATCTTTTATATGTATTCGAGGTTCTTCATCGATAGAGAATCATCTGTATTTATTAGAGATTCATTGTCAACGGTACCCTTCGACACATTTATATAAAAGTATCTTAGTCATTATGATGACCATGCTGGTTTTAAAGCCACTCAGTGGGGCACTTGAATTTTATTGTCATTCAGAAGGACATGGATTATTTTAGAGTTGGGATCGAAGCCGTAGACGGGCTACCTACGTATACATTGTTTTAGAAAAGGAATCATAACCCACATAGTTCGAGTAAAGAAGTATTATTTTTATGATTGATTGCTCAAAGAAGGATTTCATAATTACTTTTACCCTCTAAGCTCACGTGATTCATGCTCGGTGTGAGAAACAAGAGGTATTGGTAAAAATTAGAAAATTGGGCCCTGAAAGATGCAATCATAAGAAATGATGTGGGACTTATGTGTGTATGACTGCCCAGATAAATGAAGGTTAGGATTTACTTTAGGGAAGAAATCTAGGAACAGGGTCCACAAAGGTATATGTGATTCATGGAGATATTGAATACTTTAACTTGGGTCTTACTACTGAAAAGGAGTCCCTAATTAGGAGAAGACTTATGATTGGGTTTTACTCCTGAAAACAAATCCCAGATCAAATGTAAATTAGGACTGGTTAAGAGAAATTAAGACAGGGGATTACTCCTGAAAAGGAGGCCTTGATCAAAGATTAAGGTTTGGGGCTTAATCCTGAGGAGGATACCCAAATTAGGGGACTGGGGCTTATTCTTAAGGAGGATGCCCAGATTTGGGAGCTTTAAGAATTGGGGCTTACTCTTAAGGAAGATGCCCAAGTTAATAATTATGAATGGGGCATACTCCTAAGGAGGATGCCCAAACTTGAGACTGGGGCTTACTCCTAAAAAGGAAGCCCGAGTTAGGGGATCTAGGGATTACTCCTAAGAGGATGCCCAAAATGTCGAGGACTTATGACTGGGGATTATTCCTTAAAAGGAGACCAATGTTAAGGATTCTCTCATCTTAAAGGATGAGGTTAAATGAATTAAATCTCAATCTTTAGTGACATAAAGATGTGTAAATCACTAGGTTTTGAGAGATATTCCACATTATTCCTTTCAGATAAGGAAGTAAAATCAAGAAATCCTGCCATAAATGTCTTTGAAGAGTGTCTTGAAGACTGAATCATGAATTGGAAATGTGTAATGTCTTAAGAGGGGTGAAATGGGAAAGAAAGGAATCAAAAAAGACTGGGGCGCGCAAGTCCTGGCAGGCGCGCAGGTACTGCGTGGGCGCGCAAGTCCTGGTCGCGCAGGTATATGCTTGAGCGACACGATTGGTACTTGCACGGTGTTCAATCAGCAGGGTAATACTTGAGAGACCTTTGTTTAAGGCCTTTAGAATCCTTTTGAGTTTATTCCAGCAGAGGGGCGCGCAAGTTCTATTGACGGAGTAAGGCGGCGCGCAAGTGTGGCCATTTCCCTTAAGGGATGGCACCTAGGCGCGCAAGTGTTGATGAGTTTCAACACTTAGGCCTTCCTCCCCCTCTTTAGATCTTCTTTTCTAGGTAAGAAATTACCTTAGAAGTGTTCCGGAAGCTTTGAGAAGAGACTAGGGCGCTGGGAGCTCAAATCTGAGTTTCTGGAAAAATGCCTCCTTGAATGGGGGGCCCACAGTGTCTATTTATAGGTAGGAGAAGACCCCGATCGGTTATTATTTAGGGCGCGCAAGTCACTTGCATGACCAACATCGGCGCGCAAGTCACTTTCACGACCAACATAGGCACACAAGTGTACTTGTGCGACCATTGAGGCGCCCAAGTATACTTGCGTGACCATTGTAGAACTTGTGCGACCTTTGCGCAATGTTCTTCTTCTTCCTTCCTTTGTCAATTATTGATATTTGTTCAATGGATGAATCTTCTTTGTTCAAGGTATTTCCATTTTCATTCATTTAGACAATGTGACAGAAAGGAGAGTCAATAGTAATAAATCTATTTATTGGAATTTATTATTATTTCACTTTTTATATTCAATGTATTAATTTTTATTTTTTTGTTCACGAGGGCATTGATTCCCCTAATACAATTTATATCTCTAAATACACTTGTACTGTAATCATATGATCTATAGATCATTCTATTATTCTAATAACAGGATGAATATATTTCATCCAATTTTTATTCCATCATTTATATATTTTATCAATAACATAACAAATTAATACCACATAATGTTATTAAAAATATAAAAAAAAATATTTTAGATGGGTCATTTAGGAGATCTATGTAAAAAATGGATGTAGATATTTGTCAAAAAAATAAAAAAATTGTTGTGTCGATTATGAGAATTTTAAATAAAAAATAAAACTATTAAATTTTCCAAAAAACATTAATCTTTAAATATAGGATGTATCAATTGAAATTTATATAGTATTATTAAATAAAAAACCATGAATATATATTACATAAATATTATTTAGTAGCCTTGGACATTGTAGTTTACGATTGAATATGAACCAATATAAAAGTATGAGATTTTTTTAAATCCGTTCCTAAGTAATCCTTTGATTCATCTTGGATGATATAACTTTGTATGAAATATACACCTATATATATCCGTCCAAATCATCAAAATATTAAAACAACATAAATTTGTTTCCCGTCATCTAATTATATTTTTTCAGTCATATATTCATAAATATATGTAACTCAATTGATCAATATATTTTACACTAATATAAAATAAATACTATATAAAAATTTAATATTTTATAAAATATATATCATTAAAAAAAATAGTGTTCAACACACGCGACTCAATTTTTTTTATGCAAACACTAGAACCAATGTATTTTTTTATATTCTGAAACACATTCTGAAACATTTTTTATAGGATCACATTATCATTAAAGAAGCTTATTAGATAATTTATTCATTTTCAAATATATATATATATATATATAATGATATATAAGAAACACATTACTCCACTCAAACCAAGAACGATCAATTTAAATCGAATAAAAATTATTAATCAAAACAAATATCCCTCCTAAAATTAAAATATGTGTGTCTATTTTAAAAATAATATCACCGTATAAAAAAATTTATCTATATTTTTTAAAATTGTTTTAAATTTATAAATATATACATTTGTAATATTTAATAGGATATATGATGTGATATACCCATCTATAACTAAATTTATTTGGAATCTCATAAAATTAACAATAAATAAAAAATATATAATTACCCTATTTCATTTAAAATATAAAAATGATATCTCATATCTAAATTTAATTCCAATTTTTGATAATATTTCATCTTCATGTTTTAATTATTCTATACAATTAGATTACAATAAATAAGAAAAATTTCCTACAAAATGATGATAATTAAAAATTGTATGAACTGGTAAAAACTTAACAACTCTTCAAGATCAATATATAATCATTCAGAAGTATTACTATTATAATATTACAATAGAAACATAAAATATGACATATGATAATGATAAAAAAATTAATTTTCCATCGTGTAATATCTATTTAATAAGTTAAAAATAAAAAAAATAGATCATAAATAGTTTTCTTAACATTTTTAACATTTAAAAACATCCTTGTTATCTTAATATGTGGTATTTTAATCTTATAATACAGTTAATTATTATATATAATTGTTTAAGGCTTTCCCATTTAAAATACTTTTACTAAATTATCATAGACATTTATGTTAACTAATTATGATATTTCAATGGCATGTTGATATTTTTATACTATATAGTCTATTGAGAACATCCATCTACAATTGATGATGAAAAACATCATTATACTATAATAATGAACATATAAAATAATATAATTTTGGAACATATCTCAAATCCATGTACATAATTATATAATTATTATTTGTATGTATGCATACATAACTATGATAAATTTCATCGACATATTTTCAATTACCCATATCAAAACAATGAATTAAAAATTCTTTTTATAAAGATGGTATCCCCCACATTATTATAATATGTTATGAAGATGATTAATCCCAGAATCTATCATAATATGTTTATAATATTTGAAAATTAATTTCACCAATATTTAAATCCAAATATTCCCATTTGAGATTTATTTTTATATCAATAATTTATTTCTTGCATCTTTCTTAAATAATTAAAATTAATTTTATAAAATGTACATTATTTGATCACATGAAATTCCAATTCACATTAGATGTACATGAATTTTTCATTTAAATCTAACAAACCTCTACACTTACCATTCAATTATTTATATATGTTATTATAATTACACTTTTTCTAAACAACAAGAATAACTAAAAATGTTGTCTGAAACTATTATATCATACTCATATAATTATTGAAAATACCTCTCATGGTAATCTTAATCAATATTATATAACTGAGATATGATTATGGAAAATAAATTATTAATAGTTTCAAGGATTCAATTATACTATTGTGTTGAAACATTCCATGAAACACATGATCAAAGTTGATATGTTTTAATTATTAAAGATTTATAATTCCATTGAATGAATTTATATGATATTTTAATAGTTTCACTAATAGAAATATTAAATTTAGAAACATATTAATCATCTATATTTAATACTCATAGTATTTTTTAAAAATACTACTCAATCATGATATAAAATGTTTTTTTGTGACCCTCTCATTCAATAATCTTTTGAATGTTTTAATTAATATGCTATGAGAATTATCAATAAACTGATAAACAATGATAATTTAAATCAAAATCTGATTTACCATGTTGATTATAAAGAGAAAACATAGATGAATGAATGTTTTTGACTTATTGTAGATAAATCATATTCTGACTCTTCATGTGGTACTTCAAGTACTTTCAAAAAATCATCTTCATAAAATTTAAATCTTTAATTCAAAAAATATTTTTTGATGTTTTATAAATATACATTAATAAAATTACATGGAGATATATATTCAAATAAATGAAAAATATTAATTTAAATTTTTATTAAAAATTAAATAAAATTAAAATGAATGTAATAAATATATAAAAATGTATTAATAAAAGATCATCTCTTATATAGGATAAAAAATAATATGGATTCTCAGTTAATTGAAATATAATGATAGATAATGAAATTAATGTGTTTTCATGAATAGTTCCATTAATAATAATATATAATATCTATGTGAAAACAACACAAAAATAAGAAACTGACATCTATTTAAAATACATTATATGAAAATTCATTTCCACTGAGTGTTTTGAATGTTAATTTATATCATAATGAAATTACATTAATGAAATCAAGTAATTGTTCTTTTGTAATACCTCGCCAAAATATTTCATATTATGTTTCATAAAATTAATTTTAAATACATCGTTAAATATTTAAGGACCCCTTCCACTTGCAGTACGTCCACAAATAATTTAGGAATGTCTATATTATGGTGGTGGGAAAACATTTTTAACATGATACTCTAATTAGAAACATGAAAACGACCTATAATGAATGTTCAAATTCTGTAATAATTCTTATGGTACATGAAAAAATAATATCAATAATTGTTAATGTACATGAATATTCTTAGTGTATCAATTTTATTTAGTAAGAGTCAAGGTAAATATTAGAATATAGCCCTTCATTTTTTTCATGTTTAAAAGATTCATCAAATAATTATTCTGTAATGAAAAAAATATTCCATTATATTTGTATTTATAAATATACATCTTAAAAAATTGTATGATGGTCCCAAATCTATACAATGAAACTATCTAAACTCAAATTACATTTTTTCATGATTTCAAATTTTTTAGGACCTGTTACAAACTTATTTATACATTAACTAGTTGAATAAAAAATAAATTACATTAAAAAATATAAAAAATATATAAAAATATTAATGATTCCTCACATTTACAAAGCTCTGTATATTGGAAATAAATATATTGAATCATCATGTTCAAACCATCTCAGGATCATAAATACACTTTTTAAATTTTAAACCATGTTATATTTTCTTTTATTTATGAAAAAAGAATTGAAGCGTAATGATTTAATCGTCAATATCAACATAGAGAAAAGATAACATGACATTTTTCTTAACTATATATATAATATATATTAATTTTATTTAATTAATAATATTTGAAGTCATAATTATAACAATATAAGAAAATATTTAAATAAATTATTTATTTCCTTCATGGACGTGCTTTTAACACTTATCTTTCAAGAGGTCATTTCATCCGATCATTTTTCCCCATGATCATAAATATTATTTTTAATATAATTTATTCCATTAAAAGGTAGAATATATTTATTAATTATTAATATTATGAGTATGTTCAGGTTCATGATGTATTGAAATAGTCCGTGAAGATACGCTTGGATTGTAGGTATCCACTATATATGATTTTGTCTCTCTAACCTCTGTCAATATGAAATGATCTACATCTTATGAAGTGAAATGATAGAAAATATATATTTATTACTTTCTATATCAAACAGAATATAAATTTCTTGACTTATAATATATTTTATCATCAATCCCTTGTAATACTAGAGGAGAGAATGTTTAGTCATTTAGTTCATCATACTTTTTAATAATTTTTTTATTATATTAAAATTACCCACAACCATAAAAACAATCAATTACACATTTTATAAGAATAACAACATATATACAAATGATAATTTAATTTGATGTGGTTTTATATAGAAGAAACACCTTTTTTATTTTTATTGTATCCCATGAGGATATATTACTCATTTCTCAAATATAAATTTGGTCGTTCCTGAGAAATAAATGATACATATATGATATTTCTAAAATTATGTTACTTAGAAAATTTTGGGGAATAACATTTTAAATAACTATGATTTTTTAAAATCAACTATAATATAATTTTATAAAATAATTATATAATTTTAATTCATCTATACTTTTACATGTAATGTCACTGAAAATAATATGGATTTCATCATTTCCCTTACTTTAATAAAAAACTATATTATTTACCCTATCACCAACACCATTATAATGAGGAATATAAAGACTTGTATTAATCAACATGAATAATTAAAAAAATATTAAATATATAAGAGTACATATTTATATATTTAAAAAAATTATTCCTTAGAAACATAATCATATTTCAATATTCATTATCATTGTTGACATTAATATTTTTAGGATCTTGAAATATATGACATCATTTGGATTATGTGCACATAGATTCACATATATATATATATCATCATTAAATGATAAATAATAGTATACACCCTCTAGATATAAAACTTATTAATTCAAATTATCATATTTTATCATGTTATGAATATACTTACTTATTGCCATTGATGTTTTGAAAAGAATATTGTAAAACATCCCCAAACACAATTTTCCCAAATTAGTAATTAATAATTTGAATGATTTGGAAATAAAATATGATTTGAGAGAATATTAATCCTTTATTGTATATATAGATTTTTTTGATACCATAAAATCTTTACTTCTTCTATCTATAATTTTGAATTTAAAAAAATCTATTAAATATTTCCTCCAACAGTATATAAATTGATATTTAGATATTCCCCACTATCACAACCTAAAATCTCCAGTCACAATATTAATTTTTCATTTACATGTGAAATTCATTCAATTATTTGAATAAAAGTGTCTGATATGTTGTATTTTCTTCATTATGATATCAATTTAGTGTAATTTATTTATTTTTCATACAGTACCATGATTAAAATTCACATTGATAGTATAATATTTAATTAAAATCTATGATTGATCTATTTCCATATTAAAAACTCATTTTAGGATATAGTCTTACTTTTCAAACCATTTTTTGGCTTACATCATGAGCCATATTTCTACAGTTTTGATTTTAATTGGGCTATTATGGTGTTGTAGACCTCTTGTTTTTATCAATAAATGATTAAAAAGTTTGTATATATTTTATAAAATAAACAATACCATATCCTTTTGAGTGATTCATGTCACTCATTTTATTCCAATATTCAATAATGATATTATAATTTAGGAATAAATTATATAATCTGAAATTGATCATCCAAATAAATGATTTGGACATTATATGAATCTGGATCCCACTAGAACAACATTCAAATTTTCTATCTCTCTCTGTTGACAGTTATTCTAATTGGTATCACATTGTTTATTTTTCATCCTTTTTTTATACCTAGAATATTTTTTAAGATATTTTTGAAAAACATAATTTAATAGAAACATATCAATTATGATATTTATTTTGATGATAATGATGATGATATAATATAAAAAATATAGAAAAAACATGACTAGATTATCTATGAATTATGTATCTTATATTTTTATCCCAACATCATCATCTAGGTGAATATAAAATTCAGTATAGTTACCATAGCCTTTTACATATAAAAATACCAGATTTTAATCATATTCATACATTAGAATACAAGAAAAGGATTGTGATGTCATGTGTCATTGAAGACTAGGTACCTAAAACATAAAACATGGAACTAAATATAAAATTTCCATATTTTTTCTTTATAGAGGGATCCAAAATTCCATTGTGGTGATACATATTCATAGGATAACCATGTTATAACATGAAAAAGGTGATGAGATAAAAATCCTAGTGAGGGAGTAAACAATAGAATAAGGATTTAGTGTATGGGTTAAGAACGCATGATATAATTTTAACCAATGCATACACCATACAAAATCCTAACATATTGTAAGGACCATTGTTTTTCTGGACTGTTGTTTTAATGTGAAATTTGAATTTTTGCTATTGGATACTTGTGAGGGGTAAATTGGTCCTTTTCCCTTTCCAGTTGTCCTAATATATTTTTACTGACCACAATGTTTGTCCCTGAATAGGGAGTTAACTCTAAGACATGAATTACGGGGAAATCTATGATGTTCGAATTTTAGAGGAATATTTATTATTTAATATTATGAAATTAAATATTAATTTATTTAGGCATGTTATTTTGTAATTAACTCTTAAACAGAGTGTTCGAAATAAATTTTTTTCTTCTCCGTTGAGTGTAGAATTTGGGGTTTGGCTTAGTCATGGAATAAACCCGAGTCGGGCACTGGGGCCAGCTTGGACACCATTATCATGTGTTTCCATTTATTTTCTTTTCTTCATTAAATTATTTACCCCCCTCCATGAACATGTCTCCTATACCTCCTCCATGTATGTCTGCTTTTGTGGAGATATAATGATTGAGAATGGGAGAGAGATGGGAGGCAATAGGGGTACTAATTCGAAGATCTCAACGCACTGTGTTGTTGTGCAGTATATGCGGACCGTAAAATCAAGCGATGGTTTTGCAGTTTCTGGCCGAAGTTAGGGTAATTTATGTTCTCTCCATATATCCCCATTAAATATGCTACTATATGTTTTCAATGTCAGTTTATGATTTTCTATGTCCTCTTAAGTACAAAACCTTATTTTTTTGCTGAAAAGGTGTGTTTTGGGCATTTTGAGGGGTTTTTTGTAGGAAAACATAGGTTACACTGTGTTTGTTATAGGGAAACATGACATGTGTTTTTACCATTCCAGGACGATGAAGATTTCTTATGTACACTACATGTATATTGAGTACATGTCGTGTAGGGGTTGGCCGTGTGACCAGCCATGTGAGAAGAAACATATAATATAGTTTTTTTAAGAGTACAAGGCTTGTACTTGGAGTACACAATGTGTAGTGGCACATGGGCATGTGTTCTGGTGAAAACAAAAACGAGATTCCATTTTGTGAATAGTTCAATCCGGGTACATTAGAGTACAAACCATGTACTACTATGCAGGATGACCCCCTGAGTTTAGGCCATGTACTTCTCCAGCTTAGTAGTTTTGGTGTATCTGGTGCCCTAGAAGTCAGAATTGGGAATGAATGTTGTCCATTCTGATAAATTTTTTGAGTAGATCACAATAGTAGAATCTTTTCTTATATTAGAGGTCATATAAATTGTGTTTTTTGGGTTTCTATATTAATGGATAGGTTATTCTCCTAGTTATCAAGTTCAGTTATCAATGGAGAGTGAGACTTGGGGTGGAAGATATGTTTGATGTTCAGACAAAAATAGTTGAGGCATTTGATATGAGATTTGTTGTGAGCTATCTTCTGTGGCATATGCCCTTCAGGAAATTTCCCTTGTGACATATTCTTTTTTTCCTATGAGACCGAGACACCAGATGCTAACAAGGATCCCCTACTAGATGCCCTTTCTCATGTGTGGAGCTACTGAGTCCATTGTATGATTAATATCCTATTTTCCTTTGAAAGGATCCCTGTTATAGTATTCATATATTGTTCTTTGTTCTAGGATACCATGTTAGATTCATCCCATGATTTTTTCAAGGTATCCAGTGATGGATGCCTTCACTCTTGTTTACATGGGTGAACCCGAGTAGGATGCCTCATCAGTGTTTGACTTGAGGGACCCAGCGGGTGCTGGTGGTTTGAACAACCCTGAGTTGATACGTCAGGATTGGGTTGATATGTTTTTCAGGTGTCACATAGAAATAGTTCCAAAATTTTAATCCCAAGGGGTTGTGGATGTAGTGTTTGGTTGGGCGTTTAGGCCACCCTCACTCGTTTGTTTATATCTGACATGAATTTGGTGATGGAGTAGTGTTTACCCGAGGTTCTTCCTTGATGGTGTGTGTTGATCCAGATGTGAGGCATCATTTTTTTGGGAAATATATACATTATATCATGGGATTGGGCTTATGATCTAGGTTATTTATGATATATTACAAGTACCAGCGATATTACCTAGGACTCAACTATTGAGCATTATGTGTTGAATTGTATTCCATGAGTGATACATGGATTCCCATCGTCGAAATTCCTTGGATAGATTCATTGGGATGTTTATTTACGTACCCTGAGTGATACATGAATTCTCATTATAGGAATTCCTTTGACACGCTCAGGGGACTTTTGAATTTAATTTATCAATGAGTGATACATGGATTGTTTTTGTAGTAATGCAATGATCAGGTTCAATGGGTGATAGAATAATGTACCCTGAGTGATAAATTGATCCAGTTGAGAAATGTTATTAATGGGATTATTGGGTAATAGACATATGTACCGTCAGTGATACTTAGACCTAGTTGACAGATTCCTTGTACGAGCTCAGTGTGTTGATGACTCCTTTGCCTTAAGTGATATATGGATTCCCATGTAAGAATACCTTAGACCGGTTCATAGGCTGCATGTTATATGATTGAAATGATTACACTTTTCCATATATTTATAGGGCTGACCATCGGTATACCAAATCCTTTTTTTACAGGGTTGAACATTAGTATACCATAATCTAATTTTGATTAGAGGCAAGTATGAGTAATCCTAGGGGTAGGATCTGTTTCCCACTTTGGTGAAGTAACTTTCTCAGAGATATAATTTCAGCATTAGCCGAAGAAGGTACATGTTGATGGGATTATGAACCCAAAGATCGACTAAATGATACACGTCTTGAGTGCCAGGAAATCCACCTCAAATCCCATACACATTATTTCTAGGTGATTGGGATTATAAATCCAAGGATTTACTAATGATGTGGTTTCTTATTGATTGATTCACATACTCTTGAATATTCAAATTTATGTATGTGAGTATATGTATGTGACTTTATTTGCACACACACACACACACACACAGATATATATATATATATATGAACATCAATGGTGGGACATACCCAGTTGAGATGGATTAGAGACCCTAGGTTTGAATTTGGTTTCGTGTTGGGTTGTCATCCTTTTATTATATTCCAGCTAGGTCAAACACTTTGTTGTTTCATACACGTTTAGTAGCACACTTATAGATTGCTTGCCTGGGTGCCCTACAATGATTTTTTCTCACCCCTGCACGTGCACATTGGTGTACGTGTAGACCTTATGCATCATTTCTGGGATAAGAAATATTTTCATGGTGGATATGGATATGTCATAGTGTTTCATGATCGAGCGGAGCAGCTCGAGTGGTTCTACTGATTGGGCAGGTGGAGTTTTACAGTGTTTGGAGATCGATAATGTTGGTATGCTCGGAGTTTTTAGTTGAGCCATGTTCTTTTATTTTAATTATATCTTGTACTTATATTTGTATGGTCGGCCCAGTGGTTGACCAGTGTTGTTTTTTATTATATATATGTTCGGTCTTTTTCAACATTTTATTATCACAACCTGTTCTATTTAGGTTGTTTATTTCATTCTCAATCTGTTTAGTTTCTTATGTGTATGATACATATATACTACCACTCTTTTCATAATCTATTATGAGGGAATTTTCTCCCCACTATCTCACTTAGGGCCCTCACTGCATGTCAGCTTCATCTTGCATATTGGGAGGTGCGCTTAAGCCCATGTGGCGAACTAACTTAGAGCACCGGTTTAGTGGATTCCAGGTCGTGAAGATACAATATTGTAACTGATGTTTTTCTTTTCCTAGTCTTTACTATTTGTGATATGGTAGAAATGTATATTAGGAATGTTTCAGAACCTGTGATGGATATCAGACCGGTGAATTGGGAACACTTGTTCTAATAAGTAGTCCTCGTTGCAAAGGATTGAGATTGTTGTTCAAATTTTTGGATGTAACGTTTTTATATGATTTTCTCTTTGATCTACATACATGTTGTGTGGGTATTTTGCTTTACTATTGATTTCTGGATCTTGTCCATTGGTATGATTCTAGGAATGGTTTTTTACTCTTGGTAGGCAAAGGAAAGAGGAGGGTCAAGCATCATACTTGGCACATTGGATTCAAAATATATAGTTCTGCTAGTGTGTGTTTTTACTGACTACTATGACCTTTAATACACCTTAAACATACTTTTTTACTTTGATGGAAAGCTATTTGGATCTACATTGAGGCGTTTTTTTGTGAGGGTGCTGACTCAGATCTCATGTGTAGGTGTTGTAATGACCCTAGTAGGTCAATGTGGAATGTGATGTATTTCTGTTGATCCCCTTGTTGGTTCTCAGGTTTCTGGTTATCTATTTGGATTGATAAGTATGATACTGATAGATAACAAGGCTTTTCTTATAAAATGGTCCTCCATGGTGAATTGTCATATATTGATTCTTAATGAGGTTCATTACAACTTTTCTCTGTTACTTTGGTGGTGACCTCTAGAGAGGAGTTCCTTCAAAGGATTCTCAAAGAGGATCGGGGCCTTGTAGTCCATGGTTGTTCATCATTTACCCACATTGGACATTGAAATTTTATGCTCATTTTGTGACCAAGGCACGTCTGGTGCTTTCTATTACAGACTACCTTTGACAGACAAGACTGTTCAGGTTCTTGTCTTGGTTGACCAGTGTTTTTTCTATTTCTAATGCAGTTAGTGTGGGGGTAGACACTCATGACTAGAACAATTCCATGTGTATATGTCGGGTGTTTACGATACACACTGGTTTTGTGTGGTATCCTTTATTTCTAAATCAGTGATTTGTTGGGTCTGAGCTGAGGAATGATATTTTAAGACATGTCATAAGTTGGGATCGTATAATTTGTGCAGGAATGTTTCTCCGTGGTAGTGGTGACATCGTGGAATAAATCGGGTATCGTAAGACGGTTGACCTGTGTTTGAATCCTGGTTAGGTTTTGGAAGGGTGTTAGAGTGTCTCGGAGGGATATGGATAGTCCTTCAATGGAATCTTAGTGTACTCCTATAAGAGACTATCTTGCGCTATATTGATTCATCTTGAATATACTGAGAGAGAATTGGCCCTACGTCAAGCTAATTTTCCATTCTTAATGTTATACCAATATGAGGTGATAACTTGTTGTGTTTTCTCTCTAGAAGCTGTGTATGGAAGTCCATATAGTGGGGAGTAAACCATTGGCCATATTAGGGTAATTTTCCTCATTTAGTTGAAACATCAATGTCTTCTGTGGTCTTTTGAGCTCCGAGTTTTCATTTAATATGGGGATAGTGGTATTCATAAGGTGGGGAGTCCCAGATCTTCCATAGTAAAATGTCTTCTTTGTAGTAGGTTGTTTTTAACACTATAATATTTGTCATTTCAAATTCTAGGTATCTTGGTTTCACAAGTGCTCTGGTTGGAAGCATGTCAATACATCCTTTCTCTAGGTTTAATGGTGATGAGAAGGTTTATCGTGGGAAGTTTGTATGGACCACTGTTTTTTTAGACTACAGTATTGAGAAAAAAAATGAATTTTCACTGTTGGATTCTCATGAAATGTAAAATGGTATTTTTACCCTACTATTTGACCTTATATAAATTTTATGACCACACTATTGGTTATGGAATAGGATATTTACCTTAGGAATCGAGTTTGGGGAAAATCTGAGTTGTTAAAATATTAGTGGAATTTTTAATATTTAATATTATTAAATTAAATATTAATTTATTCATACAAGATCGTTTGGAATGATATTTTAAATGGAGTGTTGAAATGGTATTATTTTTTCTATGTTGTCTCTTTAATGGATATGTAATCCTAGGAAAAGTATAAAATCGAATTGGGTGTTTAGGCCTTCCTGGGCCCCTTTTACATCTTTCCATTTTTATTTCTTTTAATAATTATCATCTTTCCTCCCTCTCCATGCACACATCTCCAACACCTTCTCACTGTGTGTGTCCATTAGAGATAAATGGATATTGAGAAAGAGATACATATTAGAGGAAAGAGGGGTATAGATTTTAAGCTCTCGATGCCATTGTCAACGTACAATATATATGGACCTTAAAATCATGCGATGCTTTGGTGGTTTCCACACAAATGTAAGTAATTTATGTTTTATTCCATTTATCCACATTAAACATTGTATTTTATGTTATTAATTTCTTTTTAGGATTTATTTCATTCTATTAAGTACATATATGTTGTTTTTGAGGCGAAAATGATCTTTTCAGGTGTTTTAAGGGATTTTTCATCAGGAAACTCATGATACATGGTGTCTGTTCTTTTGGAACACGCTGTGTGTTCTTCTAGTTTGGGGAAGATTAAGTTTTATTATGTACACACTATGTATATTGAGAACAAATCATGTAGTGGTTGGCTGGGTGACCTGTCGTGTGAGGAGAAACACAAAATTCTGGTTTTTAAGGAGTAGATGTCGTGTACTAGGAGTACACAGTGTGTACTATCACATGAGTGTGTGTTCAGCTCAAAACACACATAGGATGACATTTGGTGAATAATAAACACCGTGTATAGTACATTACATGCCATCTACTACTATATAGGTGGACCACATGTGTTCTCGCCATGTACATCTCAAGTTTAGTAGTTTTGGCATATCTTGTGCCTTTAAAGTTAGAATTCAGTGTGTGAGTAGTCCACTCTGAGCATTATTCTTCATATATCGCAATGGTGGAATACTTTTTTCTTTTTGAGCTCATATAAATGGTTTTTTGGGTTTTCAATATAAATGGAGGTTTTTCTTCAAGTTATCGAGTCCAGTTGCGTCCTAAGAGAAAGAAATAGCACGGATGACATGTTGTGTGTTCAGACAAACATAGTTGAGGCCATTGATCTGAGATGAGCTATGAGATATCTTCTGTGACCTATGAATTTGGGGAAATATCAATTGTGAGATGTTCCCTAATGTCCTACAAGGCTCGGAGACTGGATGCTTCCAAGGATCTCTTACATTATTCCATAGCTTGTGTGTTGATATTGGGTGTCCCTTGTAAGATCTCTATCCTATATTCAATTTAGAGGTTACCTGTAATATGATTCCACTATTTTTCTTCATTCAAGGGTCCAATGTAGGATTCCTCCAATTCTTTTCTCTTAGGTTATAGTGTATGATGCCTTCGCTCTTGTTTAGTTGGAGGATCCCGTGTCAGATGCCTCCTAAGTGTTTGACTAGTGGGACCTAGTGGGTGCGAGTGGTTTTACCAACCCTGAGATGATACATCGAGTTTTGGTAGATATAGTTTTCATGTGACACATAGAACATGTTCATAAACTTGTAATCCCATGTGGTTGTGGATGTAGTTTTAGGTTGGGCATTCGGGACACCCTCACTTATTTTTTATATCATACATGGTTTTTCTAATGCAATACTATTTACAGAGGTTCATCTTAGATGGTTCTTGTTGATCATTACACGAGGTGTATTTCATGATTGATGGGATTCTCGAATGTCTGCTCATGAGAATGGGCTTCTAAGATATGTAATTTTTGATATTTTATTGGTGCTAGTGGTATTACCTGGGACTCGGCTATTGAGCCTTATATGTTGACATGTATGCCCTGATTGAAACATGGATTCATGTTATTGGAGTGCCTGGGATGGGCTATGTGGTCTTTTGGATGTAATTAATCCTTGAGTGATACATGAATTCCTATTTGAGGAATTCCATGAACAGGATCAATGGGTGATAGACTTATGTACCCTGATTGATACAAGGATCCAGTTGAGGGATACCATGAACGGGCTTAGTGGGTAATAGTCATATGTACTGTGAGTGATACATCGATTCAGTTGAGGGATGGTTTTTACGGGATCAGTGGGATGATGACTCGTACGCCTTGAGTGGTATTTGGATTCCCATGTGGGAATGCAGTGGACGGGCTCATTGGTTGGATGATATATGATCAAATTGATTATGGTTTTCCATATCATTACATGATTGACCATAGTTATACAGAGTCGTTCTTTATAGGGTTAATTGTAACTATATTACAATCTAGTTGTGATTGGAGGTGAGTATGAATAAACCTAGGTGTAGGATCAGTTTCCTTCTGTGGTGACGTAGCATACTAAATGATATAATTATAGCATTGGCTAAAGAAGGTGCATGTCGATGGGATTACAGAACCTAAGTTTGACTAAATTAAACATGTCTTGAGGGGCATGACATCCATCTCCATTCCCTTGCACGTGATGTCTAGGTGATTTGGATTATGAACCCAAGGATCGACTACTGATGTGGATTCTTGTTGTTTGATTAACATACTCATGAATATTCAAATTAATGTATATGTGAATAGTAATTTGAAAAAACATGTGTATGTATATAGAAATGAACTTCCATGGTGGAACATACCCATTTGATAAGGATTACATACCCTGGGATCGACTGTGGTTGCATGTTTGGTTTATTACCCATTATTGTGTTCCAGCTAGACTGAGCATGTTGTTGTTCTAATAACTTTTAGCAGCATAGTTATAGGTTTCTAGTCGGGTGCCTTGCTGAGATTATTTCTCACACCAGCATGTGCCCCTCAGTTTATGTGTAGAAATTATGTCTACTTTTCAGGTTGAGCAGGAGTTGAATGGTGGATAGGGCTCTATCCCATTGTTGCATGATCGAGCGATGATGCTCAAGTGGTTCAACTTATCGGGCTAGTGGAGTTCGAATGTGTATGGATATCAGTTACATGGGTTGTCTAGGAGTTATTATATGATCCTTTTACTTTTACTTTTAGTTTATTTTTTACTTGTATCTCTATGTTCAACCCTATGGGTGAACAGTGATGTATTTTATTAACAAGTTTTTTGGGCTTTTACAACATTTTACTATTACATCTTGTTTAATTTCAGTTGTTTATTTATTTTTTTATTATGATTAATTTTTGATGTTTATTATATATAGTTATTCAACTATTTTCATACTCTGGTATGAATCCATAGTCTCCCCACTATCACACCATATTCCCTTGCGGCTAGTCGGAAACATCTGACATACGGGGACGAATGCTTGAGGCCTTGTAGAGAACCGGCTCGAAGCACCTATTTAGGGGCTTCCAGGTTGGGAAGTTACACATATAAAAATGGTATCATATAAAAATTGATTCATATTTTTTGGCATCAACACAAAACATGAATTTAGTAAGAGACATGGTTAACCACCAAGACCATTTTACAAGGTAGCACATGTCATGGATAACGGCCAAGACCATCACATATTGTAGCACAAGACAAGAATAACTTATAAGATCACCACACCTATCATATCATGATACTAAAATTTACCCAATTCATTAGATATCTATTTGGGACACCCATTTAAAAATTTTCATGACTTTTTTTGGCACATAATGAATCATACAAATTTAATATTATGCCTACAGGGCCGATAAGGGTTCCACCTCACCCCTTGAAAGGTGGATTATCAAAAATCTACAAAAAATGAATGCCTTTGGGCCATTGGAGGATTAAAGGGTCTTTATACATGTACATAAGAAATTATAAAATTCATATTAATAGATTAGATAACATTATATTGGTAGAATTAAATTTAAGGAAACCTGAAGGAATAAAGGAGGTTCGTGTAGAATTCATTAAGGATTATCGATATGGTATCAGGTGTACCTATGTAGGTTTACTGAGAGATAAAATGGGTTTTTAATCAATTATATATCATGATGGAAAAATGTGGGATGTGGTAAATCATACATCGTCATTAGGGATTACACATAATAGGGCATAACATTGGGGACATTCTTGAGTAAAAGGGAAATTGTGAGGATCCCATACCTTATGTCTGACGGTGTTCTTCACATGGTATTAAAGACCTAAATAAAAAATTTGGTTTCATTATTTATTAATTATATATTCTCTTATATATGTCAAATATTTATCATTACCTTTGGATGTTTATTCATGACCTTTATGATGGGTTAAGTTGTTCAATTTCATTGTTTTGGTCCATTTATTTTTATTGGTTTTTACGATCGATTTAATTATTTTCATGGATGGAGATTCAAGTAAAATGGAAATGTTTTTTTAAAATTGAAATTATAGTTTATTATTAAAAATATATAAGTTCAAATAGTTTTATATATTATTTTTTTACTTTGAGTGACTTTGAATCATTAAATAATAAATTAATGATAAATAGATGGATAAATTGGTTGATTTAGATCATAATTAACGTGTTTTGTTTTATTATTATACATCAGGTATGAAAAAGGATTATAGAACATCACATAAGTTTAAATAACCATATTTTGAACTTTTTAAACTATTAAAATTGTTTCAAGGCTAGTCTAGAAGGTGGTAATTAAAATTTAAAACCCGTCATCATTGAATATGTTAAATCAACAAATCTCAGATGGTATTTTCATTTATAGAACAAAAGGATGGAGTGGAGATATTATGATAAAATATACCATTAGAATAATATTATTATATTATTGTTAGGTTACTAGAGTTATAATAAAATTTTGGTGAAGGGATGTGAGGGAAAAAACAAGAAAACAAAATAACTTGAATGAAAATAAATGAATTAGAAAGAAGAATTTACCTCTTGAGTTTATCTCCTTTAAGAGACTCTTAAGCGGAGAGGATTTGGTCATTGGAGGAGAACATAGTTTTATGGATGCGTCGGATATTATTCGGTAGTGTAATTAGATTAACATAGTCATTTCACAATGCTTGAGAGGAGTGAAGAGAAGATGGGAGTGTGGGTGGTTTCAATAGTGGATGAGAGGAATGTTTTCTGAATATTTAATTTGTTATTTTATTAATTTACCTCAATATGAGAAAAAGTGAGGATTACATGACCAAAAAATGGTAATAAGTGAATGTGAGATCGATATTTTTTTATTACATCACATATGATGTCAGGATTAGTGGTTTTAAATTATAATGTATTTTCAGAGTAAATTAATGTATTTTACTATCCAAAAAATATTCATGGATTTCAAAAAAATTCCAAAAATTAAAAAAAACATTTCTCAGTGTGTAAAAACCAAAAATGATATAGATTTTTCAAAAATAATTTTCTAAATTAATTTATTTTACATATTAATTAAAATGATAATTTACTTGTAAAATATAGATGTCAATACTATATTTGATTTTATAATGCATTTAAAAATTACATAAGGTCTTATAAAATTATCAGAAATCTTGAAGGCAAAAAAAAATTAATTTATGAACACCATTTACCAAAATATATTTTATTTGATATTAATTAATTAATTATAACTATTTATTTATAACTTACAAAAATACCAAAGACTTTTACTGTTGTCAAATTATCACTTATTAGAAACTGAAATTCTATCTATACAATCAAGGGAGATATTACTATTCTTTTGGATTATGGGATTTTCATAAGGGTCATATTATAATTAATAAGATTAAGTTACTATTCATAAGGTTCGGTTACAATGAACAAAAAAATTGTCATATAGGACTCCAAAAATCATACATGTCAAAACCATGTTAGTCAGATTTTTGAAATTCAAAACACCAAAGGCTCAAAATAATGTATAGGGGACACATAGTATATAGTAGTTCATTTAGTTGTGATTTAAGTTGATTTTGTGACATATTTATGAGAATGGAATTTCAATTGATAAAATATTTTGTCATTACATTATTACCCCATTATGAAATTTCTCCCTCAAAATATCATTTTACATTCTAAGGCATAAACAGGTGTGGGTTCTTTTCCATCATGGCTTCCACCAGTTCCCTTGTTTCCTCTATGTACTTATGGTTCTCCCACAATACAATGGCCATGTGATTAGTATAGTAATATAAAATTTTATCTCTAAGATTCAACATCTTCACTAGATGCTCCTTATAATTGAGATATTCCTCCAACTATACCACCTATTAAGAGAGTACATGTGAAGAACCAGGTATTTACTTCTTTAAGAGGGATAAATTAAATACATCGTGTACATTGGAAAAAGTATGTTGAAGTTCTAGTCAATAGGCCGTATCTCGGAGTCGATCAAGGATCTCTAAGGTGCCGACGTACCTTGAACATATCTTTCCTTTCATCCCAAAACCTTATTACCTTATTCCATATAGATATGCTTTGAAATACCATATCTTCATAATTAAACTCAAGGTATTGTCAACGTTTGTCTTCATAACACTTTTGTTGACTTTTTTCAACCTAGAAGTGTTGATAAATTGTTTTTATCATTTCCACAATTTCATCAACAATTTATAGTCTTAGAATATTATGTTCATCAACTTCAACACAACACACCGGCGTTATGCCCCTTTTCCCATAAAGGGATTGGTATGGTTTCATTCAGATGCTTGAGTGGAAACTATTGTATGAGGATAATTTATCCAGTAGAAAATGTTGGTCCCATCCTACTTTGAAGTATATAGAACATTCTCTCAACATATCTTTCAGTTTATGATTACCTTTCCCAATTAGCCATCAGTTTGAGGATGATAGGCCTACTAATGTTCAGTTCAATGCATAGAGAATGATGGTGATATTTCCAGAACATTGAGGTGATTCTAGGATTTTTATCAGATACAATAGATAGTAGTTCATCATGTAGCTTTACCACCTCTTTGATATATATCCATGAATAGTTTTCCAATGAGAAACCATCTCGAAATTTGATAAGGTGATCTTTCATTGTAAGACGGTCTCCAATGACCCATATAGCATTTTATCCAACAGAAGTCCTTGATAGTCCAATGACAATGTCAATGGTGATGTTATTCCACTTCCATGTTGGATTTGGGATTGGTTTCATCATCTCGTTAGACTTTTTTCATTCAGCCTCCACATGTTGACATAACATATACATTGATGTATAATTAGTAATATTTTTTTTATATTGTCCCACCAAATGTCCTCTCAGTGATCTCAATACATCCTTGTTCTCCCTAGGTGGGTAGAGAAGGTTTATCTATGTGCATAATTCATAATCTCATTTTTTGATCAGATGGTACACATAATCGTGAAACAAATCTAAAAAAATCCATCCTCATCAATCATGAACTCGGAGGATTTCCCATTTTTAATAGCTTCCACCCCTTTATGAATTTCCACATATTTTTTTGAGCATTATTTATTTTCTCCATGAGGGATGGTTGGGAAATCAATTGAGAAATGATTGATTATGTTCCACCCTTAATGATTCCTAGGTACATACTCTAAAAAATTAATAATGATCAGATCCTTTTCTATTTTATTCATTGATAAACATGCATGATCTTTTCTAGATAGAGAATCTTCCACCTTATTTTCCTTATTAGGATGATAGTGGATTAAGAATTTATTATTCTAGATGATTTATATCAAGATTATCTTGGGCATATTATGATCATTTGGTCTGAATATATATTTTAGTACTTTTATAATCAGAATATATCTCACACTTCTCCCCATATGGATAATGATTCAATATTTTTAAAGTAATGATCACAACTACTTACTCTAGATCATTTATGGGTTTCTTTTCCTCATGGATTTTCAAATTATTTGAGGAATATGATATCACATTATAATTTTTCCTCATATTCGACCAAAGGGAGACTTATATTATTTTCTAGAACAACATTCCACAAATTGAAAAAAATTGTGACATACACTAATTTTAAGTAGTTGTTATATGTAATTTATTCCTCATTATCCACCTTATCATTATACTTTATGTTCTACCTTAATCATGTAGATTATTGATGCTCATCTTTCTTCTCATCCCTTGCGATAGAGAATCATTTTGGATAATGTCCCATATATCCAAAATTTTGACATTGAAATATGTATGATTCGGTAGATAGAATATTGATTCCATTCAAAAAATTATTCATTTTTTCATGGCAATTGGATTATTTTTTCCCTATCTTTGCACACATAAAATGGCCCCAGTCCATTTGTGGCATTTCCCATGGTTCCCCTTTCCTCGGTTGTTGAAAAATGGAAATTAGGTCTTCCTTCCCTTATCACAATTATCTGAATGACCTTCATTAGATTTCATTTTCCTCTTACATTACACCCTAGGACATTCAACAGAAATCCAGTTGTTAATTGTGATTTTTTATAGATTGTTTTGCGTAATCACCATATGCCCTTCTTCATCTCTCATCTGATGTGGTTTCAAATTTTTTCATTCATCACATTTTCCTTCACATCGGTTTTTATCTCGATTCATCCTATTCCCAAGCATTATATTGAATAAACAATGGCGATGAGTATCACATAAGTGGGAAACCAATGACATTAAAGTGATAAATTTGAAATTACACATACCTCCTAATATTATGTGTTTCTAGGAATTTGAATTTTTTATTCATGATCTATATCCTAATGTATATTCTTATGGGATAATTTTTTATTCCCTTAATTTTGGTTCATAATGACCATATGAATTTACCAGAGCATGTCCCTTGGGTGTGTCAAACCAAGATTGTAGAAAGGCCCATTGTCATGCACCAGTTCCAATTCAAACCTATCTCAATGAGGTATTTTTGTGTTTCACCCCAAGATGCATCTTTTGTAGAGCCACGTCTACTTCTTTTTATCTATACATGGATATATTTTCTTGATAACCCATGTATACTACACTTACCCAAAATTAGAGATGTTTTATTTTTCATTGTCTGATCATTATGATTATTACTAAATTTCTCTATTCTTAATCTCCAAAATTATCTAGACCATCCTCTAATACCAACTATAGAAACCCTTGACTTTTACATATAACAATACATGATTTTATGAAAATTCATACAACATAATACATGCCATGGATCATGAAGTCCAGTGTCCTTGAATACTAGGTAAATAAAACATAAAACATGATTCCAAATATAAAATTTCATTATCATTTATTCATTGAGGGATAATAAATTCCATTGTTCTCATACATCTTTGTGGTATATCATTTGGATAACATGAATAAGGGGATCATCTAAAAATCCCAGTAAGGGAGTATACATATGAATAAGGCTTTAGAACATGGGTTAGAAGGCATGAAATAATGACAATAAAAGCATGGAACACATAGAATCATAACATTTAAACATTGAATCATTTAAAAATTGAATCATATTAACGTGGAAGCAACATAAATCATGAATTTATTATGAGTCAAGGCTAACTTCCAAGGTTGTTTCACATGGCAGAACAAGTCATGGATACCCTCCAAGACCACCCAACATGCTAGAAAAAGCCAAATATATCTTCCAAGACCATCACACATATCATCTTCTGTGACTCCTAATTCCCAATTCATTTTAAGGCTAGATGGGTTCACCCATATAAACATTTTTATTAATATTTTTTTCACAAAAATATTCATACAAAAATATAAGGGTATCAATGGAATGAAGTGGGTATCACAATCATGTCACAAAGAATAATAAATGGGTGTGTGATAAATTTTCCATGAAATAAATGAACTAAATCATATGTGGGAATTTATAAGGTAAAAATACATATATCATGATATTTTATTTCTAACATTAGTGAAAAGTTTAAAAAAAAAATTTAAGATACTTATGAATGAAAACATTTTAGTGCAGTTTTAGGGAAAATACTAAAGAGAATTTAAAATAGAAAAATTAATAATATTTTATAAAAAATACAAGTGAACAAATACGTTTTTAATAATAAAAAATAGTTATTTTACAATTTTGTTTTTCATAATACAGAATATAGGGTGCACTTGAAATTAGGAATGAATTCTGTAAATTCCCTTAAAATAATTTTCCTTAACAACAAATATTGATGAGGGAATCACATAAAAACATGAATATCCAGGAAAGATAGTGATGAAGGGGTATTGAATGATGTAGAAAGTATTTATAATACTCCCATGTATAGATAAGATAACTTTATTTTTTGATGAAAGAATGATAAGGAGAACTGAAAAAATAAAGGAGGTTCAGGAAGAATTTTTATGGATTATCAGCATTGTATCAGGTATACCTAAGAGGGATTAATGTAATATAAAATGGGTTTCTCATCACATATAATTCATGAGAAACATATTTTGGAGGTAAAAAATCATACCCCAACATTAGGTATTACACATAAATCGGCATAACATATATGAAATTTTTGTATAAAAGTGAATTGGTGAAGACCCCGTTCATTATGTCTAATGGTGTTCTTCGCTAGATATTATTAACCTAACTAATAAAATTAGTATCATTAATTAATAATTACATAACCAATTATATATTTAAAATATTTAATATAACCTTTTTATGTTCATTCATGTCCTATTTTATGGGTTATTAGGTTCAATTTCACTATTTGGGTCCATTTGTCATTCTTGGTCTTTACGATCTGTTTAAAAAAATTCTTGAATGGAGAATCATGTAAAATGCGGAGGAATATCTAGAATTTTAGTTATATTTTATTATTTATCATTAACATGGTTATATGGTTGTGAATATAATTTATTTACATGGAGTATGTTGAATCATTATATTATCCATTAATGATAAAACATGGACTAATTTGGAGATTTTTTTCATAATTAACTTGTTTTGTATTATTATTTTATGTCATGTGTGAAAAAGTATTAAAGAAAATAAAATAATATAAAATACATATATTTTGATCTCGTTAAATCATTACAACAATTTCATGACTAGTATATTAGATTGTAATTCATAATGAAAACATGTCATCCTTGAATGTGATAAATCAACTCATCTCAGACTATATTTTCATTTACAGAATAAATGGACGAGGAAGAAGATATTAGGATAAAATATCCCATTATAAATACATAATTACATTAAATATATGTTTAGTAGAGTTTTTATACCATTTAGGTGAAGGGAGATGAGTAATGAAACCTCAAAATAAAAGAAATAAAATGTAATTAAAATAATCAGCAAGTGGAATTCACCTCTTGAGTTTATCTCCTTTGAGAACCATTCAAGGGGAGAGGATTTTCCTTTTGAGGATACTAAATGATTCTAGATATAGGCGAGGATCATGTGGATTTATTTGGGAAAAAAATAGATAGGGCACAAGTCTGGAGTGGAGTGAACTGAAAAGGGGAGTGTGAGTGGTTTTTATAGTTGAGGGAGGAGCGTTTTCTCAATATTTAATTTCTTAGTTTATTAATTTCCCCCAAGAAAAGAAATAGTGATTATTTGATAATGAAGAATAGTAATAAGTTCATGGGAGTTCTTGATTTGTGTTCTTACATCACATAAGATGTTAGGAATAGAGGCCTTAAATTAAAATGTATTGTTGCAAAAAATTAATGTATTTTTTTATTCACCAAAAAGGCATGTATTTCAAAAAAATCCAAAAATTTCACCATAAATATTTTTAAACATGTAGAATCCAAAAAATTAAACCCATTTTCCAAAAGTAAATTTATATATATGAATAATTTAATTTTTAATTAAAATCAAAATTTACTTGAAAAATATTGATTTTAATACTATAATTGATTTTATAATGCTTTTTAATATTACATAAGCTCTTATAAATTTATCTTAAAACTAAAAGACATAAAATTGTTCATTTATGAAGACAATTTTGGAAAATATATTTTATTTTAAATTAATTAATTAATTTTAATTATTTATTTATGACATACAAAAATAAAAAAACAATTTACTTTGGTCATATTATCACTTATAAAATTCTTACATTTTATTTATACAATCAAGGGTGAAGTTACTATTCTATTGAACGATGGACTATTCATAAGGGTCATATTACTATTCATAATGGTAGGTTATTAATCATAAGGGTAGGTCACTATTCAACAAAAAAAATTATCTTATCAAACTCCAAACATCTTACTTATCAAAAATATGTATGTCATATTTTTTAAATTCTATTCATAGACTTGTAAAAATTATGATTAATGGTCACGTTGTACTTAGTAGTTTAATTTTTTATTTCATGTGATTATATGACATATTTATAAGAAGTAATTTCCATTGATAAAACATTGGTTCATTACATGCAATGTATTAATGTGGTCAATCAACAATGATAACATTTATAATTAAATATTTTATAATTTTTTCATCAAAAACATTATGTTTTGTAGTGACCATTCCTCATAGAGTATCACTTATGTTTCTTAGAGAAAATTCAATTTATTAATACTTTAATTATCTCTCCATTATACAACATCAAATGTATGTTTTTTATCAACCCAATCATTTTCCCACCTTCCCATTTACAATAGAGGGGTGACAACAATCTATTGAAATGACAATTGGTTGGCATAAAATGTTTTATAAATCTCCAAGAACTGATAATGATTATATATATTTATATATGTATTTATATACATACTTATATAAGTGTTTTTAATATCCAAAATAAATTTTATCTGATGATCACTATATCAATATTTGAACACGGAGGGTGAGGTTGGTGAACCATCGATCACTTACCATTTATAAGAATGTTTTATTACATTGTAAGGTAACTATTCCTAAACCCAAAACATATTAGAGTTATGATACACTAAAATATTAATATCAACCACACTTTTTTATACAATATTTATAATGTTATATCAGTACGTGATATATACAAGGTTAAATTCAAATCCAAACACTATTCCATATTTAATATCCCAACATATTTTTATTAAGTTGATAAATTCAATTTGTATTTAAAAGGTATAGTTACCAATTGGAAATACCACATGTAATCATTCCACCAGCTTACCCTGGTTATATAACTTTTAAATTAGCTCTTATTCTACATTGGGTTATACCCCCAATCGATTCAAAATATATCAAATTTTTTATAGCGGATTATTTTCCCTTTCCAAAAATCAATGTTAGTAAATAGTTATTATCTTCCGCTAAAAGCTCTTCATTATTAATTTGATATATTATAATGAGATATTCCATTTCCCTATAGGAATTTTGGATCACATTTATTTATATACAATGATGAAGATGTTAAATAACTGTCTTAAGATTATATTTAACTTGTAACATCATGTTCGTATAATGAAGAAATAGATATGTTCAATATGAACATTTATAGAATATCATTCCTAAATGTACCTTATTAATGTTCATTTGGATGACTACATCCAGAATACCATTTATCCTATGGGTCCTCCTCTATTTCTCTTGTTCAGTCACATATCAACACCCTGTATTCTTTTTTAATGAGATCTATTAAAAATATCTATCTGATTACTCCATCATATGATTATTTTTATGAAGAAGAATTTTAGTATACAATGCCTCATACTTCGTCGATTATTTATGAAATCAATAAGCTATAATCTATCATCACTTACTTCATCCAATGATTCTCCATAAAATTAATGCTCTACTCCATATTATGATTCTTAGTCCAATGGATTTATTCTTCAACAATGATGGAACCATGGATGGAAACACATGAAAAATATTTCACTACATAATGTCCTCTATGTAAGAATATTGTTCCTAAAATTTTATAATTCTAACTCACCCAAATACATGTGTGTCCCTCCTGATGTTATTGTGGGAACATGACATTATTTACAAATTAATGTTACATTTAACTTCATATATTTACCTAAATTTAATTTCAAAGGTATTTATATAATATTTGGATCATTTTAGGGTTCTTTAAGAATAATGATAGATCAAATTTTATTTTAACACCATTAAGAACAGTGTTAAGTAAAATATAAAAAATCCCTTAAATTATCATTATAATCCAACATTGAAAGTCCAACTATGTATCATCATTTTTATATACGATACATAGTTTACGATAAACATGTTACAAATCCTATTTATGATAACGAAACTTGAACATACTCTATACGATGTACTCAATGACATTTTCCATATTCTAGACCTCTTTATAGATCCCATTTTCTAATAATTAATTATCTGTTCTACAAAGAATATGTTCTTATGATAAAATTTCAAATATCTTTTTGGTGGATCTTCATACTACTCTCTAACTAATTATCTACATATATTACCTAGTAACAATGATTGTAAAATGCTATTAAAGATTATTCAACCATAATAATCAATATGGTACATATTTGTTGTATTTTATATCTGATGAAACATTGTAAGTAATCCTGATGATTTTTCACTTGGTGTCACTTAACAATATATTCATATTTCTATTCCTTTCTCTACATAGAGCTCATTCATTTTTCCTAATATGATGAAATTCCAAATCTTTTCCATTATATATTTTGTGTGTCTATCCAATAAAACTCATTTCACAAAAACATCATTTACATATCTATTAATTTGTCTCATTTTAATTTCTTTAATCATTGCTTTCAAAAACATTCCTCCAGATTTCTATGTCACTGATTACCTTTAAAAACTCATGGGGATCTACTAAAATTTTATAGAGAGTGTAAATTATGATTATGTAGGTAATAAAAATCATTATTTATGTTTACCAATATATCATAACTCTATATTTATATATGTCTCTACCTTTGTAATTATATCGACATATGGTCCATCGATGTTATAAAATGAACAACCTCATGTTTGCTAAAAGACCATCAATTTGACTCTAGCCCGTATTATATTGATCAAATTTATATTTGTACATGATCACATTATAAATACATCTTATAAATATTCTCAAAAATAAAAGCAAAAAATTAGCATTGACATCTATCAATTATTACTTATTCCCCTTACGACTATATCACATTTTTAAAAGTAATAAACTCATTGAATTGTTCTTGATTACCATCATTTTCATATAATCATGAAAAATGTATCATCTTAATCTTATATATATGTAATAATGTATTCAGTCCATTAATAAGGTTCCATATACCTCATAAGATGATTTCCATTAAATTTTTATAGACTTTGTTTCAAGAAAACTATTCTAACATTTCCACATATGACTTTAATCACATTGACGACAATATCCCACTTTTTTGATCTTTCAATATCCTCAAAATACATATAAAATATTAAATTTACATAAGCATGACCACCATGTACTCCAAATATAATGTTTTTATTTTAATCCTCCCACTATGTTACTCATAACTATTTTTTAAAATAAATTTAAAAGGGAAACATAATTATCATCTCAACATATTTCAAATTTCTGAAAAAACATGAATATACTCATCGAAAGAAAATTTGTATCACATGTGTTTATTGAAAAATTGATCCTAACATACAAAAATCTATATCTATGTCAGTAAAATCGATGTAGGAAACAAGAATGTATAATTTGGTTAAAAAATTATTTCCATAACCCAACTTCTTTGTAATACTACACTAAATATTCCAAAAATATCCTTATTTATTAATAAATATAAATAATATAGTCAAGGATAAACCATTATACATCAATAAAAACCAACCAAATTTTTTAGGGGTATAAAAAATTTCATCAAACATCCTAAATTTCTTATAATCAATAACTTTCCCGTTTTTAATAAAAGTATTGTTCTCATTCCTCAACAACTTTGACCCCCCTAAGTGTGGCATAACTTCTTTCAGCAGGACGATAGCAATTTTTGATGATTTATTTCTCAATAATTATCTAAAAAATCAATATAATTCAATAAGATTCATTATTTTTTATCCTCCACATAAAATTATTCTAGAAATAATATTTTTTGGGGGGGAATATGAAGAAATATTAGTGTTATATTAAATGTAACATTTATATAGAGAAGAAATTCATAGTGTTAAATTCATCATCATCTTATTTTATTTTTCATGGGATGTGCATTCAATATACTAATTCATTGATTCTCAAAATGATGCTATCATCATATATTAATAATTTTGACCTTATTTTTTAACTAGAATTTGTAATACCCTTTTCATGCTAACTTCATGGGCTATTAACATAGTCATGCAATGTTTTTGGTACATCACCATCATCCCTAAACCACATACATTCATTATAAATATTCAATATTCTTTCTATAAAAAATTTTATATCTTTTTCATATCCTTTTTAAAAAACTATTCTCTTTCATATTTATTATACTAACGTTTTTTCATTAAACATCTTTCAATTCGTGCACATTTCATTTTTATATATAAATATGAACACTTTCAAACAACTCTCACCTCTGTTGAGAAAGATAGTTTTATCGTCATTCATATTATTTATAATATTCTAAAACGTACCATATCTTTTTCTTATGAAATTATCATTCATTACCATAGAAATATTCATCTTATCTTAACTAGACATTCATGAAATGTCTAATTTTATTTTTCCATTGTACCCCATCAATGATTTATACCTGTTACGTAGTAGAGGCATGTTATTGATGAGTTAATATTCATTATTCTTGAATACTCTAGAATAATTTTAGGCACCTCTAAAAATTGAAATGAAGAATTAATAGAAGAGTACATATTTCAAATGAATGAAATTATTGGTAAATGCTTTGATCCTTTGTTTGATAATGTGAATTAATTCATTGTTTATCTATCATTTAAATTCTTTTTGATAATTTTTCTGATTAAACATCAGTAAATAAATACAATATTTTTATTTATTTATTGTTCAATTTTAGCATGAATTTGGTGCACCGTACCCTTCCTCATCTAATAATCAAATAAGATAACACTGTAATATAAAATTAAATTTATATAACCCAACTCCACTATATATAGTTTCATCTATATAGGCAATAAGAATTCCACCAAATCAATGGGTTTCCTAAAATAACTGAGCAAAAAATAATGAATCCTTGAAAATGAATATAGTTGAAATAATTCTAAAGTGCATTCTCATATAACCCATGAAATACTTAAAATTCACCATAAATAGAATAAATATGTGAATAATTGTCAGAATATAAATAGGAACACCCAACCCCCCCTAGAGACAATTCTCTTGTATGGAATTATTCAATTCAAAGTGATAAGATCTCACGACTAAATAGGGGAACAAAAAATGAGGCAATCGTTTGGAGAGAAAGAGGACATGAAAAATATTTAACCACTCAAGTTAAAAGATTTATGAATTTGTTACATGGGGAAAAATGAAAATGTTGAATTTACTACATCATTAGAAACACTACGTTAAATCACAGTGACAGACCCTCAAGACATACTTTCTCTTTCCCTTTCCTAAACCTCTATTTATAATCATTATAGATGCTAGGGTTCCATGAGAGGAACCATAAATTGGTCTAAAATTCATCCTAGTGGGACCCTGGGTCATAAAATTGTGCTGTAAACATAGTTACATCGGCTCATCTTTTTTTTATCATGAACAAGAATTACATTTCATGTATGTGGTGGACATGACATATAATTTTTGGTGTCATAAAGATTTCACAGCATGATTCATGGCCTTATTCACGAATTATATTCATTCTAGTTAAATGTAGTCAATTTCACATAAATTATCAGTAATACGATTTTCCAGTCAGTGTCACTCTTTCTCATCCTTACACATTATTTCTTATCTTCTAAATCTGTTCTTTATATTTTATAGACCCCACTACTGCATAAATCTACCAAAAAAATCCAGTGTCGCTCCACATCAGTATCTCCAAATTCATCTATTTTTGTTAATTTTATTATAAAACACTATATCAATTCTGAAGACACAAAAAAGTATTATGAGTACGGAATTATATTTTTTTAAAAAAACTTCTTCCTTTTAAAAATATATTTTATATATTTATTTATCAATCCCCCGATACATAGAACATACATTTCATCAAGAATGTAATCTACATAATATTTTATAGGGAATATAATTCTACCAATATTTAAATATCAAGAGAAAAAAACTACAAGATTGTTAATGAAAATAATACTTTGAAATTACACACAATACATTTCCATCAAACCCTGAGTCCCTCCAATATTATTTATTATTCATTTATGTTTTTTAAATGACACAAATAATTTTCTACACATTTAGTTAATTTTACTAATTTATGAATATAAAAAATTAAAATAGAATTATTCTCATACCTCATGTACTTGTCACATACCATAGTTTTTCTATGCATCTAACATCTCTAATACATAAATAAAGAATTCATAATAAGGCATGATGAATTTTCATTGAGGATAAAACGAAATTGAGACATCTAGATAGTAGTTAATGAAGCAAAAATAAGCTCAAATATTAGGTTTTAGTCATTATAAACCTAAATTATATCAAATGATGAGATAAATGAAAATAGTACATCACAAATAGAATCTTCTAACCCCCCAATGATCATATTATGATCACGATAAATATTTGTGTGATTAATAAGTCACCATGTCTTACTATTTATATATTTGTTTCATTTTTTCTATTATCTTTCTCATTTTATTTATCTTTTTTCATTATTTAAATTAGTAGAAATATTATATTGACCACCATACCACAAAAGATCATAAAATAATTGTTTTTAAAATGGGATTTTTTATCATGAATAGACATAACCCAACTTGTTCTTTTTTTTTCTAATTAAGTTTTTTTCATTTTTTAGAGATAGAGGTCAAAAATAATATAAAATTAAAAAAAAATTTCCCAAATCACATGGAAACACCAAATATAATTAGATTCATTTCCAAATATAATGGAAAATCTATCTCCCACACTTAGCCTTTTCAATATCATGAAATATACTATGAGTAGGGTAATAATGGATATGATAAGATTGTAACATGGCTCATTTCTTAATAAGGTCATTAATGTAATATATATGAAAAATTATAATTTCTGTTAGGTTTGGTTCAAGGATATAGGGATCAAAAATAATAATAACACTACCATATTATGATCGATTTTGTTCAGTAATATGATTGATAATATTCAATTTATGTTCTATAAGATATCCTGACATAGTCTATAAAGAAATATAATATAATAATAAATGGGAAATATTATTTCATAATTTCTCTCACATATGATAAAATATGGTTTGGGAAAATTACTCATGTAAATGAACAAAAATAATAAACCAATCCATATTAATTTCAGAGAAACAAAATAATCCAAATTTAAAAATAATAGCATTTAAAAATTCACCGCACCCCAAAAAACATGATTTTATTAAAATTATTCCTATAAATATTTTCCTTAATTTTATATTTTAAAATACCACTCAATTAATCATTTAAATAGTGAAAATTAAAATATTTAATAATAATTATACATATAAAATCATGTCTCATAGATCCATACAATAGTATAAGGGTTCAATGTGTGGAATAAAATATTTACTAATCCTCTTAATCAAATTTAATTATTTCAAGTAAAATTTAAATTAACACATGAAACACATATTCCCATTGAATTATATCTTTAGTTATAATTCTAAAGGATCTTTTTTCATCTATAGTAGTTCACCTCAGCAATCATTTTCACATTGTAAATTTTCATTTCACACATATCTTCTTACCATGTCTCATCATGGTCCTACAAAATCTAAAAAAACATTTTAGTAGAATTTCAATTTACTAAAATACAAAAATATATATATATATATGTACGCATCATATTTTATTCATAAACTATGAATTAAAATTTAATAATAAATACCTAGAATAAAAATGTGATGAATAATATCTGTTTGATCCCGCATGTGTGGCCTGTGTTTCATCTACCACCAGAGGGGAAGTACATGATATTATCGATATTCCAATAGTGGGTGGAGTTCTTGAACATGATCCATTGCATATTATTCTTCCCAAAATATAAAAATACATCTATGATGAAGAGGACAACATAGATAGATTACACTACATCTTCTCCAATATCAATTTTTTACAACTATAATAAAGGAGTAAAGATGAATTATAGAACCTCATTCTTTTTGTTTTCCACTTTTTAAACCCTTATTCTCAATTCTAGTGTCTAATATAATAATTATTAATTTGTATAGTAGTAAAAGGGAGAGTTATTTTCTATGTTTACTTTAATATATATATATATATATTTGATGAATTAATTTTTAAATCATCACATTTAATGTGTATAATTTTTATCTCTTATTCTTCCATCAGATCCACTGGGATCTCTTCATATATCCCATCCAGTAATTAATTAATTAATTTATCAGTCTCTATGTTTTCAGTAACATGTGCATTTAAAATTTCATATTCATCTTATAGGGAATAATATAGTTTGATCAAATATAAATATTCAAAACAATTGTAATTTTATCCAAATTAGTTTCAATAAAATTAGACTAGAATGAGTTCACTAACGTATCATTTACTTGAATTGGTTTGGAAGGAATCTCATCATTGTTGGAAAGAAACTCTTATGGTTGATTCTCAATTGATGGAAGTGTGTACTTTGTATCCTCCATCATTTCTTAAAATTACACCAAATGGGTGTTGTATCTTAGTTTTTGGTTACCAATTGGATGATAGGTTTTTGATTTATCAATCTTGTATATCGGATAACTTTTTCTCATTTAATCATCTTCACGTTTACTATGAAAGTTATCTTAATATTTTACTATTTGTCTATAATCATGAGAGACTATATATTCACTATCATCCACATCATGTTAAACATCTATTTTATCCTTGTTACAATTGATTTTTATGGTACTTGAGTTGGGATTGAACCTCTATGATGACTTTAGTAAAATTGGGAACCTCTAGTGGCAATTCCTTCTTTCCCTTGAATATGTGATAGTCAGTTTGGATTTCACAGACCATTATAATAAAATCATGAGTAAATAGGACAATATATATTCCTTTTTATTTATTCTTAACAATTATCCTAGGAACATCAAAATTTTCAAAGAGGCTCTCATTTTTATATTCTACTTCTTATTCCCTCACATATGAGTAATTTTTCAACGTACAATGAATTCTAAAGATTAGATACATCTTGATAAAATATTTTTGTTTTAGATTTGTTTATAATAAATATATTATAATATTTTAAAAAATATATAATTAAAATGAATGAATTCTAGGTCCCTCAAAAATATTTCCATTTATGACACATTCATGTATTTGGGGGTGGTAATTGAAAATTTTATTTTTCCTGTTGCAGTACAGAGGTTGACTAAGGTCATATCGGTTTACGAGAATTGTAGATAGTTTAATCACTAATTCTATTCCACCTAAATGAATTCTATTGGTGTAAATTTTATATATTAAAATAATAAAATTTTGTTTATTAATTTTGGATTAAAATAAAATATTGTATTAAAACAGAAAAGAAAATGCTTATAGATTCAAATTAGAGATAATTTTATTATTCCAGGGTTTGATAATGTGGGTTTATTAATTATGAATTTATTTATAATATATATATTATAATCACTTTTATGAAACCACATTGATGAATTATTTCTGTTTATTTTTTTAGTGTGATATTTTACTATAACATCATCTTACCAGCCCCAACCTCATCCAATATTCATATATTATATCACCTCTTCCAATAATCCAATTTAAAAAATACCCAACTACACCATCAAATTTTTTCCATTTAGAAAACCCTGAACCCTCTGTATGAAGGGTTTCCTTGGGATAATACAAGAAAATATAGAATCAATGAAAAAAGGCTATTGAAATAATTTCATTATTGGAGACTAACGCTACCAAGTAATACAATCACATACACAAAAAATAAATTAAAAACATGTTGAATTGATGAAAAACAATTAATTAAAACACCAATAATCCCCCATGGATGTGCCTAGGGATATTAAATTTCCATTACAATATGAGAGTATCTCACTATGGGAATGGGAACAGAGTGAATGAAATTATTTTTGGATGATAGAGAGGGATGTAAAAGATTGTAAACATGTGAATTAAAATAAATTTTAATACATTACATGGGAAAAAATGACATCCTAAAGAAGTAGCATCCATACAGCGTAACATAGCAGCAGATCCTTGGGATCTCCTCTCATACCCTATATCTTAAATCAATGTTTATAATAGTTAAAAATTATCTATTGTAACCATTGGTATAATAAATCGGTCAAAAATTCACCATGGTGGTCCCATGGGTCATAAAAAAAAATTATCACTTATGTGGTACACACAATGGGTAATGTGTGGGGTTATGAACCTTTCATGACATTATTCATAGAATACTTCATGATTATTAATCCTTATAGTTACACATCTTGAATTCCTCTTACCTGACAAGATATTTTTTTTATTTCCTAATCCACAACTTTTCATCCCGGTTCTAGATTTTTGAGCTTCAAACTTGGTTCTTCCCATTCCCTTAATCTTTTGGAGTCATCAAGATGCCTTTAAAAATCTGATGTCATGTTGTGTACAACTCAAAAATTTCATCTTTTTTTTGTTATTTTTTTATTAAACTCCAAATACGTCCACAAAAAAATTAAATACCAAAAAAATATCCTTTATATATAAAAAAAGTTATTTTATATTCAAAAATATATTTAAATTTTTACATTTTCAAAGATCTATCCCATTTTAGATTATTACTAAGGTACTGAACGTATGAAAATATAAAAACATAATACAAACTAAAAAAATGATTCCAATATTATTATATAGATGTGGTATTTTTTTAATGAAATCACCAGAAAAAAAGCCCATCTAAGAACTAGAAAACACCAGAATCTACAAATAACTATTTGCTCATCATGATATGGGTCATATTTGGACACCATCAAAAGGAATGTCATCTAAAAAAAGAAACAATATGTATGTAAAATTTCTGTGAAGCGGTGAGTGTAACCATAAAATTTAAAAACCCCAAAAACCAATATTAAAAGTGATAAATTGTGTGAAATTGTCTGCTCTTCCATATCTTAAGGGAACTCAAGATATATATATATATATAAACTCTATATCAAACACCCATCATCTAAAAAATACTATTCCGCTCAAACCAAATAGATTTTCATCCAATGTATGTGACAACAAGTCAATAGATCCAACGAACCTATCGTATATACTCATCTCAGAATCAATGACTCGTATAGTCCTATTGTATTAACCAGTATTGGAATTGATGAACAAAGGTTATAGACATCAGGAGAACACACTCCAAGATCTTTTATATCCTTGATTTCATTTATGATAGAATGTAATCCATTAGGTACTACTCTAGATCCAACAATGTGCCCAGAATTAGTGGTCTTATAACCGATGTACTATGCCCCACACACTCTCATTGTAACCCAAGAACAGGGACTCACAATTCAACTCGAAAATGCATCCAAGGGAGTACTAACGTATAACCATCCCATGAAATATTTTAGGAACCCACATGGAGAGTCCCACACCTTACCACATTGAGGGTGAACTATCTCTTAACTAGGTATCACACAAAATAAGTTGAGGGATCTAATCCTCGTAATTGTGCTCCACATATCAGGGATCCCCCACTCTTGTAGTGGACCTGCTCCCCACCTCTACATTGTAATAATGGAGTTCCACTCAGTATATAGAGTATACATAACCTATATTTGAGGGATTTTAATATCTACCCATATTATCAAAACATGGGACCAACACCCCATCATGTCAGGGGAGAAATGGACATGGAATAGAGAACCCACACTCTCATTAGAAGGAAGATTAGAAACACTAATTGAAAATTGCATATGGAATACCAAAAATATTTTTCTATTGGTTTGTACCAACTCCATGGATAAAGGACACACACCCAGACACCACAGGTGAGTACCAATTCAATATGTAACATGTGTATAGAGGGACCATTCCCAAATTGGATAGGGAAGATATTTCTCTATCTATATTAATGATATGGGGGACACAATACATGTTCGTATTCGAGGAGTACCTACCCCAGGAGAACTACCCCATTATTAGAGGACATGGGCCCTCTATGGTAGAGTTTCATCTCTACTGATATGAGAGGAATGGGGGCTCATTCCATTTTATGAGAGGGGGTTACCGTTGATAGAAACTCTATAATAAAAAAATCTGACCTAGAGAATAAATCTTGAATAACGTGAAGGAGAATCCTGCTCCGCACGCTAGTTATTTAAAAACATCATTAGTATCATGACCTGCATCCTTCTACGATAGGAGATCACCACTCTACCATTCTAAAGATACTAGGGAATCACTCTTTAGATGATAATAAAATTTATAGACCTTTACATATCTCCAGTGATCAACTAGGATCACTTACCATTATTAATAACTATGAATTCATAAGCACTGTTGACTAAAACCATGTCATATCTCTCAATTTACCAACATGTATACCACTATGTTCTATGGATAAAAATTCATAAGATAGGCTAGTCACACACTTGAATAAAATCACAAAAATGGATATAAACTCTGTGAAAGATCTCAATAATAGTTCATTGAATGTACTAGTGTCCACATGTCAAATGAACCCACAATAACACCTATTCATATCCTCTTCCAAATGTCTTAGTTTTTCATTTGTTCTCATACAGCATTTACATGTGCTATGTAACTTGTCTCACCACATTTTGGCCCCAGGTTCTGCCCTTCACTACATGGCTCATTAATCCCCTATTCAATATACTGTGTAACCCTGATAAATGAAATTTCTTAGTAAATTATCTTTTTTACTATGGAATAATCCTATTCCCATGTACAGAGCCCCATGTATGTGTATATGGTTTTCTACAGTCAAATGACCGTGTTCCTTTTCACAACATCCATAAACATGTCCCTCATCCACATAACATGGAATCAAAACATATCATGTACCCCCAGTACATGATGGAAAGTACCAAAACATCATATTTTTGGAATGAGAGGAACATAAAGTGTATTCGTCTTATCTACACATTGTATGATCATGAATTTTGTATGAGAATTCCATTTTACCCCCCTGAAACATTTTGGTTTCCATCAAAAACTATAAATCGACACCCAAGAGATCTCTTATAATCATAATAAAAATATAAAATTATAAAATTATACATTATAGTTTAATTAAGACATAAAACATAAATTCAAATAAATCATTGTGAATCTATTAAGAATATGGTGTAAATATTTTCTCTGAAACTGAAGAAACAATTATCCGGGAGGGATCTCCATCAACATCGATGATTGGAAGTTCCTAATGTCATTGGTTTTTCCATAGTTCATATGTCGCACAAGGGGGTCCTATACTTATCTTTCATACATTTGATAAATGAGTGGGGTGAGGGAATATTTATTTAATATTTATTAAATCATGAATATCCATTAAACTACTCAGTAATGGTTACTACTATCAGGCACCAGACGATGTCAATCGTTATGTAACAACTTGTGTAAAACCTACATTTTTAACAATATCATGGCCTCCTATTTGTAATCTGAGAATATTATCATTTTGTAAAATATAATTTCTAAGAAACATTATACCATAATATATTATATTTAATATATTTAATATCCCTCCACCAAGGCTCTCTGGGACCCATAATCCTATAAAGACTCACCTCCTATATTATGAAATATTACTAGATATTTCCCAATGTCTTATGCAGAAATCCCCATGTCACTGTAATGGTATTATAACATATCCACCAACTTAAAGATTAATCATTGTATTATATTTCATAGTATAATAATCAATGTGAGGAAATCCCGCTATTAAATCTTCCCTATGATCATGTGGAATAGGTGGATGATATGATAACATCTTATTATACAAACTATGATACATTCTTCGATCGAATAGATGAACACCGATGCTATTATATAAATTAATTCTGACACTATTAAATTATTTAATTGGATGATTCAGATGGGACCTATTCTCAAATACACATTAATGTTCCATGGAGTAATATAGGATCAATGTGGTGGTGAATCGATGGTCACTTTTCAATTTTTATTATGTTTCTTTACTTCATTAGAAAAAGTTTCCTAACAATTACTACTTGATATAGTAATTATTCAAAAAAATATAAACATAAAACTCTCTCTTCACATGAAAAATATATAAGTTAGGATCTTCAACTGATATTTACATTGTTTAGTATAAGTACTTACATTGTTCCTTTTTAATTATCCACCAAACATCGATTATTTTTCTAAAAACATTAATGATTAAATGGACCGGGTAAAAATTGGTTATATTCCTGTATAATCATTCCTTTAGTTTACCATCATTTTAACCCCAGTAAATATATATTGTACTATATTTTTTTAATCCCAAAAAAATTTATTATATCCTGTTTCACATAATGTTTATACCCTAATCCATTATTCATATTCATTATTTAGTAATTCTTCAATATAAAACTTCGTATTTATTTTTTTGTATTCCAATTTAGAATGATCTTCTATTTCCCCACAATAATATTGGATCACCTATAATTAGGAATTATGTTAATGTTATTAAAAAACACTATTATGATTTATTTGTGCATGAAACTTAATCTAAATCTTAGTAAAATATTAATATTCTCCATTTGGGCTTCTCTAAATATTATTTCAGAAATATTCTTTATAAATATTCATATGATTAAATCTATCTAGAATTCACTATGTCTGTTTGATCTCTGTTAATATTATCTACATCTGATGATTCTCAATACTCTATGATTCATTCTGGAATTCTCTATTCACATGGTCTATATGATGACTCTATCTTATACTTCATTCGTTATTGATGAATGTGTAGCTGTGTTCACCCCAGTTTCATTGAATGAGTGAGAACTCATTTAGGAAAACTCACAACACATACTATTAATCAAATTGTTCATAGAATGTTTCAATATATTTTATATCAAAAAAATATCATTAAATATCAACGGTTATTATGAAATTATATATTTGGTGTGCTTCGTAAGACATCTGGAATAATATTAAGGCTTCTTGATGTTTCATAAAAGCATCCATTTTTACAATCATTATTAAAAGCATTTATATGAAACATCAAAAAACAAAACTAATCACACTTGATAAAAATATTTAATAAAAATATAAGAATATACATGTTAAGGTATTTACATTGTTAATATGATTCTCTTTAGAACACTTATATCCAAAAAATTAATCCATCTTCCGATTTAGTATATAATTAGAAAAAAATTTCAACTGATATACCTCCATCCAATTTCCCTATATTTGGAAAACATGGTAAGATTTACTAAACAAATTATTTTCAAATGAAACTTAACTTCCACATTTGGTGGATCATTATACAACTCTCTAACTGATTCTATCCAAGTGAAACCACAAACTGGTAACTCTAAAATACATTGTTTAATCATTCTAAATTAGAAACCCAAGTTGTGACATTTTAATATGATCATATTTCCAATTACAACAGTTATATATGATTTCTATATTTTCATATTATTTCACTCACCTTCTTCAAAAACATTAAGTTCCCTTTTCATCTTAAAATCCTTCGTATTTATATTCACATATAAATCACTGATCTCTATATATTTAATGTACCTCTATCCATTGTGAAATTATTGACTTCTCAATCTGATTATTTTCTTTTTATTACCAGTTTATGATATCATTTACATGTTATCCCCCATAATATTATGTTTGTACTATAAATAACTTATTTCCATTAAGTAGTTTTTGAAATCACACACTAACTTTATGGAGTTCTCACAATACAATTACATAGGTAACACAAAGTTCGAGATACGTATATATATATAAAATAATCAAACCATAGACATTTCTCCCTATTTTACTTGTTTTTATAATAGGTTATATCTTTCTAATAATATGTACAACTTAGTATAGATATAAACTCTAACATTTAAAATCATTGATCTAACTAGTCAATAAAATTGTGTTTTGGCTCTGATATCGTTATGAAAATTCATACAAATAATCACATTGATAACTTCTAGATTTATCTCAGTTATATTGTAATTTTTATCTCTCCCCATTTATAATTATTTGAAATTTTAAAATGGTGAAAAAACACATCTTGAATCTTGATAATCATTACGATGTTAAGAACAAAATGAATAATAAATCATCTTCTGACATATAAGGATTCATTCTTACACAACATAATTAATGTTTCTTATACCTCATGTGGAATCCATCATCTCCACCCCATGGAAATAATCCTAAACAACTCTGATATTATTTTTATTAATATTCTCCACTGGAAGATACTGACATTATAATAACAAATGTAATATGATGATCTTTTGAATAATATTATCAAACACAAGGATCTCTTTCAATAACTTTAAATTTATTTTTTCAACTAGTTATAAATCATCATTTTTTCATTAATATATATCATTTTGATTATAATATGAGATAATGTTATTTATATGGATAAATTATTTAATAATATTGTTTCATTGACCCTAGAATAATATTTAAAATTAAAAAACATTTTTTAATAATTTAAAATTTTTAGAGGATATATTCACTAATTGTTTCATATTTAGTAATCAACAAATTACTATATCAAAGGGGTTTCAATGTTCATAAAACTTTAAATTACTAGTTTTTTGGAATATGACGTAATCAATGAAAAAAAAATTACTAATTTTTTTTATAAAATCCCAAAAAAGTATATTTCTTTTGTACTCTTAGTGATTTTGAATACTTTTATCTTGTCACATTTAGCATCTTTTGTAGTTTTGTACTAAAAAAACCCACTATCATTGTTATTTACCAATCTTATATAGATCTCTCTGGACCTATATACCTTTAACTATTATATATGGAGGCTTGATATTCCTACCATCTCACATAATGCATATGATTCATTGTATTTGGTGATTATATTATATACAGTAATTGGTGGTGTTTTACATATATGTAAAAAATAAGTTGCAACATAATTTATTATACCTTTTTCAAAACAATATAATATATATGTACAAATTGAATAATTTTAAATTTATTTATTCAGAGTGGAGTTTTATAACATGAATATTATAATAAATTAATTAATAGTTTTTTATATTAAAATTTATCAAATTTTTATTGTCAAATATATTTAATAAATTAATGAATTGTGAATTATATAGATAAATATATGGAGTTATTGTTTGTGTCATATTATTAAATATTTTGTTGAATGATGTAAAATTTGTAAAATATTTCAATGCTATATTCAAAAATTAGGTATAATGCTACTACAAAATAAAAAAAATCATTAATAATATATATATTTAACATAAAAAATATATATATTTCTATTTTTTTAATTAGAAATATAAAAATGAAAACTTAATCAATTGATTTTACTACCATAATTGTTTTCTATTTCAATTCAATTAATATATGATTGAATTATTTAGCTTTATCCTATTTATGTACATACATAATATTTAAAGATCAAATTAATAAATAATAAATTTAATAATTTTTCGACACTTAAAATTCATGTGTTAAATATATATGAAAATGATTATTTTACTATTCCCCATTAGTGTTTTTGTGTTTTTGAACTCATTTAAAAAAATTCAGCTTTATTAAATATTTATCATCTTTGTTTTGTTATGTTTTCATAACGTTATTAAAATTAATGTCGGTAATACACATTATTTTTTTAAATAACAATTTTTTTAAACAGTCATTAAATCAAAATGTTATCCTTTATTTTTTATTAATAAAAAATATAACAATATTTATAAAGATATATTATTAAACATGTAATAATACTAATCATTATCCACAAATTAATAATCCCAAACATTTCAAATTAAAATCATAATGGACCTCTTTTGTATATAATCCATAATCAGCTAAGGAAATACAATCCCTAAATGGGATTAGTACCCCCACCCACTAGTCAATAACAAATTGAAATATATTATAATATCATCACTCTATAATCAACTGGGCATGTGACACCTATTTGGGATTCGAAGTCTCATTCATAATAAAAAAATTATATATATATATCTGTGTGTGTGTCAAAATATAAAAAATCAATCATCCATCCAATCACAATACACCCCTATATAAATTACACCATTCCAAATTACTATTTCCTATAAATAAGTGGACAGAAAAATATAATATAATATAATTTACCTAAAAAGAATCAACAAAACAAAACAATGTTAAATGTGTATTAATAAAAATGTATTTATTATTTTAAATCAAGATATACTGTTATTTAAAAAACCACTCTATTGTTATATATTTTATCATAAAAATAATATACATATGCTTCTAATTACATAAAACTCATCATTATATTTATATATAACTCATTAAATAAATAACTAGCATTCATGTAATTTGAATCCAAAACTAAAATTAAAATCTCTAATTTTGAATTATAATTTTCTTTAAATGTGCCAAAAACCCAATGTATATGGTTAATATGGGATAAAATGACATGAGAAAACATTTTCGAACTATTTTATAATTGTTTTGTTGAGTATTCGAAATTTATTTTTCAAGGACATTGGTTATTGGTTTCTCAAATGATGAGTCAATAATGGAAGTTACACAAAAATAAATTATTAATACTTTATTATAATTTTTCATAATATTAAAATTAATGTGTAATTTGAAGGGGGGATGTTGCTAATTAAAGATGAAAACAAAAAATGAAAAAAAATTAATGTTGTTGAGAAAGGGATATGAACTCAATGTTAATTATTTATCTAATTCATTATTCATATTTTCTGATATTATATTCCCTTTCTTATTTAAATTAATGTTTTTCAATAATTAACTCTATTTATAATAATTATGGATGTCAAAGCGATTTAAAATTATTTTTTGTACATTGAACCCACAACCTCTATACTATTTAAGGATAACATACTCTAGGATAGGTATGAAAGCAATTATAACGACTTCTCACTACATAACACTCTTTATTCAACAACATATGGGTTGAACAATGTGAATGGAGGTAATACTATTTTACTAGTATCTGAATTTGGTTATTGGTAATATTAAGTGATGGTGGGAAACTATATGATCTCATGTTTTTCTAGTTATGTATCTCTATGAGGTTTTTATTTTATCCATTGGGAAAGAGTCTTGATCGGATATAGAGATCCATTGTTTGATAAAATGACCAAATGATTGTTGATTTATTATCATTTTAATTAATCGATTCCATGAATATGGGGTTATGTGTTTCAGGGGTTCATCATATGTTCAGATGATTTACAGGGTGTTTCAGTTGTTGAAAAGGAAATTGAGAAAACAAATATTCGGTAATTCATTTATGCTTCATTCAAAGCGATTATATGACATCTAATTGTTCATGGTTTTTATTAAAGTACATCATTGGTGATTATTTTTTAGAGAATTCCATTATGAACATTTACAGGCCATGTAATCAATTAAATAATGAATGCAATCATTCCTTGAAGTCCTTTGTTAGAAATTGGATTCTGAACTACATTGTGTCTACCAATTTGTGGATATAACCATTATTATAATTGAACAAGAAAACATATTAATGTATTTTTAGCATGATCTAGCACTTTGGGTTATTTATTGTTATATAATCTTTAAATTGGGGCATATTTCTTAAAAATTAATTTTTTATAAAATTTTAATTACTATTCAACTGGCATATGAATGATGAATTTTATTTCAATTAATTAATCATTGGGAATTTTATTGTGATATTGTGATATCAATGCTATATGAAAGGGATTGTGATCCATCATTTAATTTTTATATGTTGTGATCATCCTTGGATCCTTCACAATTATGTGTTTTTATGATGATATTGATGGGGCACAGCTTATTCCCATGCTATATTTCTTATAGAGGGAACACTATTACCAGTCCCACTCTATAAATGTTATAGAGATTTGATCTAAAATAATGTAATGGTAATAGTTCATTGACTTAGATTGTTAGTTGGGAATATATAATGGTTATATGGCAGTGGTTGTAATGGTTGTATGACATGGTTAGAGAAGTTTTAGTTTGTTTTCACGTAGGGTTATTTTATCTTTGTAATATGTTTTCGGTTGTCATGTTCATAATAAATGCATAGAGATATTATGGAATGGCACCGAAGAAGGTTATTTTACCTTGGTGATTTTGTTGTGTTTGAAATTTCCATAAGATATAATCAGATATATTCAAGGACCCAGAGAAAGATGGTTGGTGGTTAATTTTATTAATTGTAAAATTAATTAATATAAATTTTTAACTCTTCATTGAATACAATTATTATAATACTATTTTAGTTCTTACATGGTTGTTTGGACCTATGAGGTTATACTCACAACTTATTGGGTCGTCATTTGATACCTGATCAGATTCTGGGGATGCAATTTTGGACAAGGGAAAAGGATCTTACAGTTGATTTCTAGTTTGATGACTGCTTGGAGTTTAGAGATGGGAATGAAGTGGGGTTTATGACCCATGACATGAGTCTTTTATTTCAGCCTGCAAGGGTTTTTTATAATTTTTCTAATATGAAATTTCTTTACATTCCATTACATCATTACAATATTCATATTTATTTATTGTACTATTTAGTTGAATTTTTTTCGATGTATTCGAATATATATTGATATTGATTAATTATAATATTTTATGATTTTTTATACTTCTACGAAACTTCATACTATGTTGTAAAGCCTCCCAACTATATTATTCACTTCCAAATGCTAGTTGTTATCTTATAACATACAAGGAGGAATTTATGAGGTCCCTTAACCAACCCTTAATTTCTAGGTGTGAGAGTTCCAAATTGCGGGACGTTATAATGTGGTATCAAAGGAGAATGTTTTATTTTATTATTTATAATAGTTCAGGAATGGGGGAAACTATATGTTAATGTGTCAAGACTAGGTAATGAGATTGTACATGGGAGTATCTAATGCATGTAATGGGGAAATCTAAGTACCCATTAATGAGATTTATGTTTTGGTTCTTTTCTTCTTACGATTTATGTTATTTCACTTTGGTTGATTCACATGTTTTGTGAGGTTATTGTTTTTTTATGTAATTGTTTGTTGTTATTTTATCTCATGGCCCAGTATGGATTGAGATAAGAATACATGCATCATTATAAAAATATAAGGAAATATTGATAGAATTGTTCATAATAGGGGTATGTATATTTTTCATGTGGTATATAATTCTATTTTAAACATTGGAATGATAAATCTATTTCATTGGATAAATGAAATGAGATGTCATGTCATGATGAAATACATATAAGTAGCATCTGGAAAGACAAAGAGCTCATGTTTCTCTGTTTTTATCACCTGTTAGGATATCATTATTGAAGTATAATTCTCTACATTGCATGTTTTTATTGTAGAGAAAAAACCTCCTCATCATCTTCGAATTGAGCATTATGTGTGAGGAAATTTGAACAAACCAAATTCATGTGAACATGAACGTTGAGTTGTTCCTAAGGAGAAGATATATTTTCAGCATCATGATTTATTCTTTAGGTTCATGCGATCCATGGAAATAGAGCCTGTTCATACCAATCATTTAATGTATGAGATGAAAATTGAGTTTTAACTTTAGCATTCACTTGTTTATACTATAGATGGTGCTCCCCAAGATTCCAAATTCTATATTAAGTTAGTCTAGAACTTATTTAGTGATCTCGAGACACCCATGAATAGGAGGGTGATATATTATATGTATATTCATCATTAACCTGCCAGGAATTGTTGGTATATTATATAGGAACCTCGGAAGAAGGAAGAGCTATCATGAAACCTCGAGATGATGTTCTTGGTCTGTTTATATCTAGATACATTAAGGGATGAAAAATAATATGATTCAATGCATCATATGCATGACTGTTTGTTAGTGTTGGAAAATGATGGAAATTTTTAAGACCTACAATAAATTGTTCCATCATTGGATGTTGATGATAACTTCAAGGAGATACTTTTATAGGATGGTACTCATTATGAGAGTAGGTAATAAGTGTTTTTTTGTTTAAATTTCATTAGTGATGTGATGAATCAAGCACTCATTATTGAACCGAATCTAAAATATGCCCTGACAAGGGGCGATGCTATTTCAGTAGGGATATTATGGAGTAACTCATAGAGATCTAGTAAGTGTCATTTTGGACATTTCCCCCAATGTATTAGTGGTTAGAGAACTCATCATAATGGATAACTATCTCATGATCATGATCTATTTTAGTGCTATCAGTATGGAATGTTTGTCCACAGTACCCACAATGTCATTACTCTATAGTGATGTTTCATATCTATGGTAAAATGGTCTATATTAAGAGGTCATGTGAAAACCATATACAACAGACCAGTGACATAATACTAGGACATGCACCAAAATTTGGAATGTGTTCAGATACCCTTCAGTAGGCTGGTGGATGGAGTTTCACATGCTCTTTATGCCGATGAAGGTGACATGGTACCCCAGTTCAGGAGAAAAAATACTAATAAAGGGATATAGCTTAGGATAGTTATAACATAACCCATTATGGAAGAGAAATTCATTTTCATGTTATGTAGACTACTCTGGGTAATATGAATGTTGGACTGTCTATTGTCATAGGTACAATTCTTAAATCATCTACCATGTATTGTGTTTTTTATATAGGAGCATAAAATTATTTTTTTCTACTCTTATTGAAAATGTATTAGGATTGGAATTGAAAATAATATATTTTTTAACCATTTACAGAACATTGTGAGTGTGGTTACTTAATATCAAGTAGTACAAGACATGTTATATAGATATTGGTGGTTACCATTTTTTGTGGTAACCATTCATGCTAGAAATGACAATCCATGACTTGGTTCTTGGTATATATTGGTTATCTCTTTAATAGGTTCATAATGACTGTTATATAAGGAGATATACCATCCTATCATCATATGTAAGTAGACATTATCTCCTAGGTGATTCATATCATTATACTAGTCGTGTGGTACCAATTCAATTCATATTATATTTTCTCATGGCTCAGATCCCCATTCATGATCTTTAAAATAGTTGAATATAGCATGATTATTTTCCTCCAATTGTATACCATCTTCATTTTTTTACCTAACGAGTCTATGGATTACCACTTGAGCGATATAATAATTTCAATTCCAAGTTGGTATGTAGAGAAAATCCAATTTCTATCCCACTTTACCGAATGACACCATCCGAGCTACGGTAGTTGAATGTTCTGTTTCGAGATCAAGAATATAAAGGCTTCATAAAGATAATTACATATCCTGAGGGTTGTCCAATTATATTCATCCAAAATACTAATGGATCTCTTCTCATATGTGTTTATTATCAAAGGTTATAATAGATGATGTTCAAGAAATGATATCGTCTTCCAAATTTTTTTTTTGATCAGTTGCGGGGTGAAAAAATTAGTATTCACGACTTAAATGAGATTATTTTATAATTAGTTTAGTGTAAGAATATCATACATAATTCAAACATATTTTAGAAGCAGGTGTGGCTTGTATGAATATGTAGTGATGTTGTTTGGGTTGACTAATGTGCATGTGGTTTTTATGGCCTCAATAAATAGGATATTTGATAATTTTCTATATCAGTTAGTAATAGTATTCATCATTGATATTTTAGTGTACTCACATTCAACCAATAATCATTCCAAACATATTGATGTCATCTAGAGTGCAATGAGATAGAATAATCATTACACTAAGCTTAGTAAATGATATTTTTGGATTAATGACAAACACTTATTGGGCTATGTAATCTCAAAATAAATACGGTAATTTGAGCGAAAAAATGTTTTATTTGAAAAATATTGGTCAAATACAAAGAATGACGAAAAAATTTGTAGCTTTCAATGTTTATAAAATTTTTACTGGTGTTCTATCTTGGATATGTCCCATTTGTTAGCAACAATGTTTGAGATGACTAAGAAAGTGGTGATGTTGTTTACTATAATGAATATAATAGATATTTATAAGATCTGAAGGCAATATGAACATAGATACTATCATAACATTATCAATGTTGGGAAAATCATATAACATGAACAGTGACACTTCTAGAGTTGGACTCAGAGTAGTTTTAATGTCATAGGATAATGTGGTTTTTTATGGGTCTAGAAAGCTGGGACCACATGAGAGGAATTATCCAACTCATGGCATGGAGTTAGAAGAAGTGATACATTCTCTATGAGGATGGAGAAACTATCTCATGGGGGAGAGAATTTTGGTATACATGGATCTAACGTGCCTAAAGTGCAATATTTATCACCAAGACTAAAATCTATCAGAGAGGAGGTGGTTTAAGTATCTATAGTATTTTAATGCAAAATCGTCATACACACAAAAAAAGGGAGATTCTATTCTTTAATATTTGAAGAACAATACATAGACATATGTAGTACGGAAGTCTTATGATGAGTTGTAGATAATGGACATGTTTTTATCAATTTATTTGGATGTTTATGAATCTTAGGGGTGAGTAGTTTTGAAATCAACAATAATTATACCTATAATTTTATAAATGATTAAGGATATGAATTTTTCTATTCTCGACGGTTTAGTTATGAGTGAAAAATTATATAGTGTGGAGATTCCATTATGAATGTCTTTAGGTCATTTAAATTATCTTCTTTTTCATGGGAAAAAATGTGTTCTTATAGGCTTGTACAATGAGGTGATGCTGGAGTTTAATGATTCTAGATGGGTAGTGCATGATGGTTTAAAACCGATGTATCGTGATCTCAATATATAGTACAGGTGGTCAGGAATGTAGATTGAGGTTCATGAATTTCAGATAGATACATCACTCCCCATTAAGTGAAATCCGAGTATTATAGGTCATTAGGGATTTGGCAACCTTGACCCATTCTTGAATTGAAATGGGATAATGCCGCAATGGATTTTGTAACATGACTACACTAGTTGGACAATACAAATTATGTTTTACAAGTCATTTTGGATTGACTAAATAAAGTATCCCATATATTAAATATTAGGTAACCCTTCACATCTAATGATCTAGGTAATTTTTATGTGTGTGAGGTGGTTCAGATGCACTATGTTCTGGTGAGAATCATTTCAAATAGAGATCCTCAATTCACATTACGTTTATGTTAGGGTCTTAAAAATCCATGGGATGATGAGTTATTTTATACATAGCTTTATCATCCATATACTAATAGTAAATCTGAGTGGACCCTTCTGGTTCTGTTGGACGTGTTACGACCATTTTTTTGGATTTTTTTGGTTCATGGGAGTATCAAATAGCAGTCACGGAGACTACTTATTATAATATATTCCATTCATAGATCAAAATGGAATATTTTACGTCCTTTTATGGTAGTATATTCCATTTAAATCATTGTTTGATAGAGGCGGGTGAGTCATCAATTATTGGGGGTAGTCTTGTGTCGGAGACATCTCAAAATGTTCAGTTGATCAGATAGTTCATGGTGACCACACGTAGTCGGTATAAATAATTTTCTAACCATCATATATATCATCTATAATATGAGTTTGTTCATCATGTGTTCCTTAGTGTGTCTCTACATTTTTGGTATTGAATTATTGGAAAATATGGAATGCTACTCTCCTAGTTTTTTAGACAGTTTGAAATAGTGGTGAGGGTTAGTCCAATGGCATAATGTTTATTCAATCCAAAATGCTACAATTACATGGATGATGTGTTCCATATATATCAGCTATGAATATATCATCTGAACCCTTCCAATTTTATAGAAATAAAACACATCGAGTTTTGTGCTGACGAGTCCTTTCGTAGGCATCTGATAGTGTTTTTTGATCGTAGTGAGAAATATCCGCATGGTAGTACTATATTGTAGTTTAAAGTGTAGTGATAACATTGGTAAGTTAAAGATGATACCTAGGATAGGAAATCTTATATGAGAACATAATTTCTAGACTTTTTCAGTGATATCTCATAGTGACCTGTGGAAAATCACAAGGATGGGCTATTATTAGGTGGGGAGGTTGTAACATCTTAGGTTTTCTATTGTATATCTCTCAATGTGTTTTCCATTAAATCATACGTTGCCATGTCTGGCGGAGGGATGGAGATCCCAAGTTGGATAAAATAACCTAATGTATGGGGATGTATTCATATGTGATTTAATGGAATTCAAGAATAATGGGTGATGTTTTTCATGGGTTCTTGGTATAATGATAAACATTAAATGGGGTTTGAATTATTTAAATGAAAATTGGGAATAAAAATAAATATTATCACATTTACACATCATGTAATTGTATTAATCATTGTATAAATTTACAAGGGTTTAAATAACATAAATCTGAGGTGAATGGGTTTTTGATGTATTCCATTAAAATATTTACAGGACCTGTAATCACAATACATGACATTTAAATTACCAAAATTCAATTTATAACATGTAATGTAGCTGGTTTTCATTCTAATCCATATCATCTCCTCTCCTTTCAACTATAGGTATTTTTCTAGGTGATTTTGGAGGGCAAAAAACCTTTTAGATGTTCCGTTTGTGGAAGAGATCACTGATAAGTCCTTTCGGTATGGTTTCTTACATCTCTAACTTCTTCTCTAACTATTGAAGGGAAATAATTTGACCAATTTGGTTACATGTTTTTGTCCGGAACAATTTTTATCTAGTATTCTCTTTCAATCATTTTCAACAACTCCCTCATGATTGATTTCCATTAGAAGCATTTTTGGGTGGTCCAATAAATATAGGTTGTATAAATCATATCCCTATGGTTTTTTAATTTCCATATAAATTAAATATTTTGATTTCACCAATGTAGAATGTTCCCACATCAATGATGTAATGAATTGAAATTATTTCATTAAGTCTTTTTTTTCAATTAGCTTTTGAAATGGAATTTTTATACCCATGCGGTGATCTCACCATAATTATAATTGAATTGCTAAACACGTTAACGTATGTTTAGCATTCCATCTAATATAGGGTGATTTCTTGTTATAGAATACCTAAATTGTGTGTCATTTATTATTGATATAATTTTTAATTAATCGAGAATTAAATTTATACTTTTAAATATTTATAATAATCCATTGAGAATTATGATGTGATATTTTGATATCCATGTTTTATGATTGGGATTGTGTTCCATAATGTAATGAATATATATTTGGATTGGCCCAATAAATTTCCCAATTTTATGCTGTAATATAGATATTTAGAAGTATTGGACATGACCCATGCTATAATTCTTATATATATCTGGTTATTCCTAGTCCCGTAATATAATTCTTATAGATCTATGACCTAGAATTTTGTAATTCTTATAGGGATTTGAAGCATATTATTTTTAGTGACTATACAATAGTTATATGGTGGTGGATGGCATGGTCCTAAGACATGTTAGAAAATATTCTCATGTGGTACCAAATATGGTTATTTTACTATGGTTATATGGTTGTGGTTAGCACAGTTGTATGACATTCTCATAGATATTCTATCATGGTACTGAATTATGTTGTTTTTCCATGGTCAAAAGACATGGTCATAGATATTATGGAATTGATAAGAAGTTTATTTATGTATTTTATTAGTTACTAAATTAATTAATACACCTATTTATCAGTCCATTTAATTGACTTTTTATCATACAATTATTTTTAGGCATTGAGGTGTCGACCTATTATTTTATACTCACCCTATTTGGGTCAACATTTGATACAGATTAAGATTTCATAGATGCAGGTTTGGATAATGGAAATTAACCAAAATTTTTATTTCCTAGTTGATTTTGGGTTTGAGTGTTGTGATGGAAGCAATGTAGGGTTCAAGACTCAGTAAATGAGTAATTTATTTTAATATGCCTATTTTTTTATGTATTTTTCTAGCATGAAATATAGTTATATTACATAATGTCATTACATCATTCTTTATTCCTTATTGGATTATTCAGTATTATTTTGTTATCCTCTAACGCTATGGATTTACTTTATTTATTTCCATTATATTATAAATTATTTTTACTTCATTGATGCTTCGTACATAGGGGTATAATCACCCCACTATAATATTCACACCCCCACTACATGTGGTAGAATATTTTTGTATGGGGAGGCACACCTGAAGCCTCATAACCTACCCCTACGGGCTATTTTAGCGACTTCTAAATTGGGTCATGTTATAGAAACCAAATCAATATATATTTAAATGATTATTTACATATCCTGTAATTGACAAAAATATTATGCAAAAAATAGTTCAGGAAACATGAGTGCCTTGAAGCTACTATAGGGATCAATAACGTTGGATTACTAAAATATAGATAAGACTAATTATAAATGAATAAATTGGGATGAACATATTCATATATAAATGGAATAAATTAAAAAATATAATAATATAAATAAATTATTAAATCATAATAACCTAAACTAATCAGATAGGTGTATATGACTACCTTTAAATAGAGATGATGATATATTCAAATAGATTGTTGTTGAAACTCAATTTTCATATATGAATGAAAATACCATTTTACGAGATATACATATCATCCAAATAATATTCTACATGATTCAAAATAGTTATTTTGTATCCTCAATGATCATTTTTTCATGATTTTGGATCGATACAAGATATGTGTAAAACATTCGTAGACATTAAAAAATTTGTTTATGTTAATGAAATACAAATATTATTTTCCCATTGTAAACTGAATCAATGATACCTTTTTTTAAATAGAATTATCAGCATACCCTCATTAATCACCTATAGGGTTCTTTATAACCTCATTAAGATTCTAAAACACTGGTTATAATGGTTTCATGGCTTTCATTTGATCAATTATTAGATGGATTTTATGGATCATTAAATTTTATGATCGAAACAATATTTATGAAGAAATTATACATAGTTATTTGATATAAGTTACATTTTTTAAGAGATTATGATGATCTGGTATAGTTGTTAATTATGATATATAGTGAATAATATAGGAATATTGATTAAAAATTATAAATAGTTCAAAGGTAATGACATTACATTTTAGATATTCATATACAAATATAACCTTGTGGTGGTAATCTTAGAGGTGGTAAAAATAATTTTATTCTATTATATTATTATGATTTTGTAGTTTTTCCTCCTATACAATAGCCATTTACAATTTCAATATTACCCAGGTGGCATTTTAATTGCATGTGAGGCATATCATATGGTTGTTTCAACAACTAATCCTAAATAGTTCCTGAAAACATTAAATCAATAAATCATTATACATTCATTCATGGGTATAATCAATGACCATGTTTTTATTATGATCATTAATCTTATGCGGTATCTTCAAATAACAATGATACTTACATATAAAATACTCAGGAAATTAAATCTAACATTAATCATTTTAAAGCATGTTTAAACTTACATGTGACTTGTACACTTGGGTTATTTATATATAAGGAATGAAATCCGTGGTAGTAAATGTCACATGAGGTATATGTTAGGGTTTTAATATTAATGGACCCATATACTTCAGGTATATTAACATGATCATCCATATCACTAAATTTATTTACATATATTATGTATAGATTCATTTTAAACACAAAAATTCATTTTTGGAATTAATGATAATATGAAACACATGAGATTCATGTAAAATAAGATAATATTTAATTATAATGAAACAATATTATAATTCAAATTATAATATTTATTATCATGAAATTTGTTAATTTATATGTTGAATATGACTTTTGATAATGTTATATTAAAATATACAGAGATTTATTTTATACATTTTCCTAAATAAACAATTTTTTATAAAAAATTAATTATATATATATATAATATTCAAATAATTATTATATTTTTTTAAAAAATATTTAACTTAGATAAATTGATTTTAAATTCTATTAAAATGATGATATAATAATTTTTTTGAATATATATCTTTCATATAATTATTTTTAGTTGCATAATGTATTTATAAATTAAAATTATATTTATAAATGAATTATTTTTATAAAAAGTATTGAATATTTCGTCAATGAAATAAATTTACCTTCATATAATGGTTATTACATTGTAATGTGTTCGAATAAATTTATCTCTCTATTGAAAAATTGAATTTCTAAAAAATGATTCATTGAATTTTACTATTTTATTTAGAAAATAATTTAAACCAAATAACTGAATTGAAGGTGATAAACTGGTTCCCAAATATTAAATCAGAATTAAAAAATTTGATAAGTATTTCATGTTCATTTTTTGTTCCTATTTAATATTACCCAAGGTTAAAAATCATATATATAGTTATGGATAAAGTTTTTCATAAAGGTGTTATAGAAAAATATATAAGTGATAACATGAAATTAGAACATGTAAAAAATTGTATTTGATAATCATATTTTGATATTATCCCTCTAATCAGAAAAAGTTTCCTATTTTTAAGCCACATGACTTCAATAACACATATAATATATAAATATATTTCAAGTATTCACAGGATTTCCACCCACATGACATATAAAAGAGAACTACCACTCTATTTGTATTCACAAAACAATTTCTGATATAATAGAGAATATCAAAATAAATACCTTCTTATATTAATTTATAATATTCTAATGGTTTTTTATTCCACCTTGAATATCTTATGACATCTAAAGGTGAAATTCAATTAAGGTCTCTCAAAGAAGAGGTAATTCTTTTATTCATCACATTAAATTATTATTTTTTACTAATCATGATAATCACTTGTTGTATCCATAATAAAATAATTATATATATTTTATAAAATTTTTCAAATGATATTTTTCTTATGTAAGAAACATTACACATCCCATTTTAATCAAATTGGAAACTAACAAAAAATGTGTGCATGCATGCGGAATACCACCCCCAATATGTGAGGTATTGTGTTTCTTATAACCACCATTTATAGTTTTATATTATGATAAATATAATATTTTTATTTTTATTTATGATTTATTTTGTATTTTTTGATGATATTACTACCATCATACTCTTATAACGAGAGGGAAATTAAACCGACTGTTGTGTACATGTAATAATTATTGTCACAATGTATCCATGTGGTTTATTTTTCATTCCCTCATACCAGGGATGTATATAATGATTTATTTAACAATTATATATTATTATTATTATATTAATCTTATTATATTGTTAAAAATATTTCTTTCCCTTCATTGTTGTTTACCATTAGAATGTGGGAATCATGTCCTTGTGTGTATATAGATTATCATCTCCAATAAAAGGTTATTCAATTATTAAATTAAAACCATTAAGTTATGGTGAAAAAATTTTTATAATGGATAAATTGTGTATTTAAATAATAATTAATATTATTTAAATTATGAAACCACGACCAATATATATTAATTGAATATTAAAATTGGAAATTTGCATGGAAAATGGAATAGTTTACACCCGAAATGAGGATATAATTGATAAATTGTTAATTAACGAGTGTTGAGATGTTATATAGGAATAAAGTAGGGTATTGTATGCATTATTATGAATCTATTATGAGTTAGTAACAATTATAAAATAATTATATAGGACTATAGTTCTAATAAATCAATGCAGATATCGAATATAATAAACTTACATTACAATGCCATTTTATTTTTATATTATTTGAGTACAGATTTCATTTAATAAAATTATATAAATTTTTAATCCTATACACATTATTTTATCATCATTTCATTTTATTTTTTGGGTTTTTATATTCTAATTCACCTCTTATTGGATCAATAATATATAAGTAAGTTAAATTTAACAGATACAGACCTCAACTCTTATTTTTAGTCAATAGTCGTTTACCTTCATATCCATAATCATAATATCGAATTTATAATTCTCATATTAACATAACAATGATTATTTAAATCAATTTTTAAATTATTTTTCCTATTTTCACCAATATTTTAAATGGAATCATCAAATTAATTTTATAAATGGTCATTTTCTTAATTTACATTCAAATGATTGAATGAAATTGGTTTCTAATGTATATTCTGTCAATTACTTTTCCTACCTCTGTTTTTTACCCTATTGACATATCTATTCATGAATATAAGATTTAAATTTACCAAATTTCATATAATGCATAATTTAAATAGAAAATATATTATTTTCTTAAAGGATGTTAATTAATTTTTAATCTCATTAATAACCCTGTTATCACACAATATTACATAGAATTCATTTTTAAAATTTTACCTGTATTTTCATTTGTATTTATATAAATAATTGTTTCATAAAATCTTTAATTATGATGAATTATTAATATTATATTGTAATTAATTAATTTATGGTTTTTTGGATGTTAATATTCTCACGATGACACTACCTACCACTCTCTAACAATTCATTGAAAATTATTTTCTTATTAGTGTAATTATTTTAAAAACATATATTTATACTATATTATCTGAAATACATTAATTTTGTCTTAACTATGTAATATTTCTATACACTTTATTAGTTTGAGGAATGTTTTGATGAAAATTATTTCATTGGTAGGGGATGTATGCCATATTTTCTACTTCAATATAGTTATTTTTTTATTTATAAGATATTATTAAAAAGCGTATTATTAATTATTCAATATATATTTAAGGAATTGGACATGAAAATAAATCATGGGGCTCAATTGTAGATATCCTCTTCAAAAATTAACTTCTTTAATGAAGAAATACAAAAATAATTTCATAGTAAATGGGTATTTAATTTACACAAACCAATTTACTAATAATGACTTGGTTGAGGTGTTGATTATAAAATTCAATAAATAATTAACAAATCTTGGATGGTATGATAATGAATATACCAAACTACACATATCATATATTGAGAATTATATTTCCCCTTCAATTTGTTTATAATATTTATATAAAGAATATATGTAATTTCAAAAAATGTTTTGGACTTAATGACATGTGTTTGGATTATACAATCATCTATATTGACTATTCATTATTTACTAATGATAGATTCCAATGTATATAACCCTAAATAGAATCTAATCTCGCCCTTTAATTTTTTCCATTCAATATGATAGAATGAAAGATTTATTAAATGATTTCAAAGATGTAATAATGTTTCTTATAATAGGTTTTATAATTTTCGATTTAATTTGGAAATAATATATTTATCATGTCTTCCAAGACTATCAAATGTATCAACTATTCATGGTGATATAACTTATATCATGATCTAATGTGAAAAACTAAAAATTTCATTATTGTAGATTGATTTAGGGTTGAAACTATTTGTATCAAATGTTGTTTAATAGTACCCATGGTTAATATATATTAGAAGAACGTTTATAGAATGATCATTATGTTAAAACCCAATAATTATTAATTACTTTTAGGTTTTTTATGATGTGGATGAATATTAGTCATGTTTTGAACAAATTATTTTTGTTTTTTAATTAGATATTAAACTTAATATATCAATGGGAAATCACATCAACAACCATATTCAATGTATAGATTTCCCTGATGATCTATAAAATATAGATGGTGTTGCATCTCATTAGATCATAGTTATATTTGTGATGATGAATCATTATATGATGAATAATAGTGTTATTTTATGGATACATATTGATCTACTACATGATTTTCCAATTTTGGGTCAAATCATCTATCAAAAGCCTCTACCATTTAGAGGAACTAATAATACATTCATAGATTAATAACGGAGCAATTCACATGAAATGACATTTCATGCCATTTGAAGTAATAAATGGGGAATTATTATTATGATTTTTTGTAATCTAAAATGATATATAAATTAATGGTTGTCATTGATATTGAATATTGTATATAAAGTTGATTCTAGGAAAAATAAATGGAGTAATCTTAAAATGACATCTCATGAAAAATAATATCCTCATGGTAGATGAGAGGAAATAGATACGACGTGCCATATGTTTTTGATGAATTAATATGAACATGTTTATGATTGTGATGTTAAAATTATAAGAATATACCTGAATGTTTTAGGCTACACACATTATCTGATATCATGGTGGACGATTTCATTGAATGGAGAAAACCATGACACTATATGGAAATGTTTTCTATAGAGATTTCATCATATGATGGTACAATATCAGGTTGCAAAAAATATATAAATAATTAAATAGATTTAATATCATAATGTGGCATCGATAAAATAAAAGAGGGTCTAATCCCCCTGATATATGAACTGTTTCAGACCAGATGATGGGTAAATTGGATTTCTAATAAATGATTAATATGTAATTAAGCTCTAAAAAACATGAATATTGAGAATATGAATATATATAATATTTAGATAAATGATTTATCTAGTTAATGAATGATATGGATGAAATAAACCCACCAGTATCTACTGATTTTGTGGTAATGTGATGGGTTTGTATTAAAATCAATGTCTAGATCATCAACAGAAGGACTGATATAATATGTCAATGGGAGAAGGAAAAATTTATGATATTAGAACTAGTGTTGTTGATGAAGCTAAATATTTGATAGTAGGTACATTTATTTTAAACTCAATGATATTTAATTATTTATTTGATTATATATATTCATACTATTTTATATTGTCTATATATTCCAAGAATAATTCAGCATTCCCTATAAAACTATTAAAAAATTCATTAATAAAAACTCAATGTGGTAATGTGACAACATCATTGATATTTTAGTATTTTCCCATTATGATGAATATAAATACTTTATTTTAATAAATCGATATTATACTATTGATTATTTTTTATATAATTGATTATATAGATTTACATTCAAAATTATACTGAAAAAACAATTATTTATAAAATAATGAGAGTATGATTATTGATGAATATGTGAAATACATTAACATTATATGGGAAACATATTCATCTATGTTGCTTATATATCCACCACCATTGTATATCATTAATGAAACACTTATTGATGAAGATAATGCAAATAATATTAATGGGAAATTTATCCTTATAATAATGACATTTCCCATTTTGGATGAATACATTGAATTTTTCCTAATTATATTCTTATACATCCTCCTAAAGCATGATTTTTATTAATTTATTAACCTCATATTTCATGAAATGTGTATATTTATGAATCCCTTTAAGATAATAAAATTAAAAGCTTTTAATATAAAGTTTTAACTGTATGACTTATTTGAAAGGATATTAATATGCTCGGTCGTTTCACCATGGGATGAATCTATACTTATTATTAATATCATATATTATTCTATGATGATATGCATTTATTATAGGGATTTTAGTACTATTACGATAATGAAGGGTTTTTATCTATGCCAAAATGTATAAATTTTCAATGGACTTCGATGATATTAAAATTTTAAATGATTTTTCTTCATTCAAAGTATCAATAAATGTGGGATAAAAAAATTTAGAGATTAAATTTTAAAAAAATTAGTTATATGACTAATTTAATATAATTATTATTTTATTGAAAAATACATCTTTTAATTTTGTAAATCTAATAAAAAGTTGTCCACGCATTGTCTAAAACATTTATTTTTCTTATTTATTAATGAAATCATGATATAATATAATATATTTTATGAGAATAATAACTTATTATAAATCCTTAATAATACTGTTATACAAATGTATCCATTTGTTGAATTTACCTGGTAAATATTATTGAACAAAATTATTTATTTTCATACTAATATTGTCTCTATGGTGGTAATATTAGTTGATCATTCAATGAAAAAGGATGTGATGAAATTACAAATGCATTTGAATATAATCAAGTAATTTATATTAATCATATACATAGGTTTATATAAATGATTGTTATTCAACATTTTTATTAATTATATAACCCATTAACCAATTTAATAGGAATTTAAATAAGTTTTTGAATAATTTAAAAGCATATTTATCCAGTACCCAATATTACTTTTCAATCTAGAAATGTCATATTTTTATATATAGTGATGCATCTGTGATGGGACTTGAATGTTTCATTTGTTTTAAAATAGTGTTTTTTCTATGAATAAATAGACATAGGGATCCATTTATAGAATAATATATCACATTATATTGGGTAGGTAGATTTAATCATCATATAGTATATATAGAAGCATTATCAATGTTTTAAAAGTATTGAAATATATAAGGATCAACAAATATGGAAATTAATCAAATCGTATAATGATAAAATCATTTGTGAAATGAGATGGCTAGATCAAATCCAGGATTATGATCTGTAAATACTCTACAACCCTTATAAGGAGTCTATGGTCAATGATGTAATGTATTGATTAGGAAATATCATATTGTTTTTTGAAAAAACTATTATTATCAAAAATCCTATAAAAATTGATTTAGTAATGTATCATATAGTAATAAATAATGATTTCGAAACACCACATATGTTGTAAATTATTTATAAAAATTCTTTATTGGTGAAAACAAAATGTTCCATATTCATTATATGATTATTGAAAAGAAAACTATAGTGGTGAATAAAGGTAATCCAGAATCCTTTTTTTAATGAAGATTGAATATTTAAATTTGAATAGTGTTTATGTGTTCATTATAAGTAGGATGAAAAAATTATATGTTAAATCCCAAAGCATGTATTTCTTTATACACATGTATATCACTAGAGTTAATAATGATTTGATAGTATATTTTTTGTGAGAAAAATGAAATGGGGAATGGAATAATAGATATCAAGATTACATGTTTTTCAGAAGTTAATAGATGGTAGAGATCATCCAAAATTTGTTATGAACAATCTACCAATTATTATTAGTTAATGGGATTATGTTAATATGGATATTTTCTCTTGATTATGAAATACTCATTGAATTAATGTTTTTATATGGGATATTGCAGATGGCCTTACAATTTCGGCACATTTTTTATCTTCATGGAATATTATACAAAATGAGTCAATCTCGTGGATCTCTATTAATTATGTTCTAACACTTAGTGGAGAACCTATTTTTATATTATTTTATCTTGATATTTTGTTTATATAAAATTTCACGAATATTCATCCAAAGGATCTCAACACTATGAAACTTCTAAAATCCTAATATCATCCACCAATTAAAGGGAAGTTTGAAATGGGTATTCTAATATAATAATTTATATTGAGGTCATACAAACATTAATATAAATATATATGGGTTAACTATTATTCATAGATAGAATATATATATAATAGTTGTTTACATTTAATCATTCAAATATCACTAAAATAAGCATTTTATTGAAATAGGTTTTGAGGATGAACATTTTGAAAAGATATAAGTGAAATGAATCATATATGCCCATATATCATTTAATAAGAATGAATGAATGGGTAAATGATTAAAAAATATTAAGATAGGTCAAGGTAGAAAAAATATATTTGACAATAATTTATTTAAGTTTTTTTACATTCAAGGTGGAGAACATGTTTTCCTGAAGGTATCTTTATTGATGAGTGTTATAAGATTTGATAAGAAATTGTAACTATGTAATAGTAACAGAGGTCATTTTATATGTTTCATAATAAACAGCTCCATTTTTTATTATTAAATAAAAACATGCATATCAAATGTTCATGAACTGTTCCATAGTTCCTTACTAAGTAAAAACATGCAATGCAAAACACGTTTGTTCACCAAAATGTTAGTAGAAATAGAACCTAATTTCTCTAAAATGAAGAGATTGTTATGGTTTTCATGAATAGAGAACAAGTGATATAAAATTGGATAACTTTATTGGGGAATGAAATTTGGATACATAAAAATATAGAAGAGTTTATATGGGAAGCTAAGAATGTAAGGAAGATAAATAAGATATAATTTATTCATTATACGATATAAAAGAATACATTAGGGAATAATTTTTTTAAGGTGGGTAGAATTGGATAACCGAGAATTAATTATAGAAGTTGAACATTTAATTATTATGAAGCTATATAATTGTTATAATTAAAAGATTTCATATTTTGAAATGGATAATTCAATAGGATAACTATCACTTTTTAACTCATTGTGATAAAATAATCCCGGAATGAAAATTTGAAATATTACCATAGAAATGAATTTTCTATGAATGAATAAAAATATGTTAATTAAATAACTTCTTATATTAATTATAATGTTTAATAATATTTATAGTTTTCCACACACCCACAATTAATAAATTGTGTTGTTGTGTAAGTAATAATAGGGAAATGAAATATTTGTGAAAGTATTAATTGTTCCATTTAAAAGAAAATATGTAATCAATATTATTTTATTTTCTATTACTGGTATTTAATGTTTATAGTTTTTAAATTGTTAATGGTAGAAATATTGTGAGATAAGTAGTAGTAATAATAATAATATATTATTGTTTTTTTGTTTTCATTTGGGAAAAGAGAATGTGTTAAATATATATTTATATATATGTCCACACATGTGCAGGTTTAAATATATATATATATATATTGTTTAGATATATATAATATCAGTATAAATATGTGGTATATATATATATATTTTTTGGGAGGATATACGCATATATATATATAAGTATTATTTTTAAAAAATATACTTATTTGTATTTAAATACAATTAATATAATATAATAAAAATGATAAAAAACGTATAACAGGGAACAATGAGAAGGGCTACAAGGAAAAAAATAGGGAATTTAATGTGAAGTTGTGTAATCCCTTAAGAGATAGAAGAGTATATTAATTTTGGGCTGAGAAAAATATATATATATTAAAATATTGGTGGAAATGAGGAGACTTAGAAGTATTTTTCACATATATCCCATTTTTTCCAAATATTTTACATCACTCCAAATTCTCACACACTCTCCTAAATTATTATATTTTATTTTATTTTAATAATTTATTCCAATATTCAATAATCGATATATCCAAAAATATTGATCGGATTGAAGTGCAGTCAGTGTCATAAGAATTTTCATGGCAAGGAGAATATTAAAGAAATTTTCATTTTCAAAAAGAACGATTTTTCTATGGTCCTGTTAATCTAAGACTTCATCCAACATATTCATTCATCGTTCCATCTATGGAATAAAGTCATTATAATTTTTAACATATAATACATAGGTTATTTTCATGATCTTTGGTGTGTGTGTATAGCCGTAGAATTCCCTTACCATATACCCTTTAAATTTTTGAATGTTTTAGGTGTATCCTTGGAAAATTTCATTATTCATTAACAAATGAAAATTTTAAATTTTCAATATACATTGTAACAAACAATTTTATGATTTTATAATAAAGCCCCTCAGGTAAGGTGCATTCTCTTCTAAACCCATAAGTATTGATTAATGATGTAAATCTTTCTTTGGATTAATTCATTGGATAATAAAATCTTTTATTTTCCCAACAATATAACGAATACTGAAGGGGTTCAATTAAATAAAATGGAATGTGCATGATGGATTTCATTCTTCAAATTTTTAAATGTCAAGTCTCAACTTTTTTAGCTTGTTATAGATTGCATTTTTCTGTGACATTTTAAATATACTATATTAAATGGAAATTATTAGAGTGGTAGGACCAAACCTCTAGTTATAATTAAAAAATATATTTTTTCTAAAATGTTTCAAATATATATTTTGAATATATTCAATGAAATTGTTTATGGTGGTTGAAATCTTTGAAAGGAATTATTTCAGTTGGTCCAAACAAAGTCCCTTTTGATCAAATATAATTATTAATATTAATTGTTATACGTAAGATCGCTTCCCCGGGATGCGTTCATGAAATACAAATTGAATAATTATAATTATATAATAATTGTTCATTTTAGACCACCCCTTGGATCCCCTTGGGTGTATAGGCATGGAGACTCACACATGCGGCCACCCTATTAGTGTGTTAGGCTTTGATATTTTTACAAATTGTTCTATTTTGAATTAAATCTATCAACCCAAATATTAATCAATAGAAACTACTTTCATATAATTATGTCATATAATCCCACAAAATAATAACCCAGTGAAAAAAATATACTATTAGGGAATTAAACATAATATTTTCACTTACGTGAATTGAATTTGGAAATTTTGAATACACGGTTGTGATCAGTATGATATTTAGAGTCTGATAATAAAATCCTATTTTTTTTGGGAATTGTATCTAGCCCATATGAATAGTAATTTTACCCTTATGAATAGAACTATACCCTAATGAATAGTAAATTGGCTTGGTAAATAGTAACCTTACCAATGAAAGTATAAAATTTATCCATCTAATAAGTGAGAACATGATAGTGTTTGTTTTTTTATAAGTCATAAATATTTATTTAACATTTTTGGAATAATTTAATAATTAAAAATGAATGTTAATTTTAAAAAAATTATTCATAAAATATTAACTGGATGTATTAATATTATAGGAAATTTAATGAGACCTTAGTTAATTTTCCAATGTATTATAAAGTATGTTATAATATTAGAAGATGTATTTTTCCTGAAAATGTTAAGTTTATTTAAAAATTAAATTTAAAATATTTAGAAAATTATTTTCATAAAATATAGTTTATTTTCAGATTCTATACATTAATAAATGGTTTGGGGGATGTTTTGAAATTTTTCAGAAATATTTGGATTTTTTGCGAAATAGTAAAATACGATAATTTACTATAAGTACCAGATCATGTATTTTTGTGTCATTCATGAGTCATGGATGTTGTAAATGACATTTGGTAAGAAATAACATCAAATTGATACAATTATTGTTCATGGAATCATAACTATTTCTTTTCTTATGGAAAAATAAAAAACTAAAGATTAAAATATTAAGGAAACCCTCCTCCCCTCCATTATAAAAACCACCCTCTCTTTTCTCTTCTCCTCACTTCTATAAAGGCTTGTTGGTTGCCTAAATTATTTTAAAATAACTACCCAAACTCCTCCCTCACGTCTATCATCCCTTTATTTCTTCAATATACAAAATTTTCTCCCCCTAAGAGGATTTCAGGGAAGATTAATTTCAGTGATCAATTCATCTTTTCAATAAATTTACTTTCGTTCAAAGTTCAATTATTTTATTTTTTATCCTTCTCTCAGCACATCCAAATGTTATGAAAACTATAGTACCTTATATGTAATAAAATATTTTAATTATAATGTAATAATTTATTATATTCACTCATTTACCCTTATTTTATATGAGTAGTAAAAATACCATCTAAGTTGTGTTGATACCACATTTAAGGATGATTAGTTTTCAATTTAAATTCTCAACTGCAATTCTGGAAATAAAACCATTATTATGGTCGAACCAGAATAAAATATATTTTTTATTTATCATATATGGTTCTAGAGTCTATTTTTACTCATGGTTTTTATAAAACAAAATGTGTTCATTTTTGTAAAAAACAACCAATTAACCCAAAAGGTTATCACTAACGTTTTATGTAATGATTTATCTTGAATCCATGTAAAAAAAATTAAATTTGCAACCCTGTAAAATTATGGATGTTTAGTAATTAAATATAACTCCAATTATATACATCCATCCTCATTTTACATGATTATCCATTCATGCATATAAGTAAGCTGATCATGAAGAAAATAAATGTGGACAATGAAATTGAACCCCACAACCAATCAAAAAGGTTATAAATGAACTCCAAAAGGTTATAAAAAATCAATTAAATGTCAAATATGATTTTGAGTTATTAATTAATGAACCTAATTTTCCGATTCAGTTAATTTATGTCATGTGTGAAACACCATTGTAGTTGAGGTAAGGGATTCTACCCAAACCTCCATTATTCCTTCGGGTTGTTCTTACTCTCTATTTACCTGAATGAAACCTATATCCTAATTATTTAAATCATCTAATTTCAATCTACATATCCAAACTCATTCAACAACATATACTAATAAATCTCTTTCTGGGATATACATGGTATTATGTGATTCCCTCCTCAATACCTCTTGATAAGAAAAAAAAATTAGCGAACTTCCCAAATTTTTCACCCAATTTCTAGTAAAGTCAACCATCTTTTTCTAGCGACCATTGATTTTATAAAATCAATATTTCAGTATGAAAATATTTTTTTCCACTTCTATTTTTTATTAAATATTATTCTTTTTTCTATTTTATATAATCTTTTGTATGTTCCTTAAAATCAAACTAAAATTTTTTAGTGCTGAAATTTTTGAAATAATATTTTTATATGTTTTAACATTTTTTGGACATCACATACCATGATATATGAATATGTTCCCTTAGTATTTTCCATGTATGTTCTAATTTTTTCCCTTCATGGACACTTGTATGATACCCCCATTAAATTATTCATATAACTTGATTATGATACAAATTTCTCTCCCCGGGTTCCTTTATGTTTATGTATAAATGATTATATATAGTTCTGTATGTGGAAATAATATTCATAAACATTTTACGATGGGTGTTCCAATATATTTCTCCAATGAATTGGGTAATTTTGATTCTAATAAGACATTATGTGCAAAATTCTTAGATGTTATCCATGACCTATGCTACCATGTGAGAAAGTCATGGTGATTAACCTTGACATGTTATCCTTTAAGTGAAACGATCATTGACTCGTTCTAAATTCATGTTTTATATTTCATCCATGTTACTATTACTCCATGTTTATATGATCTCATGTTATAAATTCTATGGTTTCACATGTTATATTACATTTTATGCCTTTCTATATTATTATGGAATGCATCCAAACCAATGTTCTAAAGCTTTTATTATTATTCTTAATCCCTTACTAGGATTTTAGATCATCCATTTTTTCATGTTATCCTTAGGCCATCCTATGAATATGTATGGGAAAAATGGTTTTTTGGATATCATTATCAAGATTAAATAAAATATTTTTTGTGATGTTTGATCATGTACCTACTCATCTTAGACACTAGAATTTAAAATCATTGTATTTATATTTGATGATAAATTATGATTAAAATCAAGTAATGATTTATGTAAAAGGATGGTGTATCTATAGTTGGTATTAGTGGATTTTATAGTTATTTTTAGAGATTTTTAATAAATCACATTAGTAAGAACATTAAGGATAAGGCTAGGTATAAGAAAACATCCCTAAATTTTGGTAAGTATATATTTAGTGTTTTTTGATGAAAATAAATTCATATTTGGATAGAAATATGTAGAGGTGGCATTGGTACAAATGTATCTAGGTGTAAAACCCAAAAACGATGCTTTTAGGTAAACTCGACTGAGAACTGGTGCATGACCATAGGCCTTACCTCACTCATGGTTTGACATTACCAGGGGATATGCATTAGAAAATTATTGAACTTGGTGAAATCCATTATTAATTGAATAAAAAATAAGAATATATGTTATGAAATTGATCAACGATAACCAAGATTTAAACCTATGTAATCACAAGGAAGGATATACATATCATTTAAAAGTTTTTCCTTTTATGTTCAATGTCTTATTTTTTTTGATTAATATCTAAGTATTCAAGCCCTTTAATTGTATATTACATTTAATAATTAATGATAGGAAATATAAGAACTCTTGACAATAATTAATATGATTGTAATTAGGAAAATTTCTGTTATGATATGCTTAATATTATGTGTAAGGGTGCTCAAAACATCATGATAGTACTTTCACAGCAGGATCATGTTATGAATAATAACATGAATCATGTGGAATGATCTCCTCTCCATGTAAAATTTTCTTCCATTGAATACTTCATGTGAAAAATACCTCCCTTGTTTAGTGGATTTTCTTGTCCCCTCCCCATGGAACAATAGAATAACTCCATTGAAAAGATATTAGATGTACTTTAGTGTATAAAATAAGTGAAAGTAGTACTTTTCATCTATCATTTAAATTTGGAAGCTAATAAATAGTTGAAACGGATTCCACAGATTGGGAGGAAATCTAGTAATTTTATTCAATGAATATTTTCTTCAAACCCTCCATCTTATGATGTAATGAGTGTTCTTTGATCTCAAGCAAAAGTAATATGAGTCAACTAGGTCATAGTATTAAAATGTCAAAATGTTTTCAAGATACGTCTCTTCCTTTTTCCTGAACACTGAAAGAAAGTTTGGTCAATTATTTAGTGGACTAAAGCCACGTTTATGAAAAGTGTTAATTATTCATTACTTCTATGGTTATGAAGAGAATGTCTAATGTGATCTCAAGGATGGAAAGGAGATCCGAGACACCAAGTGGTCTCGTGGGCCTGGTGAAAAAATAACATAAGATGTAGTCTAATATGGGTGTTTCAGAAAATATAACTCATTATGGAAATAAGATCAAACATCCCACATGTCAAAATTGTATGGAGAAGTATCTTGGGAACCTTCTAAAGTGAACCAAGAAATTTCTACAAATGTGGAAATATGTGACATCAAGAAAATAACTTCCAAAGGTATATGAATAATTCCACTAATGTGGAATAATAAATTATGGTTTATATATAGTCATCAAGTACCTCAATGTTACAACTATAAGGAGCATGAGAATTATGTGAAAAAGTTCCCATAGACAAGGGTTGTTAGTGGAAATCGATGATAACCCCCAAGGCAACATGGAGAGGCTTATGTAATCTCTACCACTGAGGTGGAGCTAGATAATGATGTTGTCACATGTACGGTAGTTATTCTATAATGAATAGTTAATGTAATATTTTATTCTTGTTCTACATATTATTTCATAACATTCTGGTTATTGTATAACTATTTAAACACCACATAATAATTTGGAGGTTAAGTTAACTTTGAGAAGAATGAATGTGGAAATTATTACATCTATGGTTTTAACTCCTCCATTGTAAATTTTTATGGTCTGAACATCCCATGAATTCTTTTCATACATTAAATAGTTGTGTTAGATGTTATCTTGGGAATATATTGGTTATCATTATAACAAGACAACATCAATTTTCTGGAAAGGGAGATCACTCTAACATCATGAGGCATCCACCAATTCATCACAAGTGTTAGGTGGAAGATGAATCTTCTTTAGAATAATTTTCTAAATCGTGGATATTACTGCCTTATTAGAAAACACATCTAGCTCAAATTTTTGAGACAATGTAGATGATACAGCTTTCAAATAGACCCATCGTGAGGGATTACCATTATATATTCGCTAAATAGTCTTCCGGTCTTCCTCCTGACTAGTAGTTTGAGTTCTCAATTTAACATATTCATGTATCCCTTCATATATTGTGGAAAACATATGGAATGGACACCATAGAGGTGAGAGAGATAAAGAAGTAGTTACATGAGATTATAGAGAAGGGTATTATACACCTAAGTGCTTCACCATGGGGTGTCCCAATCATTTTCATCAAGAAGTAGGATGCTCCAACATGCCATGACATAGTTAATAGTGAGCTCAATAAAATCACGATAAAGAATATGTATCCTCTGCATCAGATATATGACATGTTTGATTAGTTTTGTGGGGCCAGTTATTTATCTAATGCGGACCTTCAGTAATAATATCACCAATTAGAGGTGATGAAGGATGATATTCCCATGACTTCCTTTAGAATGACGTATGGATGCTATGAGTTCATTGTGAAGCCCTTCAGACCCACTAAATCTCCATAAATTTTCATAGATTAAATATATAGATTTTTTATAGATTATCTTGACAAATTTGTTGTGGTCTATATCAATGATATTATAATATAGTCATAAAGAAAGGAGGAATATATGGTGAATTTGAATATTGTGCTGATGATTTTTTTAAGGGAGAAAATCTATTCAATTTATATTAAATGTTAGTTCTTGATGGAGGATGTATCATTCTAGGGGAATTTAATCAAAAGAAAAAGGATATATGTAGACCCTTCCAAGACAAAGGAAATTAATGAGTGGCCCATGCCAACATCATTAAGAGAGATCCATAGAATCCTATAGGTAGTTAGGTATTACCGATGATTTGTGGAGAAATTTTCACGATTGGTAAAACCAATGTTCAAGATTATATGGAAGGGGTGACATTTTTCTAGACACACGATTGTGGAGAATACATTATGGAGTTGTAAAAATAAGCTTATCACTATGCCATTACTCACACTTTCAACAAGTAGAGATCTATTTTTGTTTTATAGTGATGATTTATATAAGGGCGTAGGTTTTGTACTGATGAAAAATGATAATGTGATACACTATAACTTATGGAATAATGAAATACATTAGGAAAACTATCCTAACAATGATTTGGAGTTGGCGGTAATGATCTTTGTGTTGAAAATCTGGAGGCATTAACTATATGATGATAAGTTTGTGATATATACTAACCACAAGTGTCTCAAATATATATTCAAAAATAATGATCTTAATATGAAAAAATGATGACTGTTAGAGCTAATCAAGGATTATGATTGGTCAATCCATTATCATCCCAATTATGAAAATAAGGTGTCAGATGCACTAAGTTGAAGGATCATGCATCATTATCATTGACTAGAATTGAAAAGGATCCAATCATCTTAGATTTGAAAAGGATGGAAATGGGAATCATTATGGGGGAAATATCATCAATCCTTTCTAAAATGATTTAACAAACATTTCTCATAAGGAATATAAAGGATCCTAAAATAAAATTTGTGGATATTCAAAGAAGGGTGGAAGCTATCAGTAATGGGAAATCCTCCAAGTTCAAGATTGATGAGGAAGTATTTGTGTGATTCAGGCCATGATTATGTGTACCATCTGATCTAAAGATATATATGGGTATTTTGAATGACACACAAAGATCAATATTTTTATTCACATAGCATGCCCAAAGACATATTGCTATATCTGAGAGAAAATTTTGTTGGAAAATATGATGAAGGATATTGTCCAATATACCTCAATGTGCCTAGATTTTCAAAAAGTGAAGTCTAAGAGATATAAGTAAAACGGGATGATGAAAACACTACACATACCAATATATAAGTGGGAGAACATCACCGCGAAAATTTCACATGACTTCCAAGGATATCAATAGAAAACAATGCTATATCGGTCACTCTGAATTGTCTAACAAAGTCCACTCACTTTATTGCAATATGAGATGACTTATTATTTTGTTATCATTCAGGTATATATATATCAAAAACCTATTAAGGCTACATTTAGTGCCAATATATATTGTATTTGATAGAGATATGAGATTCACTTATATATTCTAGATATTTCCCTATCATTCTCTAAGCACTGAACTTAAATTCATTATGACCTATAATCCTCAAACTAATGGCCAGTATGAGAAAACTATTCCAACACTGGAAAAAATGTTGAATGTTTTTTCTATGGTAAACAATGTAGGGTCGGACCAACATCTTCTACTGGGTGAATTCTCTAAAATCAACTATTTCTACTACAACATCTGAATTACATCATATGAATCCCATTATGGAAAAGGGGCAGAACACTAGCATGTTGCGATAAAGTCTATGAGTGTGTGTTATTAGGACCTGTAATGGTCGAAGAAATGGTGGAGAATGTGATAACCATTCACAATGACATCAAATCAACCAAATATTGATAGAATTGATATGCGCAAAATCATCAATATGAACTTGAGTTAAATGGTAGAGACATTGTATTTCTCCACATATCTCAATGGAAGATGGTCAGGAGACTTGGGAAGAAAGGAATGCTAACTCCCCAGGTACATCAACCCCTTATACATTCTTGATCATATTTGATATGTGTCCTATCATTTAGAAACTCCACTTAGCATGTCTAATGTACATGATTTATTCAATGTATTGCTCTTAAAAAATTACATTTCAAATCCTACACGTGTACTATCTTTAGTGGTGGTACAGTTGGAATATTGTTTTTTTACAAGGAGAATCCACTGAAGATCATAGATCATAGAGATGAAGTTATAAGTAATAAAACTACTCACTTGGTCAATGTAATATGGAAAAAATAGTACAAATAGGAAAAATGGGAACTATTTAATGAAATGAAGGAAATTCACATGCACATATTTATGGCTTAGAAATTAAAAGGAATCTTTGAGTGTGAAATTTTGTATGGGGGAACAAATGTAATGACCCAAATTTTAATAAATGGAAATTCCCTATTTATAATTATATCATATAATCACATGAAATCACAACACAAAGAAAGATATAGTACTACATGACCATTAAACACAATATAGTCACTTTTATTATTTTAATTTTAAAAATCTAACATACGTTGTTTCGATCTATAATATGTTTGGAGTACGACAAGGCAAACATATTTTTTTTGATGAATAACAAATTACCCTTATGAATATTAATTTTACCCTTGTGAATATGAATATGAACCTTATAAATATTAAATCGGCCTCATAAATAGTAACATTACCAATTAGATTATAAAATTTATCTATCTTATAAGTGACAATATGATGGTGTTGGTATTTTTAGAATTTATAAATATTTAATTAAAAAATTATGGAATAATTAATAATTAACAAATAAAATTTATTTTCATAAAATTTATTCATAAATTATTTTTTGATATCTTTTGATTATAGTGTAATTTTATGATACCTTAATTAATGTTTCAATGTATTATAAAGATAGATATCATTTTAACAATGTAATTTTCTTGTAAATGATGTTTTTATTTTAAAAATTAATTTCCCAAATTTAGAAAATTATTTTTTAAAAATGGAGTTCATTTTTGTATTATACACATCAGAAAATTATAAGTATGAATATTTGGTATTTTTATATAATATTTGAATTTATGTTGATTATCAAAATATGATTATTAATGATAAGTGTTATAACCAGAATTTTTGCATCTTGCTTGAGTCATAGATTATGTAAATGGCCATTGGTTTGAAATAACCTTCTATTATTTCTATTTTTTTCAATTAATTATCACTATTTCTTTTCAGATGGAGAAATATTAAACTAATGATTTAAATATTAAAAAGATACCCCTCTTCTCCACAATATAAACCACCCAGGCTCCCCTATTTTATCACTCTTATTAAACCTTGTTACATTCCTAAATTTAGATAAAATGTCTCTGAAAACACATCCTCCACTTTTATAATACCTTGGTAGCTTAAAAATAACTAAAAATCTTCCCTTAAGTGGCTCTCAATGAAAATTAATTTAATAGGTAAATTCCTCTTTTCAGTTGTTTTATGTTTATTTCATGTTTCTTTATTTATTTTTATATCCCTACCTCACCTCATCAAATTTTATTACTAATAAATTAACATATATGTACACGAAGCTTTTTTCATAATTAAATAATTTATTACTATATCCCATTTACAATTATTTTGTAATAGTAGTAAAAACACCGTATGAGATGTGTTAATTTACCACATTCATGGATAATAAGATTATAATTTCGATTACCTTCATAAGTTATGGTAATGGACCCATTAATATGGTTAAACCGGACTATAATATATGTATCAGGATTTTTAAAACAAAATTTCTTCGTTGTGATCAAACACAACCAATTAACACAAAAGGTTATCACTAAAGTTTTATATAATGTTTCATATTAAATGTATGTAACCAAATGATATTTACAACCATTTATACTTTTGAATGTAAAATAATAAAATATAAATCCAAATATATGAAACCCTCTTCATTTTACATGATTATTAATTCAGGTATATAAGAAAACCAATCATGAAGCCAACAGACCCGAACAATGAAATTCAACCTCATAACTTGTCAAAATGATAATGAATAAATTACAAATTGTAATAATAAATAAATTACATGTAAAATAGGATCTGGAATTAATAATTATTGAACCTAATTTGATTATTCATGTCATTAATATCAATTAGAGAACACCATCTTACTTAATGTATGTGATTCTCCTCAAACCTCCATTATTCATTTTGGTTATTCTTACTCTCTTATTACCCATATAAAATCCTATATCCTATTTATGTAAAAATTCTAGTTTTTTCCTATATGTCCAAAATCATATATAATGATCCAATAATCATACTCATTCATGGATATACATTATTTTAATTGATTCCCTCCTCAATACATCCCAATAAGAAATCTCGTTTTAAGGGAACTTCATAAATTATTTTACCAAGATCAAGTATAATATACCATCTATTTTAAGGAACCATTGTTTTTATATAATCATTATATTTATTATTAGAAATTTATATCTTAAATAATGGTTTTATATAAAATATTTTTACCTTTTCAATTTTAAATTATTCTTAGTATGTTCCTTCAAACTTCACTAAAAATATTAAATGCTAAAATTTCATTAATATTATTTTTTATGATGTCAATTTTGTTCAACATTTCATACCATGATACATGCCTATTTAAACTTATTAATGACCATTTTTGTTCTAATTACATTCTTCTATCGACATTTTTATGATACTCCCATTAAATTATGCTTTATGACATTATTATGATGCTCATTTCATTCCATGGGTTCCCATAGGATTGTGTATGATTGATTATTTATGGTCATATATGTGAAAATAATAATAATGAACATTTAATGATAGGTTACCCTATATATTTATCTATTATATTTGGTATATATGAGTCTCATGGGACGTTATGTCCAACTATCTTGGTGGTTATCCATGACTTGTGCTACATTGTGCAACGGTCCAATTGGTTAACCTTGACTTGTGCTCCTATTACTGATACATGCCTTAACTCAGGATAAATTCATCATATATATTTCTACAACCATTATAATGATTCCATGTTTATATGATCCCAATTTATATATGTTATGGTTATATATGTTCAATAATGTTTTATGAATTTTTATATCATTATTTCATGCATCCAATCCAATGTGCTAAAACATTATTCTTATGATAAATACCATACTAGGATTTTTTCACATCTCGTTGTTCATGTTATCACAATATTATCATATGATGATGTATGAGCACAATGGATGTATATATCTAATTATGGAAATTAAAAAAAAATTGATGTTTCATTATGTACCTAGTCTTCCAAAACAATTGACTTTATGATACTTAGATTGTAATTTGAGGATTACTTATGCTAAAATCATGTAATGATGTATGTAAAAGTAAAGGGACTCTATATTAAAACATGGATATATGTTTTGTTAATTTTTTTTATTGTTTTCTTAGGCTTTGTGTTTGAATAATTATACATTCAGTGATTTCTTATAATTGAATCATGTTTGCTAATATCGAAAATTAATATATTAATTGAATTATGGTCCGATTGCCAATTAAATAGGTTTGATATAATTATAATGATATCTAGGTACCTGAATTAATTAAATGAATTGATATAACAAATGATAATATTTAATAAATTGATCCATGTGTCTTATGAAGACCAATGAGGTATTTTTAATACTAGAGTTCTGATTTTGTTTTATTTTATTTTGATCTTATGTGAGATCGATGTGATTGATGCCTAATGGTATGATAGTGATTGACTTATATAGTTTTTTGGGATTTAAATCAAGTTTATTGAGGACTCCTGAGGGCTTGGTGCATGTTCTTTTATACTAGATAGGGGGGGATAGTTACCAGATGCCTGGTGAAAGAGTGTATGATTATATGTGATGTATGAGGATGCATTAATTTTGTTTATGATTGTGGGATTATTTCATTATTTCATACAACCTAAGGGATAAAATAATTGGTACTGAATGAGTAGCGGTAGAGTATATTATTATGTAAAATGCTGGAGTGATAGATTCACAGTCACACTATACCAGAGGATAAAATTTTTGTTCATCATATGGGTGATGTTTGGGTTTGACTAAGGGTAGAGGATGTATGTTATGGTATATTCTGAGTGATTCTTCCAGATGTAGGATGATCTACACACATACATAGACATCTGTCATAGGCCGAAGTAGGTGGTATGGGACATGTTTCTTTTTTGGATCCCAACCCATGTTTCTATTATTTAATTTTTTATAACTTTTGATTTACTAATTTAATCACACAACCATTTATTATTAATTTCATGAAATTGTTTGGGATAGAAATATTGGGTTCTCAACTACTGATATGTAAAGAACATTAAATTTTAAGGAAATTTTTTTCTTAATTTCGTTTGAACTTTACGTGTCCGCATTTTCTGATGGTGCCTGATTCTGAGGCCCGGTGTGCCCATAAACAATTTCAGAAGCTTTGTCCGTGTACGCTCAATAAATGTAGGTGTCGGTTTTTCAATCTTTTTAACCGGCGCTCAGAATTGGTATCCAAGGACACCGATGAACTCGCAGCACTGGTATTCTCTTAATGGAACCTTTACCGTAGTTGCGTTTTATTCGGGTTGAGAGTTAATTTTTGGGGAAATTGGGAATAGTTAAATAAAATAGTTGGAACAATTTTATATATATCCATGGAAGTTATTTCATAATAGGGGAAGTTGTTGGTGGCCTCACATCCACCCAACTTACCATGTGTGGATATTTGAGAGGTAGGGCCCACACGAGCCCCAACCTTTCACCTCCCATAACTCATTCAAACACCCTTTAAACACCCATGTTTAATTCATGATAACTCCTCTTATTTATGAGTATACCTTACTCTTCTTATCCCCCTCATAATTTTCTGCCAACACACCCTAATTTATAAATTCAACCTCTTCAATTAATTAATTAATTGATTTTAATTTTGAATTTTTATGTTTCATGTGTTAATAACATAATAGCTTAGGCTTATTATTTTATTTTTGGGGAAATAGTTGTGTTAAGGAGAGTGGGGGAGAGAGATTTTGAGAAGGGAGAATGGTATTCCTCTCCTCAACAAAGAACAATGTTCTTCTCCGACGAAGAACACTCACCTTCAACGGAGAACGACTCGGCGAAGAATGATCCATGTTTCATCAATCTTTTTTCTTCCTCCACATCAAGGGAGGAGAAACCGACGTAGAGAACTCTCCAATGACGAAGGTTCTTTCTCTGATGTTGACAAATCATCATCACTTTATGCATCTATGAAGAACACAACATATTCAAGGTATGGGTTTAATTTGAGTATGTTTATATTCAAATGTTCTTCCCTTTTAAAACAATGAACACGGATCAAATCATTATCAAGTTGATCCGCAAATGTTTTATTTTAAGGGTTGGGAATAGTTATATGTGGTGGAATTGTAGGGTGGTTTGTTACAATTTTATTTGAAAAATATTGTTATTCATTTTACATGAAACCATGATTAACATTGGCCAACTGAAAACGCCTAACGCGGAGGGCGCGAGCCGAACAAACACGGCCTGATGACCCTCCGCAGGTAGTTTTTCTGTGAAAATATTGACGAGCGACGAAGAAACGGGGCCAAAATGGAGATTTAAATCCAATGTAGTGAAGTGCATGACACGAGAAGGTCATGGGCACATACAAAAGCTAAAACAGACCACTGGAGCGATTCCGGTGGCCTGCGGAATCTCGTGGTGGCACGGGACGCTGGGGCGACGACGTTGGCGACCGAAGGTGGAGACCGGTGCAGGCCGGCCGCCTAGGTGTGGTGGCGCCCCAGCGCGCCACTGGAAGAAGTCAGTTGCGGGAATAGTCGCGGTGGCGAATCCCACAGCTGCGCGGGATCCGGGACGGCGGGACAGATCCAGCTGGCACAAGAGGTTCCAATCAACTGGGGGTCACACCCCCCCCCCCCCGCTCCACGCAAACCACGTGGCATGCGGTCTGGGCCACGCCATCCGGGCTGGGACGCACCCTTTCTAGGACGGACCCAGGTCGGGTCAACCCGGTTCGAGCCAACCCAGGGTGGGTTGGGCCGGGTTGGACGGGGCCCAGACCCTCCTTTTTCGGACCAGATTCATTTAAACACCCATAAATTGAGATACGAACATCTGATCGACGCACCGTCTATTACGTAAGATTCATTGGATCGAGATGGTCCTTTTGGTATATTAAAATCAAGGTTTCAGCAATGTTTGGGTATGGCCGGGTTGGTTCGAACCCGAAACCAACCGGGCCCTCAGAGCGGAAATGCTTATAACTTTACGACCAGATATCCGATTAACGTGCCATAAACTATGTCGGATTCCTCTTGATGATCAGGTTCTTTTGGAATACTCTACACAAGATTCAGATGTGATTTGAGTATGGCCGGGTTGGATTGTATCTAAAATCCAATATACCCCTTGGAACAAAAATGCTAATAACTCAGAGATCGGGCGTCCGATTGACGCGCCATCTGTTGCGTTGACACCCCTATGATGAGGCGGTCCCTTGAGATACTTCCATGAGAGGTTATACGACACATGGAAGTATCGACCAATAGCTCGTGGAGTGGACCCTCCCAAATACGAGCGTACGAAGTGCAGAGACCTAGAAGCTGGCTGAGAATTGACAAATGATGATCGATCGACTCGAAGTGATTCATATGGACTTGTGGGGTGCGCTTGGTTGTAGCAGCAGACCCATGAAAGAGGAGTGAGTGGTTGTAGTGGTATACCTGTGGTACTCGACATAAGGAGTACCCCTGTAGGCTATGAGTGTGTGTGCATGGTTGTAGCAGTAGGCCAATGGTTGGAAGCGCTTGGTTGTAGCAGCAGGCCCACAATACTCGACAGGTGGAGTACTCCAATAGTATAACGTTTGTGGGAAGCGCTTGGCTGTAGCGGCAGACCCACTGTACTGGATAGAGGAGTATTTCTCCAGCAACCATAGTTTCGACATCATGAATAAAATTCTGGGTTGAGCTGAGTTAATGACCTTTGTGTTTTCCTCATGATTGATATGGGTAACTTGATAACTTAGGTATAGGTATGGGAATATACCTAAGTAAAGTTTATATATTGAGATATTTCATTGTAGTTTATCCTTGCAGGATTTTAGTGAGACCATAAGGGTCTTGGGGTCCTTAATGAGTATTGTTGTACTCACCCCTTCACAGGCTATGCCCGCACCTCATTGTGATGGAAGCATACGACGGACAACGCTGACCAAGGTAGAGTGTACGAGGATTGGAGGATACCTAGATCTGGACACCTAGTGTGACAGCACATGGAACCGACCGATAGACGCAGGGTGCTAAGGAGGACATATGTACCTACCCTTTATGTAGGAACTGAGAGGACGATCCCGGAGCTGCTTCACCTTTGAGCAGTTCTATTTTCAGTTGTACATTTTATCAAGTTGTATTTGTACCTTTCTGTTGGGCTTGTATTTCTGGCCCCTTTTTACATTCAGCACTTTTTTATACTACATTACTTAGGGTTTTCTTCTTCTTGTTCTCTTGTTGTGTGTGTGTTTATGTTTTATAAAGGCAATGCCTTCCCAGTTTATAGGGATTTATGCCTTTGGTGCTAGTCACCAGCCCCTAGCCTATGGAAGGCGGGTTTGGTGTAGTCACGGCACGGTCCCCAAGGATGGGTTGTGAAAATTTTATATCATAGGATTCGGTTCTACCGTAGAATATAGGACTCTGATATTTTATTTTTTGTGAAGAAATAGTGTTAAGCGTACTAAGTATGATTTTCAGTTCAGGGAGTCCAGTGTTGGTGCGGGTGGTTGACGTATCCATGCACCAGGACCCTGACTTCTGATTTCCAACTCAGTACATGAAACACTGATTCATGTGGGTTTTCAAAAAGTTTCATTTAAGTCATCTCAAACCAGGACAGCTCACCAAGTATAGTCTTAGACCGTGTCGTATCTATTTCATTCAAGATGCCTCCCCATGGATGACGATCTTGGGACATGAGATTTGTATGTACTGACATCCCACTGAGCGATAAGGCCTTAGTATAGGGCCCTCTTCTAGTTGAGGCACCAACGGAGGAACTAGGGGTAGTACCACCCATTGGGGCATCGATGCCACCAACCCTAGTAGCAGAGAGTGCATGCCGCTTGAGCGCGCGGCATGAGTTCCAGCACGAGATGCCACTCAGGTTTAGGAGAGACATGGACTCGCAGGCAGGTGAGGATTGGCTGGAGGCTGTGGTGAGAGTCTTCAGACAGGTGGGGACATCAGCCGACTTCATGTTGGACCTTACTACGTGCCTCTTTCACGCATCAGCAGGCAGATGGTTGAGCCTAATGTTCAAAATGCATGACAAGGAGACACTTATATGGGAAGACATTTAGGGATTGTTCCGGGAGGAGTTTGTACCAGCCACCCTTATAGAGGTGTATAAACAGGAGCTACTGCATCTTCGGTAAGGCAGCATGATAGTAGCACAGTACATAGTGAGGTTCACAGACCTCTCGCGCTACTCTACAGATATAGTACGAGGATCGTTCTTCAGGGCCTGAACCATCGAACAGGGGCTTAGGCGATAGATTAGAGATTCAATTTTTTCTCACATAATCCTGACGCAGATAGGGGTGTTGAAGAGAGACCTCCTTTTAGAGAGTTTCCTTGCTGAGCAATCAACAGCAGCAGAACCCACCACTAGTCCACATGAAGCGGAGTCTTCTGTAGCGGGTAGTAGACAGATGACGCAGGGGTCCAAGAGGACCATTCCCATGGGTGGTCGACTGTATGACTCAGGATCGTGAGTGTGAGGCACCCGGGGTAGAGAACTACTTATCAAGAGAGGATAGTGTTACTCCTCAGGCGGTCTTAGTCACATGGCACGTGACTGTCGAACCTGCCATACCGACGATCAGCAGATAGATGAAGGACCTCCTAGACAGAGGTAGAGGTTCGATCAAGACGGATCATAAGGAGTAGGAGACCAAGGTAGAGGAGCTGGCAGTGCAGCTGGTGGTGGATGACGCTTCGAGGAGTTTCGACCACCACCACGAGTTCCACCCCGACCACAAGGAATAAGTGGACATGGGAGAGAACAACTTCAGGAAGCGGAATCATATGACCAAGGAGCATCGGAAGCAGGGGGACAAGAGCGAGGCTAGTACCAGGCATGGAGGCCATTGTTCTTGGTGCTTCTAGTTTCCGTGTTTTTGATTTTGTGTTTTCTTTGTGTCTTTGTACTTTGAGCTGCAGTAATAAAAGACACTTATCTTTGAGACGTTTACTTTCCTATCCTTTTTGTATGGTTGATAGTAAGAGGTTTCGGTTAAAACTATTGACTTCTCCCTCACTTGAGAGAGTCCTGCTGGAGGAGACCCATTAACCACACACTAATGCCGACAGTGTTACTCAAACATTAGAGGAGAGTGGAATGGTTGGATCTCTTGATAGTAGCGTCGAGGCCTTACTACATCGTCTATGACATGAAATAGTACCTTTAATGTCAGGATTGACTATATTAGGAAAATAACGTGGTTCATCCAGGGGATGAGACCAGATTTCTCTTTTTGGCAGAGGAGAAATCTCAGCAGCTCTTGTAGAACGTAGACGAAGAAGGGTGGGGATGATTTCTTCCAATTGGCTAGTCTCACCATTGTTCGTTGAGCAAATGGTTTACAATTTACTCTAAAATCAATAGTATCATGTGTGTCCTATCATAGAAGGACATGAACCTGAGATAGCAATGATGGTTTGAGTTCCTCTAAGACTCTGACTTCGAGATAGTTTATACTCCTGGGAAGGGGAACGTTGTAGCAGATGCTCTTAGTAGAAGATCAGGCATTCATCTTTTAGGAGAGGCGAGATAGAAGCTGGCCGCGTTTCAGATATCCATTGTGGATAGTGATGGAGTTAGCACGTGTAGAACCAGAGATGGATCAAGCTACGACAGAGAAGGTGAGAATCATTCGAGAGTGGATGAAGACTGCACAGAGCAGACAGAATTCCTATGCTGATAGGAGACGAAGATCACTGGTGCTCGAGGATGGTGACCACAACTTCCTAAAAGTCTCACCTTGATGAGGTCTACGAAGATTATGTAGGGGTGGCATGTTATCTCCATGTTTCATCGGACATTTCCAGGTCCTCAGCAGAGTAAGCGAGGTGGCTTACCGCTTGGCCCTTCTTCCTCAGTTGCACTGGGTGCATGATGTCTTCCTCGAATCTCAGCTGAGGAGATACGTGCATGGCTCATCACACATCATCGATCATAGGGAGCTGCACATCGATGATGGGGTGACATTTACAGAGGTCCTAGTGGAGATCGAGGATCATCAGGAGCGGTCCTACGTGGATGGTCGATTCCTCTGGTGCGCATTCGTTGGCACCACATGAACTTATAGTGGAGCACATGGGAGCATGATGCTAAGATGTGTGCTCACCCCTTTACTTTCCCTAGCATGTGTTGAAGCTTTATAGGGATTTAAATCCCTGATGTGCGTGTAATGTAAAGACCCAAAAATTTAATGGAATTGTTTTTCTTAATTTCTTTAGAATTTTACAAGTCCACAGATTTTGACGGTGCCTGATTCCGAGGCTCAGTGTTCCCACAATCAATTTATGATGCTTCGTTCGGGTACGTTTAGTAAACGTACGTGCTGGTTTTTCAATCTTTTGAACCGCTGCTCAGAATTTAAATATGAGGACACCAATGAACTCACAACCCTGATATTCGCTTAAAAGAACCTTTACCGCAGTTGCGTTTTATGCGGGTTGAGAGTTAATTTTTGGGGAAATTGGAAATAGTTAAATAAAATAGTTGGAATAAGTTTATATATATCCATGGAAGTTTTTTCCTTCCATGGGACGTTGATGGTGGGCCCACATCCACCCAACTTCCCATGTGTGGATATTTGAGTGGTTGGGCCCACAGGAGCCCCAACCTTTCACCTCCCATAACTATTTCAAACCCATATTAAACACCCATGTTTAATTCATGACATCTCCCCTAATTTATGAGGATCCCTTCCTCTTTCTCTCCCCCTCTTAATTGTTTTCCAACACACGCTAATTAATAAATTAATCCTCTTCACTTAATTAATTACATGATTTGAATTATGAGTTTTTAAGTTTCATGTGATAATAAAATAATATCTTAGGCTTATTATTTTATTTTTGGGGAAATAGTTGTGTTAAGGAGAGTGGGGGAGACAGCTTATGAGAAGGGAGAAAGGTATTCCTCTCCTCAATGAAGAACGAAGTTCTTCTCTAAAGAATAACACTCACCTTCAACAGAAAATGACTTGGTGAAGAACATTCCACGTTTCTTAAATCCTTTTTCTTCCACTGCATCAATGGTGGAGACACAAATGCGGAGAACTCTCCAACAAAAACGGTTCTTTCTCCAACCTTGACGAAGCAACGTTGCTTTCCACGTTTACGACAAAAAAAACCATATTTGAGGTAGGGGTTTAATTTGTGTATGTTTATATTCCCATGTTCTCCCCTTCTAAAAAAATAACGTAGATCAAATCATTATCAAGTTTATCCGCGGATGTTTTCTTTTGCGGGTTTGAAATAGTTATATGCGGTGGATTTTTAGGGTGGTTTATTTCAATTTTATTTGAATAAAATTGTTATTTGTTTTACATGAAACCATGATTAACTTTGGCCAATAGATAATTCCTAATGTGGAGGGTTCGGGCCGAACAAACACAACCCAATGACCCTATGCAGGTTGTTTTTCTATGTAAGGATTGATGGGTGACGACGAAAAGGGGCTGCAACAGTTATTTGAAGCCGACACAGTGAAGAGCGCGACCCGATATGGTTGTGGGCACAGACGTAAGCTAAAATGGACCCCTGGAGTGACTCTGGTGGCCCGTGGAATCTCATGGCGGTGCGGGTAGCCGGCGCAGTGGCGCCCCAGCACACTACTGGAGGATGTTTGCCGCGGCAATAGCCGCGATGTCAAGGTGGCAGACCCCGTGGCCGCAGGGGATTCGAGACGGCTGGGCGGCGCCAGTTGGCACCGCCGATTCCAATCAACAGCCCCCCCCCCCCCCCCCCCCCCGCTCTGCGCAAACAGCTCTGCCAGGCTGGCCGAGCTGCGGACGGCCGCAGCCTGGGCTGTGCCGGCCGGGTCGGGTCGACCTGGTTCGAGCCGACCCAGGGTGTGTTGGGACATGTCGGACTGGGCCCAGACCCCCTTTTTTGGATCAGATTCATTTAAACACTCATAACATGATCTATGGACCTCCAATCGACACACCATCATCTGTGTAGGATTCATTGGATCGAGACGATCATTTCGGTATATTAAACTCAAGGTTTCAGCGAAGATTAGCTATGGACGGGTTGGTTCGAACCCGAAACCAAATGGGCCCTCGGAACGGAAACACTTATAACTTAAGGACCAGACGTCCAATTGATGTGTCGTCGACTATGTTTGATTCCTCTTGAGGAGACGATTCATTTGGAAAACTATACATAGGATTCATATGTGGTTTGAGCATGGTCATGTTGGATTGTACCCAAAATCAAACCGGGCCCCTAGAACAGAAATGCTAATAACTCAAAGACCAGACGTCCAATTGATGCACCGTCTATTGCGTTGAGACCCCAATGATGAGGCGGTCCCTTGAGATACTTACATGCGAGGTTACATGACACTTGGAAGTATTGAGCAGTATTTCATGGAGGGGAACCTCTTGGAGATGAGCGTACAGAGTGTAGAGACCTAGTAGCTGGCTGAGAGTTGACGGCTTCTGATCGATCAACTCGGAGTGATTCGTATGGCCCAGAGGGGTGCACTTGGTTGTAGAAGCAGACCCATGGCAGAAGAGAGCTTGGTTGTATTGGCATACCCACAGTACTCTAATGAAGGAGTACCTCTATAAGCTATGAGGGGGTGCGCTTGGTTATAGTGGTAGACCCATGGTGGGAAGCGCATGGTTGTAGGAGCAGGCCCACAGTAGTTGACTGGTGGAGTACATCACCAGTCCAAGGTTAGTGGGAAGCGATTGGTTGTAGCGGCATGCCCACTATACTCGACAGAGGAGGATTTCTTCAGCATCCATGGGTTCATCATCATGAAAAAAATCCTAGATTCAGTTGAGTCAATGACCTTTGTGTTTTCCTCATGATTGAGATGTGTTACTTGATAACATAGGTATAGGTATGGGCATATACCTAAGTAAAGGTTATCTGTTGCGATCTTTATTTTTGGTTTATCCTTTTCATGTCTCTTTTATGAAACATATCTTACACTACTTTTCTAATATCACTTTTAAATATTTAATTACATATCATTCTTTGTAAATAAAATGATATAATGGTTTTATTATTAAACATGAAAAAATTAATTATCTCCCCAATACTATAATAAATCATATTTGTCCATAGAAATATATTACAAAACTCACGAAATCATCATTCCATTTTATCTTATTATTGTTTTCATTATGTGGGTGGTTTGAAATTGAATTAAAACATAGGATGTGAATATAATTTCGAACCCAAAATTGAAATTCGTGTATATTATTATATATTCATGATATTCATGTCACTCAATTCAACATAAAAATAAATCCCATCCAATTATATATTTTATGGTTCATGAGTTAATCAATTAAACATAATGAATGATCTTCCATTCATTATCTAATATTGTAAATATGTTTTTTATGTGAACATTTATTTATTTTTTCCATATTATAATATATATATATATATATTTCATTGTATATTTATTGAACAATTCATAAAATCATTACGAGTCATGTTTATTGAATTTTCAAGAGGCCAAATATGATGACACCTCCCCATGTTCAACATATATTATAATTCATCCCATTGTAAACACATAAAATATTCTATCACACAAAAATTATAAATAATCTTGAAAATGGCACGTTTGATGGGTGTTGTTTATTAAATAAATATTTTAATTCATTTCCCCACATTTTTCAACTAGTTTCAAATGGGATACCTTTTAAATGAAAATATTACCCCCACCCCACCCATTTAAGTATGTTGGTGGAAAACATATTACCAATTATATCCCAACTCCTATACTAAACCCCAAGGACTAATCACGGGGAATTGTGTTGAACGTGGTTTTACATTTAACTATAGTTTCCACAGATCTTCTTATATGCACCAAAGAATGCGACAATAAAATTTGGTCTATTAGATGAATATTTCAAGACACCCACTCTTTAGTAGTTCACACCACTTCTTTTAGCACAATTAACCTTTTGTAATTCTATTATAATAATTACCTCTATCATAATTCCTATAGAAATACGCCCATGAATTTCTAACTATTCCATTTGATGAAATGGAAGAAGCCAAAGAATGGTGTTGATATGGTTAGATTATGGACAAAGCTCCTTCAAGTGTGGTGTCCTATGTCTAAGAGTTGGATAGCTGTGGAAATTTCATTCAGATTGATGTGTTTCAAAGGATACAAAATTCTTCCATCCTGGGTTAAAATTATTTGGACATAATATGACCAATAGCCATCTTCAGTTAAACAGGTTTGAATTGATTTTAAATTTATGATCTCTCCCAAAAAACACTATTTTGGTGGTTCATTGGATAGTTTATGTATGGAGTCACGTTAATAGGTATGCAATGAAAATAAGGGTATCCTATTGATTAGAACCTATATTGGAATCCTCGTCCAGATTTGATGAAATTTGATTTTAAAACATTACAATTCAATTAACTGGTATTGGACTAAGAAAGTTTTCCAGATAAATTTTCTAGCGCTTGTGGAGAAGATATGCTGAAATTTAAAATCGGAAGGTAGTATGGACTAATCCATTTTCATTTTTTAGAAACACTAATGAATTTGGTAAAATAGATTAAATCTATCAAAACAAGCATCCACTCTTTGGAATCATGTTAGTTTTGAATATTGGTGAATTATGTGAAACATGAAGGAGAGAAAATGAATCAAAGATGTTTCTCAGAAATCATATTATTACAAGAACTTCACCACCCCTATTGTAATCCCCTTGACTAGTATAATGCAATTGGATAAAATAATATTTCATTCTTGGCATAGTTTATTTCAAAAGGATTGCTGATGTTTGTATTAAGGATTCATTATTGTTTGGCTTCCCCTACTCTCAATCGCTAACTATATTTATATTATAATTACATGATATCATTAGAAATTATTATATGTATTATTAGTATAATGGTAATATTAATCACACAAAAACCATTAATGAGGGAAACCAAAATTTGCATTCTTACATTGTATAAAATGAAATAAACAATGAAGGAATTGGAATTTCATGAAATAGTAGTTTTAAACTATGGAATATGATGGAATGACTCGTATTATGAGAAATGACAATGAAATATATGATAACTAGGTGAGAAACTATATTTAAATATATTCTGATGCAATTTGTATACACTTATAATTTTATAGGCATGATAAACTCATGATGTGAATGGATTATATTTCATTATTTGAAATGGATGTAAATATTCCATGTACATTATTATTTTGAACCATTTATCATTTTAATGAATTTGTATTAGTATGTCCCTCGTATGTTATATCTCTAGTGACATACGGCTTTAATTATATTTTCTAGATCATAAGGGTCTTCATGGAATTTATCCAGATATGGAGGTTGATACATTCATAAGGGGAATAAATTTAACACCCAACAATTCTTGCTCACAAAAAATCATAGATTATACATCTTATAAATCACTATTTACCATGATTTATTTTTAATTTTAAATAATACTATAACTTCTCAGCACAATTTTTTTTCATTACGTTATATTTATGTAAAATTTATAATTTAATTTTAGCACTACCTTTACACAATGAGATCTAATTTCCATCAAAAATCAACCATACATAAGAACATCAAAGTATAAAAAATTTATAAATCAAAAATATTAACATAAAAAGTATTGTATATTACCTTATCAAATTCCTTAGTACATTATCGATTGATCTCCATAAGAAAAATTCATTTCAATGGGATTCTTGAATGAAAATTTCATTAAATTGAAACAACCATTAAATATATGAAATAGAATCTATGATTTAAATGAATGTTGATTATCCTAAAAAATAATATTTTAATTAAAATATGTCTTTAAACAAGGTCATGTTATTTATCAAAATTAATCCTTCTTTCAATATACATTTCATAAATGTTCTTTAGTTTTCCATTCCCATGTTTCGATTTACCCCACAATGAAATTTACCTCATCACTCTTGTTATTGTAGAATTGGAGTTATAGACATGCCCCAAATAAATGTTCCTAAACATTAATTTGAATTGGTTCTAACATATGGACCTTAAATACAAAAACAATATTTATCATGATTAATTAACATTAATGTTCAAATGAAACTAAGGCTAATGGTTTGTGGGTAGATGATAAAGAAATTTAATATAATAAGTGTAAAATTTTAAACATCATTAATGATTATAATGAAATTTGTAATGTTTAACAACATTAGAATATTAAAAAATTTCACTCAAAATATGTTAAATGAAGGTCTTTAAATGTTTCTTTAAAGGATAACTAATTTACCATGTTTCATTTCTTTCCTCATTAATTTCACTATTAGATTTCATGATTATGATAGGTTGTATATCGTTTACCAAACCATAGATGATCTGCCTTGAGAATCCTCAATTTGATAATGGTGATTTGGGACCCCCCAAATAAACAAACATTTTTTCCCATGACTAAATGAATATTGGGCAATCATAAATGTACATAAAAATTAATCATGAATATTATCCCACAAATATCATGAAAATTACACAAAAAAGCTCTATAGTAGTAAGTTTTTTATGTCCAATAAAATATCTACCCCATACACTTATTCTTGTAAAAATTATACTATAATAAAAATTCTATGCTTATAAGGGATGATATGGATTGAAAGTTGACTCACTCCAAAAAATTTCATTTATAGAAACTAATGTAAGCACAATGACTATAAAATAGTATGACTTGGGTAAAATTGACCAACAATCAAAATCCCTCTATAATTTTAAAAGTGTATCAGTTTAGGCATAAACATGATTAGATACCAATGAACATTATAATAATAATACATGATCAATGTGTCTCTCAATAAATCTATATAGAATAGATTTGGACAATTTGGAATAAAATCTATATTGTAATGTGAATAAAAATAATTATGGAAATAACCCAATAAATAGTAATAAGTAATATGTAAATCAATAATTAATTTTAGTATTTCAAAATGAATAGAAATTTTCATTACTCAAAAATAATAATAAAATTATAAATAAAAATAAATATTATATTTAACAATTTCAATGTTATTTTAATGTTTTATTTTACATGGTGGAAAGACATATCATGTTAAACATTCTTCCCATAGAAAAATTTGTCTTAAACAACTGAGAAAAATAAAAACAATTTACATGAAATGAAGTTCAATAATATTACTCATACACCTAAAATAAAAAATATATAAAATGGTTTCGAATCTATGGGATGATATTTTAATGAATTTACACATTGTTTTTACATAGTGAATTAATGATTTTTTGGTAATTGATATAGTAGTTAGAAAAATACAATGATATGGAAGAATGAGTTGAATGATGGTGTAAATCGAACCACCAGAGAAAATATAATAGAAAAAGTAAACATGTACAAGGAAATTGTTTTGAATATAATATATATTAAATATGAAAATATTAAACGAGGGAAAAAAATTATTTGAAAAAATGTGATGTAATAAATTTGGGAATTATTGATATTATAATGTAATGTGTGAATGTCCCAATTCTTAAAAAATTCCATGAAAAATAAAAGACATAAATAAACAAATCTATGCCAAAAAATAATGTATTATAGGATGTATTCCACCAAGAGATATATTTTATATTCTCCTATAAATAGATAGACAATGATCAATTAATATTGTCTGTTGGAGCAATGGTCCATGACCTCTTAATGGTATTAGATCCATTATCTATCATCTCCAAAGGATTCTTTATAGGTTTCACCACCTCTAAAAAATCAACATCCCTAACCAGTCAAGATGCATGATGAAAATATAAGAAGATCTAAACTGGATATCCTAAGGGGGTTCTTAGAAATACAAAAATATAAACTGAACACATGAGGGATTCCAACTGGAAATATAGATTTTTCATCACATGTTACAGTAGAAGAAGTAGAATAATACATATTATATTAGTTTTCATGATGAATAAGATGAAAAAATGAAGTTCAATATAACGAAAAATTATTATGAATTCCATTATTTATTAAAAATACATTAGAGGAGTTAGAGAATATATTACAAAATTCACCAAGTAATTTGGAAAATAATGGGTACACTGGAAACAATCTATGAAGTGTGAGAAAACATACCCATGACTAGTGTCTCTAGAACCATATGTAATGTTGGGTTATCGATGATTCCATGCCATTACCATATTAGAGAATGTGGTAGGGTTGAATAAGTTATCTATCTAGTTAAATAGAATAGGAAATAGAATATGGGTTATTACTCTATCAACTATCTCATGTGACGTTGGAAAAACAATGACATATGATTATGGAGGTGAGGTGTTGATATATACAAAAGCTTTGTATTTTGATGTTAGATAAAAAATGGAACAACATAAGTAGTCTCATTGGTATTACCAGTTTTCTTTTGATCATAATCTAATGAAAAGTATTTCAGAACATTGGGTTAAAAATATTTGGAGGATTCTCAACCACGGTTATTGGTGGTGCTAGGGTGTATGGGATGAGAATGTAATTGATATTTAAACCTACTGTAGAAATATTTCATTTGGTGAAATAAGTGGTGGCTAGAGGTGATAGAAGATGGGGTGGGATAGATGTTCGATACTCTATGGGATACATAATAAGAATCTATAAGAACTCAAATATATCCTCTTTTTTTCTCCAAAATACATAGAGAATATCCCCACTAAAATAAAAACAATGAATAAGGATTGAGGAGATATAGTACAAAATAATAAAAAGGGGAATCCTTTGTCCCAGTACTGATATTTTACTTTGGTGAAATAATTATCATGGATTCTAATGTATATAAAATGTGGTTATCCTCAGATAACTCTTCTTAGATAGATACCCTATAATAGTTTTTCATCACCTTATAAAAAATATCCATATGGTGGAGTAGAAATAGATCAATAAATTTCATTACTCTCAAGGAGTATAGAGGTATTGGGGAATAAAAATACATAGTTTCATTGATAGATATGTAATATGTATCATAAAAACATGTGTTTCATTTTCCCTCTTTACCCATTTATCTTAGTACATAATGAACGTGCATGCCTTTTTCACCATAGAGGCTTCCATGGTAGTAGAATGGATGAGTACCTCTATTTGATTGACCACACCATGGGATTATCCTTATTCTAACCCTAAATTGGAAATGAATGATGAATGATATGCATAGTGTCACCCCACATTTTTGTGATATTCTTTGTATCAGGGTTGTGGATGTTCTCCTTGTCATGGTAAATCACTACCAAAATTCTTGGGATGTCATCTACGATGGAGTCCAGCCAAAATATGTTATAGGAAAGAGAAGAAGTAATATCTTATGATTATATGACCATACCAACTCCAAAATATCCTAGATTGACCTCCCACTGCTTTACTACTTATATGAACAAGATATGTGAATTTATCTTTTCACAAATCACTAATAATTATTGAAACAACCCTATATTTGTTTCCTTATATTAATATATGATTATGGAAAGATTAATCTACAAAAGGTTGTCCCATGTTTCTTCATCCAAGTAGAAATACTAAACAATGAGTTCATTTTAGGTCTATTCGACACATCGTGAAGGTCTAAAATTCTACCAATTAGAACTAATGATGTAAGATGGATAATTAAAGATATAGATGATGCAAGGGAAATTGGATATCGACCTAGGAACGATATGTGTATTTTTTACAAAAATAATATGAAAAAATGACACAAAGGATTGGTAGTAGGGATCTGTTGGGGGTGGTGTTGGAGCTGAGTCACAAAACCTGGATTTGATGGGTTTCTTGTATCTAGTCACATGACTGGTCAATTGTATCTCTAATCCCATGGTTGGCCCATTTCTATAAGAATGGTTGATTATGGATGGGATATAGGTTCAAGGAAGATAATGGAGAGGTAGGTCATAATTCTATAGAGAGAATGTGTAAAGAATTAGGGATGAGAAATTGATGGGAGGTCAATGATAAAGTGGATGAGAAATTCAGATATATGAGGGTATTTGAGTAGAGCAGCTATTTGGAGGGGATGTGAAACTTCCCCATAAACGTAGGTTCCATTGACTAAAATGGTTACCATATAGAATTAAAATCAATAATTTGTAAATTAAAAATTGAATAATAATGAGTCAATTTTGTTTAAATCCCATGAAATTTTTAATTCAAAAAAATAGTTTAAGACATTAAATTTTATAAATATAAGATCCTTTTGATGGGATCCATAAGCCTATGTATTTAAATAGTTAATTACCCCATATATCACAACCCAAATATACCCTATGAAATTTTAACTATGTTTTCTCCTTGTAAATTAATCATTTGTTGTCAATATCTAGAAATTCTGTTAGTGATCAGCTGAATTCAGATGATTGAAAACAACCATTTTGGATTGGTTCTTGTTAATTAGGTAACAATTGTACATTAAAATTTAAGTATGGTATAAATTCATATTTAATTTCCACTATTATATAAGAGAATATATTAATTACTACAAATTATATTGTCTAAGAATTTTTTATTTTTAAGGGAAAAATTTGTATCGTGAGTTAATTTCGTGGACCCTATCTCCCCGTGGTAATAGTATTTGTGTGTTGTGGTAGTTGTACCATTGGTTTTTTTGCTAAATATATATTCTATATTTTTCATATGAATCACTCCTTATTTTATCAGGACTATAATGTTTCAATTATTTTGATCTCTGTACTTATGATCATCTATATTTATCTTCTTGATTTCCTAAAACAAAAGATATCTTGAATATACCAGAAAAAAAACATGGTTTATCATAAATAAACTCGAATGTTGATTTTCAAATTAGTGCCTTCAAATCTATGAGATACCCTGAATGTGTATTAGCATGTATTCTACTACAATACTTTCCACTCACAATGACCCTCTTCATGGAAATATGTTATATTTTTATGTTGGATAAATCCTTCTTCCTTCTATAATATGGTTGGAATTGGGTGGAATTGTTATAATAAAATTCATACTTCTCAATTAGATCTTTCAAAAAAAATTGAATTAACATCCTCCATCACCGATGTGCAATTAGGGAAATTAAAATATCGAAATATATTATTCACCAAGTCTACCATTTTGACATTGATCTATTTATATTTTATCCTTTAACATATATCTACAAAGAAACATAATCCAAAAAAAACAAAATTATATAGTATCGTATAAGAATTAATAAATGGAACTAATAAATATTTTCCCAAAGATAAAATATTTCATTATAATGTTTTGTGTTATATGTAATTTCATTGAATATTCATGTGTTTCATGATCATTTTATGTGATTAATGATTTGAGTGTATTCCCTTATTTAATGATAAGGAATGATCTGGAAAAATATATTTAATAAATTAAATGGTATGGACCATAGTTTTGTTCCATTAGTGAGGAATTGAAAAACTCTAGTACACTCTGAACATATTATTCTATGATAAAAAATATAATAATCCATCAATGCATTATTTTAATAACATTGGATAATCCTAATTATAGTGTCATGAATCTAGGAAAAATACCTTTTATTATTGAGATGAGAACTGTCGTTATAGGTTCTTAGTGGACAAATTGTTTTCCAAAAAATTCAAACAATTGGTAATTTGTTTCATCCACATATAAGAATTGGTCATCAGCTAATTCATCCAAAATTTCAAACACTTCATAATTTAAAAAATTGGGTATATAAAATTTGGATAGGTGATCAATAATAAAATTTCCCACTCTTCTTATCCCATTGATGAAAATATCTAAAACATCATTTAGTATGATCTACTAGAGCATCATCTGTTTTTCAACCTAATTATGACATTGATTTTTTATTGCATGATCCATGAAGATAAAAAATCTAGAGATAATGAGTTATGATCAGAATTTAACATATAAAAAAGCATCATAATAGGATCATTATATATTTTTTTAAATTATATTGATTATTATTAACAATATGAATTAAATTATAAATGGGTTAAAATATATCCAAACTCATTATCCTATGATTTTCTCTATTGTGATGTTCCATGTAGCACACATCATCTCAAAATCCAATTCCAAGTCATATGAGAAAATCATAGGTGTAGTCAATAGGTTGTTCATCAAAGAGTCAAATTATTTCTAACACACATAACTATAGTCAAATTGGAAAATTCTGTTTAATAGGTGTGTCAATGTATGAACCAATTTATAAAATTCTTTTATAAATTTATGATTAAATTATATATGGACAATAATTTTTTTGATTCGTCATTCAAATATATATTCTCGTAGTTTTTAATGACTTTTGTCCTCATAGGGTCAACCTATATAACATGTCGGTAGATGTTTTCCCATGTATTATTCATCATTACACCATAAAATTAATTGTTTATAGTTAATATAATGAAATTAATATTTTCAACCTTGAACCAGATGTTCTATTTTACTCAAACATACCTTGATTGATCTCCAATAAATATATATTTCATCTATATAAATTAATAAAATCTCATACTCTATATTTATAATATTTTTATCATTCACCATGGGATTTTTTTCCATTTTGCTACACATAATAAAATATATTCTTTGATAGTTGATTATTCTATAGGGACATATGAATGTTGTCCTAGAATCAACTCATATTCCAAAATTGACCTGATTGTACACATAATATAAATCTTGGAATAAAAAACAATTATCCCCATATAATATCTAGAACATTTTATTGATAAATTGGGGTGATAAATGGTTTATCTAAGTTATAATGTCATTATTTTAATAATCAACACATACTCACCAACATGTAATATCCAAAATTGGAATTAATTAATATTTATTATTCTTAATTACTACTAATATATTTCTTATATGAAAGTAATCATAATGAGATAAACCAATCACTACCATAGATGGGAAAAATAATTCTAGAATATAGAATATTCAATCCCCCCGTCATTAAATAATTATTTATTGGTGGGGTGATCTACCTTTAGGTTTATTTTCATAATTTTGATTCTCATTAAAGGAAAATTTTTTGTCTGTAATTTGTAGTTTTTATCCCCTTCATATCCTCCACAGTCCAATCTTTTGAGTTTATTAGACACATACAGAATTACAATAGAAGTTATTATTCATCAATAGTATATTCATAGAATATTTTTTAAAAAATTATGTACTTAGTCTCCCAGAATAAATATTTAATAATTCATTGTATAGTATGTAATTATAAAATTTGTGTTTTTAGTATTGATAGGTTCTATTAAAAAAATATATCTCTTCTAAGGGGATTAATGTATCATGCCTTCACATAGTCACTACAATATACTTCTTCTAGGAAATAATTCCCCTACTCATATTCAAGAGACTTAATATAATATTATTCTTTATCAATTATAATAGACTGAATCTCCTGTATATTTTCACTATACATGTCTACTTTTAATAGATATGAAACTAATTTCCCATCCCCAAAATAGGAAAAATACTACCATGATTTATTTTAGTTATTTTTTAGAGGTTGTATAGAAATAAATAAAAAATGAGAGGGAGGTGACCATATTCTATAATGTCTTGGATGCGAATGTAATTATAGAAAATAATCATTTGGGATATATCGAGAATTCCATTAATAAGTCCATGGTGATAATTGAGATATCTGGTAGAATATTTTTGTTAAAACCATTATGGATTAATATTCTTATGTCAAACTATTTGAAATATTCTCATTAGCCAGGGATTAATATTTTCAATGATATCGCATAACATTTTACTTAAATTACATAACCAAATGGTTCATTATTTTGTGAAACTTCATGGGTATGTCGTCTGTGGTTTAATTTTTTATTGAACCCCCATAAAGAATTATTAGGTTAATGAGGCATATCACATGATTATCATTTTCACTAATCATATAAAAATTCTATAAGAAAGGGTATTATATTATGATTTGTAAAATATATTTTGAAATTTTATATTGATGTAATATGATTAAAATATATCTATAAATATTTTTTTAATATACATCATCTACCCATTGTCACATACTATCTTTAAATTAAATAGGGGGTATGTGTGGTGGATAATCCTCATAAATATATTATTTATTGAGTTTATACAATTTTTCATAATATTTTTTCTCCTTCGATAAATTATAATACATTAATTGTTTTTCCCTATATAGTTAAACTATTGTATCATTTTTCATGGCTAAATAATTTATCATCTCATCAACATTAATAGAAATTTAATAATTCCTATCATAAATTATTCAAATATCTGATCCTTGGAATACTCAGAATGATTATTCTCTATATTGCTAGCATGTGCACCTGATGGTCAATCTAACAAAGTTTGTGAAGTCTCACCAACATGATGTACATGATTGCTGAAGAAGACACATTGATTTTAGTTCTATATTTCTTTTTTTATTATTCATTGATCTTATAATTGATATGATGTTGTGAACAGATTTTAAATATTCTATTATTGAGATTGAATGCATAGAGTTTTCAAAGTGGAAAATATTACAGAATTTATTATTATGGTGGAATAATTTGATCACTATGGGGTGGATATGGGTTTTATGTAAATTATTGGGGTGGTTATAGATATTGATTATATGATGGAAACACAATGTGATAAATGATTTATAGGGTTTTCATGATCAACCATTTGTTTATAATATCCCAATTTTGTTGGTTACAATTGAATGAGAATATTTTGGTGCTAAAAATGCTGTTACTATTGTCATTGTTAATTTAAATTAAAACAATTATAATAATTTGATTATACTTCTCCATTATACTCCAACTGTCTTAATATTATTGAGGGTATCTACAAATTTTAAATTATTTGATCTCTATAAAATTTGTATGTTCTAGGTTAGGTGGTTTGTTAATATTAAGTCATTATATTTTTTTATAATAGACTCATCCTACGTAGCAAGGAATGTGTTTTCTTCTTAGATGGTCAACCAATGCCATAGAGTTAATTGATTTCTTTTCCAAGGGCTAGAATTTTGTGATATTTCAAAAAATAGAGAACATATAACATCCTATTTTTTTATCATGATTCCTTTATTAGTATAATCATCATGACTGATTGGATCTACGGGTTTTAGGCCATAAAAATGGGTTATAGTTGTATCTAGTTGTAAATTTTATTATTTTGGGACTTTTGTGTAAACTCTTTAAATTAGAATAATGACTCATAGATTGATTCCCAATCTATCGGAGGGAGTTTATAGATAAAGTTTTGCATCTTGTAGGTTCGTGTGGGTGAAAATTAATTACTAAATAATTATTTAGTAATTTCTTCCCATGTTTTAAATGATTTGGTTGGTTAAATTTTCAACAAATTATTGGAAATATCTCACAAGGACAGAAGGATTACCGTCACCCATATAGAATATGATGATACAAATTATTTCCTAAAATATTCAAATACTTCGAAGAAATAGGAGAAATTCTAATGTCAATCTTAACTATAATTTAAATTGAACTAAACAATACTATATGTCAAGTAGATATGGATTAGTTTAATTGTTAATGTATGTCTCTAGATAATAGGGTGGAAAAATCATGGTGTAGAACAACTTATGGATGGAAAGACATAAATTATAATGGTGCACCGATGTTGTAGTAATCACACTCCCAGCTATTTTGGTATCTTTAATTGAGATTCTGGTGGACTAAGGGGATAATGTTTTCTAAGATCATCCATAACTGATTGATGTCGTCACGAATAGTATCATTCAATTCAATGTTGATGAAAAATTTGTTATAAAGAGATTAAGATCCTTGAAATATTCCTAGTGGATGGGTTCATGCATTTGCTATGTGAAATATATGATGTGATGAATCTATCGGTGAGTGTTATATAGAATGGGAATATAAATCGCACTGTGGAAATCATAGTTCCAATTTAGATGTTACGATAACACCATGAAAATAAAAAACCTTTTTTCTTAGACTTGGAATTGCAAATTCTACTTGTGTATGTTAGATTAAAAATGTATGTCATAGATCAATTTATACTATAATGATATCTCACATGATACTGGAAGTATGATTTTGTGTCCAAATGGCGGAAACATCAATAAGGGAAACCTAAAGATTTTATCCTAGTGTGGACTAATCATAATGATTAAATGAATTTAAATATTAAATAATTTAATTTAATTAATTTTATATTGAGAAAGAAATTTTTCATGACTAATTTCATTGATCATGTCATTAGAAAATCCATAAATTATTTATAGAAATGTATTATGGATAATTATTTGATTCTTAATAAGAAACGACAACTAATTTTGAAAAAAATTGTTCTAGAAAGCTAAAAATGTACTCTCTGGTCTAAAGTTGATATTCAACATAGTTTCATTTAGTGAAATATCTTGGGTGGAAATCAAATCAACTTGATTTGTCATGACATAATTTATTTTATTTAGGACAGGTTACAACATTTTCAGTCCCCTATACTAGGATCATGGAAAAAGAAGAAATTATATGTTATTTATACCCTATATCCAAGATAGAAAATTAGGCATGTATTTTTTAAGGAGTTTTAAGGGGAAATTATATAAATTACCGATCCCTATAGTTATAAATATTCGTTATAAATGGAAATATCCAAAATAATTATGAAAAATATATTTTCAATAAATACATTCTTTGAAATAAATTTTTTTTAATATAGTATATTAAAATATTAATGTTTATATAGAATAAGAATAATGAAATACTTTACCAATTTCATTTTAAATAAATAATATTTTGAAAATCTGCAATATTATGTAGTCATTATTTTCTAGAGTGAAAATTAATGAAAAAAATGAAAATTAAGTGAAGTAAAAAATGAATGTCTATTTAATGGATGTCAGAGTAAATTGAAATTAAATAGGTACGATTAATTAATGAATTAAATAAATTTTACATCGATAATTGTCACAGGCATCATTTTACATAATACATTCCGGTTTAGAACCATTAAACATTTTGAATAATTTTTAATTTCATTAATTATATATTGTTTTAGCTCTCACAATTCATGAAATTAATTCTATTCATGAAATATTTAAGGTCTTAATGGATTCTAAAACGGGGAAGAGTCTGATAGATTCTCATGATGAATATATTTCATCCTCTAATTATTATTCATACCATTACATCATGGAATATACTTTTTTAATGGATCATTATAAAGACATTCAATATAATGTTTTATCGTCTCTATTAATACACATCATGAATCATTAATAATGAAATTAATTTTACTTAATTTATATAATATTACAATATCCCCTCCTTTAAAAATACAACGTATAATTTCCTAAAAAACAAATATCAAAAATCATTATAATAAACATGTATATAACTCAATAATGTAAATCCAAAATGTTTACATAATATTTATTCTAATAAAAGAAACTTTTAAAAGGAAAACTAGTGTTGATATAATGGTTGGATGAAATATTGTGTGATTTTTCCCAATATACGCCTTAATCATATTATAAATATTTCACATATTAATAATTTTGTTTAATGAAATAATCCATATCCATAGTTTAAAATTATAAATTATGGTTTTATTAATAGTTTGAGTGTATTAAAAATAATAGGAAAATACAATAATATATTCCTCTATTGTATGAGTTGATATTGAGTGACACACTATTGTATGAGTCACAATTAGACAACTCACCACTGGTGACCTACCTTCGTGACATTCCATCAGCGACTCACCGATGTGAGTCACCATTCTATCTCATTGGTTCTAACTCACCGGTCCTGAATCCCCAGTCCAAACTCACCACCCTGAGTCCCCCTTGTGACTCTCCACTGGAGACCAACCGTCGTGAGTCACCACTAAGACTCTTCGATGGTGACCTACGAGTCCTCACAGACTATTTGAATAACTGGTTTTTTGAAAATCTCATTAAATGAGTCATCATGTATTTCTAGAATGCCTAAATCACTGTATTTTCACAATGTAATGGTTAGGAGTGGTCGTATCCATTTAAAATTTGTATCTAATATTTTTATAAAACCAAAAAATGATAATATAATATGGATGTGAAGACTATATATTTATAACTTCATCCACACAGTCAATAATATTGATTTATACTGCCTATCAGGTAGATAAATTTCATTTTTACAAATATATTCATGTCCAAAATAATCATAAACTATGAACGTTATATGCTCACCCACCATAATACCCAAAAATCAATGTATAAATGACTGACATAATAATTTTATAAAATTTATGTGGTAGAAGTACTCATATATTTTATTAATATCTTATTTTTTCCATTTAATAATAATTTATGAAAATATTAATCTTAATATATATCCACCTAATAGATTTGAATGAAACATTGACTTTTTTATCTCATTCAATGGGTTCCATTCATATTTGGGCTTGGAAATTATTATTATTTTTACAAAATTCAACATCAAGAAAATGGTTTTCCAATTATAAATTCAAATACATGACACTATATCACATTATATTACTTATAAATACTATTTTTTGATCATTATATAAATATATCATAGGATAATATGACACACTAATCATTTAATATGTAGAAAATTACCAAAATAGATACTTCTAAAATAATTAATTAAAATTCTATACTCAAAATTAATCAATAAATATTTGGAAAACAGTAATTTTAAAAACGTCATATACAATGCTAAGTTTGAAATCCATAAATGAATGTGTCATAGGAATTAATATGAAATGATATAATTTGGTGAGTCATTTCAGAATATAAAAAATTTAAATATGAAACTATATATTTATTAGGAATTATATGAAAAATTAATTTCTTTATTAATCCTAAATTTATATTGGAATGTAAAATGATTATAATATTAACATTCAATGGAGACACTCTACCCTTACATGATGACATGTATGTAATGTTTGTGACATAATGGAAAACTAATTCTTTATCCCTTGCAACAATAATCATCCTTTCATGTCATTATAATTTATTTTATTAATTGTGGTAAATCATACAAAAATAAGTGATGATAATATTTAAAAATATCCTCATATAATGGGGTATTAATATGTAAACAAATTTTTATAATATAATATTATATTCAAAAGTTAAAATTATTGACCTATGGATTTCACACTACTTATGTATACAGTCGTGAAGAAAAATTTCACATATAATAACTGAGTATCCTAAACTAAATATCGAATATATTGTTAACTATTATGAACCATAATATAATATTCGTGGAATGCATGATGACATAAAAATTCAACAATAAAACTTATGATTATCCATAGATTTATATCTTCATAAACTACATGTAAATGTAATTTATATCTCATGAAACAACCTACCATATTTTACCTCCTACCCAATATATCAAGAGGTTCATTCTGTAGTGAAACATCATCGATCAAAATGATTAAAAATATTAACTATATTTAGAGATTATAGGAAAATCATTAATGTTATCTATATAATTTTCAAATTTCAATATGAATATTTTGAATTCCCATGTTACCAAACTATAGAAAATAGTTTCTATCTATAATTCATGTGTTGGATAATTATTCTCATTTAATTTCTAATTGTATGATCAAGATTTGAACTCATTATTTTACTATAAAATAATGCATCCAAATATATATATATATATAATAATATCTAATAAAATTCTTTTATTTGACCCTAAATTAATAGTTTCCCACATTTAATACCATTTAAATACTACATATTCACTAATTAAAACCATCAGTAGTGATGTTAATCAAGAATGATAAGGTAGAGTTTCTATAATACCAATTATTTCCTAGAAAACTATAAAGAAAAATTGAATAAATACATTTTTCAAAGATATAATTTCATTATACATATAATAGTACAGTAATAACTATGTCAATGAAAAACAATCTTTGTTAAAATTGATTATTAGTTTCATAAAATTCATTTTAAAAGAAATTATAAAAGCCACTCACCTATAATATATTTAGAACAATCTACAAATGACACTCATGATTGACATGATATCATGAATTTTATAATAAATAATTGATGGATTCTAAGAATATTGATTATATATATTGATAAAATATTTATTTCATAAATAAAATATAGAAAATTGATCTTTATTTTCATTGAATATCATAATAATATTTTAATTATTATCATGCCAACATAAAAAAATTTTTATAAATATTCTAATTTTTTACCAAGAGAGGGTGATAAGTATATCCAAAATTTAACATTGAGAAAATATATTTTACCCATTAATTAATAAAAAATCTTCCAGTCCTTAGCAGAGTCTATTTTTATGATGAATTCAATAATATTACAATAATTAACTAAAATTAAATATTAATATTTATTCCTGAAAATGAGTATTATAGAATAACATAACAATATATTTGGTATAATAAGTCATTTGGAATTTATATCCAATAACATAACATTCAACAATATCTGATTGGTATGTGAAAACCAATATGAAGGAATGGATATATGGGTGACACACAGAATGAAATTTATATGAAAAATATTCAAAAATAATGAATGTAAGTTTATGAGACTATTGTAATAGTAAATTTAATATATCTTTATTAACAACTGGAATTACAGTGGTCCAATAACTTCTATCAGGCCCAAAGATATCACTAATGATTTGAATAATAAATTTTCATTAATTGATGTAATATGATATATACTCATCTTACTGCACCTTAAATGTATTAATACCATATTTTATTGATTTCATTTAAACAATTCAATGATAATAATTTTTTATAAATTGCATCAGTTAATATTTGTAATCATATAATAATATCATAGACATTGGTATTTATAATTATTGAATTCTGAAAACAATTATAGATTCTATAATGATATTATTGTATTGAATCATTCATCCTAGTATATTTTTATCTTCCAACGTTCTCTGGATTCTTATAACCCGTGATATATTTTTTACATGAAATCCAACTAAACATACAACAAATTATATTGTATATTTAGAAACTTCAAATTCATAAAAAATATAGACCTTTATGTATAATCAGAAAACAATGTGCATCAAGTGTTATTAGATATTATTTTTCCTTGTATATCCTACTAATCTAAAAAACACTATACCACTTTTTTTATTTCCCCCATATTGAAAAGGTATCAGTTTTAGTCCCCATGTAGTCATAGAATTCATTATTATAATGATTGTGGACTGTATGTAACTATTCCCAAGAGGATAACCCAAATGGTGTTTTCTATGCATGGGTTCCCTCTAGGTGACTCAGAAAATATTTTTTATTACAATAACATGTATACAAGTAAATATATTCATGATATTTTTAGAAGATAATAGTAACATAGAATATTCATTTTTAATATATAGTAATTCTCAATAATCATAGTGAATAAAAAAATAGTTCAGCATAATAATAACATAGAATATTAATTTGTAATAGAGAGTAGTTCTCATTAATCATAATGAATATAAAATTAGTGTATTATTTTTAATCTATAAAAATATTTTTTAAATTATAAGATAATTATCATACATACATTTCATATGGTTCAGAGAAATATTTTTTCTAATCCACAAATGATATCTAAATAATTGGTTTTAGGAAATTATAATATTGATAATTTTCTAAATCATGTTCACACAATGTTATCTCTTGTATATGATATCAACATCATTGGCCATGTACTTTTGAATAATAATTGATGTAACGAATAATTTTTTATTGTTTTTTGGTTTAAGGTATTTAAAAAAAATATTCCCTTCATGTTCACCATATTTGTTTCTCAAGGGAACTCTTAATCGATACCAAATCCTAAATGAGTATCAACTCCCTTTGTTCAAGAGGTTGGGTGGCTGGGAACACTTCATCCTTTTATGGAGAACTATTTCCAAATCATTCATATTCATATAAATGTATGATCAGTTCAGTAATCTTTCCCAAATTCTGGGATGTGAATGATTACCATAATAAAATAATGAGGTGTTGATTCCATGTATATGTAAGAGGGAGATTTTTTGGGGACACCATTTGTAAAAACCAAAGTCTCTCTATATTTTCCTCATTATTTCATAAAAATGGTGGACCTTATACTCAATGATGTAATATAGAAAATAAATAAAAATTAAACTATTGTTTGAGAATAATATTTTTTCTCATTGGTATTGAACATTGATGAACCATCCAATATATCTTTTGAGAGAATGAGTAAAAACCCATGTAGATCATTTAGGAAAAAGTTTTTTAGTTTAACATCATATAAAAAAGATATCATTGAGGTAATTATTTTTTTTGCTATGGTTTTTCATGACCCACCTCCCCGAGTCATTAACCTTGTCATCTGACCCCATGAGTCTCCTGTAATACATTATTTGCCTTTGTAGCACACCATAGGCTATTACTCACTTGGGTCTCTTATCAAACTAATGACTGCCCCCACAGGCCAACACATGTTCTTTCAGTGTTTTTTTTCCTTACTCACATACACCTGAGAAACTTCCCAAAAGGTCACCCATCCTGATTACTACTCTAGGCCAAGCACACTTTGGAGTTCTAATCAGGTAGGCTCCCGAAAATAAAGGTGAACCTTGTTGACATTGGTAGTAAAATTTATCCTTTTAAGTCTCACTTTTCCTAGGGTGTTACATTATCCTCCCCTTTAATGCACAACGCCCTCATTGTGGACCCCAAGCCTCAAACCCAGGCAGTGCCTAAGCACTTCTAGCTGGGTATTGGCTGTGATACCATTTGTCACAACTCACCTTCTCAGGCCATTAAACTTGTCATCTGACCCCATGGGTCTCTTAAAATAGCTTGGCTGCCTTCCCATCACACCATAGGCTATTACTCACTTGGGTCTCTTATCAGACTAATGACTATCCCCACAGGCCAACACATGTTCTTTCAGTGTGTTCTGTCCTCACTCACACACACCCTAGAAACTTCCCAGAAGGTCACCCATCCTAATTAATACTCCAGGCCAAAGACACATTTCAATGGAGTTATAATTAGGTAGTCTCCCAAAAAGAAATTTTCACCTTGTTGACATGAGTAGTAACATTTATCCTTTTTAAGTCTCACTTTTCCAAGGGTGTTACATTTGTCGTAATATCACGTTACGTTTTCAGGTACATTTGATGTTTCCAAGAATATCTATTTTTTATTGACTTGGGGGGTGCGTTTGGAAGAAATTTTAAGTAAAACAAAAGGGGAATGGCTTGTGCATGGGTTGTGCACAGTTTGATAAACCATGCAACCAAACCGTTCCAGTCAAGAAACACTGGACAGAGAGGCACGCACGGTGTGTGCAGGGTTTGACAAATCGTGTGACCAAACCGTGCAGACTGTGTATCTCTGGACAGTGAGGTCCGCATGGTGTGTGCACGGTTTAACAAACCGTGCACCTCTACCCAGGTAAACCGTGGACGTGGTTTTTAATTCTGAAGTTTTCTTTTTAAAAACAACTGAACCCCCAAGAATTCCATAATTTTGACCGTGGCTCGAGATTGACTCATTTTAGGTCTTTCCAAAGCCTCCTACAGAGATTCCAAGGCAATACGAACATCTTTCTTCGAAATTGAAGGCTCGGATTGGAGATCCTCTCTCCTCTTGGTAAGTGAATTTCATCCCGTTGTGTTTCTCATTTATTCCTATATCTTTCCATGATCTTTTCATGGGAGATTTCCTTTGTTTCCAAGGATCTAAACCTATGAGTTGAGTTATAGATCTAGGATTCCAAATCTATATCTAGTTTTTCATGATCTTGATTCCTTTGATCTTAATTTTTGTTTTAAGGATTTAGATCCAGATTTTGATCGACATCGTTATGATTCTTGGTTTTTGGGGTTTCTCGTTGGGCTAACTCCCGTCAATAAATCGAGGTAGGTGGTTCTGTCTCGACATTCCAAATTGATTATCATTGTATTTTCTTGATTTATTTCAATTGTTGATTTAAACTCAATTGCTCAAGTTTTCTTTTAATTAAATTGATAAAAACTCGATTCCATTGAATTGAGATATTTGAAATGGTTTTGGCATAGATATTTGGGAAAACCCCAATTCCATTGAATTAGGCCTGTTTATGGAAAATTGGTCGATTTAAATTATTTAATTTAAAAAGTGGATTTGATGGAAAGATTTTCAATTAAATTGTGGAATTTAATTGTGTAAATTAAATGTGTAATGATGGAAGTAGTTTTGAATGGATTCCAAACTTATGAAAATGGCTTAAAATGATTTGATAGAAACCTATTGGTTTTATCTTGTGAAAGAGGCATATTTTTGAATAAAACCTGTCATGGTTTTAAATGGAATGAAGTTGGAACTTTTGAAATGGAAGAATGGTATTGAATGTATTTTAAACATTCTTAAAATATTTCTCCCATCATGTAAGAGTGCATGAAATACTTATGAAGTTAGTGATTTATTTGGATACACTCTACGCTACAACAATGTTCTAAAACATACTTGTGGTGGGTCACATCCCCGACGGGTTGGTGACGAGTATCCTTTGGCCAGTGTTCTAGGGACGTGTGTATACACATTTGCTGGGTCCACATAGAGAGTGTGAAATCCTATAACCGGGTAATACTATCGTACCTTTTGGCAGATGACCTTGTTTCTTGCTTGTTTATTTATATTTGATATATAAATGTATGCAAATGATTTTGAACTTCTTTCATGCCTGCTGAATTTATATAAACTATTTTGTATAATTTTGTACTTATGTCATTATTTTAGAAGTATTCCATCATTGTAAATCCTTTTCTTAAAGTAATTTTTCCATCATTTGAAAATGTATAGAAGTTTTGTTAAAATATGATTTTGAGTTCCCAAACCTGTTTATTTGAAAATAGAAAGCATTTCTTTGGATAATCTATATTTGACGTCTATTATGGAATCATTGTTGGTATCCTACTAGGCTTAGGATCACACCCTACTTTTGCCTTCGGTGTTTGTAGACATTCTTCTTCCAGGATCGAGCAAAGGGAAGGGACCTCTTAGAGGTGTATCCAGTTGTTGATCTTTGGTTTTGGTGAGTTGTGTCCTTAGGGACCTTGGGGTTGTTTTACCGTTTTTAGTACATGGGTTGTAGTACTTTGGGCTTTTGTGCCTCTTTGTTTTATGGTACAATACTCCTAGTGGAGTTTCTTTTGTAATGCATAATGTTTTGTTATCTATTGCATCCGCATTATTGTGGAAAAATAATTCCCACCTGCGTGTTGTGTGATTCTAGGTGATAGTCACCGACCCGTGGGGATCGAGAACTCCCTTCGGGCTATGTCAGGGTCGTCTCGGTTATCGGGTTACCAGGGTACCCGGGTTGGTTCATGCCAAAGTGGTATTAGATGCAGGTTGAAACATCTTGCCTTGACGATAGTATGAATTTGTGTTTTAATGTCGAGACTTCGGAGGTAGTTTTGATTTAGTTCCTAACTATCTCTAACCACAATGAACATTAAGTCACTAGGGTTGGTTAGGGAAATATGACTTGTGGACTAGTTCTAGTAATTTCCCTATTTTGATTTAGATAGAGTGGAATCCAAATCTCTTTATCCCTTCTTTTAAGAATAGTTTTCCTTGATAATCTATTTTAGTGTTAATAAAATGTATTTTTATGCTGTGTAGAATCATGCCTCTGAGAAGTCGTGGAGCTCAGATCCAAAAAGAGGATGCTGCTGAATCTCAGCAAGCGAGTCATGCTGTGGATCTGAGTCTAGTTGAGGTGATTGTTTACATTGTCCATGCTTTGGGAAATGAACCACCTCTAGTTCCTCTTCATACTCTGGATATAGATCCTCATAGTTATATTCTCCGAAGACATTCTTAATATTTCCTATTCCAGAAGCCACAAGTCCTGAGGAATGGTTGACTAAAATCGAACATCTATTTGGGTTTTTTGAGACACCTGATGCGATCAAGGTGAATTGTGCCACCTTCATGTTGTAGGGGCCAAGTAGTAGATGGTGGGACATGATGGTGAAGTCTGGGAAACATGAGGGTTTGGAGTGGAAAAACTTTAGGGTTCTTTTCACTGATTAGTTCTATATAGAATCTATGGTGTTTTCTAAGGCTGTGGAGTTTTTCAAACTTGATCAGGCCAAAAAACCATGACTGAGTACTCAAATCTCTTTGCTGAGTTGGTATAGTTTTCTCCTAAAATTTTAACTACTGAGAGGATGAAGGCTCTACGATTTGAGTTGGGGATTCGATCAGATATCTGTTCTCAGGTTTTCTTACATAAGCTACCCACTTATGCCGATGTACTGGATTTGGTGATGATGGTTGAGATGGATTTGGAAGGAATTTCAGGGTTGTATGAAGTTATTTTTCCTTCTAGTGATAGTGTTGGTTCCTTTAAAGGAAAATGGAAGCGCGATGTTTATCATGGTGGTTCTCGATAATAGAGTAACTCCAGATCACTGGTAGCACCAGGAGGGGCCTCTAGTCTTGCTATCAGTGTGAGAAGCCAGGACATTCTAAGAGGGTTTCCACTAAGGCACCCAAAAACTGTAGGTCCTGCGGATGTTTACAGAACCTACTGAGATTCTTCCATCACTTCTCTACTCCGTGTAGTAGAAAAAGATCATCAACACCTCCAAATACTATGGGGTAATCAAATGCTTCAAGTAAAAAAGGGTTCCAACCATAGGCATCGGAACTAAGCTTCTTCACAAAGTGGTAGAGTCGCTAGAGGTAGCTGATACAGGTCATGCAACTGTGAGAGGTACCATTACTATAGCTTCGTCTTTATTGACAGCTCTTTTTGATACTGGTGCATCTCACTCTTTTATTTCAACCCACCTTGTTAATATGGTTAATCTTCCTATGGAGCTTTTATATTGTGCAATAGATATTACTACACCCCTTGGTGTAATGATAGAGAAGTGTCTATGTAGTCCTACTGGTGTCTTCTCTCTATTAGATGTTGATCATTCTTGAAATTTCATGGTTCTCAACATGAAATATTTTGAGGACATTTTAGGTATGGATTGGATTATTTACAATAAATCCTGGATCGATTGTTATCTTCAACAAATCTACCTTACTACACCCAGTGGTGTATCTCTCGTTTTTCAAGGAGAATGGGTCCCAAGGCCAAGCATAGTTGGACCCTTTTTCCTAGAGTTGGGGAAAGTTATATCAGTTTTTGATTTTGATCTAGAGAGAGATTCATTATGTGGTGATCTCCCACTAATCATCACTAAGTTTCCTGACGTGTTTCCTTCAGACTTCTATGGTTTTCCACCAGTATGAGAGCTTGATTTTACTATTGACTTAATGCCTAGTACTCAACCAGTTTCTATTCCCTCTTACCGAATGGATCCAGCTGAACTAAAAGAACTGAAGACTGAGTTAGACGATCTTCTTGAGAAAGGTTTTGTACACCTAAGTGTGTCACCTTGGTCAGCATCCGTTCTCTTCGCCAAGAAGTCTGATGGTTCTCTTTTCTTATGTGTTGATTATCGAAATCTCAATCAAGTTACGAAAAAGAAAAAATATTCGCTACCATGAATTGATTATTTTTTTGATCAATTGAAAGGTGGGAAGTGGTTTTCAAAAATAAATCATTGATTTCGTTACCATCAGTTGATGGTAAAATAATATGACGTTCATAAGACCACTTTTCATAGTAGGTATGACCATTATGAGTACCTTGTTATGCCCTTCGGCCTAACAAATGCTCCTGCAGTTTTCATGGTGTTGATGAACAAGGGTTTCCATGAGTATCATGATAATTTTTTGGTTGACTTTGTGGATGACATTTTTTTCTACTCCAAGTCTAAGGAGGATCATGTGCATCATCTGAGAACAGTTCTGAGTCTTCTAAGTAATCACCGACTTTATTCCAAGCTTTCAAAGTGTAATTTTTGGATTTTGGAAGTAAAATTATTTTGACATGTCGTGGCAGAACACAGAATATCAGTTGATCCTGAAAAGGTGACGGTTGTTATGACTTCGTATCTTCTTGGGATTAACAGGATATTATCTCCAGTCTGTTAAAAAATTCTCAAAGTTAGCTTCTCCTATGAATGCTCTGACTCGAAAGGGATAGAAGTTTTCCTGGAATGAAAAATTTCAGAGTTATTTTGTTGATCTAAAGTGTATTTTGACTACGGTGCTGGTGTTATCTCTTCGTGAGGCTGGGACAGGTTATGTGGTCTTCTATGATGCATCGGGTTCAGGTTTGGGGTGTTTCCTCTTGCAGGGTAATCATGTTGTTTCCTATGGATCTCATCAGCTTAAGCCTCATGAGATGAACTATCCTACCCATGACCTTGAACATGCAGCTATAATTCATGCACTTAAGTGTTAGAGACATTACCATTTTGGAAATGGTTTACTGTGTATTCAGACCACAAGATCTTGAGTTATATCTTCACTCAAAAAGATTTTAATCTCGGCAAAAGGCACTGGGTGGAGTACCTGCAATCATTCGGCTTTGAAATTTCCTATACCCCAGGGAAAGGGAATATCATTGCGGATGTGTTAAACAGGAAACTTCCAACTCAGGTTGTGAAAGAATATTCAGAAGAGTGGAGTTTGATGGGACTTTTTTCTCAGTTTCATAATGGAATTCAGTGGAAGGGGAATGAAGTTTCTTAAGAAATTGTTTAGTTGACTTATTCTCTCCTCGAATTTATTCTTTAGGAAAAACAACTGGATGATGAATTCCATAGAATTAGGGACTCTCTTTATGATGGGGAGACTGACACCCAGTGGTTGTTCTCCAAAGAGGGTGTTTTGTGCTATTGAAACTGTTACGTTGTGCCTTTATCAGCAAGGAAGGATGTGATGGGGGTTTGCCATAACTCTTAGTGGGATTTGCACCCAGGAACCACAAAAATGTTATATGAGATGCGGCGGTAGTTCTAGTGGCCAGGTATGAGATGAGACATTTCTGAGTTTGTATCTCATTTCTAGACAAGCCTGAAGGTGAAAGATGAACACGAGAAACCTTCGGGTTTGCTTCATCCAATTCCATTCCCTACATGGAAGTGGGATGAAATCTTGATGAACATTATAGTTGGGTTACCTCAAACCTAGAAGAAGAAGAACACGATCTGGGTTGTGATCGACAGGCTGACCAAGTCGGCTAACTTTATACCTATTCGAGATATAACCATAGTTGAGGAGTTGGGAAATATCTATGTGAAAGAAGTTGTTCATTTTCATGGAGTTATATCTACTATATCCTCTGACATGGATCCTTGGTTTACTTCTCACTTTTGGAGAGGCCTCCAAGGGGCACTGGGATGTCAGGTTCATTTGAGCACGACCTACCATCCACAGTCAGATGGCTAGACAGAATGAATAATTCAAATCCTTGTGGATATTCTCCATGATTGTGTTCTTGGAATTGGTGGGTCTTGGAATGATAATCTTGAGCTAGTTGAGTTCTATTATAATAACAGTTACCAATCTGCGATCACAATGTCTCCTTTTTATGCACTGTATGGTTGTCCTTGTAAATATCCTTTACGATGGTCGGAGATTGGTGAATATACCTTGGTAGGACCGAGTTTGGTCCAAGAGACGACTACTAAGATCCAATTGATTCGTCAAAGAATATTGACAACTCAGAGTCGGTAGAAGTCTTATGTTGATCGTCGTTGTATACCTTAAGAGTTCTAAGTTGGGGACCAGGTGTTTTTGAAATTTTCACCTCGATTAGGTCATCGAAGGTTTGAGAGGCAAGGTAGGGTTGCTCCTCATTTTTTGAAACCTTTTGAGGTTGTTGGTCTTGTGGGGAATGTTTCTTACCATTTATCTCTACAACCACAACTGACGTCGATACATAACGTGTTCCATGTATCGCAGCTTCAAAAGTATTTCTCTGATCTATCCCATGTTGTGAGGTGGAGTGATCTTGAGATTGAACCAGATTTATCTGTTATTGAATGACCAGTCAAGGTTGTTGATTCTGAGACCAAGGTACTTCCTGGGAAAATGATACCCCTGGTCTGTGGGCTTTGGCAGCATGGTTCTAATTCTCATGAGACATGGGAAAGGGATGCACTAATGAGAGAGCATTGACCTCATCTTCTTGACGTGGATGTTTCTTCATAGGCTTTCTGGGGACATAAAGAACTAATGGTAGGGAGGTTGTAACATCACTTTACGTTTTCATGTACTTTTTATGTTTCGAAGTATATCTGTTTTTTAGTGAATTGGGGGTGCGTTTGGGTGAAATTTTATGTAAAACAACAGCAAAATGGCTTGTACACGGTTTGCGCATGGTTTGAGAAACTCTGCCAACCAAAATGCACTAGATAGAGAGGTATGCATGGTCTGCACACAGTTTGACAAACAGTGCAACCAAACTGTGTGGACTGTGTATCTCTGGACAGTGAGGTCCACACGGTGTGTGCACAGTTTAACAAATCATGTGCCTCTGCCCAGGAAAACCGTGCGCATGGTTTTTAATTCTGAATTTTCATTTTAAAACCACCCAAACCCCCGGGACTTCCATAATTTCGACTTTGGCTCGGGCGTGAATCATTTTAGGTCTTTCCAAAGCCTCCTAGAGAGATTCCAAGGTGATCTGAACATCTTTCTTCAAGATTGAAGGCTCGGCGTGAATATCTGCTCTACTCCTGGTAAGTGGATTTCATCCCATTGTGTTTCTTGTTTATTCCTCTATCTTTCCTTAATCTTTTCATGGGAGATTTACTTTGATTCCATGGATCTAAACCTATGAGTTGAGGTATAGATCTAGGATTTTGAATCTAGATCTATTTTTGCAAGATCTTGATTCCTTTGATATTAATTTTGGTTTTATGGATTTAGATATAGATTTCGATCGACGTCGTTGTGCAACTCGGTTTTTGGGGTTTCTTGTTGGGCTAACTCCTCTCAATAATTCGAGGTAGGTGGTTCTATCCTGAATTGCCAAATTGATTATCATTGTATTTTCTTGATTTATTTCAATTGTTGATTTAAACTCAATTTATCAAGTATTCTTTCAATTAAATTGATAAAAACTCGATTCCATTGAATTGAGATATTTGAAATGGTTTTGGCATAGAAAGTTGGGAAACCCCCAATTCCATTGAAATGGGTGTGTTTATGGAAAATTGTTCGATTTAAATTGTTAAATTTAAATTGTGGATTTTAGGGAAATGTTTTTAATTAAATTGTTGAATTTAATTGTGTAAATGGAATGTGTAATGATGGAATTAGTTTCGAATGGATTTAAAACTTATAAAAATGGATTAAAATGATTTGATAGAAACCCATTGGTTTTATCTTGTGAAAGAGGCATATTTTTTAATAAAACCTATCATGGTTTTAAATGGAATGAAGTTGGAAATTTTGAAATGGAATAATGGGATTGATCATATTTTAAGCATTCTTAAAATGGTTCGCCCATCATGTAAGAGTGCATGCAATCCTTATGTAGTAAGTGAGTTGTTTGGATACACTCTACGCTACAAAAACGTTCTAAAACATACTAGTAGAGGGTCACATCCTCGACTGGTTGGTGACGAGTCTCCTTTGTCTAGTTTCATAGGGACATGTGTATATACATTTTCTGAGTTCACATAGAGAGTGTGAAATCCTATAACTGGTTAATACTATCGTACCTTTTGGAAGATGACCATGTTGCTCGCTTGTTTATTTATATTTGAGATATAAATGCATGCCAATGCTATGGATTTACTTTCACGCCTGATGAATTTATATACACTATTTTATATAAATGTTTTACTTAATCCATATATTTTGAAATATTGCATCATTGTAATGCCTTTTCTTAATGTAATTTTTTTATCATTTGAAAATGTATAGCATGTTTTGTTAAAATATGCTTTTGAGTTTCCAAACCTATTTATTTGAAAATTGAAAGATTTTCTTTGGATAATCTATATTTTACATATTTTATGGAATCTTTGGTGGTATCCTACTGGGTTTAGGCTCACACCCTACTTTTTCCTTTGGTGTTTGTAGACATTCTTCATCCAGGATCGAGAAATGGGATGGGACCTCTTGGAGGTGTATCTAGTTGTTGATCTTTGGTTTTGGTGAGTTGTGTCCTTAGGAACTATAGGGTTGTTTTCTCATTTTTAGTATGTGGGTTGTAGTACTTTGGTCTTTTGTGCATCTTTGTTGTCTTGTACATTACTCTCGGTGGAGTTTCTTTTGTAATGCATACTATTTTGTTATCTATTGCTTCCGCATTCTTGTGGAAAAATCTCTCCCACATGCGTTTTGTGTGATGCCAGGTGCTAGTCGCTAACTCGTGGGGATTGGGAACGCCCTTCGGGCTATGTCAGGGTCGGCTCAGTTATCGGGTTACGAGGGAACCCGGGCTGGTTCGTGACATGGTGGTCTAGTAAGAGTATTTCATCTTATGTATCCTTCTGATAATAGGAATTACTATACTTAGTGATTAGTTATATTTCTATGACTGATTTCCATGTTTGAGAAGCATTTTTGTCATGCGTATAACATGATCAACACAGATATACAAGCACAATTGATTCTTGATCAGTGTGATAAATAAGATATAAAATTAGACCAAATATATCTCAATGGATACATGATTGAATTTATATAAGGAACACACACCTATAAGGAACTTATATTTTAAATGGGTATACAAATATAGGTCCCATGATTGGTGGAATCACATTCATGTTAGTGGAAAAATTATTTCAAATTTATAAACTGATGTGATAATTTTTCATATTAAAAAATATATTGTAGTGAGATGTTGGTTTCACTTCCTTTATTTATATGACATACATGTCAATAGAGCCCTGATGGAATATTTTAATTTAATAATTTTTCCATAAGAAGGTGTTATATATATCAAACATATAACATGAATGAGAGTGAGGATAATTCAAATGGATTCATATTTTGATGATGGATGCAGAATTTTTATAGACCCACCTGAGGTGATTAAATGAAATTTAATGGGACACAGAATAAGTTAAAATCCCATATAAAAAATCATGATCTTTTCCTCTTTAGAATAAAATTTCCAAACCATGAGAGGTATCCTAAATATAGTCATATGAAATGAGGTTACTATGTAATGAATGATTTTTATGGGGTTCATAGACCTTATTAAATTATGGAAACAACCCTTACAAAATTGGGGGTGATCAACCAAATGCTCTTTTTGAGGGTTCACATGTACACATAGGCCTACCTGATTAGGGATAAATGTCTAATGATTTCTACTTGACATGATTAAGGATGTAATTCGGAAAGGTATGACATATTTAGAAGTCATTTCTAGTACAAATATTAGACATACAATAATTTTGGATGAATCATGTAGACATTTATTGGGATCATCAAAATAACTACACAAACACATCCTGATGATTCAAATGAACCACAATACAATATCCCTATATGTCATATGAGAAAAGATAACATGCCCAATGTCTCTTAATGAACCATGATAACATGTACATGGGATTTCATGTTATCTAGTATGGAATATATATAGGCTTCACATGATGTATAATGCCATGTAAAAGGTTTGTAACATGAACCATGAAGACATATCCAATTGTTTTATATAAACCTATATCACATTTCAAGTGTTGTCTTGTGATCCATGAGGACATTTCAAAAGGTTCTAAAATGATCAATAAATTGATCATGGGAACCATATGATCTATCCTCCTTAAAATAAAATTATCATCAATCTAACGAATCTTGAAACATGACCACCCCTAATAGCATAAACTCATAGATGTTTTCTAATAATCTACATAATGAGGATAGTGTAATCAAGAAAACTTTCCAATGTACCTTAACTTGATCAAACTTTTATGAGTATCGTCCATCCAATGATGAATTAAAAAATAATTTTAATTGGATGAATTCATTTTTTAATCTCCTTAGTTAATCACTAGACATTTCTAACTGGACAACACTTGAGATATGATCATCCTCTTCTCCAAAAAATAATATTCCTTATTGATTTCTTTTGGGTATATGTGAATAAATGGCGGATAATAAATTCATTGATTTTCTATATATTCACTTATTTATATAATGATTAATTATCATATTTTGGATGAATTAAACATATGTAATATATCATGTGCTTTACATGAATGAGATGTATGATGTTAATATAGTCATCCTACTATCATGTGATAAACACTAACTTTTCATCATACCATCATCACTGATTTCCATTAACCCATGGCCTCTCATAAGGAATATCCATGATCAAATCTTCATGTCATTAATCCTTCATGCGATTCAGAAGAATTTGATAAGGCCCTTTCTTGATCTTGTTAAGCATGTTAATAGGCTTTCTTGAGATCCATATCACATATCAGGAGGCCTTCGGGTTGGCGAATACATTAAATCTATTTTTTAAGTATCCTATATTATGTAATCATTGAAAACATGAATTCCTCGATAGTTAATAGTATCTTTTTTTCATTTGAAATGTCACTTGATCATGTAGAGTAATCTCAGGGGACTCACCGGTTAGGTTGACATGTTGGTGATACTTTTCGTGATAACGGGAATAATCACATGAACCACATGCCCCCTTATCTAGATAAATAGTGTAAAATTACATCAAAATGTATCTCATCCTTTATATATTTATTTATGTGATTGATTTTGTGATTGTGAATGGTATTCCACCAATATTCCCCAATGCATCACATGATCATATGACATATCATAGTTCATTCAAATAATGAGACTCACGCATCTAAGGTCTTTTATATAATGAAACTGACACATTTTAGGGCCTTCATGATATTATGATGTCTAATCATAGAGACTTTGAAATATCAACATGTCCCATTAGTAGGCCTTCAAGACATCAATATTTATGGTTTTGAGGGCTTCACGAGATAAAAATTACACATATGAGTAACATCATGAGATCATAATGGCTTATTTTATGATGATTTGTGAAATAAGTTCATAGATCATGTTAATCACATAACCCCTTGATGTGTTGACCCAAATTCCACAAGATCACAGGTAATATTGAAGGTTACATGATCTTATGTGATCCAAGTGAACAATTTAATTATATCCATAATTCGTTCTTAATTTATTTACGGAAAAATAATATAGTGTTTTTTGAATATTTATTCATACCCAATTTTTTATGTTTTTTCATCAGAATGCAAAAAAATCCCCCAACCTGAAGAACAACCCCCACATGTAAGAATGTATAGGAACTCAATTCTGAGTATGTGAATGATCATCCGAGTCAAACGCCCTTCTACAAGGTAAGTCCTTCATGAATAATTTTTTATTCGTAGATACAATTGGTTTTCATCAAGGTGGACAATGAAATGATGAATTATGGATATCCATTTCAAAATTATTTAAACCATCATTGTTCACATAATTTTCTCACATGTGACCACTACATAATAATAACTCACATTATCTATTCTCAAAAACTATTCGTGTTATATGATTCACATGATACCGTGACATAACAACATTTTATTTTAAAAAAAAGTGAAAAAAATATATAACAAATCATTAGATATTTTATTACATTTTATTGTACATATTCGGTTGTAGGGATGATTAAAAGTTTTATTGAAAATCAGGAGACTATGACATTATTCTTTATGTTTTATGTGATTTTGGTTACATTACAATGGTCACAAAATTTCCTTAATTAGAGATGATACATTAGATCATGAGGAACATAAATTATCTCATGGCCAGAAGATGTATTATAGTAAATTTGATCAATGTGATGAATCATGGGGAATGTTATTTCTTATCTTGTCCACCCATTTTAAAAAAATTCCTTTATTGTGAGACATTTCCAAATTATTTGTTTATCTGTAAGGGTTCATGAATGTAGTCTACAATGCAAATGAATCTTTGATGTTTTATGAAATATAGTATTGCAGTGGTTTAGTGTCTTATCACCCAGTCCCCTCAGATGATCTTGTCAAACCTAATGAGAAAAAATATAAATGAATATCCACATTTGGAATCATTACATCAATATGGGTTAGTCCAAAATATGGCTCTATGTCCTTTCACAATTGTTGGATATCATACCCAGCTCAGGTGTTTTGAAGAGGCAGAAAATGTATAGCCCTGAACTAATTCTTTCAGATTAGGTAATTAAAATCCATTGTATGTTTTCATAAAAGATAACATAACAATACACAATATTGTATACATTATAAGACATTTTTTGACCTATATTTTGGGTAATTAATCAAAATCAATAAAATTTATCATAGCAAGCCAAAAAATAATATATATCACTCAATGTGCACAACATATTTATATGAAGAAAACATCGTTTTAATTTCTACTGAACATGTGTAAATTATTTTAAAACATATTAAGAAAATTAATCCTCCCTATAATGGGTTTTAAAATCATTTTTATATACTATTCTTTGAAAAAATTAAATCTATTTAGAAAATTATTACCATGCAAATCGTTTGATAATATAAATACAGTGAATTTTTTTTTTCAAACGTAATAAAAAGAATTATAAATATCTGTAATAAGTACATAGTATTTTGAAAACCATATATTTCCAAATATTTAAATCTTTTGAATTAATTCTTTATATTTATCCTTTAAAAAATTACTTCTTTAAATTTACCCACAATATAATTTCATATTATTCCATACTGTAGTTCAATATATGAAGATAAAATTTGACATGGTCCTTCCATTCCCACTCATTACCCAAAAAGTTAAATATATTACATAAATTATTTTTATAAAAATAGATAATTATATTAAAAAATTACATGGAATAGTATTAAGTTATGGTATAAAATTAAATAACAATGTGAAATCCACTCATACAAATAATATAAAGCACATAAACATAATTTCATCAAGAATTAAAACTAATGATTACATTTAGAATTTGTTATATTTCTGGAAAATATTTAGATGATGTCCATACTTACTTTTATTAATTATATTTATGGTTGTGCGAGAACATTTTACACATAAGTTCATTTTTTATTAAAAACAATTTTTAAATGAGACAACACTACTAAAATTATGATTTCAAGATCATTCATAAAATAAAAATGATTTCTCATTAAAAACATTAACATAAAAATTATAATAATATCTGTCAGACTCTAAAATAAATATAAACAATAACAATAATTTATTTGGTTATTTTATATTCTCATTTACTAAAATATACGTTGTTATTTTTTTCAATTATATAAAAATAGAAAATTTATTTCCCTTACATATGATTTAAAAAAACATAAAAATATATATATAGTATAGATTTTTGATGATATTTAAATAGTTAAAATTTGGAACATAAACCTTCATGTAAAGTGTTTAATCATATTTTTTCAAATAAGACTTTGTTTTTGAGTAAAATTAATTGATAGTGAATCATAATTGTCTTTAAAAAAGAATAAAAATATCCCTTTCACAGATCTGTAGATACTAGGAAACATCTTCTTCTTCATTGGGGATTCTCTCTATTTCTTAACACTAACAATTCCTCTATTCTGAATAATAATTCACAAATATGTAATCATATTTAATGAATATTAGTGAATCATATTATATATATACATGACTCCAATATATAAAATTTATTTATTTATTTATGTAATTTCAGTAGATAAAGGATCCTAAAAACTCAAGAAATATATTGATTTGTCCATCAAAATGAGTTGGGTAAGATTATTTCTTATCGAGGAAGATTATATATTATATATAAATGAAATATATTGTATGTATATTTTTTTGATGGTAATAGGATAATTTTTATATATACATTTAAATCCATTTCATTAAAGCCTGAAGTATTCAGAAAAAATCTAGAAACTAGAAAATGTAAAAGAAAAATATAAACTATATGTAATTAAAAAATATTAATATATTATTTGGGAAGATTCAAAAATCAATAGAAATCATATCAATATTTTCTACCCAAAATAATATTGAAAAGTTTAAAATATTCTTCATATGAAACAACCTTGTCAAACGAGGATATTGGTAGTAAAAAACCAGTTTCACAATAAGTTGGGAAATGCAGTTTACTATATAATATGAAATGTGGGGAATATAATAGAAAAATGAAATAATATAAATGAGAGGATTCCAAAACCATAAAACGAAATCACTCCCAACATACGAATATCATCATAATGATCTTCAAGATGATGATTATTATATCTCCATATGTGGTCGATCATTAATATCTAATATCAAAACTATTTCTCAGATGAACCCCCAGCCATCTAAACCTTGCGTATCCCTCATCTGCAACTAATCTCATTTCGTAAGATTCATCCCTCATCCTTGATTGGATTTCAAATTCAATATCCATTGTTCATGATCTTCCCTTTGGGAAAGGTTGGTTTCTCACATTTCTCAAGCTCAATCCCAACAAAATTGTTTTTTAAAAATGATCAAACTTCCATTCTGACTTCTCCCATTATCCTCAATTCATTTTTATTACTTTTTTTTCAATTTTAAAATTTAATTACCATAATAATTCTATTAACATACTTAAGATGACATTTATATAGTAATATGTAATTTTAAATAAATTGGAAATCAAAATTATCATAACAAATTAATATTTGAATAATTATTATAATTCAATGTCCTATAAATAACATTTATAACAATCCTAATTTAATATATAATAAAATATTTTACACACACAATATAATATATATTATCCAAAAATATTATTATTTACCTTTTGTCTATAATCCAAATTACCAACTCTTATATTAATATTTTCAATAAAATATAATATATAGGATAAAAAATATATTGAATTTAATAATAATAACATTCAATATTAAAATTATTTTTATTAGATAAATTATATATTAAATATTTTATGAATCATTCTCAGTAACTATTTTTTTATTAGTTAATTTTATTTTTTTTATTCATATTTATTATCAACAAAAATTATAATTTATTTACATAGTTTGTACTGTAATTATATTTGTAATAAAATAAAATTTATCTGAAAGATTTAAAAATAAATTTTTCATTAATGTGTTTCATTATAAATTATTAGATTATTTATTTTCTTAAATTATATAAAAAAAATATTAGTTACTGTCATTTCATATTTTTAATAACCAGTATCATTGATTTAGTAGTTAAATCAATATGTGAATAGAAATATTAAACAAACTAATTATTATTTTAAAACATGGGATGTTACATTTTTCTATCTTTATAGAAAATTCCACCTTTAAATGATTCTTCATAAATTAGAAAATTCTGAATATACATTATTTGAATTATAACAATCTTATACTTCTAAAACATTGTAATTTCCTATAATTTCAAAAGACAATTTTATTGTGTAGATTTTTCCTAAAATGATATTTCATAATATATAAATATTAATGAACCATTACAATAATAACAAAACATATTTCCCTAACACTCACATTCTGATTCAGTAAAATCAAAAATTTAAATATTTTTATAAAATTTAACTAAATAACATATAATATTGTATACATTACATGAACATTTATACCCTAGGTTTTAGATTATTAGACAAAAGAATTATATTATATCATAGATAAAAATATATAATTGACATCAGATGAGATGCCTTCTTATATATTAAACCACATTTTAATTTCTACTAAACCAGTATGTAATATTTTAAAACATAGGTTGTGTATTAATTTAGAGAGTAATCTATTTTAAAATAATTTAAAGATTCTTTTCATTCAAAAAAATAAATCCCATTGTAATCTAGTTATCAATTAAATCATTCCATAAAATAAATAATTAGAAACATTATTTTCAAATCATTGATAAAATTTCTAAATATCCATAATTACAACATATTATATTGGAATATATTTATTTTTATAAATAAATATATTTTGAATTACTTATTTAGATTCCATATTCCTGAAAAAAAATAACTTTTATAGATAATTTATGATACATATCAGGCCATAAGAAATACCATTTTCTGACCTAGTCATGTCACATATAATACAACACCCCGTTGACATCATGGGTTATTCCCCATATAATATAATATCATGTGATTCTCTATATCCAAATTTTATGATTTTTTTATGGTCATGCCTTTGTCACTCATAACCCAAAAACGTTTGAAATATTACATAAATCAAGTTATGAAAATAAAATATTTAAATGAAATAATTATATGGAATAATATCATTTTTACTAAAATATAAAATATCTTCCAGAAATCCAATCTTCCATAAAATTTAAAAGAATGATAAAGAATTCATCAGAAATTAAAATGGTTATATAAATTTAAAATACAAGAAATGATAACATTATCATTAGATGATGGACATATCTAATGTTAACAATGAAATTCATGATTGTGTGAGAACATTATTAATATAAATTGAAGAATTCTTTTAAATATTTACCATAAATGAGATCAACACAAATAAAATTATTATTTCATGATCCTTCATAAAGTAATAAATTTTCATATTAAAAACATTAACATTGAAAATTTAACTACATAAAACATCATCAAAGATTCATATTAAAAAAAATTCTTTGTTATTATTTCATATCATAGATTAAAACAATATATTTTAATTTTTTTTATTTACATAACTACAAAATAATTAATTTTCATATTAAATATTTAATTGAAAATGTAATGTATACACATTTTGTTTATTTTTTAGAAGATAAATTAATGGTTAAAATTCAAAACATAACCCTTCATGTCAAGTGTTTAAAAATATTATTAAAAATAATAAATTGTTTCTAAAAAATATAAATTTATAATGGAGATTAATTTAAAAAAAATACATCCCTTGTATAAATTTTTAGAAACTGTATACCTTATTCTTCTTCATAGGAGGTTCTCTCTATCTTACCTCTAACTATTCCTCTAATATAAACTAGGGTTCCCATAGGTGTACCGATAATGAATTCAAATGATTAAAGATCTATATTTATATATATATATATATTACGGAATCTACTATATATAATTTATTTATTTATTTATTTTTTTAACATTGATAATGGAAACAATCAAATCAATATAGATCTTGATTCATCCTTTGAAATGAGTAGTGTAGGATTATGGATTTCTAATAAATATTATATATTTCATTAAACTAAAAAATATTATATGTAAATTTTATATATCACTAATTCTTGAATGTTTTGTATTTTATATAATTTTCAATTCTATTATTCATATCCTGATGCACTCTACTAGAATCAAAAACTAGAAAACATAATTTTAATATATATACACAGTATTGGATTTATTTTTATTAAGATCATCATCAACAAGAATCCCTATGATAGAAAAATATTTACGAGATCCCTGAAATAGAATGATTTAATTGAATTAACAATCCAAACCATGTCAAACAATTGTTTCAATCAATGATATCAATAGGAAGAAAATCATTTTGACAATAAACAAGGAAAAGAAGATAACGATCACAAAAAAAAAATTTGGAATAAAAAAATATGGAAATACTGAAAACTAGAGGATTGAAACACCATAAATAAAATATAAATAAAACATTTGAAGATAATCATAAGGAAATTCATAAGGATGATTATGGGATCACTATATGTTGTAAATCTACCTCATCCACAATCATAAATGATTTATGGTCAAACCTCCAAATGGTGGAACTTCACTCAGAATCCCTTATTATTCGTCGATCTGCTTTGGAATGACAGAGTTCTCATCCCCACTTCGCTTCATGACAAGACATCATTCAATCCAAATCTCCCATTTAGAAATGTTAGGTTTCCCCCTTTTATTTAGCTCATTATTTATAGGCTCGGTTTCCTTAAATGGTTGAACCTCTCATTTTACATCACCCCTTATACTCTATTTGATTTTATTTCTTTTTTCCTTTTCTTCAAATGATTTTTTTATAATTTTTTTATTTTTCTATATTAAAATAATTTAATTGTAATATTTCAAATAATATTCATAAATTCATATTTTAATATATAATAATTAATAATCTCAATTTTCAGACGTAAATATTTTACTAAAAAATATATATTAATCACAATTTCAAAATAATAATATATTTTTCCATAATTTCATAATATTTAATATTAAAATATATATTTATTTATAATTTATTCAATTTTACATATTACATATACAATTATAAAATATATAAAGGAACTATATTATCATAACTATAAATACATAATATATTGACTTTAATATTCCTAACTCTGAATATTCATATTTTAATTATTTGATAATTATATATTGATAATAATATGACTAATCTTTGAAATTAATGATTATTTTCATTACATTTAAAAATTTTATTTTAATTTATTATCTGAAAAATTTTCTTTTTTTGCATAGTATTAACCTATAATTATATTTCTCATGAAATAAAATTTAATTTCATGTTTTATAATTAACATTTCTTTTAAGTGTTTAATTATAATTTTTACTTATTTGTTTACATTAATTATTCAAAAACATAGTATTCACTATCATTTTACATGATATATTTAATATCATTGTGTTCATACAAAAATCATGATATTAATTGTAATAATATAATAAATCATTAATTTTTAAAAAATTGTAATATAACATAATACATTTATTGAAAACATATCCCATGTTGGTTATTTCATTTCTCATAAAATGATATTTGATGGATATATAATGAATTCAATAATACTATTTTTGAAGGCTCTATTTATGAATCTTCTCCCAAAATTTATATTTATTTGTATATAATCTAGATTTAATCCAAAATTTAGATGGTTTGATTGGTACCTACCTAGAGGTTTTGATCAAGTGATGTTTTGGAATGGATTGAGGGAGGCCATTCTAGTGTAGTATACTTTTATAGATATTATTTCTATGTTAAAATTTATTTTTATATATTAGGCTTTCTAGGTTCCTAAATACATTTTTTCAATAAGATACTAATGATAAACATATTTAAGGGATGTCATAAAGATAGTAGTATGCCTCATATAACACATGATAAATATGAAATCATCCTCTGATATGTTGATGGTATCTCTAGGACTCTAATTAGCTGAAATATGTATAATGAATTTCTTCATTCATCCGCTACGTGTGATGAGGTATAAAAATGATACACCCTTTACTAGGGATTTAATTGAACTGTATGAAAAAGATATCGATGAGGACCCATCTTTTGGGGTAGACATATAGGAAATGTAGTGGAATAAATTAATTATTATTAATGTTCATTATGAAAAATCATCCTAGAAGAATAATTCTTACCAAACACAATAAAAAAGTGGATCAGAGTGGGAATATTCTCTGAGGGTTGAGGAAGGGTCATTGAATATCTTGGTAAGAAATGTATTCATGAAGACGTTCAATTTATTCAATTGAATGGATTTTGGGGCATGAATCTATGAAGGTACATTTTTTAATCTGAGGATAATGATTTAGTTTTTGTTTCCTCTTTTCTAAGGATAGAGACCATGGTAGGGGGTGGCACATTTGTCTGGCCATTCATATACTAGCCAAATTATAACACATTCCTTTCAATGGATTTAGAGGAAAAATACACAAAATTTTTCTTTTCAACGTCTTTGTTTTCTAGGGTTGGATCGGGGATCACCTAATATGCTATGACTATTTTAGTTCAAATTTAATCCCTTAATCCCGATTTAATTTCTTTTTAAAACATATATTCTATGTGATTTCCATCACACTAAAGAGCTAGAAAATTATTTCCCACAAGAGTTTCTATGATTTTTTATCTTTCATGTCATTTGATGAACCAATCATAGACATAATATTCGATGGATAAGGTGATCCTATGTCATTTTATTACATGATTACAATTAGTGGTGGTGTTTTTTCATCTCTTATTGAAGGTTAAATTCATTTTTATTGGTATGTGGCCAACCAATTTGGGAATAAATTTTATTTTATTCAAATTTTGTAATATTATCCTCTTTATATCTGAAAATGAAGTCACTTTGTAGAGTCTATTTTATTTGGATTAATGTTTTATAGTGTGGATAATAAGACTCTAGTAAATATTCATTATAATGTATTTGAAATTGGTTTTTCATAGGAAGGTGATGATTCTTTGATATTATCTTACAAGAGCGAGAAACTATAGAAATTGGTTCATAGGGTCTTAGATCTAACACTGATGGATGAAGACAATAGAAGGCCTAGTAAAAAAATTTGCCCATTTGGACCTATGTTCTCTGAGATTCCTCACAATGATGTGAAGATTAAGTTATCCATTATTTCACCTAAAAAGATGAAAAACATCATTACTAATATGACAAGAGGTACTATAAATAACTCCACTATAATTTTTAAATTATCTATTCTAGGCTAGTAATGGGATACATGTAAAAAATAACCATCATCTACAAAATTTGTTGTTAGATTTCTTTATATAGAAATACAATTGGTGGGATTTTTACACATCACATCCCCCATGGGAATATTCATTAAAAATATACTCTACAAGGATAGTAATTTCCTTTATGACCATAATATATTGGTTCATCATATGAAGGTTTCAATCCACTATTAATAGTCGTTGTAATAGATTATGGTTGTCAACATGATGCCATATTTTATAGATGATTGGGCTTTTTATATCTATAAAAAATATGTAACATACATTTAATATGATATTTTTACAAAAATAATGACCCTAAATTTTATGTTGATGTATTTTTTGTTCCCTTGAATATAGAAGTAATTTAAAAAGACATAGAATAAATGAAATATACAGTGTATTCCCATAGGATGTTAGAATATTTATGTTGATCTAAATTATTGTCGAGACAATGATGATATGGGATCCCCATGTCTAATGGATCTAATGAAGTAGATATCCACTAGTGCTAAGGCATCAAGATACACCCATCCATTGTATCAATCCACAATGTCTTCAATGTCACCCCCAATTGTGGATCCTTCCACTGGGAAGTGAGGAAACGTATGTGTTCCATGTTATCAAGTATTTCTAATGAATAATCATTAATTAAGATTAACCCTTTCTGTCTTTGTATTCATATTCCATTTTATTCTCTTATTTAATTAATCATTCATTTATATCCCTATCTGAATTCATGTAGATTAATTGGAATCTATTCATTTGGATAAAGGTGATCGTTCTTCTCATATTGTTGAAATTTAATAAATGCGATCAATCCATTGAATTTTAAAGATAATTTTGGTTCCAAAAATGTCGAAATCATGTCCTGTTACTAGTGCATATGTCATCATTCCAATTAACTCAACACATGAGGATTGAATGTATGTAGTGGATGGTATTAGTAGATAATATTAAATAAACTTTTATTTAATGAAGGTATAAAAAGTATATGGTGAGAACAACCTTGGAGACTCAATGAATTTCCTAAAAATTAGAATGTCCCATAATGGTTCTATGAATTTACAACTCATAATGGTGGCGTAAAAACTGTTCAAACATAGAAAAGGTTGTCAGTCTACTAAACCAATCAACATTATACAGAGCTTCTTATTCCCCTAAAAGAGTAAATTTGGAAAAAGGGTTCCTTATATACATTTGAAAATGGCTTATTATTAGTATTGATAACTATTATTGACAATATGAAAGTATTAAATTATTCATCTACTGATTGATAACCATTTGAAACTCTTGTTATTGAACCATCACCTTAGAGATCAGAGTCCACACACTTTTTCCTTTTTAATTATTTCACACAAGGACTATTAATGTTAAATATATATTTATAAAAACCTAATATAAGTATACACGTTTATCCCCTTCTCTCAATAAATTAAACCCAAAATACATTCCTATTTTTTTTTATGTTGATGCTTGTTTTATAGATAATTTAATCTATAGATATGGCGACAAGTGGAGGAGATATCCAGAACCATTTTTCAGATAGTCGATTAGTGGAGAAAAAATTATGGGTTGGGTTATCTTATATATTAAAAACCTAATATTGTCTCTAGGGGAGTCAACTATAATGTTATTCATTCAAAGGTGAGAGAATTTTTTTTTCTATGTGATATAATAAGATTTCACATGAACTGAGTGTATTCATAGGTGAGGACTATAATAATTCTTCCCAATGTGAGATAAATGTATCGACCTGCCATAATTATCATATTGCTCTAAATGATGATATTTGTTGTGCACAATTAATCATATATCATCTTTAGGGGGATCTTTACAAATTTATGATTATGCTTAAACCCCTATTGAGAACCATTTTTAAGAAATAAATGATCCTTTAAATATAATAAAAGGACAGTGTCAATGTTATTTGTCAGTTTGAGGATCTACAATTGTTCACAAATGTAGAGACTATGTCATTTAGTAAATTCTATTAGTAAATGAAATCCTAGGTATGAAGTAAGAATATATCATGTAATCCTATGGGAAAATTTAGTAATATGCTTGTTAATTTAGAAACTCATATTTTCTGGGGTTCCATTAGAGGGACTCTAGTTAGGTGTGATTCTGCCATTTAATTCCAATTATTGAATAATTTTTTTAATTATGTATTTTCTGATGATATTCATCTTTCATTCATCATGTGCATGGATTTTTGTTTTCTCAGTAACATATATCAGGTCAATGATTTCAAACATATATGTAATACAATTTTAAACAAAACATGAACTCAAATAAAATAATAATTATATAACTATTGTGATAGTAACCAACGAGTGATAAATAGAAGAATAATTCTCATTGATATATATTATTTATTTTTTTAGTGTACCTTGAACAAAATGATAAGTAAGAATTCTATTTTTTTTTATGTCAACAAACATATTGTGTGTAGATATTCCTATTTAGTGCATGATAATTTTGCCTACAAGAATTATATCTTCTTTTTTCAATGCCCACATTTTTCTACACTGCTAATTGAATTGCATTGTGAGTTTAGCCTTTTGGTTTTTCTTATGTATCCCCTTACATTTTATCATCAGGATAAATTCTGTTACTTTTTTCCTTCATATGTACTAATTTTTTCAAAGATTAAACAACATGTGTCTATAGAGAGAATACACTAATTTTTTTACAATATCCCTTTTATAGATTTTATAATATTGAGAATCTTATCACAATAAGTATCCATTTAATGGTATTTCATGTTGGATCAATGAGGTGATCTCATTTAGGATCATCATAAGTTCTAATTGGTTTTTTGGGGTATTCTATAATTAAAAATATCAAAATATGTTTATTTTTGAAATTTTAATATCATTAAATTTTATTTATTCATTAATTAAATAATTAATGCATCATCATTGTGAAAACGATTAAGGATTATATTTAATAGGTAAAAAATATAGACAAATTTACGTAAAGAATATACATTTATTAGACTTTAAAATTACTTTCTAGAGTCAAATATATATTCTAGATAGCAATATATTAAAATATAATACTAATAAAAGACAATAGTGTGAATTACTTTACTTTTTAAAAAAAAACATTTTATGGGTCTTAATCATATCCATGTTGCTCTAAATGGTCATTAATTTTACTATTGTAACTAAATCATTGTGATATAATAAAAAATAAGATTAAACTATGTTTTTGGGCCATTTAATGGTTAATATAATTTTTAATAAAATAAATATATTAAATTTTTATCTTATTGCACAACAATTTCATCAGTATTTCATATTAATTAATGGTAATTTTTTCATTTATAAAAATTAGAAATAAATTATTTTCCAAAAATAAATTACATATGTTGAATATAATAATTTAGATTAGTTATGTATTTATATTTACTCATATACATGTTAATAAAACATCATTCATAAGATAAATAGATGTTTTTTCCCTTGCGTAAGCATTGCACCAACATTTGGATAAAATACATGTTATATAACTATAAAATTTTTTATATCTAAAAAACACCAATTAAATATAATAATTTACCAAATTGTATTGAAATTACATTTTATCACTATGTTATTATATAGATGATACCAAATTTGACTTGTGTTGTGTTGCGTAGATACTACATTGGTATTAATAAATATTTTTATAATTATATTTAAATAAATTTTAATTTACATATTATGATTTATTTTTGTACAATATTTATATAATATAATAATAACATATTAATCTCACACCTTTAGAAATTTTTTAAATCATATCAATTTCATGAGGATATATCAAAATATACAGTATGTTAAAGAAAATTATATTTTCTACTATTTGCCAAAAATTAATCATTTTTAGAAAATTATCAAAATTTAACCATAAGAATATTTTGAAATGGTTATTTCAAAAATTTATTTCATTTTATCAAAGAATTTTCCAAAATCTTCCATAAATTAAATTTATTATTTATTCATAAAATTAAATTAAAAATATTATTAAAGAAAACACATTTTTGAAGATTAAGATGTATTTACTAAAAGAGGATGTTATTATTTTATAATAATTTACTAATACATTTAAAATTATTAGGACTATCATGTTTATATCATAAATAATTTATTCATATTCATACCCACTAAATTAATAGAAATATTATAACTATCACATTGGAATAATAATTTTTAGTTGTTTGTTTATTATTGATATTACAGATCTTATGTGTTATCTATCAAAGTGTTTCCTTTTAAAATCGTGGGATTTTACATTGAAACCAATACATGATTAATAGACTAGACAACACTTTATATCTCTTCATATTAAGGATCAATCCACACATAGTTTATTTGAATAATCCTTCTATCATTGGTCAAACACATATTTTGGGATGGATAATTTACTACTCTATCATTAATTCAAAATATATGGCTAGGATATAATAATAAATCATGAAATCAATAAATATATCTTTAGAAATAAAATCATCACCCAATTAGTGTTTATTCAAAATCACTGATGTATAGGTCTCCCACATTTTTCAAGATGGGTAATTTCTTTTAACGTCTTTTTTGATATATTATAGTTGGAACATGATATAGGACCCATGAGACACTATGTATCATGTCGTAGTGAAAAGTATTACACATGTAGTTCTTATAGGGGAACCTAACAATACATGTCTGTCCCATATAAAGGAATGGGATCCTTTCATTCTTTCCCTATTTTTTCAAAATATTATTACATTGATAGGATATAATGTCCCTTGAACACTATGTTTTTCAGTAGACAAAAAATCAATAAAATTTTAATTCTTATATAAAATGACGTGCATCTTAAATTCATACTTACATGACATATCTATGGAGTAAAAATCATTGATCCAATAATGAATATGGTTGGGAGTGTTAAAATGAGTGGGATAAATAATTTATTTTAATGAATATGTCAAGGATAATTATTTAATAGTTTATAGGATGAATATTTCATTATTAATGAAATGGATAAAAGAGTTAAGGGGGGATTACATAGAAACAAAAAAATTACAAGGCATAAGAACTATGGAATTTTTTTTTCACCTGCGAATCTTGGTGGGTTCATGTCTTGGGCCAAAACATTGCTTTGGGCTAGGCTATGAGTCATTTTTTAATTCAAAGGTCTATCATTGAGGTGTCATTTTAGATCAGTTAGTCTCTATTATGAACATTCTATATGGGACATCCAGGGGGATGCGGGATCATGGTCCGTGAAATTCCATTAGTCTATGTGATTAATGTATCTAGATATTTAATCATGAATATGGTTTATGGAGTTTTTTTTAAGAAAAGAGGTCCACAAAGGTATTTTTAAGATAAGTGATGTTGGGATTTAATTGGAGAAACACACCACAAAATGAATGGTTACATGAATAAAATGTTTTAATCATAAAATATTCACATATTCGTAACTACAAGTGTATCTGTATAATTTTTAATAGTTGGGTTATGAGAAGTTAAAATTATTACCAAATAACATATTTGACAATTTTAGATGTCAAGCATCGGTATAGGTCTACCTTTAATAATTATAGATTATCATATTCTATATAACCAATATAATTTCTCTTGTATATATATGGGGCCTCTCCTCTAGGAAAAAAACATACCAAAGAAAAAAGACATGTTGGTTGTTTTATTCACAAGTGATAAATGGTAGGGTGACTTTGGATAAACCATCCCCAGAAAAAACTAAACTATAAATAAGAATCATGAGTATGAACACTCAAGATGAATGGGGTTCCAAGATAATATTATCAACAAATGGAAATATTTTTTATCAACTCCAATATTGATGAGATGTATTTCGGTTCACGAATAACATAATATTTATGAAGGGTTTAAGCTCTCAAATGTCCACCCCAATAGGAATTGAACAATTATTTGGGGAAAGGGTATAAAAAGTACAATTACTAAGTACAAAATAATTTTAGAGGTCTTATTATTAGTATATATACCACATTTTATTCAATTTAATAGTATGTGAAAAGGTTGTAGTTGTTGTGAATTTTACCTTCATTAGGCAACAATGTCTTTGGTGTTGTTTAATGACATTCGACAAGGATTTGGTTCTCTATCATCATGTACATTGCACCGTTATCACACTATTAATATCTTATTTCTAGTATCCTTATGTTCAAATGATTTATACTTGGTGTGTAAATAAATTGACCACAGATAATCCAATTGACCTATGAAGGAGAACTAGATATGAAATATGTAGAAGATGATTATATTTTAATGTAGTTTGGATCCTATAAATTTAACTGAATATTATGGAGGGGAATAGTGTGTAGAAATGATCATTAATGGAATGTTCTAAAATTTAGGATGTATGTTCCACAACATATCCTATAATGATACGAATAAATCCACACAATATTCTTTGATGTAAAATAACATTTTCAAGACTGGTCTATTCATATGGATAGGGAATTTTTCCTATTTATATCATGGATGATCATTTGATTGGGGAACCATGTGTCACTATGTTTTCCATGAGAACACTAGTCAAGTCATATGTAGTTAATTGGTAGAAAGATCCCCATACATGAAATAAATGACATGTGGTTATTATGTGACAAACATGTGACACAAATCTGTCCCGTATGCTTAGAGATGTATTTTTATCCCCATTGTTGATGAGAGAAGGATATGGAATTTGAATGATAATATGTATCTCCATCAACTGAGAATAAATCCACACATATTTTTTATAGGGGACACCTTATAAGGATATGACTCTCAAATAGGGTTGGTCACCTTCATTTTAAATTCTATAAAGATATTTCTCATGTATATGAAGATGAGGTGGGTATTAAAATGTATCCCCATGTCATTTTGTTTTCAATCATGTGACTTGGATGTGTTCTATGAATTTTATTATCACGTGTTGAGGACTTATTCTATTTAGTTTAAGTCAATTTTATAAGGACATGAAATGTTGAGCAGTTTAAATTCATACATCAAGGGCTTTCATTTCATGATAGAGACTATGTGATGTAATTTTTTAGAAACATTATGTTGGTCAGTGGAATAATTTTTCCATATATTTCAGGGAAAATTATGAGGATCAATTGTAATATACCTTATTTTTTATGTATGGACATCCCCACATGTCGTCTATCATGAGAGGATTCATCCGTGTAATCTTTGTCATTATATAAACCAATAACAATTATCATAATTGGAGAAAATTGAGGTAAAATTTTTTCTTGAAGGACAGAAAAATTAATTTTTAACAAACAAAGTGGTATTCATTTTTATTAATATTTTTCTTATAGAATAATTTTCACTCATACATATACTTTTTTTTATTTCATTATCAAATCGATTCGCACTGATAGATATTTAGATTCAGGGAAACTAGACTCCAATGTGTAACAATGCCTATGTACCATAAAATTGTGAATATTATGAGACTTCAATGGTAGTGTGTTTGGATGTATAAGAATACCAAAAACATTCTAATGTTAATTTATCTAGTAATTCGTGTCTTTTTCAATAATTTTCCATAGTGTATTAGACAATTTTTTATTTAATTTTTCAATATATCTATATTCTATTGTGCAATAGTAATAATAATTGTTGGAATTGATCTTGTATGGATGGTATAGGGTCATAAAAATTTACCAAAGGATATTTTTTCTACTATTCATTATTATTATACAAGGGATACTAACTATGGTTATAATACGGGACATCATGATGTTCCTAATTCTCTTTTTCATTACATACATTAAGAAGTATTTCCTTATCCATTTTGGAAAAAAATTAGTTTATGTAAGGATGTACATAAAAATCTAAACTATATATAGAGGATGTTTCCCCACTACATCCATTCCCTATATAGAAAGTAAATAGGGAAACATATTTTTGAGTAGTGACTTTAGGGAATAATGGAGGATTTTTCCATCAATATGATAAGCATGACACTTATTAGTGAATTATATGTTTCTCCAATTCACCATTATTCCTTAGTAAAAAAGCCACTTAATTTGGGGTAAGATACTTGTTTTGGACTACTGAGCACCACATTATTATACATATACATCCTTCATAATATCAACAGTCTCTCCTCCTACAATGGATATGTGGATGTATCTATTTAAAGATAATTTATAAAGGTCATTTTAATCAATTATCCCATCCAAGAGGGATTAGTTCACTCTAAGACATCAAATCTATTCTATTTTAGCACAATCAAAAAATTAGGGTATCATTTTTGTAGTAATCTACTATGTGATCCATACATTATGTTGTTGATTCACGCCCATCAGACATTGGGGTAGTCTTTATCTAATTAATGTCCTATATAACATAGATTATGACTAATGAGCCTACCCTATATTGTCTAACATAGAATAATAACTCATAATTATTAGGATATACCATGATTATATATATATTATCCATAGCATTGGAATAAGAATTCTATGGTCGATATATGTGTTGAAAAGATACAATAAATTGAAATTTCTCCATCAACTATATAATATAACCGATGAGAGGTGAAAATTTATCCTTATAGATAGAATAATCACTATTGATTTTTTTGATCACTAGCTACAACTCACCATTATCATTTATAAAGACTATCCAAAAGTAGTAGGTATCTATTTAAGCATGTAAAAATGGCATGGTATTCTGCCAAATTATTGGCCAACCCTTCTGGAATGAAGAAGTAATATAATATTATTTCCTTATCTAGGAAACCCACAAAGTTCCTTGACTAAATCGATAAAGATCTAGGGTTTCCATCTTCTATCCACATGTAATTTAGGCATAATCATCAAAAATACATCTCTTGCATTCAATGAGTGTCATGGGTTCCAAAAACATCTCTTTAGAGTTGTTTTATGTCCACAATTGTTCCTTCTTGAGTAAGATATTCCACCAAGAAATCAATTAGTGCCTTCACTTTGACTACCAATAATTAAATGAATAGTATGCAATACTGTTTAATAATAATATAATATTAGGAACAAATAGAAATTAATGTAGGGTGTCCTTGAATATATGTGAGAGGGTTGATATTATAGACAAGGTGGACTTCAGGATGATAATAGTAGTCCATTGAATTTCTCACTATAAAGATAAGAGTAATGTATTTCATTTCAATATTAGAAAATCGATTCTTACTATCTACATTATATGACTGTGAGAGTGTATATTATTTTCATTTAATTTATCTTTCTTGTATTTTAGGAGGGTGTTTTTTGATCATTACATATCATTAGATAGAATATTAGTGGATTCCATTTGACTAAAATCCTCGAGTCTTATGAATGATGGATGTACTACATATGGTTCTCAATTACTAGTTTGAAATAATCATCATACTTGTAGTTGAATCCCTTGTTAATTAATACGGAGAAAGGGCAACATTTTCCATCTATGTAGAATATATTACACTACTTATAAGTGAGGATCCCTATGAACATGTTTCAAAAAATATAGTTTAACATTTCATTTATACACCATTTTGTGTTCATTAAAATCTTTCTAGGAGATTTAATTTATTTAGAAATATATATATTTTATATGTTAATGCATTTAAATTATCTTATATGATTTCTGGTTGATGTCATATATGCTATAAAAGATGATGCTTCCCTTTTAATATCTTAAGGTGCTAAATAAATGACTCAATAATTCTAAGGCATCTACCTATTATAATATTGTCTGACCAAGAAAACTCATTAAATTTACATCATGTTATCAAACTGATATAATTTAGGTCTATTTCAAGATAATTAATTGAACATGTGATGAAAATAAATATCATATGTTGGCCAATAATTTAATCATCCATTTTTTTGTGGAATATTCTTGACATCATTCAGTCCCATGCTCCAAAAAAATTCTCCCATCACTATTTCTTAAGGGTTTACAATTCTTATGGGGGATTTTTTAGGAATTCCCACTCTATATCTATTCCTCATTTTATGATTATTTTTTATCAAATCTTGTCTTCAGTCAGAAGAGGTAACAAATCATGTGTTTTGTATGATCATGAATCATGATTTCAATGATATTTTCCTTATTCCACATAATAAATAGTGATATTGTGATCATGCCATCATCTGTATCATGAATTAACCCTTTTCTTTTCAAATTGAGTAAGATGTATCCAATAGAATTGTCAGATATACTCCATGAGATCTGAATGCCTTTCAGAAGGGCATCACAAGATACTTGTTGTTATGAAGTAGGGTAATCTTGAGATCCTAGGGAATGTCAGAATAAGTTCAGGTGAAAAATATTGTATCATCATTCACATAAGTATCCCATCATATTCATTTTTTATCACATGAATTCGATTAAATTTTTTTAAAAAAAGTAAATTTACATATAATACAAATGGAAATATCCCTCATAAATGTTTTTGTGAGATCAACTTAGGATGTTTTTAGTGCTTCATGGGATAAACATATTGATCAAATAAATCACATAACCTCGTCACATGAAAATTATTGAAAATTTCTATCGAGTAATCATCAGGTTATTTTCATCTTTCATCACATGACTCTCCTGGTTATTTTTAAATAGTTTTCTCTTAGTTGTCCACCAATTCACCACATGACAATATTCAAGATTCTGAGGTATTTCACATGATGATAGAGAAATGTATAAGGTCTTTTATTGATTATTCAATCCTGTTTATGGGCCTTAATTAGATCGAGTTACCTTATCATAGGGTCATCAACATATTAAGCGATCTCATCAGAAGAAATTTTTTATATCATAACTTATTATATGTATTCCATTCCATGATCACGAAACCTCATCTCATTAACATTTGGTGATCATGAGGTATTATATTATAGCGTTTCATCTGATCACTTAATAGATCATAGAGAGATAATGAACTCATAAAATGACTTCCCAAACATCAAGTAATATCCATGAATTTATATGTTATTTTTTTAATTTCATGGAATTATTTTGAATCCATTCTATGAGATGGAATTTTATTTTGATGCCCAGAGAGGAAAGAACATTTTCTAACACAATTTTTAAAGTATGTTAAGAAATATTCTAAGATGGTTTTTTTAACATTTGAACTGGTGCATGTAACAAAAACATGAGGGAACAAATGAAGTTAGAATGCGGGGATTCACTTATGAAGTGACTAACCATGACTCGAAAAGGTTAGCTAAGAAAGATAAATTTTTTACTTTTACTAAAATTATTAAACATAAAAGATATTCAGATTTATTTTATTCAAAATGTTTCTATTGTGTCAAAACGACCGGTTAGTGCTGTAGTGAAGAGATAACGTGACACTGAATAATTAATGAACCTTATTAATGAGACAACGTGGTGATGCACAACATGTCTCACTCATTTAATTAAACTAGAATCTAGAGTTGAAAAACAACCCTAGGAAATTCTCTAACGAATGAGATATATATATATATATCATTAAAGAATAACTATATTGACAAACTCCATCGATTAAAGGATCAATAAATGATGGTGGGACAGATTGGAGAGATAATGAACGGAAATGAATACTAATTGTTCTAGGGTTGAAAACCGATTATATTTTGTACCTCACCGGTAATGGATCCTCAATCCAGGTAGGGATTTAATTTTTTTAATTATTCCCCATTTTTATCCTAAAACAATGATCGTAGATCAACCCACGTACGGGTTCAATCCCGAATCATTTGTTAATGCGAGAAGGTTTTTTAATTTTTTTTGTTGCACTAGGATTAATGATTATCTAATAGAACTATGATCCAAAACAACCCTGTATTTAACTTCTTACTCAGAGGGAACGGGCTGACATGTAAAAGGCATGATTCCCTCCATTTTTGCATTTTCCTTTGTTTCATTCACAAAATGGTGGCAGTGCGGAATCGAGGATTTGGAATTCATGGAAGCTTCCTCAGATGATTGAGGGAGTATAAATATTTGATATCAGACAACTGGAGTAGAGCCGATGGCACACAAAAATTGTCGTTGATGACTGGTGGTGGCTTCCGTTGGTTGGAGGAAGCGCCAACCGGCATAGTGTCTGGAATGAAGAGATCAGCCCTTTCCATTCGCGCTGGAGGAGGCGTTGCCCCCAAAAAAACTCCATGGTGGAGGAGGGTCAAGCCGCTAGTTTGGGACTACGTAGGAGGAGTGGCCAGCACTATGTGTGTATCATGCTGACCACAGAGGGCATCCTCATGACCAGTCGCACGTGCGCCAATAGTATCGGCTGATCTGGACCAGGCTAAATTGAACTATCCAGCCAGAAAATACTTTCATCTAATCCGATTTTGCAGACAAAGAAGGCCGGATAAATCCGGCTCGTGCAACGTCCTGAGCTAGGAAATGTTATCGTCCCGCCAGTGCGGGCTGGATAAACTAAATTCACTAGGTGACCTAGGGGACTGGACTAACGGTCATCCTCGACCAGGTCCAATGAGGCCAAATGGGTTAGGCCAATGGGATACATAAATATGATTGGGTCATGCAGGCCCCATGTTTGGGTTGGTAGGGTCAGTCTGAACTAGTAGGACCAGGCCAAGAATGAACCAGCCTTTTTTTAAAAAAAGGGATGTATCTCCCACTCTGTGAATTGAAATCATAATGTGAATTAAATGATCAATTTGTAAAATTCTGTAAAAATGGTTTTTATGGATAATTTATCTCATGAAAATTATAACTATTAAAAAATAAAAATTATTCTATTTAAGTGTGTAATCACACAACCAACATGAGTTTTTCTAGTCCCGAACAAAATTTATAGCAAAAATATGAAATTTGAATTCCCTTTTCCAAAAAATTTTTAATTCACAATGATCACCCAAAGACCTCATACCAAATAATTTGAAAAGCATCAAAATCATTTAAAAAAATCTAGTCTAAAGAAATATCTCTAACCAAATCCCATCATTTGTTCAAAATCATCACAACATTTCATGAAATTCCAATTAAGCATGATAATGTTTTGGGTGTCACCATAGGCATGGTAGTTTATATTTATTCATGGGAGAAAATTTAGAATCTCTAAGTGAAATCACATTTTAATATTAACAATCATATTAATTTTTTTATTTTTATTTTCAATTTTAACCAGGTAATTGAAATTTAACACAATTGAGTCAACCCATTTAGCAAGACTTAGCTGATGACTCTCTGCCTCAATAAACATAGGACACCAAGTGAAGTTCACATACTCAGGCATCATCTCGAGTTAACTCAATAAAAATAATTAAAATTACCATAAATAAAGATAAAATGCCAAAATCTAGGCTAGAAAACTATGTAGTCATGATCCCCATGTGTCGAAATCCACACTTTTGGTCAATCAATTTCTCTATAATAAAATGAATTTTCTTTATTTTATTTTATTTTTTGATTGATATTTTTAGTACTCATGTGAAAATTAAAATGATCACAAAACTTGTTCCATTTATTATGGGACCCCAAGAACTCTATATAACTCCCCTACCCCTAATCCAAAGGATGTGAATTGTGTCTTTTCATTAAATATATGAAAATATATATTGTGAGAAATCATATCTGAAAACTTTACATTCCAAAATCAATTCACATAAACATAAACATGCATTAAATTTAGAATCAATGAATGAAAAATTATTTTATATTCCATTTAAAATAGTGTAATGAGTATTATCATGTTCATGGTTAAATGACTTTTTCCTTCCATGAATATTTTTTCTTTCGAATTTTTGATAAATGTTTTTAATCAAATTATAAACACAAAAGAAGCTTTTTTATTACACCTCCCCCCAATATAAAATAACACTATCAATAATGTTTTAAAAAATAAAATTTAGAAGGGTTTAAATAAATGGGATATGACTTATAAAAAGAAATTGAAATCAGAAACATGGAACCAAGTCACCTGGTTTTTGATGTTGAAGTTCATGACACTCTTAATCACTCCTTTGATGTCCATTTCACTCATAGAAATCTCATTAATAATGATAGATTGTGTTTTTACCCCAGTGATTTTCCTAAAATTTCATGAATCTCTACATGCCGTGAATCTTACACTCCAACACAATTATAACACAAATGGAAACCCTTGTGGCTCTATTAAATAAAACCAAACAAAAACCAAAGTAACGGGAAAAACTGTACCCAATTATTTTAACACAATGAAGATGGAATCAAGGAACAAGTAAAAATTAAAATAAGAATATATATTTATATTTATATTCAAATATAAGATTATATATATTTATAAAATAGAATAATATGAAACTATATTATGCAGGTTTGTGGTAGGAGCACTCCGCTTTCTTCCTCCACTCCTTGGTTCGAGCACTGCTAATTCACCATATGTGACAGGGTTGTCCCCATGACCTATAATGGAGATTTATGCACAAAAATATAAATTCAATTTTTGGTTTTTTTATTTTTCATTTAATTTTTTTTCATTTTTTCTGAAAACCTATAAACACATTAAAATAAAATAAAATCAATATAAAATCTAGTATTCCACCCAAAAAGTGTATAGTTTACTGTCGTTAACTCAACATGAAGCCCCCAATATACCCAAAAACAAAATTTAGCATCATTAATATTATAATTTTAAACTCATTTATTAGATCATTATTGAGTATCTATTGGGATTGGAAGGAATGGTTGGAAATTTATTGAAGTAAAATACCTGTCCCATTGAATGAGAAAATCTCATGAATATCAAAAAGGTTCCATCCATTTAATTTTTTAATTATAAATTTGAAATCTAAGAGAAATTTTGTATCATTATCTTTTTGAGAGGATGTAATTAAAAATGAATGTTTCTTGATATAATCAATTATGAAATACTTGGGAGGGGAAGGATGGACCTTGATTTTTAGATTAGGCTGGCTAATAATTTTAGACATAACATTGAATCAAACAAAATTTGGTTTTCAAAATTTCTCAATAAAAGTTGTTCCTTTTGAACAGAATATTCAACCAACAAATTGGTTAGATTAATTTCAGTAATGGATATGGAGTCAAAAAAAATTATATCCCTTAATGGATGAGTTATTATTGTTTATTATATATCTTTAATGGAGATATAAGCGGGACAATCAATCCATGATGTCCAATCACCCTCTTGTGAATATAGTAAATCGGTTTCTTCTTGATTTAAACACCCATCAACAATTCAATCATGTTATTTGGGTTTCATAAATTCTAATGATTCTTTTTTTTTTATTTTTATGAGTAATTTGTGTGTAACAGTATTCCTTTATCAATGATGAGTAATTTACAACCGGAATTACAATGGAGTTAATAAATGATTTAGTGATTTGTTTGTCTAATTACAGGGATGAAACCTCAGAAGTCATTCTCTCCATTGTTTGACACAATTTCTAAAGAAATGGTTGTGGATCTGAATGGGCAATGGGTCAATATAGATGGTCTATTATAGAAAGATACTTATGTTGTTGTAATTCCATAAAAGTATGTTTAGATTTTCCTTTTAGGGATCAGAACTCATTATAGGTTGAATGTTTTTGTGGATCATAGGAGTTAAAACACTACATCTAAATCATTTGTGGATTTTTCCACCAATAGAAACTTGGATGGTCATTTTACATCATAATTGGTATGGTTTATTCAATATAAGTAGAGTTTTCCCATTATGGGTGTAAGATATCAAACATTTGTATGGTAAGTTTTAATTTATGTTACAGTTTGGCTTCTTTTTTTTTGGAAAGATAAGTGTTTCCACATGTTTATGTGATGGATAGGGGTTATTAAGGGGGTTCGGGACACAAGATCATAAGAAAATGGAGTTCCTGGTCTTGTTGCATATTTTCCACACAGTTAGGGAAAACTAAACGAGTATCCTAGGTAACCGTGTAGCCTTGTACAGAGGCTTACACATGGTTACTGCACAGTTAATAAATACATGTGGGTAAACCATGGAGAGGGATGTTTTAAGATAGTGGCTCATTCACAGTTTATTCACTAATTGGAAAACCGTGTGGGAAAAATATACATCCCAAAAAAGTTTATAATTTTACAAAATTGCAACTTTGGGATTTTTAAACCTAACTCTAGTTTCTCCTTCATTCCACCCCCTAACATCCGATTCATGATCTTTTATGAACCAAGATTTCCAAGGGTGTAACTCCTTTGATTATTGATCATTTGGCGCACCATTGGTGGCAGATCGAATCCCCTGTTAAGTCTAACAATCTTCATGATTCTCTTTTTCGGATTGGGGTCCATGGATTATCCGACATTCTTCTAAATTCTACAAACCCTATTTTTATATTGGAAACAGGGTTGAGGATTCAATGTATTTTTTAATCTGTAACAAATTCTAAGGATAAGAGTGAGTTCAAGATTAGATTCTAGGTAGTTTTTCTACAAGTATCATCATATAGTTATTTTCTAGATTTGTGCATCAGAGATTGTGTTCCTCATTTCCCTAATTGTGTTATTTTTCTCGTTGGAGTGTTTGATAAATATGGGTTTCTAAATGACTAATAGATTCCCACATGATCCACAACTGATGTGTAAAGGAAGACTTGAACATTAATGTGCCACCCATGTGGTCTGCCGGAAATCCCAGACCAAGAGGGTGGTGGGGTTCGGTGAGGTTCTTCATAGTCAAGTGTGATTCCCTTGTAGAATAAGTTTTAATGGTTTATTAGGTTGTGACTGCAATGATAATAGAGATTCATATGGGGAAAAGGATGAAGGGGCTGTTTGGCATGACATGAAAATGGGAAAATTTGGATCAATAGAATTATGTCAATTGATTAATGAAATACGGTTATAAGTTCTTAAAAAGATTAATTCATATTAAATGGATATATTATAATTTTATGATGGAATGGGAAATAGAGATCACATTAATTGGATTCAATAAGTAATTAGATGAATATGTTGAGTGAGATAATATATGGGAATTGTGGTACACCAAATGGTTGGATGTAATAAGTGGTACTGTTATGAGATATGGGAAATGATCATGTTATTCATAAGTGGATAAATTCATGTGAAATGATAATGGGGTTAAATGGTTATATATATGGTCTGAAAAAAAATTTGATTAGGTGTAGGGGTTTTTGAATAAACATAATGGGTTAAGGTAAAATAATGGGAACTTGGATAATTGACAATGACTTGTAACTGGTAAATCTGTGAAGGGTTTGTATCGTAGTATTAATTCTAATGTTATTCGTTATGTGTTGTGATTGATGATTTCTAATGTAATTGGTTAAGTTATGTTGTGGTATGGTATTTTTGTGGTGATTTTATAATTAAGCATGTGCATATGTCGTGGTAGAGTGTGCTATTGACATGAGGTTTTATGCCCATGGGTCGAGTTATATTGAGGCTCTAAACTCAACACAACAAATGCATGGGTTAGGGAAGGTGATAGAGGTTCAATTCTTTTATGGGTGGCATTCAACCCGGACTGAGGCTTTGATGTAAGGATAATGTGTTGAGGTGATATCGGTATCCCATGTGTGATAGGGACTTCATTTATTTTAGTAATACATTGTAATTTATTTCCATAACCCCTTGTGTAGATGATAATTATGCCAAAACCATGGAACTAGTTATCAAATGGATTGTGAAATGAAGATGGTATAAGAAATAAAATTGCGATAAATGCTATAAATTAATTAATTGAATCTTTTATATCTAATGGAACAAGAGTTTTCTTTGTTTATTTACCACTTATTGTGCACTTGCATGTACTATCTATTAGAATGGATAGTTTTTAGACACTGTTGGTGGTGGAATATATATTTTTGTACTCACACCCTGCTCGGGACGTTGTTGGTTACCCGAGCAGATCTCTTTCTTGGAGTTCCGGACAATGATAGAGTGCCTACTCTGAGATTTTGATTTGACATCAGGATGTACATGGGGAAGGATCCAGAAATCAAGTTCCTACAAATTTGGGGTTTTTTATTGTTTTTATTTTGGGATTCAATCACTTTACACTACTGGTACGACATGACATTGTTATATTTGATTAGTGTTCATGACACATTTGGGAGACATTTGGTTATGCATGTTTATTGGTTATTAATATTTAATCCTCTATTTATATTGTGTTCTTTTTTGTCTTACTCTAGTAAAGATTATATAATCTCCCCATATCACTCATTATACCCTCAATGTTATTCAACACCCTCTAGCATAGAGCGCGGATCTCTTGAGGTCATCTGACGACTCAGATCGGTGCACTTGTTCTGTAGATTCTGGGTTGGGGATGTTACAAATTGGTATTTGAGGAGTTATTAATTTTTTCTACTATTTTGTTATGGTAGACAAGAGATTAATATAGTGTAATTATTTAGTATTTACCTCTCACATGGGAGTATCTAAACCATATACGAGAAAAAACCATAGTTACCCAAGGTGGGAATTATTGTTCTTGATGTCTATTGTAACAGTTGAATGATATTTCACCATTGGGTGATGCACATGTTCTATGATTTGATAGATTTATGATATTTATTTAATTTCTAGAATAGCATGTGGATGTGAACTCATGCATCATTTTAGGCACCTATGGATATAAGTGGCATGCATCATTATAGGCATGCACACGGTATGGGTGTGTGGGGCATAGAGAGTAGAATTAATTTTAATTACTAGATAAAAATGAAAAATATGATGCCTAATAATTGTAATTCATGTTGTAGAATAAAAATAATTTTGATGAATAATTATGGAATATTGTGTATAAGTTGATGTTATTAGTGAGTTAAAATTATGGGTAGTGATATATTGTAAAATATTATTTTGTGTCTAAAAAAATGATAGCATCATAAAGATAATATATTTAACGATTGTTTTTATAATTAACGATGTAAATGGATTTAAATGATGATTATGAAAAGTTTTGAAATGGGAAAGGTGCCTTAGATGAAGGGATCATGTTTCAAAATAAGAATTAGTTTGGAGATGTGTTGTTGAGAGACCTCTTATTATGTGAATTGGTTACCCCATGTTGACCATGACCCACAATGGGTTTGGTAGAGGTTAGTCTTTAAGGTTTGATTATGATCATTTAGATAGAATGTGAAGAATGGTCTGATTAAGGTTGAAAGTGTGAGATCCTTTCCATCTATGGTTAAATCTTATCTGTCATTCTTCAAAGTGTTGGGTGAACGATAAGTTTAGGATGAGAAAGTCTGATTTAAAAGGTGGGTATCCTTGGTTTTTTGGATTGAACCTTGTATGTATGGGTTGGGATGTGAGAGTGGCCTAGATTGAGAACATGGATTTTGATTGGGAGGATTTTCTGGGTATGATATGGCCTAGTGGTGTTTTTAGGGAACCCATGGTAGGGTTATGGAATTTTGGTTGTGAGGAATTGTTCAGTAATGTGATTGAGGAAACTCTAGTGGTTCTTGACCGTACCTAGTGTATACGAGACCTCAAGGATAGATCCTGGGTCTTCGTGACCTTAGGAGTAGGAATCACATGAGTTGTGTTTCAAATCATGGAGTACATATTTTATTCATAGTTCTGATGAATGTGTATAACTTTTGTGCTGAATATAAAGTAAATGGTGTCTTTGTGTGCTATGAAAAGTGTTCACTAAAATGGGGGTAATAGTGCCATTCATGAGTAGTTCATTGTTTGTGTCATGATAATCTTTGTTTGGAGTGGGATACAATGGATTTTACCAATAGTGACACTAGTCTAGGGGGAAAGTATCATCCATCCATCATGTCTACGTATGCGAGAGGTCAGATGTGGTTTTAGTTCTTTTGGGTGAGTATCACACGTGTAGATATTTGGTATTTTGATAGTAGGAATTAGAGTGTTTCATGGTGCACGATGGGACTTGAGGGCTCAGTGGAATGGTGGATGTTCGGGGTTCATCTCGATTTGTTTTTATTCCATCATAGTTTCAAAAAATCAAGGGTGACCTCATGGGAGGTTAGGCCAGTGGTGCAAGTACCCCATAATATGAAGTGGGGGTGAATCCTTAGATGTGGTTTCAATTAATACTATGTTCCACCAATATTATTAAAGTGTATATTTGTTCATGGTTCTTCCATAAGGTTACATAAGTTCTGGTGATAAGAGGTAAGGAATGTATTCAATGGTTGTATCATATGGATGCCTGAATCACCTATTGGTATGATGATTAATGGAGGAATCAAATTCATTTTTGAGTGGAAGAGACTAGGGTGGATGGTGTGTGGTTATATGAATTCCCTTGATGCTGACCCCTGAGGTGAGGGTTGTCATGTAGGCAAACATGATTGTATGAATTGTTTGGTTGTAGATGAGATGCAGAGGCCGCCTTAGGGCTGATGATCATAGAGAACCAAGATACCTGCTTAGGTAAGTAAGTGAGTGATGAGATAAACACAAGTAAAGGTTTATGTGATAAACCATTGTGCTTCAGTTGTTAGCTGGTATGGATGCATCGGGAGGACTCGATTGGTGTGGTAGAAGTAGTGATGCATGAAATTTTGCTTCATGACTATGTGGATATTTGGTCATTACATTATGGTTAGACATGGATAGCGATCAAACATGATTAGTGGTGGTTATGTGTTGATAAGACGTGTTTGGTATGGGATCCAAAGGATCCTTGAAATGTCATGGTGTCGTGTGGTTCTTCAACAAAAATGTATAAGTTATTGGCGGTGTTCTTTGAATACTTATTATCATACCTCAGCTAGTGACGATCCTTCCAAAAATCTTGATATCATCCCTGGTACGTTGAGAAGCTCTGTCTTTACACCAATAGAAATGATGTTTTATTGTTGGTATAAGGACATCATGGAGTTTACGTGCAAGGGATAATTATGTGTGATTCCTTAGGATGGGATGTGAACCCTAAAAGGCTTGTGGTGAGGTCCTCAGGATGGAACAATTGTCAAAAAAATGTTTGTGGTACCATTCTTGATAGTATGGAATAGGCACTAGGTGATGTTAATTATCATGTTTTGGAATAAAATATTATCCATGTCTAAGTTTTGGTGTTCGACTTTTGATTGAGTGTAACAAATGATAATTGGAATACCTATTGAGAGTAGTGGTTACAACACTCCAAATTTTGTGTGTGATAATCCATTCTTGGAGGTGGATAAGAGTAGATTGGGTTGATGTAGTGACATAGGGGTGTTAATGAGGAACCTATGAGGTGCAGGTTAGGTTCTTCGGAGAGGCAATTTGGGACTTGGATGTGGGGTCTGGTGTGACATTTTCTGACTTCAAGATCTGAATGGTTCCATGTGAAGCTTGTCATGTCTATGTTAATGTTGTAAAAATATGTGGTTTGATATGACAACAAGTTGTGACAAGAGTGGTCAGTTCTATAAAGACAACAAAGATTGAGGTTTTCTCTGTTAATTTTTATCCAAGTGGTCTTCAGACATCTTGAAGCTGACAGAACCTCGGCTACCTGATGTTGTGTCACACCAAGGGTTATTCTTGATGAAGCTATGGAGGGCGGTAAAGTCATGATGATGGAATTATGCTATAATTCATGGAGATACCTCAGTGGGTGCATGGGATGGTAATGAAAGGCTTGAAGTTAGTAAGCACCTTGAGAAGGTGATAAAGGGTTAGTGTACCATTGATGGAATGTGGGTGTTCTTGGAGAATCTAGTCAGATGTGATTCAGCACAAGTTGGTAAAGATAAATGGGTGTGGTGAGAGTGACCCACCTTAAGGTATATTTTATTATGGAAAACACCTTTTGAATTGATGTTGTACCTATGTGAGGTCAATTTTATCATAGTCCATGAATAGACAGTGTAGGAATGTCCACTTGAATAGTTTTGACAGTGCAAATGGATGAGAAAGTAGGGTAATGATCCTATGGATGTTGGGGTGCAATTATTTGAAACATGTCAGGTGATGTGAATGTCAGGATGAGGTCTGGGTGGTCTTTTGTCAAAATTGGAGGTGTCATGTAACCATACATGATAAATAGTTGGTTGAAGACGTGATTAGAGTTTTGGGTTAGGATGACACGAGTGGTCACAATTTGGGTATGTTATCCTTGGTAGAGATCTTTTCCATGGGATTAATTGGTCTTGTAGTTGAGATTTTTGGGATGCATTTGGATACACAGTGGTGGAGTGAAATCGTTTGGAAATTTTGTTTTAAGGATCATGTTTTTTCAATTAGGTGATATTGGGATGGTCACCATTAGTGTTTTGAAGGTAGAGGAAATGATGCCTAGCGATTTGGGTCATGAGTTGTAAAGATGATAAGACCGGTGAGGGTCTAGTTGTGTCTTATATAATGAGATGATTATGTGTTTCATGTTTCCATTTGTTTTGAGTTATTTTTTACCAAATATTTATCTCCCATGATGTTCTAGTGTGTGGTATGGTTGAATTTAATACATCCTTGATGAGTTTTTGATTCATGTTGTTGTTGTGGTGAGAAAGACATGTGTGAAAAATATGTTCCCTAGATCCATGATTGGGGGAAATTGTGATGTAAAACTAGAAAATGGAAATTTTAAATGGATAGGTAGGCCTAGAATCATGATCTCTAGTTACAGAAACTTGGTGATTCTTGGAGAAGCGGCTCATGGATGAGCTGTTCTAAGATGGGAAAGTTGTAAGATCCATTAAATTCATAAGTAATTTATTAATTTATGTTTATATATGGCCTCTTTTTATATTTATTTATGTGATTCCCCATGTTTATTTGTATTCTTGAGGCTGTTACGGGGGTTCGGGACATGAAATAGGAAGAAAATGGGGTTACTAGGCATGTTGCATGGTTTTCACACGATTAGTGCAAACCCTGATGGAATCCCAGGTAAACGTATAGTCTTTTACAGAGGCTTACAAAAGGTTAGAACATGGACAAGAATACTATGTGGGTAAACCCTTTGAATGGTTGATTCTCATATTGTGGCTCACGCATGTTTTCTGCACTGTTTGGCCAGCCGTGTAAGTAAACCATTCATCCAAGAAAAGTTATAAAATTTACAAAATTTCCACTCTTGGATTTAAAACCCTATGTCGGGTTTCTCCTCCATTCCATCCCCTACTATCCCATTGAAAAGCTTGGATGAATCATGCTTCACAAGGGTCACTCTCCTTCAATTATTTTCCATTTAGAGCATCATTTATTATGGATTGAATCCTCGAGTAATTCTAACACTCCTCTTGCATCTCATTTTCATATTAGGGTCTGTGGTGTCTCCAATCTTCATTCAAATCCGTAAAAAACTATTTTTAGTATAGCCAATGTTAATACATAAAAGTTTGTTTGAATCTAGATTCAAGTCTATATTTACTTGGGTCTTCATCATCATATTCGAGGTAGGTGGTCTACAAGTATTATGTAATAGTTTTATTCAAGATTTGTGCATGGAAGCTTCTATTCCTATTTTCCTATACTAGTGATCATTGTCATGTTGGAGTGTTTTATAAAAAGGGTTTTCCAAATGACCAATTTAGACCCTCACAATCCCCTTGGGATGTGTAGAGGATGACTTGAACATTCTAGTTCCATCCATGGGGTGCACCAGACAACCCAGACCAACAGTGTGGTATAGTTAGCTGAGGGATTGCAGAGTAAAGAATGATGACCTTGTAGAATGTGTTTTAATGGTTTATTATGTTGTAATTGGATGATAATAGGGATTCCTCATGTAATAAATCATACGGGGTTGTTTTCCATGACATGAAAATGGAAAGATTGGGTCAAATAGGATTATGTTAATTGTTTAATGAAATATGGTTATAAATGACTAAGACGATTAGTGAATATTAAATGTTCAGCTTATAATTGGATGATGGAATGTGAAATGGGAACAATTCAATGTGATTTTATAAGGAAATGGATGAATCTGATGAATGCGTTAATACATAGGAAATTTGGTAAACCTAATGGTTGAATGTAATAAGTTGTTGTGTTATGAGATATTGGAAATGTACATGTAATGCATATGTGGGTAAATTTATGTGAGATAAAATGTGGGTAAAATGGGTAAATGTATGTCCATGGATGAATTTGGCTGCGGGATATGTGTTGTGGAATAAAGATAATGGTTTAAGGCATGAAAATGGGAACATTACTAAAAGATTATGACTTGAAATTGGAAAATGGTTCAATTGATTATGGCATAGTATTAATTATCCTGATGTTTTATATGAATTGTGATTGATTATTTCCAATGGAATTTGTTATGTTATGTTGTGTTATGCTATGGTTATAGAGATTTGAGAAGTTAGCATGTTCGCATAGCTTGGTAGAGTGGGGTATTGACTTGGGGTACTACACCAATGGGTTGAGTTAGACCGAGGCACTAAACTCCACCCAAAAAATAAACGGGTTAGGGAACGAGACATAGGATCTATTACCATAATAGTTTCATTTCACCTAGACTTAGGCTTTGAGGTGAGGATAACACGTGGACGTGATACGTGTATCCCTAGTGACATAGGGACCTTCTTTATTTCCCTTATGCATTATGATTGACTACCTTAAACCCTTGTGTAGATGATGATTATGCCTAAACCATGGAACATGTGATCAAATTGATTATATAATAAAAATGTTATATGAAACAAAATTTGTATAAATTCAATGATTTAATTAAATGAATCATGGATATATAATGAAACATGGGTGGTCCTTTGTTTATTTACCATTTATTTAGTAAATTCATGCACTATCTATTATAATTGATGTTGTGTAGATATTGTATGTGGTGGCCTATTGAGATCTGTACTCACACCCTACTCTGGTGACCATTGGGTACTTGAGATGAACTATTGATTGCAGGTCATGACAAGGGAAGAGGACCTACTATGATATGTTGATTTGGGATCGGGAAGTACATGGGGAAGGATCCAGACATAGAGTTGGGACCTGATAGGAGTTTTGGCCATTTGTTTTAATTGTGTGTTTCTTTCACATTTCACTACTAGTATGACATGACATTAATATATTTGATTCGTGTTTATAGGCCATTTGGAATATGTTTTCTTATGAATGTTATAGGTTGTTCATATTTTTTACACTATCTATATTGTGTTCTATTATAGCTTACTATGGTAAAGAGAGTATAGTCTCCCCAAGTGACTCATTAGACCCTCCCTGCTAGTCTTCAATGTATTGACATGTAAATTCCATATATATTTTTATATTAATATTGATTATTACGAGTTTGGGAAAATTTACAGCACTTGATTCTGCGTCCCTCTATGCCCGAAAGAGAATGTTGAACTTTTTAAAGGTACGTTCAATAAATTCATGGGCGGTGTTTTCCATCATTCAAACAAGTGCTTGCATTAAAAATCTGAGGGCACTATTGAATCCGCAGAACCAGGATTTGCTTAATAGAGGCAAAACTTTGACCGAAGTTGGTCTGGTGAAAATTTTTGTTTTTCTGACTTTTAAAGAAATCATAAATTAACATAAAAATTGATATTTCATTTTTCGAATCTTCGGTTGAGCGGATGTGGTGGTACCGAGGGGTTTTCCAACCATTTAATGGATTAAATCATTGGTTTGTAACCACACTATCAAGATATTAAGACATTAATTCATTAATGAACCTCATTAATCTCTCGTTGCGTTAAAATCCTTTCCCCTCAATTTAATTAAGGATAGGGTTGGGTTTTTTGACATGCCTATGAGGAACCTCTGGAGAGTTACCACGATATCTTCCACCGATGGAGGAAGAAATGTTTGGAGAAAATGATCATGTATCAATGAACACTTGTGAATACATCCTATGAGGACACATATCTAACTACAACCGTATCATCACCAAACATATCTCTAAGTAGGGGTTGTGGAATTTGGGTTGCAAAGAATTTTTTGGTAATGTGAGTGAGGAAAATATCATGGTTCATGACCATACCGAGTGCATGCTGGACCTTAGGTATTATGCATGGGACTTGGTGACCCTTTGAGTAGGTATCTCATGTGTTGTATTTTAAATCTTATAGAGTATTTTTTTTTGTATATCCAATGAATGTGTAAACCATTGTTGTGGAACATAGAGTAAATGTTTATTTGTGCACTAAGAAAAATGTGGACTAAAACTATGGTGAGAGTTTCATTCACGAGTGTTGCTTTTTTTCATGATAATCACGGTTTGTAGAAGGAACAAATGGATTTTACCAGTAGTGAGACTAGTCTAGGGGGATGGTATCATTCAACCATCTTGTCTACCTACGATATAGGTCGGATGGGGTTTCTAGTGCTATTGGTTGTGTATCACAAAAGTAGATGTTTTGTACTTTGATAGTGGGACTCAGAGGGTTTCTTGGTTCACGGTTGTCCTTGAGAGCTTAGTGGAAAGTTTGAAGGTCGGTGGTTCCACTAGACATGTGGTTATGTGATGATAGTTTCAAAAAATCTTGGGTGACCTCATGGAGGGTTTGGCCAGTGGTTCAAGTACACTAGAATATGAAGCATGGTAGAATCCATAGATGTGGTTTCAATGAATACTAACTACCACCTAAATTATTTATGGTTAACATTGTTCCTGGATCTTTCTTATGGGTGTCGTAGTGCTTGTGATAAGTTGTAAGGAATGTTTTGAAGGGTTTTATCATAAGGATGACTAAATCAACATTTTGGATGTTGGTTAATGGTGAACTCCAAGTCATTTTCATGTGTTAGAGAATAGGGTGTCTAGTGTAGTGTTATATTCATTCACTTGATTATTACCTTTGATATGGGGGTGGTCATGTGGATAAACATGATTTTATAAATGGTTTGGATGTTGGGTGAGATGCAGAGGTCTCCTCAGGGATGATGATCTGGACTAACAAAGACACATGGTTAGGTAAGTAAGTGGGTGATGCGATAAACCTGGGTAAAGGATGATGTGATAGACAATTGTGGATAAGTTTTTAGTAGGTAGGGATGCATCAGAAGGACTTTATCGGCATGGTGGATGTATTGCAGCATGAAATTTTGTAACACTGCTACATGTATATTGGGTCATGACATGATGGTTATACTTTGTTAGTGATCACACATGAGGGTTGGTTATTAAGTTTTTATATGAAGTGTTAGGTATGGTAGCCTAAGGAGTCTTGCGAGGTCATGGTGTCACATAGTTCAACATCAGAAATGGGTAAGTTGGTGGTGGTGTTCTTTGAAAACTTCTTAGCATACCCAAGAATGTGACAATCCTTCCCAAAATCATGATATCATCCTCGGTATGCTGAAAAGCACTGACATTATGCTAATAGAATTGAAAGTGTATTGTTAGATGAGGGACATCATGGAGTTTACGCGTAAGTGGGCATTATGTGTGATGGATAATGATGTAAATTACACCCTAAAATGCTTCATGTGAGGTCCTCAAGATGGAACAGATGTTAAAAAAATTAGGGGTACCATTCATGGGAGCCTGGAACATGCACTAGGTGATGTTAATTTTCTAGTTTTGGAAAAAAAATAGTATAAATTGCTATGTCATTGGTTTTTAAATGTGATTGAGCATATGAATTGATGATTGGAATATCTAATGAGTGTAGTGGTAACAATACTCCAAATGTGGGGAGTGATAATTCAGTCTTGGATGTGGAGAAGATAAGACGGGGTTGACGTAGTGGCTCCAGAGTGAAAATGATGAACCAGTGAGGCGCATGTCAGGTTCATTAGAGAGGCAATGTGGGACATATATGTGGTGTCTGATGAGCCAAGAGTTGACATCGAGATCAGAGAGGTTTCATGAGAATCTTGTGATGTCAGTTTCGAAGTTGTAAAAATATGTGTTTGGATACGACAACATGTTGTGACAATAGATTTTGGGATATATAACTCTAATGAAGATTGAGGTTTTCTCAGGTAATTTCTCTCAATGTGGTTTTTAGACATCTTGAGGTTGAGGGAAAATTGGCCAGCTGATGTGGAATCATTCCTAGGGTGATTCATTTTGATGGTATGGAGGGCGATAATGTCGTGATGATAGAATTCTGTTATAATTCATGGAGTGAACTCAGTGGTGGTGAGGGATTGTAATGAAAGGACTGAAGTTTGTAAGCACATTGGGAAGTTGAGGAAGGGGTAGTGTACCATTAGTTTAAGGTGGGTGTTTTGGGAGAATCCAGTTGGATGTTGTCCAGCCTGAGCTGGTAATCAAAAATGGGTGCGGTGAGAGGGACCCACCTCTAGGTACATGTTATAGAGAAAGTCACCTTTTTAAATGATGTTTTACCTAAATTAAGTCAAGTTTATCTTTTTTACTTTAATAAATAGTGTAAGAATCTCCTCTCGATTGGTTTAGATGTAACATATGGATGAGAAATCAAAGTAATGATCATATGGATGTTGAGGCGAAATTAGTTAAAACATGTCATGTGATGGGAATGTCGGGTTGAGCTTTTTTTGGTCTTTTTCCAAAATTGGAGGTGTCATGTAACCATATGGGATAAATGGATGGTTGAAGACATGATCAGTGTTTCTGGTTAGAATTACTTGAGTGGTCACCATTCAGGTGAGTTAGCCCTTATAGAGAGATTTGGCATGGGTTTAACTGGTCATGTAGTTGAGATTTTATGTTTTTGTTTCGATACATATTTGTGGAGTGAAATTGTTAGTATTTTTTTGGAAGGATCGTGTATTTTTCTTTGGGTGATATTTGGTTGGTCACCATTAGTGTTTGTAAGGTAGAGGAAATGACCCCAAGTGATTTGGGTCACGAGTTGTAAATAGGATCAGACTGATGGGGTTATAGTTGGTTTCTTTTTAATGAGATGATTATGTGTGGAATGTTTCCATGCATCATGAGTTAGGTTTTATCACATTTTTTCCCCATTATATTATAGTTTGGGGTATGGTTCATGTTAATTCATCCTTGTGGAGTTTTCTCTTCATGTTGTGATTGCGGTGAAGAAGACATGAGGGAATAGTCTATGACTTTGATCCATGTTTGGTGGAAACTGGGAAGTGAAACTAGAAATTGGAATATGGAAATGGATAGGCATGCCTAGGGGAATGATACATAGTTATAGAAACTTAGTGATTGCGGGAGGAGCTACTAGAAGACGAAATGGTATAACCTGGGGGAGGCTGCATGATCCCAGATATTCTTAAGGTATTTATTCATTTATGATTCAATTTGGCCTCTTATATTTGGATAGATAATTGTTTCCCCATGTCTATGTGAATGCTCGGGGGTGTTTATGGGGTTTAGGACGTGAAAGTGGAAGAAAAGGGTGTTATTAGGCATTTTGGGTGGTTTTCACATGATTAGTGAAATCCTTGAGGGAATCCCAACTAACCATGCAGTCTTTGATAGAGGCTTATGCCTAGTTGGTGCATGGTAAGAAAAACCAAGTGGGTAAACCCTACAAAAGGGTTATATCTATATAGGGGATCATGTATGGTTTTCACACAATTTTCAAAACCATGTGGGTAAACCATGCAGCCATGAAAATTTGGAAAATTTAATAAATTTCAACTCCTTGATTTTAAATCCCATATCGGGTTTCTCTTCCATTCCACCCCTGCAACCCTAGTGACGATATTAGATGTACCATGCTACCCAAGGGTGGTTCTACTTCAATTATTTTCCATTTAGAGCATCATTGGTTGTGGATCGAATCCTCAGGTAATTCTAACTCTCCTCTTACATCTAATTTTCAGATTAGGGTCATTGGTTCCTCTCATGTTCATTCAAAACCCTAAAACCAACTTTATTTGTAGATCCAAGGTTATGTATTCAAAGGGTGTTCTAATACATGTCCAGGGATATGGTTTGGATTGTGTTCATCATCAGATTCGAGGTAAGTGGTCTACATGTATAAGACCATAGTTTTATTCTATATTTTTTCATGGAAGCTTCTGTTCCTCTTTATCCCAAATTGTGTTAATTTTCCTGTTAAAGTATTGGATTAAAAGGGGTGTCTAAATGAAAAATTGATACCCTCACAATTCCCGTGGGATGTGTAGAGAATGACAAGACCATTTTAGGGCCACCCATTGGGTGCATCAGCAAGCCCATACCAAATGTTTGGTAGGGTAAGGTGTGGGGTTGCTGTGTAAAGTGTGTTTTCCATGTAGAATGTGTTTTAAAGATTTATTAATTTGTAAATGGGTGATAATAGGGATTGTGCAGGTAATAAGTCATAAGGTGTTGTTTCGTATGACATGAAAACGGAAATATTTGGTCTAATGGGATTATGTGAATTTTTTTATGAAATTTTCGAAGCAATGCCAAAGAAAATTAGTGCATTTTAAATGGCGAGCTTATACATGGATGATGGAATGAAAAATTGGTAGCATAGAAATTGTATTTAAGAAGGAAATGGATGAATAGTTTAAATGGGTTATTTCATGGGAATTTTGGTACACCTAATGGTTTAATGTAATAAGTGGTTGTGTTATGAAATATTGGAAATGTACTTGTAATGCATAAGTGGGTAAATTCATGTGAAATGATAAATGGTTTAAATGCGTAAATATATTTTCTTGGATGAATTTGGATGAGGGATAGGGGTTGTTTAATAACCTTAAAGGGTTAAGGAATGATAATGGGATCATTAATAAAAGACTATTACTTGAAATTGGTAAATGAATTAATGTTTTATAGAATTGTATTAATTCCCATTTTGTCTGATATGAATTGTGATTTATGATTTCAAATGGAAATGGTTATGTAATGTTGTGTTATGGTATGGTTGTTGTGATTAGAGAAGTATGCATTTGCACATGGCTTGGTAGAGTGGGGTATTGACTTCAGTTTCTACACCCCCAGGTCAAGTTAGTCTGAGGGTATAAACTCCACCTCACAAATGCATGGATTAAGAATGGAGACAGAGGCTCTATTAGTATAACGGGTGCATTTCACCCGAACTAAGGCATCTAGGTGATGATAACATGTTGAGGTGATATGTGCATCCCTAGTGAGATAGGTACTTGATTTATTTCCCTTATGCATTATGATTGGTGGCTTTAAACCCTTGTGAATATGATAATTATGCCTAACACATGGAACATGTGATCAAATGGATTATATAATAATGATGGTATATGAAATGAATTTGGGATAAATTAGAAGAATTTATTATGTGAATCATGGATATCAAATGGAACTTGAGTTGTCCTTTATTTATTTCCCATTTATTTTGTACTTTCATGCACTATCTATTAGAATGTAGATTTTGTAGACATAGTTTGTGGTCTCCTACTATGTTTTGTACTCACACCTTGCTTGGGCCATCATTGGGTACCTGACAAGATCTCTTGATTGCAGGTTAGTCCAAGGAAGAGGCCCTACTCTGAGATGTTGATATGGGATCGAGATGTACATAGGGATGGATCCAAACTTAGATATGGGAACTGATTTGAGTTTTCTCCATTTGTTTTATTTTTTTGATTCTTTCACATTGCACTACTAATATGACAAACCATTGTTAAATTTGAATGGGGTTTGTGCCCCATTTGGGATATGTTAGGTTATTCATTTTTATTGGTTGTTCATATTGTTTCTGATATTTGTATTGTGTTCTACTATGGCTTACTCTGGTAAATAGGGTATAGTCTCCCCACGTGACTCATTGAACCATCACCACTAGTTGTCAATGTAAAGACCTGTAAATTCAAAATTATTTTTTTAAATTATTTGGGATTATTACGAGTTTGTGAAAATTAACAGTGCTTGATTCTGAGGTCCAGTGTTCCCAGAATGAAATCTTGATCTTTTTTAAGGCGAGTTCTGTAAAAACGCGGGCAGAGTTTTCTATCATTTGAAACGGTGCTCAGATTAAAATTTTGAGGGCACCATTGAATCCGTAGTGATGAGATTTCTTAAGGAAAGCTTAACATCGACCGTAGTAGGTCAGGTGAAAAAATTTTTTTGGTGACTTTTAATGAAATGATAACATAACATTAAAAAATTTATTTTATTTTTCTAACCTTCTGTTGTGAGGCGATGGTGGGACCGATGGGTTTTCAAGCCATTTAATGGATTGACTCTTTGGTTTGTAACCATACCTTTGAGAGTTTAAGACATTAATTCAATAGATAACATCAGTAATCTCTCAATGTGTTATCCTTGTTTTCCCAAAATATTAATTGAGACTTGTTATGGGGTTTTTGACACGACAATGGGGAAACTCTGGGAAAAACCACGACTTCTTCCACCAATAGAAGATGGATTAATGGTTAGAAACGATCAGGGATCGGCGAACAGCGGTGACTTCATCTAATGAGGACTCTTCTGTCGCCATGACCATAACATAACCCAAAAGATCTCGAGGTAGGGGTTCTTTATTTCTAAATTCATGAGAATTTTTTCTTTGATGTGTTCTTGATTCATGATGAATCAAATAAGTTATGAACAAGATTAAATTTATCTTTGTGATGAATTGTTTGTTAATCGCTTCATACAATGCTAATGTGGAGGGCGTTGGCCAAACGAACAAGGCTCAAACACTTGGCCGCTTGATTTTTCATTTCATTCTTCATGGGAGGATTTCTCAAAATGATGGAACCAGGAGACATGGAGGCACACAGTGATGATGGCATCTCAAGAGGCCCATAGGTGCTTCCACAAGGGAAAAAAGACTACCGGCACTCACCCGGTGGCCCACGGATGACCCGTTGTCAAGTCATCGTCACGTTAGCGGCACTGACATGCACCGGAAGGTGAAGGAGGTGGATAGAACCCACAAGTCGTGGAAGTAGAAGGTGCCACTGTGGACCGAAGGGGAGGGGACCTCTTGGACGTCGACGTAAGCAGAAGGGAGGAGCACTGTTGTATGCCATAAGTGGAGGTCGTGGTTTCAAAGACATAGCAGAGGGGGACATCCACCCAACACTTCTCGCGTATAGGAAGTTGATGCCATGTGGAACCACCAGTTAAAGATCCAAACATCTCTTTAATCCATTCAGGAATGAGGGTCTCCCCGACCCCTCATGCAGTTCGTGCCCAACTGGCGGGCTGGGCTGGTCTACTGCCCAGCCGGCCGAGCCGTCTGTGGCCCAACCCATCTGGTTTGGGCCAGGTCAGTCCATGAACAAGTTGATTTGGGCAAGGCTATGTTAGACCTATATTGGGTCAGCTCGACCCAGTATGGGCGGGTCGTGTCGGTCTAACTAGATCGGTCCGGACCCGGACCCTCTTTAGAATTTTAGAAGAGCGCGGTTTCTGACGGCACCTGATTCCGAGGCCCGGTGTGCCCGGAATCAATTTCCGAAGTTTGGTTCGGGTACGTTCAGTGAACGAACGAGCGGGATTTTTTTCTAACTTTTGAACCGGTGCCCGGAATCGAATTCCGAGGGCACCGATGGAACCGTAGCGCCGGTAAATGCTTAGGAACTCCTGTTCTGGAGTTGCGTTCCTACGAGTGTTGATAATAAAAATTGTGGATGTTTACTTTGTAATTACACTACAATTTTTACTAATTTACTCTAAGTGTTATCTCTTGTTGGAAGTTGGGTAACCACCCAACCTCCCTTGGGAGGTTATGAGGGTGGTGGGGCCCACACGAACCCCACCTCTTCATATCCTCTAAAACCCCCTCAACTCCCTCATAAGTTATGATATCTTAAGTTATAACTTTAGACTTTAATAAGGTGAGTTGTGTGTGTGTTTTGAATTTCAAACTCTTGAAATTCTAGTGTGTTGTTGTGTTAATAAAATAAGATAGAGTCTTATTTTATAGTTTGGTCTCCTTGAGAGAGTTGGGAAATTTCTTCTTGTTTCTTCATCTTCTTCAACCTCGACGAAGAACACGAAGAACACCGTTCTTCAACGAAAACTTCTTCGCCGAAGAACTCGGTTCTTCCGCGACGCCATATCCGCGACGTGACATTCTTCTTCCGCATCATCTCTTCCGCGATGGTTTCCGCGACGAACGCCATCGACAACGACTCTTCCTCCGACGTCAAAGGAATCGACACCGATATTCCACGACTACGTCAATGTGCGACTATCGAGAACGCTCAACTTGACGAAGAACGCCGCTCCGCTCTTCTTCGTCTTTCGTGTCAACGAGAGGGAACGTCGCTTCCTCCTCGGACTCCCTTCGTCGACATAAGAAGTATCGCCAACGACGTGCCTCTTCGGACGCACCTCTTCGTCATCGAATATGAAGAACGACTACCGCGACGCCCGACCTCTGCGACGTTGTCTTCCGCGGGACGTTGTCAAATCATCGAACCTTTACCCAAGGTAGGGGTTGTTGATTTTTTGTTTAATTTTTATTCTTGTTCGTGGTTCTAGTATGATTAACGAAAGAATATTTAAATTGTGTTATCATTTAACGTGAGGGGGTCGGACCGCATGAACACGGCCGAACCCCCTCCATCGTTCTTGTTGTTTTATCTTGCGGGTGGAAGCAAAGTGGCGTGGTGCCGTCGCACCACGCGGATAATTGTATGATTAAATTGCGCGGCGTCATCGCGCCGTGCCATGGAAGAATCATCAAGAACGCGACGTCGTCGCGCCGCGTCGAAGGGAATCAAATGCGCGGCGAAGGGGCGCGGTGCCGTCGCACCGCCACAGACGACGAACACCGCGGCCGGTTCCGGGCCGCGGCGGGACGAGGAGACTGGCGGCCGGGCCGCCGGCGTCGGAAGCCGGAAAGGGGACCAGAATTTCCGGTCCCATTGGAGAAAACCGGCTGGCAGTTGGCCGGCCGGAAGGTCAAAGGCCGGGGAAAATAAATTCCCCCGGCCAGCTCAAAACCCCCCTCATTTAAGAGGGGGGCGGTTTCTTTGGGGGGGGGGGGGGCAGGCGGCCCCCCGGTTTATTTTAGCTGGCCCCCGCAAGGGGGGGGGGGGACGTTTTCCACAAGGCGCGACATTATGTCGCGCCGCCGCCACCAAGAAAGCGGGGGCTTTGCCCCCCGCATGCCGCCTCCGTGCGGTGCCAGGCAGCCGCGCCGCCAGGCTGCCGCGCCGCCGCCGCCAGGCCACCGCGCCGCCGCGCCGGGTTCAGCGGACCGGGTCGGTCCGACCCGGTTCGGTTCGGATCCGGGTCGGGTCGACCAGGTTCGGGTCATACCAGGGGGGGTCGGGCCGGGTCGGCCCGGACCCGGACCCCCCTTTCGGATCAGTTTCGGTCTTTTGGCCATATCTTGATCCACGGACCTCCGATCGACGAACCGTCTGCGGCAACACGAGCCTTGGATCGAGACGGTCGTTTCGGTATATCGCACTCAAGGTTTCGGATTACTTTGAGTTCGGCCGGGTTGGTTCGTTCACGAAACCAACCGAGCCTTCGGAGCGGAAACACTCATATCTTGAGCTACGGACGTCCGATTGACGTGCCGTCAGCCGTGTTGTGTTCCTATTAGTGGGACTGATCTTTTGGCATGCTCCGCCCGAGGTTTGGACGCAAGTGGAGTACGGTCGGGTTGGTTTTGCCTTAAAAACCAACCGGGCCCCGGGGACGAAAATGCCAATAACTCTCAGACCGGGCGTCCGAACGACGCGCCGTCTATTGCGTTGAGTTCCTATTGACGATACGGAACTTTTGGATAGATCAACTCTGGACTTTGTGACAGTTGAGGTATCAGCCTCTCGGCTCGTGGAGCGGACCCTCCGAACGAGCTTGCTGTGTGCGGGAACCCTAGTTCTAGCTGCGACTGTTACTGTGACTACTACTACTGTTGCGACTGCTACTGTGACTGCATCGATGACAGTACAGAGATCCTGTGTGGATTCGACGACGACGACTACAGCACTCAGCGATCCTACATGGATCAGTGCTAGAGGTCCTGTGTGGGCCCGATCCTGTGTGGGTCCGATCCTGTGTGGGTCTTTGCGCTCAGCGGTCCTGTGTGAACCAGCGCCTACAGGTCCTGTGTGGGCCCGATCCTGTGTGGGTCTTGCGGTGATTATCTACAGGTCCTGTGTGGGCCCGATCCTGTGTGGGTCTTTGCGGTGCTTATCTACAGGTCCTACGTGGGCCCGATCCTGTGTGGGTCTTTTGCGGGGGTTAGTTACCTATCGATCCTTCGTGGGTCCGACGACTTAGATGGATCAGGGATCATCTTTATCGTCCTTTGAAGAAGTATACCTCTGTGAGCTGAATCCTATTGCTTTCCTGTGTGGATTGTGTTGTGCAATCCTGTGTGGATTACGTTTTGCTTTCCTGTGTGGAATACGTTTACTTTCCTGTGTGGACTGAGTTGTACTTGGGCTCGGAGGTTGGTACGTATTGAAATTTATGACTTAGGTATATGTATGGGCATATACCTAAGCAGTGTCGGTTGATACTTCGTGATTGTAACTTTATTTTTGGTTTATCCTTTGTGGATTTGAGAGACCTTCAGGGGTCTCGGGGTCCCTACTGAGTAGCTTATACTCACCCCTACACGGGCTTTGCCCGCACTACGTTGTGTTGGTTGCAGACGGCGGACAGTGTTGACCTTAGATGAGGCTTGCAGAGCGGGTCGGTACCCGGAGGTGGACCACTGGGTGGGACGTGCTCGGAGCGGACGGCGGGACCCGTGGAGTAGTGGAGCTATCTGTACCCACCCTTCAGGTGGGATTTCCAGTGGACAGCTCGGTGTAGCGGCTTTTACTTTTCAGTTGCTGTTTTCCCCTTTTCGAGTTGTACTTTACTTTCAGTTTGGGTTTGTATACTGGCCCATTTACTTTTCCGCACTTTCAGTTGTACTCTGCTTTTGCTTAGTGATCACTTTCCGCTTGCTTACTCTATGGTGTTTGTTTACTTTACAAAGGAAATGCCTTCCCTTTTTACCGGAATTTACGCCTTGGTGCTAGTTGCCAGCCCCTGGCCTATGGAAGGCGGGCTTGGGGTAGTCACGGCACGGACCCCGAGGGCGGGTCGTGACAAATTGGTATCAGAGGAGTTCGGTTCTACCGCGAACTCTGATCTTTTCTATGTGAAGCAATAATTTTTAGCATATTGAGTGTGGATATCAGTCCAGGGAGTCCAGTGTTAGTGCGGTGGCCGACGTATCCGTACACCAGGACCCTGACTTCTGATTTCCGACTTAATGCACGAAAACATTGATTGCGTTTGTGTTTCAAAGTTTTCTTTGTGATTTCTTTGTGTCAGCTCACCAGGTATACTGTTTGACCGAGGCGCACATGTTTACTATTCAGGATGGCCCCATGATGGCAGCCAGCTAGGGTTCCGAGAGTCGAGTGTGACGACAGCCCACCGAGCGACGAGGCCTCGGTGCAGGGCCCTTTGTCAGTAGTGGCACCGGCGGTAGCTCTACCCGCCGAGCCCCCGATGCTTCCAGCGCAGGCCGCTGACGATGCACGACGCCTCAGCGCACTGCATGAGTTTCAGCGCCAGCGACCACCCAGGTTTCACGGGGAGACGGATCCCCAGGCAGCAGAGGACTGGCTGGAGGCAGTGGTACGAGTGTTTAGGCTAGTGAGGACACCAGCAGACCTCATGGTGATCCTCGCTGCGAGCCTACTACACGCAGCAGCAGGACGATGGTGGAGCTTGATGCTCCAGGTGCACGATGAGGCATCTCTACTATGGACGGACTTTGAGAGGCTCTTCCGCTCGGAGTTCGTCCCAGCCACCCTTCGTGCGGTGCGCATCTAGGAGCTTCTTCAGCTGCGACAGGGCAGCATGACGGTCGCTCAGTACTCGGCGAGATTCACCGACCTTTCTCGGTACTCGTCAGACATGGTACGAGACCCCTTCTTCCGGGCCCGGACCTTCGAGCAGGGATTGAGACATGAGATCAGGGCAGCACTGATCTCCCTCAGCATCCCGACCCAGGCAGGAGTGCTGGAGCGGGCCCTTCTGATCGAGAGCTTCCTTGCTGATTCTACACTAGCACAGCGACCCACCGCAGGGCAGCACGTAGCAGAGTCATCTGCAGCAGGCAGTCGACGGATGGCTCAGGGCTCCAGGCAGACCAGACCTTCAGGAAGACGACCTCAGGGCACTGGCTCAGCAGAGCAGGGCACACAGCGCGGAGCCAGTCTTTCGAGTGGAAGACAGTGCTATGCATGCGGCGGGCAAGGCCACATGGCTCGTGACTGCCCGACCCGCCATGCAGAGGAGCAGCAGACGGTTGAGGAACCACCAAGGCAGAGGCAGAGGTTCGACCGTGGCGGTCCGCAGGGAGGAGGCGGACGAGGCATAGGAGCTGGCCGAGCAGCAGGTGGTGGGCGACGTTTTGAGGCTCTACCACCACCACCACCACCAGGAGGTCCACCCCGACCACAGGGAGTAGGTGAAGATGCGAGAGCTCAACTTCAGGAAAACCGAGGCCTTTGATCATGGAGCTCTGGGAGCCGATGGACAGGAGCAGAACTAGTGGATACATCCTTTGTACTTCTGGATCCTTGTTGCTTTTGTGTAGCGTCTTGTATTATGAGCTGTAATAATAAAAAGACGCATACCTTTGTGATATTTCGTTCATGTCCTCTTTCATGATGTTACTAAGAGGTTCCAGTTTTGGCTGTTGACTTGAACCTCACTTGTGAGACATCTACTGGAGGAGACCCAGTTACCACACACTGATGCCGACAGTGTGACTCAACCCTTGGAGGCGAGAGTAATGGTTGGATCTCTTAGTAGTAGAGTCGAGGCCTTACGACGTCATCCTTGGTATGGATTAGTATCATCCATGTTAGGATTGAATGTATTAGGCGAAGAATGTGGTTCATCCAGGGGATGAGACCAGATTTCTCTTATCGGCAAAGAAGAAATCTTGCAGCTCTTGTGGGACCTGAGATGGTCCAGGTTATCCAGGGGCGGATGAGTACAGCTCAGAGCCGGCAGAAGCCTTATGCTGACAGGAGGCGGAGGCCACTGGAGTTCGAGGGTGGTGACCATGTCTTCTTGCGGGTCTCACCTCGACGTGGTATTCGGAGATTTGGCCAAGGAGGAAAGTTATCTCCACGCTTCATCGGACCCTTCCAGGAACTCAGAAGGATTGGCGAGGTGGCTTATCGCCTGGCTCTGCCACCTCAGTTGCACTGGGTTCACGACATTTTCCACGTATCTCAGCTGAGGAGATACGTGCACAACCCGACACACATCTTTGACCACGGGGAGCTTGATGTTGATGATGGGGCGACTTTTACAGAGGTCCCGGTGGAGATAGAGGATCGACAAGAGCGGGTCCTGCGTGGGCGACCGATTCCTCTTGTGCGCATCAGATGGCAGCACGGGAATCTCTAGGAGGGCACATGGGAGCGGAAGGCTCAGATGCGTGCTCAGTACCCTCATTTGTTTCCCTAGTTTTTTATGTATCTTTACGGGGACGTAAAGCCCTGAGGTGGGAGTAATGTAAAGACCCGTAAAATTCAAGGGAAATTTTTTCTTAATTTTCTTTGTAATTTTAAAAGAGCGCGGTTTCTGACGGCACCTGATTCCGAGGCCCGGTGTGCCCGGAATCAATTTCCGAAGTTTGGCTCGGGTACGTTCAGTGAACGAACGAGCGGGATTTTTTTCTAACTTTTGAACCGGTGCCCGGAATCGAATTCCGATGGCACCGATGGAACCGTAGCGCCGGTAAATTCTTAGGAACTCCTGTTCTGGAGTTGCGTTCCTACGAGTGTTGATAATAAAAATTGTGGATGTTTACTTTGTAATTACACTACAATTTTTACTAATTTACTCTAAGTGTTATCTCTTGTTGGAAGTTGGGTAACCACCCAACCTCCCTTGGGTGGTTATGAGGGTGGTGGGGCCCACACGAACCCCACCTCTTCATATCCTCTAAAACCCCCTCAACTCCCTCATAAGTTATGATATCTTAAGTTATAACTTTAGACTTAAATAAGGTGAGTTGTGTGTGTGTTTTGAATTTCAAACTCATGAAATTCTAGTGTGTTGTTGTGTTAATAAAATATGATAGAGTCTTATTTTATAGTTTGGTATCCTTGAGAGAGTTGGGAAGTTTCTTCTTGTTTCTTCATCTTCTTCAACCTCGACGAAGAACACGAAGAACGCCGTTCTTCAACGAAGAACTTCTTCGCCGAAGAACTTGGTTCTTCCGCGACGCCATATCTGCGACGTGACATTCTTCTTCTGCATCATCTCTTCCGCGACAGTTTCCGCGACGAACGCCATCGACAACGACTCTTCCTCCGACGTCAAAGGAATCGACACCGATATTCCACGACTACGTCAACGTGCGACTATCGAGAACGCTCAACTTGACGAAGAATTCCGCTCCGCTCTTCTTCGTCTTCCGTGTCAACGAGAGGGAATGCCGCTTCCTCCTCGGACTCCCTTCGTCGACATAAGAATTTTCGCCAATGATGTGCCTCTTCGGACGCACCTCCTCGTCATCGAATTTGACGAACGACTACCGCGACGCCCTACCTCCACGACGTTGTCTTCCGCGGGACGTTGTCAAATCTTCGAACCTTTACCCAAGGTAGGGGTTGTTGATTTTTTGTTTAATTTTTATTCTTGTTCGTGGTTCTAGTATGATTAACGAAAGAATATTTAAATTGTGTTATCATTTAACGTAAGGGGGCCGGACTGCATGAACACGGCCGAACCCCCTCCATCGTTCTTGTTGTTTTATCTTGCGGGTGGAAGCAAAGTGGCGTGGTGCCGTCGCACCACGCGGATAATCGTATGATTAAATTGCGCAGCGCCGTCGCGCCGTTCCATGGAAGAATCATCAAGAACGCGACGCCGTCGCGCCGCGTCGAAGGGAATCAAATGCGCGGCGAAGGGGCGCGGTGTCGTCGCACCGCCACGGACGACGAACACCGCGACCGGTTCCGGGCCGCGGCGGGACGAGGAGACTGGCGGCTGGGCCGCCGGCGTCGGAAGCCGGAAAGGGGACCGGAATTTCCGGTCCCGTTGGAGAAAACCGGCCGGCAGTTGGCCGGCCGGAAGGTCAAAAGCCGGGGAAAATAAATTCCCCCGACCAGCTCAAAACCCCCCTCATTTAAGAGGGGGGCGGTTTCTTTGGGGGGGGGGGGGGGGGCAGGCGGCCCCCTGGATTATTTTAGCTGGCCCCCGCAAGGGGGGGCCGTTTTCCACAAGGCGCGGCATTATGTCGCGCCGCCGCCTCCAAGAAAGCGGGGGCTTTGACCCCCGCATGCCGCCTCCGTGCGGTGCCAGGCAGCCGCGCCGCCAGGCTGCCGCGCCGCCGCCGCCAGGCCGCCGCGCCGCCGCGCCGTCGCGCCGCCGGCCGGCCGGCCGGGCCGGGTTCAGCGGACCGGGTCGGTCCGACCCAGTTCGGTTCGGATCCGGGTCGGGTCGACCCAGTTCGGGTCATACCAGGGGGGGTCGGGCCGGGTCGGCCCGGACCCGGACCCCCCGTTTCGGATCAGTTTCGGTCTTTTGGCCATATCTTGATCCACGGACCTTCGATCGACGAACCGCCTGTGGAAACACGATCCTTGGATCGAGGCGGCCGTTTCGGTATATCACACTCAAGGTTTCAGATTACTTTGAGTTCAGCCGAGTTGGTTCGTTCACGAAACCAACCGAGCCTTCGGAGCGGAAACGCTCATATCTTGAGCTACGGACGTCCGATTGACGTGATGTCAGCCGTGTTGTGTTCCTCTTAGTGAGACGGATCTTTTGGCATGCTCCGCCCGAGGTTTGGATGCAAGTGGAGTACGGTCGGGTTGGTTTTGCCTTAAAAACCAACCGGGCCCCGGGGACAAAATGCCAATAACTCTCGGACCGGGCGTCCGAACGACGCGCCGTCTATTGCGTTGAGTTCCTGTTGACGATACGGAACTTTTGGATACATCAACTCTGGACTTTGTGACAGTTGATGTATCAGCCTCTCGGCTCGTGGAGCGGACCCTCCGAACGAGCTTGCTGTGTGCGGGAACCCTAGTGTTGGCTGTGACTGTTACTGTGACTACTACTACTCCTGCGACTGCTACTGTGACAGCGTCGACGACAGTACAGAGATCCTGTGTGGATTCGACGACGACGACTACAGCACTCAGCGATCCTACGTGGATCAGTGCTACAGGTCCTGTGTGGGTCCGATCCTGTGTGGGTCTTTGCACTCAGCGGTCCTGTGTGAACCAGCGCCTACAGGTCCTGTGTGGGCCCGATCCTGTGTGGGTCTTGCGGTGATTATCTACAGGTCCTGTGTGGGCCCGATCCTGTGTGGGTCTTTGCGGTACTTATCTACAACTCCTACATGGGCCCGATCTTGTGTGGGTATTTTGCGGGGGTTAGTTACCTATCGATCCTTCGTGGGTCCGACGACTTAGATGGATCAGAGATAATCTTTATCGTCCTTTGAAGAAGTATACCTGTGTGAGCAGTATCCTATTGCTTTCCTGTGTGGATTGTGTTGTGCAATCCTGTGTGGATTACGTTTTGCTTTCATGTGTGGAATACGTTTGCTTTCCTGTGTGGACTGAGTTGTACTTGGGCTCAGAGGTTGGTACGTATTGAAATTTATGACTTAGGTATATGTATGGGCATATACCTAAGCAGTGTCGGTTGATACTTCGTGATTGTACCTTTCTTTGTGGTTTATCCTTTGTGGATTTGAGAGACCTTCAGGGGTCTCGGGGTCCCTACTGAGTAGCTTATACTCACCCCTGCACGGGCTTTTCCCGCACTACGTTGTGTTGGTTGCAGACGACGGACATCGTTGACCTTAGCTGAGGCTTGCAGAGCGGGTCGGTACCCGGAGGTGGACCACTGGGTGGGACGTGCTCGGAGCGGACGGCGGGACCCGTGGAGCAGTGGAGCTATATGTACCCACCCTTCAGGTGGGATTTCCAGTGGACAGCTCGGTGTAGCGGCTTTTACTTTTCAGTTGCTGTTTTCCCCTTTTAGAGTTGTACTTTACTTTCAGTTTGGGTTTGTATACTGGTCCATTTACTTTTCCGCACTTTCAGTTGTACTCTGCTTTTGCTTAGTGATTACTTTCCGCTTGCTTACTCTGTGGTGTTTGTTTACTTTACAAAGGCAATGCCTTCCCTTTTTACCGGGATTTACGCCTTGGTGCTAGTCGCCAGCCCCTGGCCTATGGAAGGCGGGCTTGGGGTAGTCACGGCACGGATCCCGAGGGCGGGTCGTGACAATCCACCCAACACTTCTCGCGTATAGGAAGTTGATGCCATGTAAAACCACCAGTTAAAGATCCAAACATCTCTTTAAGCCATTCAGGAATGAGGGTCTCCCCGACCCCTCATGCAGTTCGTGCCCAACTGGCGGGCTGGGATGGTCTACTGCCCAGCCGGCCGAGCCATCTGTGGCCCAACCCATCTGGTTTGGGCTAGGTCAGTCCATGACCAAGTTGATTTGGGCATGGCTGTGTTAGACCTATATTGGGTCAGCTCGACCCAGTATGGGCGGGTCGTGTCGGTCTAACTGGATCGGTCCGGACCCGGACCCTCTTGGACCCCAGATACACATAAAAGATAGAAACTTTCAAACCACATATTCGTTTGATGATATTTTTGTGGATTTGAAATACTTGGGGACATATAGTCCTTTTGATATATTTCACCTATATTTTTGAGAAATTTTACGTACGGCCGAGTTCCTTCCTACATGAATCTAATGGGGCCCTTGGCACTGAATTGAATAAAACTCTTAGAACAGATATCTGATTGACACCCCGTCTAATGCGGTGGAACCCTTATGACATGGAAGATCATTCAGTTAAATCATCATGGATCTTAGTGTTAGATGAAATAATAAATATGGCCTAAGGATAGGATCATCCAAGAATCAATCATAGTATGTACAAGAATCCAATGGCCAGATGAGACATAAAGAATAAATAGTGATCCTATGTGGATCAGCACATAATGATCTTGTGTGTATTCGAACCTAGAGATTCTTTATTGACAATCACATATAGATACATTGTGGATAATCAAAATGTGATGTTGTGTGGACTAGCACATAGCTATCATGTGTGTATTATCACCTAACGATCCTTTGTGGATTAGCACCTAGCGATCCTGTGTGGATCCCCACCTAGAATTACTATGTGGATTAGAAAAGAGCGATCATGATTGGATCAGTAGCTGAAAATTTGATCTAATAAGATGATATAGTTTTATGGATAGTCATAATAACTTTTGTACATAAGTTATACATTGTTTGAGTTGAGACTTTTTCGTTGTGCTTTGTGATTTACAAAATTCTTTGTGTCTATCCTTTGATGAATTCTGAGAGTCATTTGGGTGTCTTGGGGTCCCTACTGGATATTGATATACTCACCTCTTCACGTGATTCACCTGTACCATGTTGTGTCTTGTGTAGATGACGAGTAGCTCGGCTGAGAATATAGAAGCTCGAACCATGCGATACACATAGGTGACTAGTTGACATTGAGAGCTCTGGAGATTAATTGTACCTACTATTTATATATGATCCCTGGTGATTGATATAAGTATATGTTTTCTATTTTTTAGTTGTATGATTCAGTTGGGAATTTATTCTAGACCCTTTACATCCAATACACACTTTTAACACTGTAGTTTTACTTCATGGTTGCATCTTGACATATTTTTAGACTATGTGTCCATACAGTTTTAATGGAAATTCATCCTCATAGACATCCAACAAGGATTTCATAGAGAGTACACAATGATGGCCCATCGAGCGATGAGTCTACGAGGCAAGGCCTTCTCCTTGTGTTGGGTCCTTCAGGTGGTCTACTAACGACACCACAACTTAGAGGGTATCAGTTTCCACTATCCCAACCGGTAGACCATACATGTTGACTGAATGTGTTGCATGTGTTCCAGAGATAGAGGCCTCTATGGTTTCGAGGCGAGACAGATCCCCAAAAATCTGAGGACTGGCTAGAGGCTATGGCACAAGTTTTTCTCTTAGTTGAGATACTATATGAGCAGATAGTGGTCCTAGATTATATATTATTATAGGGAACATCAAGGAGATTGTAGAGTCTAATACTCCAAATTCATGAGGAGGTGACACTCTCCTAGTTGAAACTTCATAACCACTTTAGGGTGATGTTCACACCAACGAAATTATTCCTAGTGCAAATCCCGGAGTGGTTTCACTTACAGTAAGGAAACTTATCAGTGGACCAGTACTCGGCGAGGTTCACTAACCTCTCACACTAATCCACTGACATGGTATGAGATCCATTCATCATAGCCCAAAAATATGAACAGGGTCTCTTATGAGAGAGCAGAGAATCAATGATATCGCTCAATATCCCGAACCAGGATGGAGTGCTCGAGCGAGTATTATTGGTGATGAGCTTCCTAACTGAGGAGGCACTGAGTTTGAGATCAACCACGAGATGATAGGTAGCTGAGTCATCTTCAGCAGGAAGTAGTCAGACGACGTAGAGGTCCAAGTGTGCCAGATGTTCCAGTGGCCAACCCTAGGAGGTAGGGTCAGTGGTGCGGAGCTCACTAGGTAGATATTGTATTATAAGAACTAAATCGCATTACACCTGTGTTGGACAGGGAAACATGGCTCATGACTGTCTGACTTCCAGCATATAAAATTAGCAGATGACTGAGGGACTACTGAGGCATCAGCCGAGGTTCAAGAGATTGGGTTCGTAGGGTGGTGGACGTGGCAGAGGATAAGGTCGTGCAGCTGGTGGTGGAAGACTTTTGAAGTTTTACCAGCACTACCCCCATGTGGTCCACCTCGACCACATGGTGTTGGTAGACAGGGGTGAGCTCAGCATTAGGTGGCAGGTACCTATGACCACGGTGCTCAAGAGATGATTATAGGTATGATATGTGTCCATTCCACCCTAGATGTAGTTATTATAGAAATGGATTCTAGCCACTCTTTTATTTCCAGAACACTCGTTCGGAGCACAGATATTCTGATGGAGTCTTTGGCTCGATCCTTATGATTAGTGACTCCTACAAGAGAAGATTTGACAATTAAACAATGGTACAAACAGTTTCAGCTCACTATTGGAGGTGAGAGCTTCATATGGGATATTATTGTTGTAGTGTCAAGGTCTTATTATGTCATCTTGGGAATTGACTGTTTATCCATATTCCATGTTTAGATTGACTATTTCAGGCACAAATCGTAGTGTGTTCGCAAGAATGGGATTAGGATTTGCTTCATCGATGAGAAGGAAAACATTATAGCATAGGATATACTATTTTAACGGAGGTTGTAGCTGATCACTCATCATTTGGGTTGCCTAACCCTCAGAGTTATAGAGCTAAGGAGCCCGAGTTATCCTATTGTGGTGGACCAGTATGCTGATCTGTTACTTGATAATGTACAAGGACAACCTCCTAACAGATAGGCAGAAATCATTATCGACTTGTACCCTGGGATGACACCGATATCTACGCCAACATATCGGATATACCTCATAGTGCTTCATCAGTTACTGGTACAGTTGGGGGACTTAAAAAGAAAATAGGTTATTATGGCCCAATGTTTCTCCATGGGCATCCTGAATTTAGTTTTCCAAGAAGGCATATGGAAATCTGAGGCTTGTTTTGGACTATTGGATCCTTAACCTGGTGAACGTGAAGAACAAGTATTCACTCCCGATGATTGATTATTTCATCGACTAGCTAAATGCAGCTTGATGGGTTTTGAAGATAGACGCTGGATCAAGTTATCACCAGCTCCGGGTATGAGATCATGACGTACCAAATATGGCCTTCCGATGTCGGTATGGGCATTATGAGTTCTTAGTGATGCCCTTTAGAATAACCAACTCTCTGGTATTATTCATGGGGCTCATGAACATGATATTTCAGCCTCACCTCGATCTCTTCGTGGTGATTGACATTGACGAAATCTCAATATAATCACCATTAGAAGAGAAGCACGCCACACACCTCTAGATAGTTATGGATACACTCTGACAGAAATATATTTATCGAAATATCATGATGTTCTAGTTCATGATATGGGAATTCCACTTCCTAGGGAACATTATCTTGGAATTTGGAGTTGAAGGGGATCTAGAGAAGATAGAGACAATGATTGCTTTGGAGCCACCCAAGAGTTTGAACGAGGTGTGTAGTTTCATTGGATTGGTTGGGTAATATTGGAGATTGGTACCTGAATTTTCTATGTTTGTAATACCCTTGTCATCATTGACAAATAAGGGATAGCCCATTGGTTGGATGGAGAGATGATAGCATAGTTTTTAAGAGTTGAGGCAACGAGTAATTAGTGCCTCCATCTTATGGCTACCAGAAGAGGGTTTTGGTTATGTAGTTTATTGGGACACATCATAGATCAGACTAGGTTGTGTACTGATTCAAGAGTGAGCATTGATTCACTATGGATCATGGAAGTTTGGGACATCACGAGCAGAACAAAGCTACCCATGACATAGGGTAGGAAACAACGGTCTTTGCGATGAAGATTTGGATGCATTACTTGCTGGGTAAATGGTTTACAATTTACATAGATCACAAGAGACTCTGGTATATCTTCTCAAAGTGGGACTTGAAACTGAGGTAATTAAGATGGACATAATACCTCCATGATTACAACTTTTAGATAGTCTACACTTCTGGAAAAGGGAACATAGTAGCAGACTCACTTAGTAGGAGGTATGGTCTACAGTTGACAAGTGAGGTGACAGAGCAGTTGGCCATGTGGAAGATATATATTATGGATAGAGATTGAGTATATTACCTCCAGTATATGACTATCACTCCCCCACAAATATAAAATGTTCTTGAGGCCCAGCTTGGGGATGTTGTCTGCAAGTACTGAAAAGATCAGATATCCACAAGACTGTCTCCTAAAGGATTTTATGAAGATAGGGAGCATGTCATTCTCTTTAGAGGGTGCCCTATGGTACAAATGATGATACGAGAGAAGGTGTTTGGGGATTTCCACATATCCCCTTAGTCAGTATATACTGGAGGGTCTAAGATGTACCCATAACTCTGGTGTCAGTATTGGTGGCCAGAGAAGAAGAATGAAGTGGATGATTTCATATCACGATGCCTTAGATGTTAGCATGTTTTGGCAGAGCATCAGGTACTAATAGGCTTATCTCAGCCACATGAGGTAACCATGTGAATGTGGGATAGTAAGTCCATATAATTCATGACAGAGATAACACATACATACAAGGGACACAATTCCATATGGGTAATCATTGAGCGACTCACCAATTCGGCCCACTTCCCACCCATCCGAGAGCAGGGATCAGTAAAAATCATGGGATTTCTCCACATAAAGAAGATTTTATGACTCCAAATGGTGCCATTGACGATCATATCATATCACAACATTAGTTTTAAATTCCTCTTATTAAAGGGATTACAAGAGGTGTTCAAGACTCATCTACACTTGAGAACCACTTTTCATCCTAAGGAAGATTGTCAGATGGAGTGGACCGTACAGACACCCAAGGACATGTTTCATTCTTGTGTCCATGATTTCGGCCATAGTAGGGAGGACCACCTGCCACTGGTGGAGTTCACATACCACAACAGTTATCAATCCACAATCGTCCTGGCTCAATTTCAGGCCATGTACGGGTGACCTTCCAGATCACCTCTATGATGGAAATACCTTAGGGGTCGACACTGGTGGGTCCAGAGTTGGTACAAGCTACGATAGAGAAGGTGAAGATCATCTAGGAGAAGATAACGATTGCACAGATCTGGAGGATGTCTTATGATGAAAAGAGACGAAGACCCAATGAGAAAGGGGATGGAGACCATGTCTTTCTATGGGTCTCACCCTGATGATAATTATAAAGGTTTGGCTGGGGCGACAACCTATCACTGAGGTTCATCAGACCTATCCAGATCCCCAACAGTTTTGGTGTGGAGGCGCACCATCTAGATCATCCCCCATAGATGCACGTGGTGAATAATATTTTCCATGTATCACAACATGGGATGTACGTGCATGAAGAATCAAACATTATTGACTTAGAAGAGCTGGACATCGACGATGGGGTGATGTTTGTGGAGTTCTAGGTTGAGATATAGGGTTACTAGGAACTAGTCCATTGTGGGTGGTCGATTCCTCTGGTGAAAGTTTGATGGCAGCACAGGAACCTCCATGAGATCCCATGGGAGAGGGAGGCTCAAATATGTGCTTAGTATCACCATTTGATTAAATAGTTTTGTTTTAGATTTTAAGGATGAAAATACCTATGGTGTGGAGAATGTAATTCCCAGGAAATTCTATTTAATTCTTTCAAAAATATTGGGGATTATTATGTTTTTGGGAAAATTAACAGAGATTGATTCGGTGGCCTAGTGTGCCCAGAAAGGAATATTGAACTTTTTTAAGGTACGATTAGTAAATGCATGGGAGAAGTTTTCTATCATTTGTAATGATGCTCGAATTAAAAATCTTAGGGAATCATTGAATCTGCAGTGCCATGATTCACTTAATGGAGGATGAACATTGACTATAGTAGGTGAGGAGAAAAATTTAATTTTTGTGGAATTTAGAAAATTAATAAAATAACATAAAAATTGTTATTTTATTTTTCATTCCTCATGTTGAGAAATGGTGGTGGGACCAATGGGTTGTCTAGAAATTTAATGGAATGATTCATTAATTTGTAATGACACCCTTGAGAGATTAGAAGGTTTATTTTTTAATGATCCTCATTAATCTCTCATTGTGTTAACCTCCTTTTCCCCTATATTTCATTGATGATTGGTAAAGGTTTTTGACACGGCTGTGAGAAATGTCTTGCGATGTATAACAACATCTTCCCATGATTGAGGATAGATGCTTTGGAGGCAATGATTCTGTATCGGCAAACACCGTTGACTTCATCCAACATGGACTCCACTATCACCAAACCCACATCATCACCCAACAGATCTTGAGGTAGGGGTTGTTTATTTCTAAATTCATGTAAATTGTTTCTTTGTTGTTTTCTTGAATCAGGATGAATTCTGGAAGTTTTGGATTGGATTAAATTGATCCTTGTGATGAACTGTTTATTTACCACTTCATACAATTCTAACCCGGAGGTCATGGGCCAAATAAATAAGGAATTGACCCTCTACCGGTTGATTTTTCATAACATTCATCAGTGATAGATTTTTTTACATGAGAAAACCTTGAAATTGGGAGGCACGTAGTAACTACGACATCCTGGGAGGCCCGTATGCACATACGGAAGGAAAAACAGGCCATCGGAGCTCACCCTGGTGGCCTGTGGAAGACCTGCCAGCATGGCACCGGGGCTGTGGCACCGATGACCCATGCTAGTAGGTGAAGGTGGTGGCCACCATTGTATTAGACCAAAGGGGGGGGGACGACTATCGGCAGGTCACATTGGTGGAAGGGAGGCACAACACCACATGCCACGGGTTAAGGCCGCAACATCCAAGCTATGGTATTGGCGGACTAGTGCCATGTGGGTCTTGTGGGAGGAAAGCCAACACCACATGGAACTGCTATTTTAAGAGCCGAATGACTCTATGAGCCATTCGAGAAGAAGTGGTCGTACAACCCCTAATGTTGGTTGTTCCTATATAATGGTTCTGGCTGGTTCGCTGCCTAGTGGGTCTTGCCTTTCACGGCCCAGCCCAACTGATTCTGGTCAGTCCAGTCCGTGGCCCAGCCAGTTCATGATGGGCCGGTCTATGGCCTAACTGTTTCGGGCCTGCTCGGGCCAGACCCGGGCCAGGTCATCCCGAATTGGGTCGGGTTGGCCATGGATGGGAGGGTCAGGTTGGTCCAACCAGGTTTCACAAGACAAGGACCCTCTTAGACATAGATACGTTTAAAAGGTTGTATCTTACAAACCAGGCGTCCTTTGATGAGATGTCTACATTGTTGAAATCCTATGGATTAGATAGTCGTTTTTGATACTCAACCTATGTTTTGGATATAATTGGTGTACAACTAGATTGGATCATACCAGAATAAAACCGGGCCCCCGGCATTGAAATGCAAATAACTCTCAAAATGGGCATCCAATTGATACACCCTCTATTGTGTTGGAACCCTTATGACGTGATAGGTCATTGTGTTAGTTCTTCATGGAACTTCATCCTACTTGATATACAACTGATGGATTGGGGATCAAATCCTCCCTGAATCAAGCGTACTATGTACTAGAATCCAGCTGCTGGATAAGACGTAATGAATGAACATCGATCATGTGTGGATCATCACCATGAAATCCTTTGTTGATTAACACCTAGAGATCATGCGTGGGATAACACCTAGTGATCCTGTGTGGATCAGCACATAGCGATCCAGTATGGATTAGCACCGAGCGATCCTATTTGGATCAGTAATAGAACCCTTGAAAAAATAAGTTGATTTTTCTTTACGACTAATCATATGTACATCTATACATAAGTTATAACTAGTTTGTGATGAGTCATTTTTCTTTGCACGTTGTGATTGGGATCATGTTTTGGGGTTTTTCGTTGTGGAATTCTGAGATACCTTCAGAGGTCTCAGGGTCCCTACTGGGTATTATTATACTCAATCCTGCACAAAATTTTCCCACACCTTGTTGTGTCTGGTGAAGACGGTGAGTAGTTTGGTGGAGACTATTGGAGCTAAGACGAAGGAGTAGACAGAGGTGACTGGTTGACATTGAGATCTATGGGGATGAGTTGTACCTACCCATTAGGTCGGATCCTTGGAGAATGATATTAGGAGCAGTTTTTTATTTTTTTTATTGTAGTTGTATCATTATGTTGGGCTTGTATTCCAGCCACTTTACTTTATTTACAATATTTTACTATTTCAATTTTACTTAGTTGTTGCATCTTGTTGTGTTATTGGATTCTGTGTTTGTACAGGTTTAAAGACAATGCCTTCCCATTTTTGGGATATGCCTTTATGGTGCTAGACACCAAGCCCTGGCATATGGAAGGCGGGCATGGGGTAGTCACAACATGGGCCCCAAGGAATGGGTTATGATTGAAAACCTATGGATTATGGGAGGCACGATTGAGGTCATGTGGTGACTCGGCTCAGGGCACCATTTTAGTGGCTTCCGAGTTGGGGACATTACATTTTTCTTTATTCGAAATGGCTTCCCATAGAAGTAAAATTGAGGGTGAGAATAGAAAATTGGTGTGGTAAAAGGATGTTTGTTTCCTAGATAACTTACTTGGGTCCCCAAAAATGGCACCAAAATTTGGTCTCTCCCAAATTTACCCAATTTTTAGGTTTAATAGGTCGCTTCTAGTGTAGCTTGGGTTGTTGAAACAAGTACAACTAAGAAGAAATGTATAGACATGAACTTTCTATGGAATTTTTTGGATATGAAGTGGCCAACATTAGGTTGATTTTAAATGGGTTAAAATTAACACTAAGATGTCAATGTGCAAACTATTTATGAGAAATAGTTGATCCTATGTTATTAAAAGGGTTTTATTTGATACAATTACATTTAAATGATTTAAATTTCATAGACTCAAGAGTGATTCATTTTGAGTGATCAAAACTACTTCATCACATATTATTTTTCTACCAACCCAAACTGAATTATAATCACCTATAAATGTAGGGGTTAATTTTATGAGAACTATAGGTTAATTGTTTTTATTATCACTTGATGTGTATAGATGTAAATTTCAAAATGTATGAAAACATATTATGAACGTCAAACGAAACTCTCAATTTAATGAATTGATTAAACATTACTACAGTGATAAATAGAATCCAATCCATACCCTTTCTACTCACTTGGATCATCCCATAATATGGTTATCCATTCATTGATTCTACTCACTCAATAGAAACAGTATGTATACTCATCAGGATGAATTGAATAAGTGAAAACAATGAAATAAAAAACATTATGCCATTTTTTGATGATTTCACTCTTCAAAATGGGAATAAATTCACACCCTAATGAAATAGAGACAATGTGTTAACAGATATAATTTATAATAATAATAAGAAGAAGTTATATTAAGAATATAAGGTGATTTGAGGAACTTAAAAATTGAAGAATAATGATTACAACATCAAATTGACAACAAAACATTACAATCAAAAAAACACAAAAGATACATAAATACATCAACACCACAACCATAAAAAGTCAGTATTAAATCCTTTGGCCAAGCATTCAACATGTTATCTCACCTAAATTGATGGTGGTATGCCTTGGTGGGTGGGTAGGTTATGGAGATTAGAATTTTCCAACCTTGACAAAATCATAATCCATTTTTTATACCTTTAACAGATGTGTCCAAATGAGAATCTAGGTGGACAAATTTTGGATGGCCATATATTTGCAAAATGAAGATTTATATTTTCTCTAATATACTGTAATGTTTCATAAATGATGGATTTTTTTTGTAAATATGATTGAAATTGTGGACTATTTTTCTAGGCTGTAGAATCTGGCACAAAATTGTCTCTTCCACATGGGATGCCTAGAAATCCATTTAAAAATATAAAATATCATTAGAATCAATTGAATGAAATATTATTCATAATGTCCTATATCTTTAGTTTAAATTTAAGAATCATTGGGATATTATATTTTCCTCTATTGTAATGTTATTTGGTTGATTACAGTAGACATCACCTAGAATGTTCTTGGTTCATGGACCATCGTGGTGGTCTTCCAAGGAAAATGTTATAGTGATCCCAAATCATGAATTTTTCCTTATAGAACAAGAGACCAAAATATAAAATATAAAAATAAAATAAAGAACATTTTGTTTTTGTTAGATGTTCATAATTTTACCATGAAATAATTCATTTTAAGAAGAAATTAAAATCTTATTATGAATTAATGATCAATTATAAAATATTACAAAATTTATTTTATGAATAATTAATCTCATGAAAATTATACATATTAACATTGAATATTGGCCTATTTAAGTGGATAATCAATATCCCCTCGATCCATCTATAGTTTCTTGGTATGAGACTTTTGGATAGCCACCTTTGATGGTGTTTTACCTAATATTTTGTAAACCATCTTGTAAAATGTCTTACCATTAAAATAACCCAATACCTAGGAAATATGGAATCCAATAACAAATAATTTTCATAATTTTTTTATTGAATCCTTAGTTATTATTCATCCATGATATATTTGTTAAAATATCTATGAATATATTTCACATTCAGATATTTAAATTTCATGTGTTTATTTTTCTTGCCATACCATATCTATTATTACTTATATAATTATTTGAATTGATTGTGTTTTAATTTATTACAATTAAATATTATTTAATTACTTTTATTCATTTTATTGATTATATGGCATGTGTGTTCAGTTATTTACATCTCCATATTGACTATTCTCATTGATTCATTATTGTTTCCACTATATTTTCCCCCTTACTGAGAATTTGATCTCACCCTTATTAGGTTTAATTCACCAGAATCCATGAAATGTACTGTGAATGTTATGAATTAATATACTATATGTATTATAATTATCATCAAAATTATTTATTTAGAAAGACGCAAAAAATTGTTTTGTAATTAGATTATTTTTTTAATAAAAAAGCATTAATTTATCTAGTTTACCAACAAAAATATATTGATATGTCCTTCTGGGTTTTATTTCTTATAATAATTAAAATCTAATTGGTAGGATACAAAATCTCCCGGATTTGGGGTCGGGTCACTACAGAGAAGATTTCAGGGTATAATTTGTGATGGGGTTACCTTAGACCCCAATGAGTCATGACGCAATCTTGGGGATATTTGATTGATAAATTATGTCTTATCACTTTTATCCAAATTGAGAGAATCACAAGTGGAGAGTTATGAAAATACTTAGGTTTATGAGATCATGTTTCATCATCAACTCCCTTTGAACATTATTCCAGATAGAAATACACATTTTACCTAATGCTTTTAGCATGGCCAACAGAAATACCTAGTGTCTCATCTGAGTTGTTGCACATTGATCAATCCTAAAACTGCAGATACTATGAGCGTACAATAAACATATTAGAGGATATCCTTCGAGTAATGGTCTATCTAAAATATTTGGGTAAGTTATTAGTTCTTCATCAAAGTATCGTTCAGCAGAAAATTTAACTAGTGAATATGATACAAAATTTATTGATCACTACTCAACGTAGAAAAAAATCATTTTCCAACCATAGGAGGTACCCTTGGATATTGCTGCGTGGATTTTTATTTCTTGAGAGAGACTCCTCAGTATGGTAATTTAGTGTATTTTTAGTTATTTTGGTAATTTTAGGGGTTTTAGGTTTGTTTTGTGTTTTAATGGTTTTTTGGGTCTTCACAGATTATTACTGTGTTAATGGTATTTAGGATATGAACATACATCATGGAAAACATGGTATATTAGAACTATGTTTTTTTAGTGGAATTGATATCATCGAGAGGATATGGGAGGAGGAGTATCTCCTAGACATCCCTTCTCACTATCGGGGTATGAATGATGTGTTCTATGTGTCATATCTTCAGATATTCATACCCGATCATGCGCATGTTACTGACTGAAAGGACATTGGGAGAGATATAAACACATCATATAAGGATCATCTAGTGTGGATAATAAATTGAAGAAAGAATTTATTTTAGGGAATGTCTAAACAAGAATTATTGATTTAGGTAAAGCCAGGAAGAATCTATGATGATACTTGGGATTGTAAGAATGATTTTCAAGTTCAATTTCATATGTTTTTTGGGAATGACTATTATAGATTCTAATTGAGGAAGGGAAGTCTATAGAGTCGGAAAATGTAATATCCAGAATAATAAAATTATAATGAAAACAAACATCTGGGAAAATTATAAATGTCTTATATGAAAAATACTTTCTCAGTGAAAATAATTTAAAAAATTATCTGAAGGCTTTGAGTAATGGTAAAATAACATTAGAAACATTGAAATATTCAATAAAAACATTCATAGTGGAAACATGATTCAGTGTGATATTCCTAGTAATGAAAAGCCTCAATGACTACAGAATACAAATATTAAATACATAATTTTAACTGCCCAAAATTTATTTTGAATAATTTAATAACATTAAAATTGGGCATTATATGAGAAATTTGATTCAACTATCACATATAGGATGTGGTTTTTATCCTATACAGGGTATTTCATTTGTTATCACTTAAATTATGGGTGCCTCACTCACATGAACAATTAATTTAATACTTTTTTTATGTTTGTATGAAATTAATTTAATATCTTCCAAATGTTTCATCAGAAGAAAAAAATATGAGAAAAGTTTGTCCCAAAATGGTGGTTTACCCAAGGAAGAGTATAACTTTTATATGTAAATGACATTTAGACAGGTTTCTAATGAAACAAATTTATTTTAAAATTATTTTAATTAATTTAACAAATTTTATTGTCAATTGTATATTCCACAAACATCACACCACCATCAACTCCAATAGGGTGTTTTGAATTCTTCAAATTAGAGTGTATTTTGACTATTTTAATAAATTAAAATTCTATAAAATGGAAAAATAATTGACTCTTCATTGATTAATTAAATTTTTATTATATTTAAATAGAAAATATAAAATTTTAATTTGAAAAACACTAAATTCATTTTGAGTATTATAAATAAAATTATTCTCTATTTTATATTTCCAAAAACGATTTCAAAACACTTCCATTCAATTTTTTGAAGAAGTTGACCCCACTAGATTTATTTTCATCAAATGCACCATGCACGGGTGGGGGGGGGGGTCTTTTCCCAGGTGAAGAAAAAAACCAAGGAAAAATATGTTTTTTTCTTTTTATTATTATTTTACTTCATTTAATCATCTATATTCATAATTTTAAAATAAAGATGATTAATATTAAATAAATTGATAATTCTAAAATTATTTTATGTTAATTAGAAAATTATCTAATAAAACTTCTTTAGGATTATAAAAATATGGTTATAATTATATTTACAAATAATAGTTGTAAAAAATATTGAATGATAATAATGTAGATTTTAGAAATGAATATTTTTTCATATTATCAAAATAATATTAAAAGTGCTATAAAATAATAATTTCATGGAATTATGAGAAATTACCAAATGATAATTTTTTTAAATTTACATTATTTCAATTATTGAAGGATAATTCCAGACACATGTGTAATTCAGATAATAACTTTAACATTATTTGGGGATTATATATTATTATCTCATGTTATAATTAAATAATATTGTTATAATTTTTCCCAAGGAGTGAAAATATCATAATTTTTGATATTTTCATGATAATTCTAAAATTATATAGGGAAGTGTGAGTATCATCCAATATGATATATTATTTTATGTTTTCATATAAAATTGTTTTTTTCTAGAAAACCTTGAAGAACATCAAGTGTTGAAAAGTATATAATAAGTTAATGAAGAGGTGTTCACGACCGTTATATCACTGCCATTCAACATCAATGACTTCTAAGGTCGGATGTTATTTAACTTTATTTATTTTTTACACATTTTTCCTTCATATGATTTATTTTTTGACATATTTTATGACCATGATTAATAATAATCATATGTGGGTGTTTCTTTAGCCCATTATATGCCATGATTTGATTCTTTGATATTGATGTGGTGAAATGACTGAATGATTATTTTTGAATTACCTGTAGAAGTATAGGATGATTCAATACATCTCATCATGTGTGCTATATTTTTTATCAAGCTATGACTTTCATGTTTTCCATTAGAGTATTGGTATGTGTAAAAATCATACGTGGTAATCATGGTATTATTACTCCATGTGTGGTTAATTCATATTGTGTGGAAATGATGACTTTCCAACATGATGAACTTGTAATATAGAATATACATGATGCCAATTGGATTTTAAGTATATGGATGTCAATAGGTTTTTTTTGGCGATTCTGAGTGTTAACGAGGCCTTTTGGTTTAAAAGTAGGTTATAGATACTCAATATCTTATGGATTCCAATTCTTACCTCATGAAATGTCGATTCTGAGTAGGTTTCTTTCACCTGATAATATATGGATTTGAAGTATACCACCAATAACCATGGAGATGGTTTTGGATACTAATTGACCTACATTACATTTCTAGCATTGAGACAAAGCATGTATAACCAAGGTTTTGTGGCATCTTTGTTTGCGCAAGAACACTTTGTAATGAATTGAGTCTTTATATGATTGATAATTATTTGTTATTAATGAATTCAATTGTATACTTGAGAACATTAGGATAAGGATGCATTGGTGGTATCCTAGTGATTCTTGTACTGAAGGCTAACTCAAACATTTTGGTTCATTTATAGATTTCAGGTGGAATTTGGTGAAGGGAAAAGTTAGTATGTTGGACTATTGAGCTAATAAGTATTGAGTTAATGGTGGGATAGTCCAGAAACCAATGGGACTTATAGTTTATCATTTGTTTTTTATTTTCATTATTTACAATCTAAATTTTTTTAACTTTTTGAGAAGCTTTATTTTTATGACTTGTATTCCATCTTTATATTTCCACATGATTACACAGATTATTAATTATATTGGTGGATTATTATTATCAGTCATATGACATGATAGTGGGGTATAGTCTCCCCAATGATGGAAAAAGACCCTCAATTCATTTCAAAATATCATCGTTTATAGGGAGGAACACATTATGTCATGTGACCATCCCACTCAGACTTAGTGCTTTTGGTCGATATATTATACATTTTTACTCTTATATTTTTGTTTGACCCCTTATAAACTTGATATAACTATAACCACTACTATAAATTTTTTAATACATACGGTTCATGAAAAAAAACATGTGGAATAGAATAGTTGCATTCAAAATTGACAGAAGATATTCCATTTATATGAATAAATATAATTTACTGATAAATTTATAATTATTTAAAAATAAATTATAAACATGAAATTCCATTTAAATATATCATGGAATATATTCTTAAAATTTTAATTTAATGAAATCAATAAAAATTTAATACAAATGTAAAATATTTTAACATCAGTTAAACATTATATTTAGAAAATAAATTCATGAAAAAACTTAATTTATCAAAAAAAAATATTACATTAAATGTTTTTAAAATATTAACACACTTTTTCTTCTAGTTTCACAAAAGCTAAATTGACATTGCATAAGATATCAATGTTTCTATAACATTAGAAAAAATTAAAAACAAACTAATACCAAAGTTATAATTTATTAAAATTAAATAAAAAATTTAAACATTCATTAGTTCTTTCTTCTATCTATTGTAAATTATATTTTTATTATATAAGTAAGAGAGGGAAATTTTGTAATTTTCCTTTACATAAATAAATAAAATTGTCATAATTTGAATATGGATTTATAAAACAATTAAAATTATTAACTGACGTGTTAAGGGTATACATTATATAATATAATAATAATTAATATAATATTTTGGGACCATAACCCAATTTTCAAAATAATTAATAAGTTTTACCATTTTAGCACGATGAAAATATATCCACTATAGTTAATACTCATGATGTCAAAAAATGAAAACTACTTTATTAATAAATTTTAACTTCACAATTGAAAATTTTAAATCTAATTTTTTTGATTCAATTATAAAATGTAGTCGAAAAAACTTTTAATATAAGAATGCAGAATATAATGAAAACTGGTTTGAAGAAAAAAGTGTTTTTATAAAAAAAATAACTTATACCAAAATCAAATATTATAATGGTTCTTATGGAAATAATTATATTATTTATAACAAATTGGTTTTATGTTACTTAAAAATAAAGCAAACAATCTAATAGGGATTTTAAATTACATTATTTTAAATAAATTAACCATACTTCAATAGAAACATCATTTTCAGTTTTTAATAAAAAATTAATATTTTCATAAAAATTTGAATCCAAACTTTTTTCATGTAATGAAATAATTAATTAGAAAATAATTTATATATAGTGTTGAAAACAATCTTAATGTAGAATATATTAATTATAATATCACAAAAAATGGAAAAAACTTCCATTTTTAAAAAAATGAGTTTTTGTGGCATAAAATGAAAATTTTCTCATTACGTGGAAAGAACATAATTAAATGAGTTATAAACGCATAAATTTGATGTGTGATGTAATTTTTCATTTAAAAAACTTTATCCATAGTTTTAAATTAATTATATTCATATAAATTTATTATTTTTATAGAAAAAGCATTTTTTAATAATAAAAATATAAAATTAAATGATTTTTCCATCAATTATATACTATTGATATTCAATTAAAAATTTATAAATAGTTTTATTGAGAAATAAATTTATAAATATATTTCATCATATGGTTATTCATATTCATAATTATTAAACTAACAACTATTTCATAATAGTCATAATTAAATAATAATATTTACGTCATATATTATAGTTCATTTATACTCTATGTTGTGTGTACCACTCTCACTTAATAATGTTATTTAAGGAAAATAGGTTTAAAAATACTTAAAATATTACATTATACCCCAAGTTAATGAAATTTCATCATTTCAATTAAATCCCATGTCCCATAATAATATATAAAAAAAATTAATTTCAATTTAATATTATGACTGAAAGTTATTTTTTATTTGATTGTGAAAACTGGTTTTTGGGTGAGTGGAAACCATACATGAGATTACAGAATCATGAAACCCAAAAACCACACAAACAAAATTTATGTTGGACTCAAAATTAAAAAACGTGTCCAGCGAAGCACCTCGGGACATGGATCCACGATCAGCCTCCTCCACCCGCCCCCCAACGCCATCATCACTGTTTTACCATAAGCAGAGCATCAAAAAATCATCACATTAGAAGCCAAAGACGTCGCCGCCCATTGTCAGAGTCGGTGACCAGAACAACCTAACCGTAGAAAAAAAATTCAAATTCGGTAAACTTCATCGCCGTAGTCATTCCCCCAAACTCAATCCATCACCAGCGTCGCACACCAACCACACAGACCACACAGAGCATCAAACATTACCACAAAAACGAATCTCGAAATTTTTTTCATTGGTTCCATGAGTTAGATAAATGATCCCCAACATTGGCCAGCCTCTAACAAATCACCGCCGTCGAATCGAAGAAAAAAATGTGGTCCCAGAAGCATGAACAGAAAAAATCCATCCCAAATTAAACCATATGAAAAGATGAAAAACAAAGGAAAACCACCTCCATAAATCAAGGAGGAATCCAACCGAAATACCATATATAAATCCCGTTCCTGCCATCCAAAACTCATGTAGAGGCCATGATCAGCCACCAGATGCGCATATCTGGAAACGAAAAGGCGCCCCCCAACCGCAATAGCTAAATCTCGGCCTCTGGTTCTATACTCTGCCACCATGGAACCCTATACATCAAAGGGTATTTGGGAAAGAGGTGATGGAAACAGTGTGTGATTGAGATAGATGAGACCCAAAGAACGACACCACCGCGGAAGAGGAAATTCCACCATGAACAGACGATCAAAAGGAAAGCTGAGCTGGTCCGGGACAAAGCATGGAGGTGGCGGTGAGAGGGAACCCTAGCGCTGCAATGCCCCTTACAGGTTCATCTTCTTTCAATTAAAATTTATGGATGAGGAAATATATGATCATGAAGAGAATGCTGGTTTTTATATTTAATGAAACATACACGTAATCTAATAAGATAATAATGATGTTGTAAAATAATACATTTTAATATATATGAATGGAGATTTGAACTTCACTAGAAATATTTCATAATGCAAATCTATAACATGGATAATAGTGGAGGGATGTGATAATAGGAAAATTTTATATAAATTGATGAAAAAAAGGATGGAAATTATTCAAAAAAACATTATAATTAATTTTAAAAAGTCAATAATTTTGAAATATTGTTAATATTGTTTCATTCTTACAAAGGTATATGAGACAATGAACTCATCTGAAATTTCTAAAAAATGGAAACATTTTCATTATAGGGACCTTTTTATTATGTATGTGGGATTATTGTAATATTATTAGAGATAAAACATCAATATATATACATACCTTATTTCATTAAATATATTTAAAAAAATTCATCCATTTCATTTATGAGATGATTTATAGGTCTCAACAATCGCATAGTATAAAATAAAGATGAGTAATTTATCATCCATAATTCGCTAAAATTATTAATCAATACATCACATGATCCATAACGACTAAAAAATAGTTTTATTATTTATATCCATTATAAAAAACCAGTGATAATTACCAAAATTGAACATAATATATAATAATAATTAACCATCATATTGAGAATTTTAATAGTAATATATAGTTTCGAAAAAATAATAGATTTAGACCATTTCTAGGGTAATCTCTTGTGTGATTTCAGATAATTTAATGTTGTTCTTTTGTACTTGTGATTGGAGTTATGACTTGGGGTGCATTTGGGAAGAGTTTTTATAGAACCCTGGGGGAAAGTGGTTTTTCCCAATTGTTGGATGGTTAGATGAAATAGGGTTCCTAGATATAGGTAACCCTGTAACCCTGTAGAGTAATGTGAGCACTATTGGTACAAGAATTACCTAACTATTCTACCCTTCCAATGAAACAAGGCGTATAGATTTTAATAACCCAAAAAATTATTTAAAAATAAACCAAACCCCTAAAACACCTCCATATCGAAATGCAATGACCTTGATCTTGATTTATATATTTAGATATGGAACTTGGATCTTTATCGTTGTGATGATCCAATTCTATGGACTTATAATGATTGAATTTCCATCAAAAAAATTGAGGTAGGTGGTAAAAAAAATAATTCCCATAGTCAGAGATTTGATTCATGTATGAAAAAATGTAGAATTTCTAGCATTATTTAGAAATTTATTTCCTAAATTTGGTTAATTTGTTTGACCATTTGATTTGTTGAAAGATTATTGAAATATATGATTAATTCAGGAATTAATCATGAGACTCTAGGGATATCCTATTTGATAATTTATTTGATAAAATTGATTAATATAGTTAGGGTATGATATCATTATAATTAATCAGTGGACTAATTATGAGATGTTGAATTGGCTAGATTGAGAAAATTAAACATGAATGAAATATGGTTGAAATAATGGGAACATTATCATTCAAAATTAATAACTATAAATGGTGACATTGTCATTGTACTTGTGAGTAAAAGAATAGAAGCAAGTTCATTCAATTTAGAAGTATAAATGGTAACGTGGTCATTGTACTTGTGAGTAATTTAATGGATTCGTGGCCATTATATCGAGAAGTAGGAATGGTAACATGGTAAAATAATATTAGAATTTGTTATCAGTAACTTTTGAGATTATGATAAAATTTGATGAATGGTTATAAAGGAACTCTAATATATTGTCACACATGATAATACTTTGAATATTGACATGAGTATTATCAGGTACTGAGATATCACATCACCATTGAATACTTTACGCTTTGGCATGAGTTGAAGCATGTTTTATGTTATGATTTACCTAGGGAACACTTTGGGATCTAGAATAAGACAATGCTAGTATAGAGGTACATGTGTCCCTTGGAACCCTAGAATTAATGTGATTAAATAAAAAATAAATTGTAATATAATTACTATTTCTTTTTTTATTTTTTCTTTTACATATAAATTTTTATATAATATATTTTGACTAGGAATGTTTGATGAGCTTTTCGTCATGGACTACTAAGTTGTACTCACATGCTACTTGGGATACCTAATCAGTAACCAAATATACCTTACTGTTGAAGGACATGTTACGGTAAAGGGAACACTAGTATTTTTATGATTGGGTTTAGAGCTTTGATGACAGAACTCGATGTGGTTTTGGACCCTATTTAACGTAATTTGTATCCATATTTTTTAGTTTTTTTTGGAACATTCACACATGTATTGGAATAGCATGTTTTCCCATCTAGTTGAATATTGTACTTTCTATTTCAGTTATCTTATTCCATTTTTATTTCTGTGGTTATATATGCTTCAATATTTTATATGTATTTCTGCTAGTGTTTAATCTAATAATATAGTGTATACTCTCCCAATGACGGACTTACCAGACCCCCACTTCTAGTTGCAAGCTTTTAGCGTATAGGGAGGTGATCATGAGTTCATGTGACTAACCGGATTGGGAACCATTGTGTGGCACTAAGATTAGGATGTTACAAAAAATACTACAAAATTTTCACCATAAATAATTTAATAATTAACTATCCTAAAAACTCATAAAAAATACTAATTCAAAATTTAACCAAAATGTTTATAATTATGTGTTCACATATTTTCAAAATATAAACGTAGAATTTATCATTAAATAATATCAATAAGTCATATAATAAAAAAATATTTTTTATTCATATAATCTATAAAATATGAAATTATTTCCTAAAAACTATCATGAATTACAATAATGTTATACTGAAATCAAATATGATTATGGGGCAATTTTTTTTTCATTTTATATAAAGTAACATCCCATCATATAAAATAACAACTTATTTAAATTTAATCATTTAATATTTAAAATATATAAAACATATTCAAAAATAAATTTGATCACTTTGTCACTAAATCTATTTTCAATACAATCATTATTTATACAATTGATCATTTTTCCCCAATACGTAATAAAATTTATTGAAATTTTAAGATAATTAACTCAACCTAAAATATCATATTATTACTAATGGTTATCAATTAGTTTCATATAATTTCCAAATAATATAATTCAATTCTTAACTAAATTAAAGTATCAATAAAAAACATACAAAACATAAGGATTTTAATCCCTTAAATTTCACCCATGACATCCGTAATCATCTAAAAATCCCATCACATAAAACATTAAATTGTATATATTTGTATATGAATATATAATAAAACCTATAATTAATAACCCAATTTGGCATATAAATATCTTAAAATATAATCATTTGAATCTTCTTAACTGAAAATGTTATTTTAACCATTCATTTAACATAGACTATATTTCTTAAAAACATTAACGACCAATAATTAAATACTTTATAACATTCATTGGGATTTAACTCATATTTATGATATATTTAATTCATATAATTAAGGAATTAATAAATATTATTACATATTAATCCCTTAAAATAACATGTCGACCCATCCAATCAAAGAGCATTATTTTAAGAAACAAATAATATTATTATACTCCAATTTTATTCTTGAAACATCTAATTATTCTGTAATGTGTCAGAACTAAAGTTTCTACAATCCCTAAAAATCCTTAATCCCTACAAAAAACATTTTAAAACATGTGATGTTCATACAAATCATATTAAGGGATAAAAAAATAATCAAACTTATTAATCCAACTAAAATTCCTGAAAACCCTTAAGAATGCTATCCATTTTTAATCTAAAATTTCTATCTAATAGTTAAAAATAACTTCTTCCTCGAACAAACATAAAAGTATATGTTTTACAAAAAAAATTATATTTATTTTTAATGTAAAAAAACCATATAAAATAAATTTAATTATTAAAATAAGATAAATTTTAAAAAAACATTCATCTTTAAAAGATCAAATACATTACTTAAATGATGGATTATTTTTCATACCTTCTAAAATTGAATTACTTCCCATAAGAAACATTTCAATAATTTTAATATTTGATGGGTAAATTGAAAAATTACCCCTAAAATATCCAATACAATGGAATCACTATATTTGTTAATGACATCATCCAGTCTGGTAATCCAATTTGAGGTAAACTCCATTACATTTTCAACTTTATTAAAGATCTATACATGGATCACTCGGGGTTATATTTATATAGGTCTCCCAAGTCAATAATATAAATAATAAAACACCCATAACATGAATGAAAAAAAATGTATTTATAATTATAAATAAAATTTGAATTTCCATTCAGTCCAATAATAATTATAACAGTAGGATAGCCCATAAAGAGAGAAAAATAAATTATTTAATTCAAAAACATTATTTTCCAAAATAAAACAAATAAAAAATATCTATAGAAATATTTTCTATGAAAATTACTCTTTTCAATTATAAAGGGATTCAAATAATTAATAATTTATATAACGGTCGAAATGTTTGTTCATTCTATATATTTTAAAAAATTCTTTTTTAAATTATATAATTTTATTAAAATAACCAATATGACAAATATTTCAATAATTACATCTTAATTATTTAGGAACAAATAGAAAAATTATTTTAAAATGTTCATTAGAAAACTTTGATGAATAATTAATAAATTTATAGAAAAAATATAAATGAAACAATAAATTAACAGAATATATTTATATAGAAAACATTAATACATATCATTTTAAAGAAATTATTTTAACCAAAGTCTAAGTTCATTTAATTCATATGTTTACTCTCATATGTAATAAAATTATATAACATTTCTACTTAATTAAAAAGATATATTTTTTAAAACCATTATCAATATTAATAAACCAAATTGGTCCCCATATTTATCTCTTTTTCAATTAAACATGTGTTCCTCATTCTCGTGTCCCACCCATAGGCATGAATGGTTCATCATACTAATTATTTTCACAATATGAAAACACATTAAATTTCAATTCTATCATATCATCACTTACACTAACCCCAATAAAAATATTTGTATGTCTCACATATTGACCACAACAATGAGATAAACCACATTAAATGGGAACTTCTAATCAGGTAGGCTGTATAAAATTATCATGTGCATTATTGAAATGGGTTTCAATATTTTCCATTTTAATTATTTAGAATTTTGGGGTGTCACATTCACTTCCCCATTAGTGCATATCATTCTTAATGGGACTTGAAATTACTCTTAAATAGATCATCATAATAATGAATATCCCCATCAGCCAACACATTCTATTTTCACTGTATTTTTCATTACATTCACAATACCATGGAACATTCAAAGGGGTTCACTAATCATAATAACTACACATTGTGATTAGTCACTGAAAGTGGCTAATATTAATTTTTAATATCTCTATATTCATTGTTCCAAAGTCCATAAACATTTTTTTAGTGCATTACATAAACAGAACGTCATTTCTCATCTTAAATGCAATTCATGTTTAAAATAAAAATTTGGGCTCAATCATTCATTCATTTGTGGACAAAATTATATTAATTTTGAATGTTTGAAATTTTGGGATAATATTTATCACTTTGTTTGGAAAATTTTATATTTTAGGTCCGATGGATGAATCCTATGGGAAGATGGGGAATTTTGCGCCCGAATATAGAAATTTTCTGGAGAAATCATAATGGGCCTAAGGCCCATAAAAAAATGTGGGGCCCAAAAAAAAATCCCAATGAAGTTAAAATTTATAAATTAGAAATATAAAAATATGAGGATCATTTTATTCAACTATTGCCAGAGATAATTTTGAAATTTTGATGATGATAAAGGGATCATAATTTGAGATTTAAATGGTGGACCCGACATTAACGCATATAAATTCGTCCCACAATTTTGACCATACATCCAAACGACTGAGTCATATTTCCTGAAATATTTACATCTAATATAGGACACATGGACGAAGATATTTATCTTGTATGACCACTGATGATTTTGTATCCTTCAATTCCAAATTCACACGTCAAAATGGTGGATGAATCTGGATGAAATTTCCGGGTCAACATCGAAACGTCAAAATCACTTAATTTTCTCACCTTCCTTTGGACTCTTTAAATTAATGGGGATGGAATTTATTTTGGTGGGGTGTCTCTAAGGCTCCTAGTATGCCAATATAATGAGCTTGTGGAGAAGGAATTATCATCTAACTTTTTTCTTTGAATCCATGTTTTTCTTTCAATTGTAATTTTCTGGTTTCGTTTTGTAATGGTATCGTCAATTTTTCTAATATATGTTTTTCATTCACATTTATTATTTTAATAAAAAAAATTCTTCTTCACTTTTTCTTTTCCTTTTCTTCACATGTTGATAATGTTGAATCAAGATGTGAATTTACTCACACCAACACTCGTGAATTCAATCACACAACGGTTGAGTGTTCATTTTGATTAATGTTTTTATTCTTCAATCCCGCTTCTTTAAGTCGACTACCCGCTTCCATTTATAGAATAGAATCAATGGAGGGATAACCTTTTATGGTTTTTTCCTAGAGAGTTGCATGGGAAAGATTGAATGCTATTTTATGTCCTTAAATTCTTAAATCTGTTCTTCATTTTAATAGTTCCTTTCTTTGATTTATCGTATTCTTTGTCTTCACCGACTTTAACGACGACACATTTTGAGTGCTAGTACGATCCAATTCCATGGAGTGCGAATTCTATTGATCCTCTATGTTAATTGGTGATTAGCCTTGAAATTGTGTATGGATTAATCAGAAAATGATATTGAGGGATTATTTCATTTAATGGATACCTCTTGAACCGATGAACAAAAAATCAAATGAAAACAAATACATCCAATCAAGCCCAAGAGACAACCTAAGATCAACTCACCTTAATTAGTTGTTTTAATTCAAGTAATTTTTTTGGTTTTCTTATTTAAATTAAATTAATATTTCTTCTAATCAATCAAAACCACATATGGCCACTTCATAGCTAATCCTGCATCTAATCAAAGTGTCTCAAGGTTTCTTTTTCGGTCCCTATGGAATCGACCCCTACATGTACTACAACAACCGCATTCCTGTAGGGTAAATTTGGGCGCAACCAAATTTTGGAACCGTTTCTGGGGACCCAAGTATGTAACTTAGACCATCGTCTTATTTTCTCACCCCAAATTCTCTATTCTCGCCCTAATTTCTCTTCTCTTTTCCCCTTTCTGTTATTGTGTTTCAAAAAAATCCCAAAACCAATTTTAAATCAACTTCAATGGATTATCCTCTAAAATACCCCTTCATAAACCAATTCGGTAATTTAGTCATAAATAAATATTGGGAAACACCTCACATAGGGAATTTCATTAAACAAACCTTAATTGAATACACCACACCAGAAGAGATTTACAATCAATTGGATGCTGATTGTTTAAAGGATCAATTTCCATACCTCTCGAGGATGATTGAAGAGATCAAAATTAATGAAGTTCATGATCTCCAAACATCAATAAATCCTAATTCTGAAAATATTCTTGATCATTTGTGTGAAAAAATGGTTAAAATGAATTCATAATTTCATCACTGAGATTAGAAATACAAAACATTGAGACTTATGAAGAAACCATTCCCACTCAGGATTTCCTTTCAACATCACTTATAGAAGAATCTTGTTACCCACACAACTAATGTGAATTTAGTAAAGAACCCACTTTAAAATCTTGGAATACAGAGTTGGATTATGAATAGAATTGGTCAAGTAATGTTGAATGTCAAGATAAGGAACATTATGGAATTGTTAATGAGTATTTAAATCAAGATGAAATTGATTTCATGAATTCACAAGAGGAAAATTTTTCTTTATGGATTGATTGTCCAAAATATTCCTCCAATAATGATTTTCTAGAATCACCAATCATTGAACCATTGGGAGAGATAACAAATATTGAATCTATACCCACTCCCGACATTCAAAAGGAAAATTTTTGGGAGGAATCAAAATTTCAAAAGGAACCAATTATTTATAAATTTCATGGAGAAGAAACTGTTTTTGATTCAAATTTCCATTCTTCTTTTGTAAATATTTATTAACCTGAACTCAAAAGCATTCTCCTTTCTTCCCCAGTATTAAATTTGGATAACCAATACCATGAAATTTTAATTTATTCTTCTCTTGAAAGAAAAAAAATTGGGCATTTTCATTGATGTCATAGCCAATACTAGATATTCAATTCAATAAACCATTTATGATATTACATGGATTTTACCGCTCATTGTAGAACAAAGGATTTAACATGAAACATATTTCAAACAAATAATCAATATCAATATTGTTGAAGTGGAGAAAGATGGGTTAATTAAAATTTTGAAACATGGAATTGGATATGTTTTGTAACGCCCCGACCCCAGTTACCCAGAGTCGGTGCATTATTACATAACATTGGCATGATCACAAGAAAGATCAAATCTCGAAAGACTGATTGGTTTAGTAGCCTTGGAAACACTAGATATATTCATAAGTTTTACATTACATCAAAAAAAGAAAAACTACTACAACAACATAATGTTTCCACAGTCCACACTATAATCCCCTCATAATATCCCTGCAGGTCATTCATAACTTACATCTTCACATCCTGGAAAAAATAAAACATAGAAAAGGGGTGAGCTCAAATGCCCAGTAAGGATAACAATATAGCGAAACATTCAAAAATAAGCATAAACATTAAAGGCAATGAATTACTAAAAAAAGCCTTTTAAACTTGAACTTCAACATAGTATGGCAAAATTAAAATGAAATAATGCCATTTACTTGTTCACATGGATATTCTAATAATCGAATAATAACATGCAATATCAATAACCACTTTCATAATGATGGAATGCATAATGCCAGACTATCATAACCACATAGCCAAGGCCTCGTGCCAAGACTACAAATAAGATTTTTGCCAAGGCCTTGTGCCAAGACACTAGTTTGTCTCATGAGACCTACCGATGCATCGAGGAGGTATAGCGGGCTCCACCCGTCACATATTAAGTCCAATGCATTCCCATATGAAAAGGTTTAAACATAACATAAGCATTCGTATTTAAAACTTGCATACGAAATGTCAATAATTTCACCATAAACTATGAATGGTATAAAAATAGCACATCCATAGTCAAACATATCACAAAACCTTCAATAAAATATAGAAGTTTTGTATCATAATAAATCAACTTCAAATAAGCGTAAAATCCGTCAAAGGATGTTGACATAGATGAAATCAAAACACTTTTTAGAGAAATATCACTTTCTATTTTTGAAATCATTTAAGAGCCATATAAAATAAAACATTTTCCTGAAAATATTCTTATAAGCTTGTAAGGGAACCTTTGAAGATTTTATAACGGCGGAAAATAACCGCACCCGCCGTATAAGTTAAAAAAACATTCTTATCTTAATTCTGTCGAAAAGGTTAAAAAACACCTTGTTTGGAAAACGACAGAAAGATTCCCTTATAAACCTCTTATAAAAAGTCAAACAAGGGTATAAATGACTTTAACCCATATTCTTTTAAATATTAGAAATGTTTTGAAATACATTTTGAAGAAACATGGACGTGGATGATAACGAGGTCCCAGTAGATAATTATGTATAAACAACCTCGGATAATGAAGAGATTGCGAAATAAACCCTTACCTTGTACTTTTCCTTTGTTGAGGTTGGTTAACCTCCTGTATAATGGTGAAATAATTGTTATTAAATTATACAAGAATCATATACATTAATATGATATCATATATTATCTTTTAACATTGCTTTATTAATAATATCTTAGTATTATCGTCGTTTCGGGTGATAATCGATTCGTTCTTCTTAAATGTTTGGTTACGGAAGACATGTTTGTAATGTATAGATTATATCTTATTCATAATAATAATGAAATTAACATTATTTTTAACCCTAAATTGAGAATAAGACTTGAATGGATACGATGGAGAATGAATCTCATCGCGTTCGTGGAGACGGTAGTCCGTACGTACGTACGAACGCTACTTCCATTTAATTTTTATTTTAAAAGAATCGAATACAAATGATACATAGGTATATTAATATTACAGTATAATATAATATTTTATATATGTTACTTAAGTTCATTAACACCATCCTTTATACGTTCCATGTGTGGTATGAACGAGTCATATCATTTTAAGGGGGCGGTAGTCCGCACTTCCTCAAATGAAATTATCGTATGTATATACAACATGAAACGAATAATGGTATGAAATAAAATGGAATTACAGAACCTTATATATAAAATATATATCATTAATATCATATTTAATTACATTTCCATCATAATGGCCACCATGAGAGGCGGTAAGATGTATTTGAACAATCATCGTTTCGTGAGGCGTTAGTTTTCCATCCACAGAAACATTATGTTCATCATCCATTAGATGGAGTTGTGTGTATGTGTAGTTTGAATCCTTCTTATAACAACATCCTAGTATATTTTGGATACTGGTGTTGTTACAAAAGAAGGGAAATAAAAAGAGTTTGGGGGTTGGAGAAGCAAAATAAATGAAAATAATTTAAGAGAAATCGTTACCTTTAATTTAGGTAACTCACTTTGGTTGGAACCAAAGGACTTCTTGAAATGCGTTCTGCCTAAGGGGAAGCTTCAAGGAGGAGTAGAGGGATGTGGGGAGCTTATTTGGGCAGGGTTTGGACAAGCCAAGTGGCTTGAGAGGTGTGAGGAATGAGTAGAAGTGGTCTCCTTTTATAAGGGAGAGGAGGGGCTCTTTAGGAAAGAGTGAAAGTATTACTTTATAATATATTTATATTCGGTTTATAATGGTCCAAAAATCATTTCGGTCGAAGATAAGATGACTCATATTTTAAATAACATCAACCAATAAGAATTGGACAGGTTTTAGATAATATTTTAATCATTATAATCTTATTTATTTAAATGATTTATTAATGAGGTAAACATTGCATCATTATTGTGTAATTAATAATTTAAATTATTTTATTTCTAAAAATTATAAATAAATTATCATTATGTAGGAAATCTTTTTAGCTTTCTAATTAATATTTATAATCGAAAATCCAACATGTATAACCCTATGTAAAAATTGTTCTTCTAAAAGATGTAAGCTTATGCCATTTTTATTTTTATTTTAACTTTATTAATATAATGTGTCCCTACCACATACAAGTGGCTCCAAGGGGTCCCCAAATCAACGCAAGGATGAACATGGTCGGGTATGTGTCCACAAATAAGGTTAGGACACGTTTTAGGGTAATTTTGTATTATTATAATATTATTTTTAACCCTTATTTACCGGATTTACCCTTTAACCATGGTAAATAAAATATTTACCGCAGTAATTATTCAAAATGTGTAAAAATAAAAGTTACCTATTTACATAATTTGGACATCCTGATTCCAAATATGTAATCCATTTTTTCAAATTCAAAACACAGAAGTGGCAGAAATTAATTTAAAATTAATTCCCGTTGTTAAAATAAAAAGCGTGTTTTTAAGAGATAATAACTATCAAAAGATTGACACTTGTTTATGTCTGGTTTAGTTGTGAAATTATGTCCAATGAGAAACATTAAATTAAATGGTAAAAATATATTCTAAATATACTTTAAAACCACTCAAATTCATAATTTATAAATATTAATTATTTTGATTAAAAAAGTTGTTTTTAATTAAAATTTAGTAATTTTCACTATTCATCAAAATATAAAAGTTATCTGAAAAGTACCAAAATTTCACCCTAGGCTGATTTCAATATTCAGAATCCAAAAATGAAGTCCATTTTGAAATATAAAATATATATGATTTCAAAAAGTAGGTATTACTATTCACAGCGGCTTGTTTAATTAGTTGTGGTGTGTGTTAGAACTCGAGGTTGCGTACAACACACGCTATCGCATTATTCGAAGGGAAACGTACCGTGGAAGCTTGGGGTGTTACATTCTCCCCTCCTTCAAATAATTGCATCCTCGCAATTTCTAGGGTATTACTGTATAAAAAGACTCGGGTGGTTCTTCATCATAAGTTCCTCGGGTTCCCACGTTACCTCTTCCATCTTATGATTTCTCCACAAAACTTTTACCAGACGCGTCGTCCGGTTTCTCAGTACTTGTTCTCTTGTATCAAGAATCCTGACAGGATCTTCACAATAAGACAGATCGGGTTCCAGTTCTAATTCCTCATAGGTGAGTACATGCGTTGGGTCAGGAATGTATTTTCTCAACAGAGATACGTGGAACACATCGTGAACTTTGGAGAGACTTGGCGGCATTGCCAATCGGTAAGCTAGAGCCCCATTTCGTTCTAGAATTTCGAAAGGTCCGATGTACCTGGGACTCAATTTACCTTTCTTACCAAAACGTATGACTCCCTTCCACGGAGATACCTTCAGGAAAACATGATCACCGACTTGAAATTCCAAATCCTTCCTTCGATTATCGGTATAGCTCTTCTGCCTACTTTGAGCTGCTTTGATGTGATTTTGGATTACCTTCACCTTTTCCACCGTTTCCTCCACCAGTTCTGGGCCTACAAGTTTTCTTTCACCAACGTCATCCCAACAGGTTGGTGTACGACATCTCTTTCCATATAACGCTTCATATGGTGCCATCTGAATAATCGAATGGAAGCTATTGTTATAGGAAAATTCTACCAGTGGTAAATATTGATCCCACATACCCTGAAAATCAAGTGAGCAAGATCTCAACATGTCTTCTAAGGTTTGAATAGTCCGTTCTGATTGTCCATCTGTCTGAGGGTGGTAATCAGTGCTCAAATGAAGTTCAGTATCTAGGGATTTCTGAAGACTTTTCCAAAATCTTGAAGTAAAACGGGGATCACGATCAGATACAATCGATAGGGGTAATCCATGAAGTCTCACAACTTCATTAATGTATAGTCTTGCTAGACGTTCCAGGGGTAGATCTTCTCTTATAGCAAGAAAATGTGCTGACTTGGTAAGACGATCAACAATAACCCATATTGCATCGTTCCTTCTAGGAGTCTTTGGTATCCCCATGACAAAGTCCATCGTAATATTGTCCGATTTCCACTCCGGTATGGGAAGAGGTTGCATGACTCCTCCAGGCTGTTGCCTTCCAGCTTTCACTTGTTGACAAACCATACATCTTGACACAAAATCAGCAATCTCTCTCTTCATGTTGTCCCACCAAAAGTGTTCCTTCAAATCTCTATACATTTTGGTGCTCCCAGGGTGTATAGAGAAATTGGAACTATGAGCATCATCCAGCAATTCCCTTTTTAGATCAGGTAAATCGGGAACACAAAGTCTCTTCCCGAATTTCAAAATCCCATCTTTATACACAAAGTCTCTCAATCTCCCATCATTCACAGCTTTAATCTTCTTCTGAAATTCTTCATCATCGGTCTGAGAACTCTTAATCCTTTCTAGTAAAGATGGTTTGGCAACCATTTGAAAAAGCATTGATGTTTCACCTTCCCTGGTTATTCCCATGTCCATCTTCACTAGATCCTTGAAAATTGGATCCCTTTTAATTATCGTCATGTTCAAAACTCCATGGTCTTTTCTGCTCAAAGCATCTGCCACCTTGTTTGCTTTCCCTGGGTGGTAGTGTATCGTGCAATCATAATCCTTGAGTAATTCAATCCATCTCCTTTGCCTCATGTTGAGTTCTTTTTGTGAGAAAATATACTTCAAACTCTTGTGATCAGTATAAATCTCACATTTTTCACCATAGAGGTAGTGCCTCCATATCTTCAAAGCAATGATCACAGCTTCTAACTCAAGATCATGAGTAGGATAGTTTTGTTCATGAATTTTCAATTGTCGTGTGCATAGGCAATAACTCTATCATTCTGCATAAGGACACAACCAAGTCCTTTCTTTGATGCATCACGAACCCATCATTCCCCGATGGTAGAGTCAATATAAAAGCATTTACTAATCTTCTCTTCAGTTCTTCGAAACATTCTTCACACTCTTTTGTCCAAACAAATTTAACCCCTTTACGTGTGAGCTTCGTTAATGGGTTAGCCAATCGGGCAAAATTCTGGACGAAACGTCGATAATAACCTGCCAAACCAATAAAACTACGTACCTCAGTTATACTCGTAGGTGCTAGCCATTCATGGATTGCCTTAGTCTTAGAAGGATCAACAGAGATTCCATCTTTAGAGACAATATGGCCAAGAAAAGAAATCTCCTGAAGCCAGAATTCACACTTGCTAAACTTCCCATATAATTCATGCCTCCTCAGAGTCTTCAAGATAATGCGCAAGTGATTTTCATGATCTTCGTAGGTTTTGGAGTATACCAAGATATCATCAATAAATACCACCAAAAATTCATCGAGATACTCCTTGAAAACTCTATTCATCAGATCCATGAATACAGAGGGTGCATTAGTCAATCCAAACGGCATTACGGTAAACTCGTAATGCCCTTACCTGGTTCGAAATGCTGTCTTCGGAATGTCTTCCTTCTTCACACACAACTGATGGTATCCAGATCGAAGGTCAATCTTTGAAAAGTATTGAGCTCCATGTAGTTGGTCAAATAAATCATCAATGCAAGGTAGGGGATACTTGTTCTTTATCGTTATAGCATTGATCTCCCTGTAGTCGATACATAACCTCATAGATCCATCTATCTTTTTAACAAAAAGAACAGGGGCTCCCCATGGAGAAACACTAGGGCGAATAAATCCCTTATTACTCAATTCCTCTAGTTGTTTCTTTAGTTCGACTAACTCTACAGTGGCCATTCTATCAGGGGTCTTCGATATAGGCCTTGATCCGGGAATCAAATCAATGGAAAACTCAACTTCTCATTCTGGAGGATGTCCAGGTAAATCTTCCGGAAATACATCTACAAATTCTTTCACAACAGGTACATCCTCTATTTGAACATTCCTTTCCCCACCCGCAGTTATTTCATTCTCTTCCGCCCCAATAATTGAATTAAGTTGAGCTACTGGGGGTGGATCTAAATAAGAATTAGGTGGTGACGATTCTGCTCTAAAAATAAGGTGTTCCTTATCATTATCATCAAGAATCGTAACCTCTTTCTTCTTACAATAAATCTTCGCATCATAGTCCGAAATCCAGTCCATACCGAGGATTATATCTAACTCAATCATAGGTATGACGATGAGATCAGCAGATAAAGAAAATTTATGTGCTCTAATGGGGACTGATTCACAAAACTTTGTTGCAATGATACTTCCCTTAGGAGTTTTAACCGACAACTCCCTTATTAAATCAAATTGGAAATATCTAATTTTCTTAGCAAACTGGGAAGATATGAAACAATGCGACGATCCAGAGTCAAATAATGCATTTGCTAAACTTGAGGAAACCATTAAATTACCTGCCACCACGTCTTTCGGAGCTTCTACCTCAGCAGTAGTGATAGCATAAGCCTGGCCTTGATCCCTTGGCCTTTTCTGAGGTAAGTTCTCCTAACGCTTAGGACATTCATTTGCATAATGTCCCATCTCCCTACAGTTGTAGCACTGAACGTTGGTAGCTTCCTTCTTCCCCTTGCAATCACGAGTTTGGTGGCCTTTTTCACCACACTTGTAACAGACTCCCATTCCCTTCAAGCAAGTACCAAGGTGTTTCTTCCCGCATTTACCACTGGATGGATATTCAACCTTTCCCTTCTTCCCCTTATTTCCATTCCCAGATTGATCAGCAGGTCTCTTCTTCTCTTGCTTTGCTTTAAAGTCGTAAGACTTAGAGAATTCCTTTTCGGTCTTGATAGCACATGAGACAATGTCTTCGTACGATGAAAAGGATTGTGAGACTAATGCTCGACGGAGAAATGGTTTTAACCCATCAAAGAAACGATCAATCTTACTTCTTTGGTTACGTATATAATCACCAGCGTACCTTGCTAACCTTGTAAAGTTAGCATCATACTTTGCGACATTCTCATCCTCCTTCTGTCTCAGACTTAGAAATTGCCTTTCCATATCTACTCGATTGTCGCGAGGGAAGTATTTTTTTAAAAACAGATCTTTGAACTCCCTCCATTCCATATTTGATACTTCATCATCTTCCTTCATGTTTTGAATCAATGACCACCATTGATCAGCATCTCCAGTGAGGCGGTAAACTGCCATGATAACTTTTTCCCTTTCACTGCTCCCTAAAGCATGAAATATTTTCTCTAGGGAATTTATCCATTGCTCAGCTACTAAGGGATTTGCACTCCCATTTAACGTTGGTGGTTGTTGCCTCATGAATCGATCTAACATTGATCCTCCACGCTGCGGATCTGGGTGCTCCATACGGGTAAGGTTATTATTCATAACCTGAGTAAGTTGTCCCAGTATGGTGATTAGCTGATCGGCACCAGTTGCATCACCATCCCCACTATAATTATCTTGAGCAGGAGGGCAATCCCTACATGGAGTGCGTGCATTGATACGGTTTCCATTTCTTCCACTAGGTGCCATTTCTAAACAATGGTATAAACTAGATCAGTTTATGAATCAAAATACATAATCCCGTACTTATAAAACACCAAACATAAATTGAACTATTTATGGATATAATCCATAATCATAAAAATGTTTTCTTTGAGTAAGTATATACTCATAAACCCTTCATAATGATTTGTAAAGAAAATGAGAGTTATCCTATGCATATCCCCCGGGAGTGTCGTAACCAAGAGTGCAGCAAGGCCCGTTGTCGTGCACCAGTTCCCGTTCGAGTGTAGCTCAAAGCGGTGTTTTCAGGTTTTACCCCTAGGTACATCTGTGCCAGAGCCGCCTCTACCTTCTCGTATCCAGACAGGGATGTATTGCTCAGAAAACTCACAAAATCTCTACAATACCAAAATTATAGGACATTCTTCTATACTAATCCTCAAAGTTCATCTTAGGACTACGTGTTCTAATCAGAGTTTATCTAAATCTAGCTTCCAAGGTTTGTACTAAACTTCCTCTGATACCAACTGTAACGCCCTGACCCCAGTTACCCAGAGTCAGTGCATTATTACATAACATAGGCATGATCACAAGAAAGATCAAATCTCGAAAGACCGATTGGTTTAGTAGCCTTGGAAACACTACATATATTCATAAGTTTTACATTACATCAAAAATAGAAAAACTACTACAACAACATAATGTTTCCACAGTCCACACTATAATCCCCTCATAATATCCCTGCAGGTCATTCATAACTTACATTTTCACATCCTGGGAAAAATAAAACATAGAAAAGGGGTGAGCTCAAATGCCCAGTAAGGATAACAATATAGCGGAACATTCAAAAATAATCATAAACATTTAAGGCAATGAATTACTAAAACAAAAGCCTTTTAAACTTGAACTTCAACATAGTATGGAAAAAGTAAAATGAAATAATGCCATTTACTTGTTCACATGGATATTCTACTAATCGAATAATCACATGCAATATCAATAACCACTTTCATAATGTTGGAATGCATAATGCCAGACTATCATAACCACATAGCCAAGGCCTCGTGCCAAGACTACAAATAAGATTTTTTCCAAGGCCTTGTGCCAAGAAACTAGTTTGTCTCATGAGACCTACCAATGCATTGAGGAGCTATAGCGGGCTCCACCCGTCACATATTAAGTCCAATGCATTCCCATATGAAAAGGTTTAAACATAACATATGCATTCGTATTTAAAACTAGCATACGAAATGTCAATAATTTCACCATAAACTATGAATTGTATAAAAATAGCACATCTACAGTCAAACATATCACAAAACCTTCAATACAATATATAAGTTTCGTATCATAATAAATCAACTTCAAATAAGCATAAAATCCGTCAAAGGATGTTGACATAGATGAAATCAAAACACTTTTAGAGAAATATCTCTTTCTATTTTTGAAATCATTTAAGATCCATATAAAATAAAACTTTTTCCAGAAAAATATTCTTATAAGATTGTAAGGGAATCTTTGACGATTTTATAATGGCGGAAAATAACCGCACCCGCCGTATAAGTTAAAAAAACATTCTTATCTTAATTCTGTCGAAAAGGTTAAAAAACACCTTGTTTGGAAAACGACGGAAAGATTCCCTTATAAACCTCTTATAAAAAGTCAAACAAGGGTATAAATGACTTTAACCCATATTCTTTTAAATATTAAAAATGTTTTGAAATACATTTTGAAGAAACATGGACGTGGATGATAACGAGGTCCCAGTAGATAATTATGTATAAACAACCTCAGATAATGAAGAGATTGCGAAATAAACCCTTACCTTGTACTTTACCATTGTTGGGGTAGGTTAACCTCATGTATAATGGTTAAATAATTGTTATTAAATTATACAAGAATCATATACATTAATATTATATCATATATGATCTTTTAACATTGCTTTATTAATAATATCTTAGTATTATCGTCGTTTCGGGTGATAATCGATTTGTTCTTCTTAAATGTTTGGTTACGTAAGACATGTTTGTAATGGATAGATTATATCTTATTCATAATCAGAATGATATTGACATTATTTTTAACCCTAAAATGAGAATAAGACTTGAATGGATACGATGGAAAATGAATCTCATCACGTTCGTGGAGACGGTAGTCCGTACGTACGCACGAACGCTACTTCCATTTAATTTTTATTTTAAAAGAATCGAATACAAATGATACATAGGTATATTACTATTACAGTATAATATAATATTTTATATATGTTACTTAAGTTCATTAACGCCATCCTTTATACGTTCCATGTGTGGTATGAACGAGTCATATCATTTTAAGGGGACGGTAGTCCGCACTTCCTCAAATGAAATTATCGTATGTATATAAAACATGAAACGAATAATGGTATGAAATAAAATGTAATTACAGAAGTTTATATATAAAATATATATCATTAATATCATATTTAATTACAGTACCATCATAATGGCCACCATGAGAGGCGGTAAGATGTATTTGAACAATCATCGTTTCGTGAGGCGTTAGTTTTCCATCCACAGAAACATTATGTTCATCATCCATTAGATGGAGTTGTGTGTATTTTTAGTTTGAATAATTCTTATAACAACATCCTAGTATATTGTGGATACTGGTGTTGTTACAAAAGAAAGGAAATAAAAAGTGTTTGGGGGTTGGAGAAGCAAAATAAATGATAATAATTTAAGAGAAATCGTTACCTTTAATTTAGGTAACTCACTTTGGTTGGAATCAAAGGAATTCTTGAAATGCTTTCTGCCTAAGGGAAAGCTTCGAGGAGGAGTAGAGGGATGTGGGGAGCTTATTTGGGCAGGGTTTGGACGAGCCAAGTGGCTTGAGAGGTGTGAGGAATGAGTAGAAGTGGTCTCCTTTTATAAGGGAGAGGAGGGGCTCTTTAGGAAAGAGTTAAAGTATTACTTTATAATATAATTATATTCGGTTTATAATGGACCAAAAATCATTGAGGTCGAAGATAAGATGACTCATATTCTAAATAACATCAACCAATAAGAATTGGACAGGTTTTAGATAATATTTTAATCATTATAATCTTATTTATTTAAATGATTTATTAATGAGGTAAACATTTCATCATTATTGTGTCATTAATAATTTAAATTATTGGATGTCTAAAAATTATAAATAAAATATCATTATGTAGGAAATCGTTTTATCTTTCTAATGAATATTTATAATCGAAAATCCAACATGTATAACCCTATGTAAAAATTGTTCTTCTAAAAGATGTATGCTTATGCCATTTTTATTTTTATTTTAACTTTATTAATATAATGTGTCCCTACCACATACAAGTGGCTCCAAGGGGTCCCCAAATCGACCCAAAGATTCCCATGGTCGGGTATGTGTCCACTAATAAGGTTAGGACACGTTTTAGGGTAATTTTGTATTATTATAATATTATTTTTTAACCCTTATTTACCGGATTTACCCTTTAACCATGGTAAATAAAATATTTACCGCAGTAATTATTCAAAATGTGTAAAAATAAAAGTTACCTATTTACATAATATGGACATCCCGATTCCAAATATGTAATCCATTTTTCAAAATTCAAAACACAGAAGTGGCAGAAATTAATTTAAAATTAATTCCCGTTGTTAAAATAAAAAGCGTGTTTTTAAGTGATAATAACTATCAAAAGATTGACACTTGTTTATGTCTGGTTTAATTGTGAAATTATGTCCAATGAAAAACATTAAATTAAATGGTAAAAATATATTCTAAATATACTTTAAAACCACTCAAATTCATAATTTATCAATATTATTTTTTTTGATTAAAAAAGTTGTTTTTAATAAAAATTTAGTAATTTTCACTATTCATCAAAATATAAAAGTTATCCGAAAAGTACCAAAATTTCACCCTAGGATGATTTCAATATTCAGAATCCGAAAATGAAGTCCTTTTTGAAATATAGAATATATATGATTTCAAAAAGTAGGTAATACTATTCACAACGTCTAGATTAATTAGTTGTGGTGTGTGTTAGAACTCGAGGTTGCGTACAACACACACTATCGCATTATTCGAAGGGAAACGTACCGTGGAAGCTTGGGGTGTTACAAGTTTGGGGGTTAAAGTCGAGCTAATGACGTTGAACAAAAGCGCTGCATGGGAGGAAACCCGTGGTTTTCATGTTTCTAATCATTTTGAATCATTTTCTTTTTCATATAATAAATTACGATAGACTATTGACCTGTTCTTCTTTTATGGGTAAGGATGTGTATGAAAGGGGAATGCCATATTCATCTGTGTCACGTGGCGTGATCCTTGAGTAATACCTTACCCAGAAATCTAAAAATAAGACAATTTCTCATCAGTTTATTTTGTTTTTTTTATTTTAATGTTTTTATAGGTTAAAAAAATAAAAGGACATCTTGTAAGTCATAAGGAAAATCCATTCACCGCCATCCAAGCCGTTGAGACTCAAATAAAGTATTGAAGGGAGACTACGGAATGCACTATCATCATCAACCACTAGGTGAATTTGTTCCATGTTTATCATTTTCAAATTCCTATTTGAACTCCTCTCCTACCCCCATCTAACTTTTCATTTATTTAAACACCGGGGAAAGCGTTATTCTATGTTGGGGGGAGATGAAATAAAAAATGAATTTTTTATAAGAACATGCATGGAAAGAAAACATTCCATTAACCTTTCTCATGATAAAGTGCATTGAAAACTCTGAAATTGGATATCAAATAATTATGCGTGCCTTGATTTTGATTTTAATTCATTTTTATGTTCATGAGCATAGTTTTTGGAAAGTGCGGTTGTCCGATGTGATTTTTCAATTTTTAAATTGGCATCCTCTTAATAAAAATGCCATAATGCACGTCTACTGGATCATGGGAGTAAATTTGAGTTCTTGGGTCCCTTTAATTATAGCATAGGGTTCTAGGGTCACTTTTAGTTTAATTTTAGTATTAAAAAAACAAAACAAAAACAAAAAAAAACAAAAAAAATTGAAAAAATAATGACCACATAGAGTAATGTTTTGTCCAAATGTGTGGCGTCCGACATTTGGGGATTGTGACTCTATAGTTTTCTTGGCCAGAGTTAGGATTTATATATTTATTGTAGAGCATGTAATTGACAATATGTTTGGCATCCGGCACTTTGGGATCGCGACTCCATATTTTTCTTGCCCAGAGTTAGTCTTTTCATATCTATTGTGGTTAAAAAAAATAAAAAAAAATTGGATACTCATATTAAGGTTTAATGTGATTTCCACCTAGAGCTTCCATTTTTTCCCATTGAACAATAAAATGGGCCCCATATCTTTTGTGATTCACAACACTTTATCATGCTTAATTGAAATTGGATAAAATGTGGTGATGAATTTGAACAAACGAATGATCTTGGGCTTGGGATATGGTTAAAGACATAGCCTATTTTAAATGATTATGATGTGTTTCATATTTTTTTGGTATAATATATTTTGATGAGAAACGTGTATTAAAATGTTTTTGCAAAAGGGGATTTGAATTTCATATTTGTAATATATTTTTCTAGGGACTAGAAAAACACAAGTTGGGGGGTGTGATTAGTCACTAAAAGTGGCTAATATTAATTTTTAATATCTTTATATTCATTGTTCCAATTTCCATAAACATTGTTTTTAGTGAAATACATAAATAGAACTTCATTTCTCATCTTAAATGCAATTCATGTTTAAAATGAAAATTTAGGCACAATCATTCATTTGACTGTGTACAACATTATATTCATTTTTTGAATTTGACATTTTGGGATAAGATTTATAGCATTGTTGGGAACATTTTATCTTTTAGTTCCGATGGATGAATCCTAAGTGAAGATGGATAATTTTTTCCCGAATGCAGAAATTTGCTGGAGAATTCCTAATGGGCCTAAGGCCCATCAAATAAATGCGGGGCCCACAAACCAATCCCAATGGAGCTCAAATTTATACAGTATAAAGATGAAAATATGATGATCATTTTATTCAACATTGGATAGAGCTAATTATGACGTTTTCATGATGATAAAGGGATCTGAAGTTGAGATTTAAATGGTGGACCCGACATTAAGGCATATAAAGCCATCCCACAATTTCGGCCATAACATCCAAAAGGATGAGTAAACTTTCCTGATATTTTTACATCTGATAGAGGACACAAGGAAGAAGATATCTGTCTTCTACGATGACTGATTATTCGGCCTCCTTAAATTCCAAATTCACACGTCAATATGTTGGACGAATCTGGACGAAATTTCCGAGTCAACTTTGAAATGTCAAAATCTCTTAATTTTCTAACCTTCCTTTTGACTCTCTAAATTAATGGGGTTGGAATTTATTGTGGTGGGGTGCCTCTAAGGCTCATAATATGCCTATATAAAGAGATGTTGGTGAAGGAATTATCATCTAACATTTTTCATTGAATCCATGTTATTCTTTCAATTGTAATTTCCCGCTTTCGTTTTGTAATGGCATATTCAATTTCTCTAATGTAAGTTTTTCATTCACATTTAGTATTTTAATAAAATTTATTCATCTTCACTTTTTATTTTCCTTTTCTTCACATGTTGATACCATTGAATCAAGGTGTGAATTTACTCACACCAACATTCATGAATTCAATCACACAACGGTGGAGTGTTCATCTTGATTAATGTTTTTCTTCTTCAATCCTGCTTCTTTAAGTCGATTACCCGCTTACATTGATAGAATAACATCAATGGATGGATAACCTTTTATGGTTTGATCCTAGGGTGTCGCATGGGGAGGATTGAATGCTATTTTATGTTATTAAATTCTTAAATCTGTTCTTCATTTTAATAGTTCCTTTCTATGATTTATCTTCTTCTTTTCCTTCACCGACTTTAATGACGAAACATTATGAGTGCTAGTACGATCAATTCTTTGGAGTGGTCATTTAATTGAACCTCTGAGTGAATAGGTGATTTACCTTGAAATTTTGTATGAATTAAATCGGAGAATATATTGAGGGATTATTTCATTTAATGGATACCTCTAGAACTGATGAAAAGAAAATAAAATGAAAAACAAATACATCCAGTCAATCCCAACAGACAAGCAAGGATAAAATCACCTTAATTAGTAGTTTTATGTCAAGTAATATTTATGGTTTTTTTCATTAAATTAAATCAATATTTTTTCAAATAAATCAACACCGTAGTTTTCCACTTCATAGCCAATCCCGCATCTAATCAAAGTGTCTCAAGGTTTCTTCTTCGGTCCCTGTGGAAATGACCCCTACCTATACTACAACTACCGCATACTTGTAGGGTAAATTTGGTCGCAACCAAATATTGGCACCGTTTCCAGGGTCCCAAGTAAGTACCTTAGACCATCGTCTTCTTTTCTCACCCCAATTCTCTATTCCCACCCTAATTTCTCTTCTCTTTTCCCCTTTCTTTTTTTTTGTGTGTCAAAAAAATCCCAAAACCAATTTTAAATAAACTTAAATGGATTATCCTCCAAAATACACCTTCATAAACCAATTCTATAATCCAGTCAAAAATCAATATTGAGAAACACCTCACATAGGGAATTTCATTGACCAAATCTTAGTTGAATACACCACACCAGATGAGATGTATAATCAATGGGATGCTGATTTTTTAAATGATCAATTTCCATACCTCTCGGGGATGATTGAAGAGATCAAACTTAATGATGTTCATGATGTCCAAACATCAATCAATCCTAATTATGAAAAAATTCTTGAACATTTGTGTGAAAAAATTGTTAAAATGAATTCATAAGTTTCATCACTTAGATTAGAAATAAAAAACATTGAGAATTATGAAGAACCAATTCCCACTCAGTATGTCCATTCAACATCACTTATAGAATATAATTTTTACACACATAACTCATGTGAATTTAGTAATGAAACAACTTTAAAATCTTGGAATACAGAGTTGGATAATTAAGAGATTTGGTTAGGTAATGTTGAAAGTCAAGATAATGAACATGAGGGAATTGTTAATGAGTATTTAAATCAGGATAAAATAGATTTCATGAATTCACAAGAGAGAAATTGTTCTTTCTCGATTGAATGTCTAGAATATTTCTCCAATAATGATTTTTTAGAATCACCAATCATTGAACCATTGGGAGAGATATTAAATATTGAGTATATACCCACTCCCGACATTTAGATGGAAAATTTTTGGGAGGAATCAAAATTTCAAAAGGAACCAATTATTTCTAAATTTCATGAAGAAGAAATTGTTGTTGATTTAAGTTTCCATTCTTCTTTTGTAAATTTTTATCAACCTGAAAGCAAAAGTTTTCTCCTTTCTTCCCCAGACATAAATGTGGATAACCAATACCATGAAATTTCAATTTATTTTACTCTTGAAACTAAAAAATTGGGAATGTTCATTTATGTCTTAGGAAATACTAGATATTCAATTCAATCAACCGTGACATTACATGGATTTTACCGCTCATTGTAGAAAATAATATTTCACATGAAACATATTTCAAACAAAAAATCAATCTCAATCTTGTTTAAGTAGAGATTGATGGGTTAATTAAAATTTTGAAAGTTGGAATTGGATAAGTTGGGGGGTTCAAGTCGAGCTATTGACGTTAAATAAAAGTGCTGCATGGGAGGAAACCCATGGTTTTAATGTTTCTAATCATTTTGAATTATTTTCTTTTTTATATAATAAATTACCCTAGACTTTTTACTTGTTCTTCTTTTATGAGTAACGATTTGTATGATAGGGGAGCGCCATATTCATCCGTGTCATGTGGCGTGATCTCTGAGTAATACCTTACCCAGAAATCTAAAAAGACAATATTTCATCTGTTTATTTTGTTTTGTTTATTTTTATGTTTATATAGGTTAAAAAAACTAAAGTACATGCCGTAAGTCATAAGTAAAATCCATTCACCACCATCCAAGACACTAAGACTAAAATCAAGGATTTAAGGGAGACTGTGGCATGTGCTATCATCATCAAACACTAGGTGAATTTGTTCCATGATTATCATTTTAAAATTCCTCTTTGAACTCCTCTCCTACCCCCTTCTAACTTTTATTTTCTTTAAACACTGGGGACAGTTTTATTCTATGTTGGGGGGTGAGGAAATAAAAAATGAATTATTTTTATAAGAACATTGATGGAAAGAAAAAACTCCATTAACCTTGAACATGATAACACAAATTGCAAACTCTGAAATTGGATATCAATTAATAATGCATGCCTTGATTTTGATTTTAATGCAAGTTTATGTTCATGGGCATAGTTTTTGGAAAGTGCAGTTTTCCGATTTGATATTTCAAAGTTTACAGTGTCATCCTCTTAATAAAAATTCCACAATGCACGTCTATTAGATCGTGGGTGTAAAATTGATTTCTTGGGTCCCTTTCATTATAGCATAGTGTTTTGGGGTCACTTTTAGTTTAATTTGAGTATTCAAAAAAAAACAAAAACAAAAAAACAAAAAAACCAAAAAAAATTGAAAAAATAATGACCACATAGAGTAATAATTTTTCCAAATATGTGGCGTCCGGAACTTGGGGATCATGACTCCATAGTTTTGTTGCCCAGATTTAGGCTTTATATCTCTATTGTAGAGCATGTAATTGAAAATATGTGTGGAGTCCAACACTTGGGGATCAAGACACCATAATTGTCTTGCCCAAGGTTAGTTTTTTCATATCTATTGTGGTTAAAAGAATAAAAAAATTAAAAAAAATTGGATACTCATCTTAAGGTTTAATGTTATTCTCACCTAGCGCTTCTATTTTTTTCCCTTGAAAAATAAAATGGGCCTCATATCTTTTGTGATGCACAATACTTTATCATGCTTAATTGAAATTGGATGAAATGTGGCGATGAATTTTAACAAAGGAATGGGCTTGAGCTTGGGATATGCTTATGGACCTACCTTGTTTTAAATGATTTTGATGGTTTTCATATTTTTTTTGGTATGAGATATTTGGGTGAGCAATGTGTATTAAAATGTTTTTGGAAAAGGGGATTTGAATTTCATATTTGTAATATATTTTGCTAGGTACTAGAAAAACTCATGTTGGGGGGGTGTGATTAGTCACTGAAAGTGGCTAATATTAATTATTAATATCTTTATATTCATTGTTCCAAAGTCCATAAACATTTTTATAGTGAATTACATAAATATAAATTCATTTCTCATCTTAAATGCAATTCATGTTTAAAATGAAAATTTGGGCCCAATAATTCATTTTTGTTTGGACAACATTATATTCATTTTATGAATTTAAAAATTTGTGATATGATTTATCACTTTGATTGGAACATTTTATATTTTAGGTCCGATGGATAAATCTCAAGGGAAGATGGAAACGTTTGCGCCCGAATGCAAAAATTTTCTGGAGAAACCATAATGTGTCTAAGGCCCATCAAAAAAATGTGGGGAAAAAACCAATCCCAATTAAGCTCAAATTTATACAGTAGAATGATAACAATATTAAGATCATTTTATTCAACTATGGCTGGATCTAATTCTGATTTTTTCTTGATGATAAAGGGATCTGATGTTGAGATTTAAATGGTGGACCTGACATTAATGCATATAATGCCGTCCCACCATTTCGACCATAAAATCCAAAATTATTAGTCCAATTTCCTGAAATTTTTACAGATTATATAGGACACATGGACTAAGATATTTGTATTCTACGACCGCTGACGATTCGGCTTCCCTCAGTTCCAAATTCACATGTCAAAATGGTGGACGAATCTGGACGAAATTTCCGGCTCAACTTCGAAACGTCAATATCCCTTAATTTTATCACCTTTGTTTTGACTCATTGAATTAATGGGGATGGATTTTATAGTGGTGGGGTGTCTATAAGGATCCTAATATGCCTATATAAGGAGGTAGTGGTGAAAGAATTATCATCTAACATTTTTCTTTGATTCCATGTTTTTCTTTCAATTGTAATTTCCCGTTTCATTTTGTAATGGCATCGTCAATTTCTCTAATGTAAGTTTTTCATTCACATTTAGTATTTTAATAAAATTTATTCTTCATCACTTTTTATTTTCCTTTTCTTCACATGTTGATACCATTGAATCAAGGTGTGAATTTACTTACCCCAACACTCGTGAATTCAATCACACAACGGTGGAGTGTTAATTTTGATTAATGTTTTTCTTCATCAATACTGCTTTTTAAGTCGACTTCCCGATTTCATTGATAAGAAAGATTCAATGGAGGGATAACCTTTTATGGTTTGATCCTAGTTAGTTTCATGGGGAGTATTGAATGCTATTTTATGTTATTAAATTTTTAAATTTGTTCTTCATTTTAATAGTTCGTTTCTTTGATTTATCTTCTTATTTGTCTTCACCTACTTTAACGACGGAAAATTTTGAGTGCTAGTACGATCCAATTCCTTGGAGTGCTCATTTAATTGATCCTCTAAGTGAATTGGTGATTAACCTTTAAATTATGTATGGATTAAATCATAGAATGTTATTGAGGGATTATTTCATTTAATGGATACCTCTTGAACCAATGAACAAAAAATCAAATGAAAAACAAATACATCCAATAAAGCCCAAGAGACAACTTAGGATCAACTCACATTAATTAGTTGTTTTAATTAATGTAATTGTTTTTGTTTTGTTCTTTAAATTAAATAAATATTTTTTCAAATCAATCAACACCATAGTTGGCCACTTCATATCCAATCCCGCATCTAATCAAAGTGTCTCAAGGTTTCTTTTCCGGTTCCTGTGGATTCGACCCCTAACTGTACAACAACGACCTCATACCTGTAGGGTAAATTTGGGCGCAAACAAATTTTGGCGCCGTTGTTGGGGACCCAAGTATGTATTTTAGAACATCATCTTTTTTTCTCACCCCAAATTCTTTATTATCACCCTAATTTCTCTTATCTTTCCCCCTTTCTGTTTTTGTGTGTCAAAAAAATCCCAAAACAAATTTTAAATAAACTTCAATGGATTATCCTTCAAAATACCACTTCATGAACCAATTCTCTAATCCAGTCAAGAAATAAATATTGGGAAACACCTCACATAGGGAATTTCATTGACCAATCCTTAATTGAATACACCACAGCAGATGAGATGTACAATCAATGGGATATTGATTGTTTAAAGGATCAATTTCCATACCTCTCGAGGATGATTGAAGAGATAAAACATAAGGAATTTCATGATGTCCAAAAATCAATCAATCCTAATTCTGAAAAAATTATTGAACATTTCTGTGAAAAAATAGTTAAAATGAATTCAGAAGTTTCATCACTGAGATTAGAAATACAAAACATTGAGACTTAGTGAAAAACCCATTCCCACTCAGGATGTCCTTTCAACATCACTTATAGAAGAATCTTATTACCCACATTACTCATGTAAATTTAGTAAAGAAACCACTTTAAAATCTTGGAATACAGAGTTGGATAATGAAGAGATTTGGTCAGGTAATTTTGAATGTCAAGATAAAGAACATGAGGGAATTGTTAATGAGTATTTAAATCAGGATGAAATTGATTTCATTAATTCACAAGTGGGAATTATTTTTTATGGATTGAATGTCTAGAATATTTCTCCAATAATGATTTTTTAGAAACACCAATCATTGAACCATTTAGAGAGATAACAAATATTGAATCTATACCCACTCCTGCCATTCAAAAGGCAAAGTATTGGGAGGAATCCAAATTTCAAAAAGAACCAATTATTTCTAAAATTCATGGAGAAGAAACTGTTTTTGATTCAAATTTCTATTCTTCTTTTGTAAATTTTTATCAACCTGAACTCAAATATTTTCTCCATTAATCCCCACTCTTAAATGTGGATAACCAATACCATGAAATTTCAATTTATTCTCCTCTTGAAACATAAAAATTTGGAATGTTCATTGATGTCTTAGGCAATACTAGATATTCAATTCAATCACCCATTTCTGATATTACATGAATTTTACAACTCATTGTAGAACAAAGGATTTCACATGAACCATATTTCAAACAAATAATGAATTTCAATATTTTTTAAGTGGAGAAAGATGGGTTAATTAAAATTTTGAAAGTTGGAATTGGATAAGTTGGGGGGTTCAAGTCGAGATAATGACGTTAAACAAAAGCACTGCATGGGAGGCAACCCATGGTTTTCATGTTTCTAATCATTTTGAATCATTTTTCTTTTTCATATAATAAATTACCATAGACTTTTGACCTGTTCTAATTTTATGAGTAAGGATGGGTATGAAAGGGGAGAACCATATTCATCTGTGTCACGTGGTGTGATCTCTAAGTAATACCTTACCCAGAAATCTAAAAATAATACAATGTATCATCAGTTTATTTTGTTTTGATTATTTTTATGTTTCTATAGGTTAAAAAAATAAAAGGACATGTCGTAAGTCATAAGGAAAATCTATTCACCACCATCTAAGCCGCTGAGACTCAAATCAAGGATTGAAGGGAGACTGTGACATGTGTTATCATTATCAACCACCACGTGAATTTGTTCCATGTTTATCATTTTCAAATTTCTCTTTGAACTCCTCTCCTACCCCCATCTAAATTTTCTTTTCTTTAAACACTAGGGACAGTGTTATTCTATGTTGTGGGGAGATGAAATAAAAAAAATTATAAGAACATGCATGGAAAGAAAAAATTCTATTAACCTTGAACATGATAACACACATTGAAAACTCTGAAATTGGATATCAAATAATTATACGTGACTTGATTTTGATTTTAATGCATGTTTAAGTCCATGAGCATAGATTTTGGAAAGTGCGATTGTCCAATGTGATTTTTCAAAGTTAACATCGTCATCCTCTTAATGAAAATGCCACAATGCACGTCTACTGGATCATGGGTGTAAATTTGAGTTTTTGGGTCCCTTTCATTATAGCATAGGTTACCAGGGTCACATTTAGTTTAATTTGAGTATTCAAAAAAAAACAAAAACAAAAAAACAAAACAAAACAAAAAAACAAAAAAAAATTGAAAAAACAATGACCAAATAGAAAAATGTTTTGTCCAAATGTGTGGCATTCGGCACTTGGGGATCGTGACTCCATAGTTGTCTTTCCTAGAGTTAGGCTTTATATATCTATTGTAGATCATGGAATTGAAAATATGTGTGGTGTCTGGCACTTGGGGATCGCGACTCCATAGTTGTGTTGCCCAGAGTTAGTCTTTTCATATCTATTGAGGTTAAAAAAATTAGAAAACAATTAAAAAAAATTGGATACATATCTTATGTTTTAATGTTATTCCCACCTAGTGCTTCCATTTTTTCCCCTTCAACAATAAAGTGGGCCCCATATCTTTTGTGATGCACAACACTTTATCATGCTTAATTGAAATTGGATGAAATGTGGCGATGAATTTGAACAAAGGAATGGGCATGGGCTTGGGATATGCTTATGGACCTATCTTGTAATAAATTATTTTGATGGGTTTCATAATTTCTTTTGGTATGAGATATTTGGGTGAGAAATGTGTATTAAAATGTTTTTAGAAAAGGGGATTTTAATTTCATATTTGTAATATATTTTGCTCGGGACCATCAAATCTCAAGTTGGGGGGTGTGATTAGTCACTGAAAGTGGTTAATATTTAATTTTAATATCTTTATATTCACTTTTCAAAGTCCATAAATTTTTTTTAGTGAATTACATAAATAAATCTTCATTTCTCATCTTAAATGCAATTCATGTTTAAAATGAAAATTTGGGCCCAATCATTCATTTGTTTGTGGACAACATTATATTAATTTTCTGAATTTTAAATTTTGGGATAAGATTGATCACTGTGTTTGGAACATTTTATCGTTTAGGTCTGATGGATTAATCCCAAGGGAAGATGGATAATTTGTCACCAGAATGTAGAAATTTTCTGGAGAAAGCATAATAGGCCTAAGGCCCATCAAAAAAATGTGGGGCCCACAAACCAAGCCCAATGAATCTAAAATTTATACAGTAGAAAGATAAAAATATGAGGATCATTTTATTCCAGTGTGGCCAGATCTAATTCTGAAGTTTTCATGATGATAAATGCATCTGAATTTGAGATTTAAATGGTGGACCCGACATTAATGCATATAAAGAAATACCACTATTTGACCATAACATCCAAATGGATAAGTCAAATTTTTTGAAAGTTTTACAGATGATATAGGATAGATGGACTAATGTATTTGACTCCTACGACCGCTGATGATTCGGCCTCCTTCAATTCCAAATTCAAAAGTCAAAATGGTGGATGAATCTGGACGAAATTTCTGGGTCAACTTCAAAATGTCAAAATATCTTAAATTTCTCACCTTCCTTTTGAATCTCTAAATTAATGGGGATAAAATATATTGTTCTGGGGTGTCTCTAAGGCTCATAATATGCCTACATAAGGAGCTGGTGGTGAAGTAATTATCATCTAACATTTTTCATTGAATCCATTATTTTCTTTCAATTGTTATTTCTCGCTTTTGTTTTGTAATGGCATCGCCAATTTCTCTAATGTAAGTTTTTCATTCACGTTTAGTATTTTAATAAAATTTATTCTTATTCACTTTTTCTATTCCGTTTCTTCATATGTTGATACTGTTGAATCAAGGTGTGAATTCACTCACACCAACACTCGTGAATTCAATCAAACAATGGTGGAGTAGTCATTTTGATTAATGTTTTTCTTCTTCAATCCTGCTTCATTAAGTCGACTACCCGCTTCCATTGATAGAATAGAATCAATGGAGGGATAACCTTTTTGGGATGATCATAGGGAGTCACACGGGGAGGAATGAATTCTATTTTATGTTATAAAATTCTTAAATCTGTTCTTCATTTTAATAGTTCATTTCTTTGATTTATCTTCTTCTTTGTCTTCACCGACTTTAACGACGACACATTTTGAGTGCTAGTACAATCCAGTTCCTTGGAGTTCTCATTTAATTGATCCTCTAAGTGAATTGGTGATTAGACTTGAAATTTTGTATGGATTAAATCAGAGAATAATATTGAAGGATTATTTCATTTAATGGATACCTCTTGAACCAATGAACAGAAAATCAAATGAAAAAAATACGTCCAATCAAGCCCAAGAGACAACCTAGGATCAACTCACCTTAATTAGTTGTTTTAATTCAAGTAATTTTTTTGGTATTTTTCTTTAAATTAAATCAATATTTCTTCAAATCAATCAATACCATAGTTGGCCACTTCATAGCCATTACCGCATCTAATCAATGTGTCTCAAGGTGTCTTCTTCGGTCCCTATGTATTCGACCCCTAACTGTACTACAACGACTGCATACCGGTAGGGTAAATTTGGGTGCAACCAAATTTGGGCACCGTTTTCGGGGACCCAAGTAAGAACCATAGACCATCGTCATCTTTTTTCTCCCCAAATTCTCTATTCTCACCCTAATTTATCTTCTCTTTTCCCTTTTTTTTTGTGTGTCAAAAAAAATCTCAAAAACAATTTTAAATCAACTTCAATGGTTTATCCTCCAAAATACCCCTTCATAAACAAATTCTATAATCCAGTCAAAAATCAATATTGGGAAACACCTCACATAGGTAATTTCATTGACCAAACCATAAATTAATACACCACACCAGATGAGATGTACAATCAATGGGATGCTGATTGTTTAAAGGATCAATTTTCATACCTCTCGAGGATGATTGAAGAGATCAAACATAATGAAGTTCATGATGTCCAAAAATAAATCAATCCTAATTCTAAATTTTTTTTGAAAATTTGTGTGAAAAAATGGTTAAAATGAATTCAGGAGTTTCATCACTAAGATTATAAATACAAAACACTGAGACTTATGAAGAACACATTCCCACTCAGGATATCCTTTCAACATCATTTATCGAAGAATCTTGTTACCCGCATAACTCATGTGAATTTAGTAAAGAACCCACTTTAAAATCTTGGAATGCATAGTTGGATAATAAAGAGATTTGGTCAGGTAATGTTGAATTTCATGATAATGAACATGTGGGAATTGTTAATAAGTATTTAAATCAGGATGAAATTGATTTCCTGAATTCACAAGAGGGAAAATTTTTTTATGGATTGAATGTCCAGAATATTGCTCCAATAATGATTTTTTAGAATCACAAATCATTGAACCATTGGGGGAGATAACAAATATTGAGTCTATACCCACTCCCGACATTTAAAAGAATTTTTTTAGGAATCAAAATTTCAAAAGGAACCAATTATTTCTAAATTTAATGGAGAAGAAACCATTTTTAATTCAAATTTCCATTCTTATTTTGTAAATTTGTATCAACCTGAAGTCAAAATTTTTCTCCATTCTTCCCCATTCTTAAATGTGGATAACCAATACCATGAAATTTCAATTTATTCTTCTCTTGAAACTAAAAAAATGGGAATGTTAATTGATGTATTTGGAAATACTAGATATTCAATTCAATCAACCATTTTTGATATTACATGGATTTTACCTCTCATTGTATAACAAAGGATTTCACATGAAACATATTTCTAACAAATAATTAATCTCAATCTTCTTGATGTGGAGAATGATGGGTTAATTAAAATTTTGAAAGTTGGAATTGGATAATTTTAGGGGTTCAAGTCGAGCTAACGACGTTAAACAAAAGCGTTGCATGGGAGGCAACCCATGGATTTCATGTATCTAATCATTTTGAATCATTTTCTTTTTCATATAGTAATTTACCATAGACTATTGACCTGTTCTTCATTTAGGAGTAAGGATGGGTATGAAAGGGTAGCGCCATATTGATCTGTGTCACGTGGCATGATCTCTAAGTAATACCTTACACAGAAATCTAAAAATAAGATAATGTATCATCAGTTTATTTTGTTTTGTTTATTTTTATGTTTTTATAGGTTAAAAAAAATAAAAGGACATGTCGTAAGTCATAACGAAAATCCATCCACCACCATCTAAGCCATTGATACTCAAATCAAGGATTGAAGGGAGACTGTGGCATGCGCTATCTTCATCAACCACCAAGTGAATTTGTTCCATGTTTATCATTTTCAAATTCCTCTTTGAACTCCTCTACTACCCCCATATATCTTTTCATTACTTTAAACACCGAGGATAGAGTTTTTCTATGTTGGGAGGAGATGAAATAAAAAATGATTTTTTTATAAGAACATGCATGGAAAGAAAAAATTCCATTAACCTTGAACATGATAACTCACATTGAAAACTATGAAATTGTATATCAAATAATTATGCATGCCTTGAATTTGATTTTAATGCATGTTTAAGTTCATGAGCATAGTTTTTGGAAAGTGCGGTTGTCTGATGCGATTTTTCGAAGTTTACTTTGTCATCCTCTTAATAAAAATTCCACAATGCACGTCTATGAGATCGTGGGTGTAAATTTGAGATCTTGGGTCCATTTCATTATAGCATAGGGTTCTGGGGTCACTTTTAGTTTAATTTGAGTATTCAAATAATACAAAAACAAAAACAAAAAAACTGAAAAAATAATGACCACATAGTGCAGTGTTTTGTCCAAATGTGTGGCATCCAACAATTGGGGATCGTGAATCTATAGTTGTCTTGCCCAGAGTTAGGCTTTATATATCTATTTTAGAGCATGTAATTGACAATATGTGTGGCATCCGACACATGGGGATCGCGATTCCATAGTTTTCTTGCCTAGAGTTAGTCTTTTCATATCTACTGTGGTTAAAAAAATAGAAAAAATAAAAAAACTTTGGATACTCATCTTAAGGTTTAATGTGATTCCCACCTAGAGCTTCCATTTTTTTCCCCTTCAACTATAAAATGGGACCTATATCTTTTGTGATGCACAACAATTTTTCATGCTTAATTGAAATTAGAAGAAATGTGGCGATTAATTTGAACAATGGAATCGGATTTGGATTGGGATATGCTTATGGACCTAGCATGTTTTAAATTATTTTGATGGGTTTCATTTTTTCTTGGTATGAGATATTTGGGTGAGCAATGTGTATTAAAATGTTTTTGGAAAAGAGGATTTGAATTTCATATTTTTAATATATTTTGCTAGGGACTAGAAAAAATCAAGTTTGGGTGGTGTGATTAGTCACTAAAAGTGGCTAATATTAATTTTTTATATCTTTATATCCATTGTTCCAAAATCCATAAACATTGATTTTAGTGCATTACATAAATAGAACTTCATTTCTCATCTTAAATGCAATTCATGTTTAAAATGAAAATTTGAGCCCAATAATTCATTTGTTTGTGGACAACAATATATTCATTTTATGAGTTTTAAATTTTGGGATAAGATTTATCACTTTGTTTGTAACATTTTATCTTTTAGGTCTGATGGATGAATCCCAAGGGAAGATGGATAATTTTGCGCTCGAATGCAGAAATTTGGTGAAGAAAGCATAATGGGCCTAAGGACCATCAAAAAAATGTGTGGCCCACAAAACAAGCCCAATGAAGTTAAAATTTATACAGTATAAAGATAAAAATATGAGTCTAATGTTATTCAACTGTGGTAGGAGATAATTTGGAAGTTTTCATGATGATAAAGCGATCTAAAGTTTATATTTAAATAGTGGGCCCGACATTAATGCATATAAAGATGTTTTACCATTTCAACCACAGAATCCAAAAATCTTAGTAACATTTCCTGATATTTTTTAAGATGATATAGGACACATGGAAGAAGAAATTTGTCTTCTAAGACCGCTGATTATTTGGCCTCCTTCAATTCCAAATTCACACGTCAAAATGGGGTACGAATCTGTACGAAATTTCAGGATCAACTTCATAACGTCAAAATCTCTTAATTTTCTCATCTTTCTTTTGACTCTCTAAATTAATGGGGATGGAATTTATTTTTGTTGGGTGTCTTTAAGGCTCCTAATATGCCTATAAAAAGAGTTGGTGGTGAAAGAATTATCATCTAACATTTTTCTTTGAATCAATTTTTTTCTTTCAATTGTAATTTCCAAATTTCGTTTTGTAATGGCATCCTCAATTTCTCTAATGTTTGTTTTTCATACACGTTTAGTATTTTAATAAAATTTATTCTTCATCACTTTTTCTTTTCCTTTTCTTCATATGTTGATACCCTAGAATCAAGGTGTTAATTTACTCACACCAACACTCATGAATTCAATCACACAACGGTGGAGTGTTCATTTTGATTAATGTTTTTCTTCTTCATTCCCACTTCTTTAAGCAGAATACTTGCTTCCATTGATAGAATAGAATCAATGGAGGGCTAACCTTTTATGGGTTGATCCTAGGGAGTCATATGGGGAGGACTGAATGCTATTTTATGTTATTAAATTCCTCAATCTGTTCTTCATTTTAATAGTTCCTTTCTTTGATTTATCTTCTTCTTTAACTTCACCGAATTTAATGATGACACATTTTGAGTGCTTTTACGATCCAATTCCTTGGATTTCTCATTTAATTGATCCTATAATTTAATTGGTGATTAGCCTTGCAATTTTTTATCTATTAAATCGGAGAATGATATTGTGGGATTATTTAATTTAATGGATACCTTTTGAACCAATGAACAGAAAATCAAATGAAAAAAAATACATCCAATCAAGCCCAAGAGACAACCTAGGATCACCTCACATTAATTATTTGATTTAATTCAAGTAATTATTTTTGTTTTTTCAATAAATTAAATCAATATTTATTCAAATCAATCAACACCATAGTTGGCCACTTCATATCCAATCCCGCATCTAATCAATGTGACTCATGGTTTCTTCTTCGGTCTCTGTGGATTCGATCCCTACCTGTACTACAATGACCGCATACCTGTAGGGTAAATTTGGGCACAACCAAATTTTGGCGCCGATTCTGGGGCCCAAGTAAGTACCTTATACCATGGTCTTCTTTTCTAACCCCAAATTCTCTATTCTCACCCTAATTTCTCTTCTCTTTTCCCCTTTCTGTTTTTGTGTGTCAAAAAAATCCCAAAACCAATATTAAATCAACTTCAATGGATTATCCTCTAAAAAACCCCTTTATAAACCAATTATGTAATCCAGTCAGAAATCAATATTGGGAAACAACTCAAATAGGGAATTTAATTGACCAAACCTTAATTGAATACACCACACTAGATGAGATGTACAATCAATGGGATGCTGATTGCTTAAAGGATCAATCTCCATACCTCTCGAGGATGATTTAAGAGATCAAACCTAATGAATTTCATGATGTCCAAACATCAATCAATCCTAATGATGAAAAAATTCTTGAACATTTGTCTGAAAAAATGGATACAATGAATTCAAAAGTTTCATCACTGAGATTAGAAATACAAAATATTCAGACTTATGAAAAACCCATTCCCACTCAGGATGTCCTTTAAACATCACTTATTGAAGAATCTTGTTACCAACATAACTCATGTGAATTTAGAAAAGAACCCACCTTAAAATAATGGAATACAGAGTTGGATAATGAAGATACTTCGTCAGGTAATGTTGAAAGTCAAGATAAAGAACATGAGGGAATTGATAATGAGTATTTAAATCAGGATGAAATTGATTTCATGAATTCACAAGAGGGAAATTTTTCTTTATGGATTGAATGTCCAGAATATTGCTCCAATAATGATTTTTTAGAATCACCAATTATTGAAACATTGGGAGAGATAACAAATAATGAGTCTATACTGACTCCCGACATTCAAAATGAAATTATTTGGGAGGAATTAAAATTAACAAAGGAACTAATTATTTCTAAATTTCATGGAGAAAAAACTATTTTTTATTCAAATTTTCATTCTTCTTTTGTAAATTTTTATCAAACATAACTCAAACTTTTACTCCTTTCTTCCCCACACTTAAATATGAATAACCAATACCATGAAATTTCTATTTATTCTCCTCTTGGAACTAAAATATTGGGAATGTTCATTGATGCCTTTAGAAATACTAGATATTCAATTAAATCAACTATTTCGGATATTACATGGATTTTACCGCTCATTGTAGAACAAATTATTTCACATTAAACATATTTCAAACAAATAATCAATATAAATCTTGTTGAAGTGAAGAAATATGGGTTAATTAAAATTTTTAAAGTTGGAATTGGATAAGTTGGGGGTTCAAGTCGAGCTAACGACGTTAAACAAAAGCAATGCATTGGAGGCAACCCATTCTTTTCATGTTTCTAATCATTTTGAATCATTTACTTTTTCATATAATAAATTACCATAGATTGTTGACCTATTATTCTTTAATGAGTATGGATGTGTATGAAAGTGGATCACCATATTCATCTGTGTCACGTGGCGTGATCTCTGAGTAATACCTTACCCAGAAATCTAAAAATAAGATAATGTATCATCATTTTATTTTGTTTTCTTTATTTTTATGTTTTTATAGGTTAAAAAAATAAAATGACATGTCATAATTCATAAGGAAAATTAATTCACCACCATCCAAGCCGCTGAGACTCAAATCAAGGATTGGAGGGAGACTAGAGAATGCGCTATCATCATCAACCACTAGGTGGATTTTTTCCATTTTTATCATTTTCAAATTCCGATTTGAAGTCCTCTCCTACCCCCATCTATCTTTTCTTTTCTTTAAACACTGGGGAAAGTGTTATTCTATGTTGGGGGGAGATGAAATAAAAAATGATTTTTTTATAAGAACATGCATGGAAAGAAAAAATTTCATTAACCTTGAACATGATAACACACATTGAAAACTCTAAAATTGGATATCAAATAATTATCCATGCCTTGATTTTGATTTTAAAGAAAGTTTAAATTCATGACCATAGTTTTTGGAAAGTGTGGTTGTCCGATGTGATTTTCCAATGTTTACATTTTCATCCTCTTAATAAAAATTCCACAATGCACGTCTACTGGATCATGGGTGTAAATTTGAGTTCATGGGTCCCTTTCATTATAGCATAGTTTTTTGGGGTCACTTTTTGTTTAATTTGAGTATTCAAAAAACCAAAAAAAAAACAAAAAAAAAACAAAAAACAAAAAAAATTGAAAAAATAATGAACACGTAGAGTAATGTTTTGTCCAAATGTGTGGCGTCCAGCACTTGTGGATTGTGACTCCATAGTTTTCTTGCCCAAAGTTAGTCTTTGTATCTCTATTGTAGGGCATGGAATTGACAATATGTGTGGCATCCGGCACTTGGAGATCCTGACTTCATAGTTGTCTTGCCCAGAGTTAGTTTTTTCATATCTAATCTGGTTAAAAAAATAAAAAATTTTAAAAAAAATTAGATACTCATCTTAAGGTTTAATGTGATTCCCACCTAGGGCTTCCATTTTTTCCCTTTAAACAATAAAATGTGCCCTATATCTTTTGTGATGCACAAAACTTTATCATGCTTAATTGAAGTTGGATGAAATGTGGTGATTAATTTGAACAATGGAATGGGCTTGGGCTTGGGATATGCTTATGGACCTAGCTTGTTTTAAATTATTTTTGATGGGTTTCATATTTTTTTTGGTATGAGATATTTGGGTGAGAAATGTGTATTAAAATGTTTTTGGAAAATGAGATTTGAATTTCATATTTGTAATATATTTTTCTATGAACTAGCAAAAATCAAGTAGGAGAGTGTGATTAGTCACTCAAAGTGGCTAATATTAATTGTTAATATCTTGATATTCATTTTTCCGAAGTCCATAAACATTTTTTTAGTGCATTACATAAATAGAACTTTATTTCTCATCTTAAATGAAATTCATGTTTAAAATTAAAATTTGGGCCCAATCATTCATTTGTTTGTGGACAAAATTATATTCATTTTCTGAATTTTATATTTTGGGATAAAATTAGCACTTTATTTGGAACATTTTATCTTTTAGGTATGGTTGATGAATCCCAAGTGAAGAAGGAGAATATTTCACCCGAATGCAGAACTTTTTTGGAGAAAGCATAATGGGCCTAAGGCACATCACAAATATTTGGGGCCCAAAAACAAAGCCCAATGAAACTCAAATTTATACATTAGAAAGAAAAAAATATGAGGATAATTTTATTCCACTGTGGCCGGAGCTAATTCTGAAGGTTTCATGATGATAAATGGATCTAATGTTGAGATTTAAATGGTGGACCCGACATTAATGCATATAAAGAAGTCCCACCATTTTTACCATAACATCCAAACGGTTGGGTCAAATTTCCTGAACGTTTTACATCTGATAGAGGATAGATGGACTAAGATATTTGTTTGCTACGACCGCTGATGATTTGGCTTCCTTCAATTCCAAATTCAAACGTCAAAATGGTGGACAAATCTGGACAAAATTTCTAGGTCAACATCAAAACGTCCAAATATCTTAATTTTCTCACCTTCCTTTTGACTCTCTAAATTAATGGGGATGGAATTTATTGGGGTGGGGTGTCTCTAAGGCTCTTAATATGCCTATATAAGGAGCTGGTGGTGAAGGAATTATCATCTAACATTTTTCTTTGAATCCATGTTTTCTTTCAATTGTAATTTCTCGCTTTCGTTATGTAATGGCGTCGTCAATTTCTCTAACATATGTTTTTCATTCACGTTTAGTATTTTAATAAAATTTATTCTTCTTCACTTTTTATTTTCCCTTTCTTCACATGTTTATACTGTTGAATCAAGCTGTGAATTTACACACACCAACACTCGTGAATTCAATCACACAACGGTGGAGTGTTCATTTTGATTAATTTTTTTCTTCTTCAATCCCGCTTCTTTAAGTAGACTACCCACTTCCATTGATATAATAGAATCAATGGAGGGCTAACCTTTTATGGGTTGATCCTAGGGAGTCGCATGGGGAGGATTTAATGTTGTTTTATGTTATTGAATTCTTAAATATGTTCTTTATTTTAATAGTTCCTTTCTTTGATTTATCTTCTTCTTTGTCTTCACTGACTTTAACGACGACACATTTTGAGTGCTAGTACGATCCAATTCCTTGGAGTTCTCATTTAATTGAAACTCTAAGTGAATCGGTGATTAGAATTGAAATTGTGTATGGATTAAATAAGAGAATGATATTGAGGGATTATTTCATTTAATGGATACCTCTTGAACCGATGAACAGAAAATCAAATGAAAAAAATACATCCAATCAAGCCCAAGAGACAACCTAGGATCAACTCACCTTTATTAGTTGTTTCAATTCATGTAATTTTTTTGGTTTTTTTCTTTAAATTAAATTAATATTTCTTCAAATCAATCAGCACCATAGTTTTCCACTTCATAGCCAATCCCTTATCTAATCAAAGTGTCTCAAGTTTTCTTCTTCGGTCCCTGTGAATTCAACCCCTACCTGTACTACAACGACCACATACCTGTAGAGTAAATTTGGGCTCAACCACTTTGTAAAACCTATTTTACAATGTATTTAAAATTAAGAAGGATCTCAAAAATCAAGTTGCACTATATTGTTTTATGTGGTTAAATTCATTCCTTTACCTGTTATAATTCCAAATTATTATATTCAATCAAAAATTGGAAAATAATATATTCATTTTAGATCCATGATCTCAACCTAGTATTTTCTAACTTAGATCAATTTACGTTCCACCTTTGATACCTATGGGACATCTTTGTGTGACAAGCACACTAGAATCCGCAAAAACATGTGTTGTCTCGTCCTTGAGGAAAAATATTTTTATTGAATGGTTCAGAAGAGTAATTAATGTCCCCATATGAAAACACATTCCCTTTATAATGTGATTTCCTTTGACATTAAAACAATGATTGAATCATCCCTATAGTTCACCCTTCCTGGTCACAACTTCCTACCAAAAAAACTTTAATTGTGAACATATAACTAGGTAGGATCCCAAAAATAATGGTGAACCCATTTTACATGGGATGTATCATTTATCTTATTTTCCCATTATTATTCTGAGATATTATAATTTCTATTATCACAATTTATAATGTGTTTTATTTAGTTACTGAATTTGTTAACACCACGTTCTATGTCATGATGTCATATAGTTTATAAGAACTAAATGAATGTTGTATGTTGATTATTGTAAATGGGATTATGGATATATCATCTAAATAATCATAATAATTTTTTTTATGAGTATACATTATATAAATTTTATAACAACATATAGAAGGTTAGTGTGAAAAATAGGACACACTATATCATAGGGCCAGTAGTTGGCACGCTCAAATGAGAAATGTTACCATGTTTCTATTTGATGTTATTGAAATAAGGAATATAATAATTAAATTTTGGAAAATTATACATATTATATACATGACTTATTTATTCATTAGCTTCATACTTATTACCATCCATTATGAAAGTAATGAGCAATGAATTTGTACACATTGTGTAGGTGGTATTCATCACATACCCATGGGCATCATTAAAATTTTCATACCGATTGATTCATTGTGAATTTAAAAATTATTTTATAATTACAAAATAATAATAGTGACATTATATTTTTATATATTAAATTATTATATCTCTAAAATATGAAGTGTAATGTTGTGATGGAAAACAAAACACATCACATAGTAGACGTGGAAGTCGAAAATCATGCACAAATGTTTTTTTCATTCCCCATATGGTGGATAATGGGAAGAACATTGTTTTAAACATTATCAGTATGAAAACGTAATATATCTATTATCATGATGTTATTATTTTATCAGGGTTAATTAATGTTTCAATATGGGATAACAATATATATATATATATATATATATGAAACACTCTGTTAATTATTATACATCTTCTTTTGAAAATCATTTTTGGATTACACATTAATCATTCTTATTTGGGTCTATTTATGACATTAATATCTCTAATAAATGTGCTGGAATATTAGTAATGTATTTTGGTAGTTATATGTATATCTACATGGATAGATATGTGTTAGGAAGAGATGATATGAGAATCTATTTTATTTGTGTGGTGGGTGTTAATATTTTAAATATATAAAATACTTATATATATTAAATGTATAACTCATTAAACGAGTATTCCATTTTCTATATATTTGAATATAATGAAAATATGGTATAAATATAATCAAAAAAATTAATTCAAAACGGTTTATTATTTATTCAACGCCATATATTTTTGTTTAATAACCAAATTTACCAAGTTTATACTGAACTAATATAATATATTATTCAATCATGAAGAGTCCAAAATGTAATGTTATTATATAAAAGAAACACATAAATGACCATATCAACAAATTCATTTACCATGGATTTGAGTTAATATTTATTTTTAATAGTCTACTTAATGAATTAAAAATAACTTTTAAATATTAAGTACTATTTGATGTGGTTTTTTTGAACTTTATAAAAAATTGACTTCAATGAAATCCTGATAGTAATAAAATAAGAATATATAGTCTTTTACCATTAATTAGAAATTATAATTGAAATATTAATTCATTTGAAACTGTTATTCATCCTCAAAATATCACTTTTAATTTATATAAAATAATTTACCTAATTTTTTTACTTATTGCACAACCATTTCATTGTTGTTTTGTATGGTTTAATGATAAATATATGATTAATAAAAACATAAAATGAACTATTGTAAAAATAGTAACTTTTTAATATTAAAATTTAAAAATTATAAAATTAACTATCAAATTTTTATACTTATGAAAACATATTATTGCTACTAAAAGATAGAGTATGGGATTTTTTAACTATCCATTACATAAATAAATATAATGATAAAAAAATAGGAAAGTTTCAATTATAAAAATTCAAATATCATTATAAGATTATTATGTAAATATAACATCATAAAAAAATAATTCAAAAATGATTTATTTAACCTTCTTACTTATTTTTAACCTTAATTAACTTGTTTAATCATTCACAATATTTATAATGTTTTTACGAAAGTAACTATTCAAAATGGAGAAAAATGAAATTGAAATAATTACCAAATTGTTACCAATAACAATGAATATTAAACTAATTTTTAGGAATATATTTTTATTAATTTTATACATTAATTTTTATCCAATTTCATTAAAATGAATAAGAAACTTTTTTATATTTTCCTTTCAAAGATAAAAAATTATCTTATACCAATTTTAAATATAACTACAATTAAAATGTAATGAATTTGATAATTGTTTATCGAATGGTTATTATTTTAATTTATAACAAAATCCAAAAAAATTATTCTGATTAAAAAATTAAAATATTTAATGAATATAAATAACATTTTACAAATATTAACATTTTCATGATTTAATAGAAAATCAATATTATATGAAAAAATTATAAAATGCATTCTTGTAATATTAAAAAATATTAATATCTAAATTAATTTAATATTTGTTAAAATTTTAAAATATTTGTTACATTTATAAAAAATATTTTCTCATATAATTAGATAAAATCATTTTTGAAAAAATAAATTTAATGAATTTTTTTCCCACATTCCATTCATAGTAATGATAATTATTTGAAGAATAATTTTTTAAATTGGCTATATAATCAAATTATTTCATTATAAATTGTTATTAATAGTTATAGACATAAAATATTATAATAAACATACATTTCACAAAGAAATTTTTATTTATGAAAAAAAAACATTCCTCTACGATCAAAAGTAATTATTATAATTAGTATATATTTTATAATAAATTCATTGATTATTATTAACATTCTTAATGAAAAACATTAATTTTTTTTATTAATATAGTTATTTCTATTAATTACCTCCATAATAAATGAAGGGAATTAAGAAAAAAATTAAGTATTAATACTTTTATAGTGTATCATGATTCGTTTTAGCTAAGTATTGTGTATACAGTATGTTTTAAAAAATATTTTTTAGATAAAATTATGTCTAAAATATTTTTTGTTACGTTGATGTCTTGTAAATCATCATATTAATTAAATGAAAGGCTTTTCAATATCTATGAGGGTTAATCCAAGGAACATGATGCTATATTGTGATTTTCATGGATCAAGTACATTAATTTGAGGTATCATGTGAATGTGTATTTTAAATTATTATTTTTTTAGGAGAAAATCAGTGTTGAGGGAATACATTATCCTGGTGAAACCATAAAAATAGGAAAATAATAAATAATCTCTAAAAAATAGTATCATTATATATTTATGTAATGGTTTTATATCAAGAAGTTCATAATAATTATTATTATTATCCATATATGTCAAAATGTTATTCATTGAAGATCACATATTCTACATTGAGTTTTATAATGTTGTTTTATTCCCATGATGTCATTTATTCCTCACCCCTTTTTTATTTTAAGACTCGGGGTATCAAGTCTAGTACTATATGATCAATGATATTTAAAATGAATGTTATTGAGTTTTTAAATAATTTTTTTCTTTCCAAATTTCAAGTAACTATGATATATATCTATTTAGAAAAATAAACCAGGACTCTTTACCTTTTAAAATTGTTAGATGGGTTACATTATATAAAATATAATGAAATAAATTTTATAAATTATATTTTTTATCGTATTTCATTTCAATGAATGGCCTATTTTAATTAGGAAACTATGATTAGAAAACTATAGTGAAATCCACATTGTGCAGACAAAACATAAGAAGACAAACCAAAATTGTGGTATTGTATTGAGTACATGTTTTTCAGACAAAGAAATCTTGGTCTAGATACTAATTAAGGGGGTAGATCTAACATAGTTTTAATTAATGGTAATTACCCTAAAATGATCGGATTTTCTATTAATTTTATTATCACATAGTTCACACCAATTATTCCTTATTGTATATTTTTTTTTTGAATCTGTTGAGGTATATTTTTTAGTAAATTCTCCATATTGATGAAAACTCTTTGGATTGGAAAAATTATGCATATGGATTTTGTTGATAAAAAATAGATAATGTATAATACAAATTGAAACCATGAAATTTATAGGTTATAGAATATATGTTTTTTATGAGATATATTTTAAATGTTCATAATTTACATTTTATGTGTTCATTATATTTTTAATTACCATCCCTAATAATTCATTCATTTCTGTAAGTGTTATGAAATATGAGGAATCACGTCAACAAACACATTCTTGGGAAATGTGATTATTCCCCAAATAAGAGTCTGAACCAGATGGGTGACGATTTCAAGAACATGGTCATAATTATTACTCAATTAAATAATGTACAGTGTGGAAACAGGAATCAGTTTTAAATTTTACATCCCTAAAATAATGAGAAATATATAGATGAAAAAATTATATGATAAAGGCCATCAACATTCAATGGATTTCCCAATACAATAATTGTAGAACAATATATACACTCAAATGAAATTATCTTCAATCTTTAATACTCTGATAATGTAAATTCTATATTGGTTGTTTATCATGAAGCATAATAATAGTATAAATTGTTAAAGTAGGTCAATAATAAGAAGTTAAATGAATAAGTTAATGAAATAACATTGAAATAATTCATGAATGTTTGTTTATAACTATTTTCCATTCACATTGACCGTTACAACAGAGGTGGGGTTTTCAATCTTCAATAAAATGGAAGTAAAATTCCACAGTGAGTACTACAAACAATTCATTTCACTCTGTTGATACACTATAATCATTTTCATTAAAATAAAATATAATGTTAACTGTATTTCTGTGTGAAGATGAAAAATTTATGAAATTTTTTTTTTATTATATGATTTTAATGCTATGATGAAATTAATTAATATTCCCTAAAAGATGATATGAAGATTCATGAATCCCAAGGGTCTCATGGGTATAGAATTATGAAGTGGAGAAATGAGTTTAATTGTAGTGGAGGAATGTAGAATTATAAGAGTGTTAAAATAATATGAAATCTTAATTTTTTAATGATTAGAGGGAATAATCCATGATAAATTGTGAAGGGTCCAAATAACTATTTTAGATGTGGGAAGGAAAATTATCAATATAGTGAATTCTGATATGATAAACCCTTTAATGTGATAGAAGAAAAGAATGATTTAGCCAACCCTCAACCAATTTTCAAATGTTTCAAATAGAATTATGAATGACACCAGGAATACAAATGTTGTAATCTAAGTGTTTTCAATGATATAGGATGAAAATAGCCAATATTACCCATAGATAAAGGGTGTTATATGGAAAAATAACTACTGAGCTGAAACTGAATATCAATGGTGTTAAGGGTACACTAGTTATTAATTTATTTATTGTTAAAATATAATTTGATTATATTTTTACCAATTACTTCTTATAATTTTGGTTTTTTAGAACAATTCATACACCAACTCAGAACATAGAAGGTGAACTATCAAGGAAAATAGAAATGGGTAAAATTTATGTATACCAATTATATAACATCTCTTGTGTTAACATTTGTATATTGAATTTTAAAATAACTATGGGATGCTTAAAATAAAGGAATTATATGTTATTATATGTATAAAAAGTATTTCCTTCTATAGATACACCATATATTTGTTGGAAAAGGAAATCACCCTTTAATGCCCTGAATCGCTATCTCATTCTATATAAGTTCAAGGAGGAGGATGAGACTCATTTGGAATAATTGTATCAAGAATAAATAAAAATGTCATATGAGAAGGGATTTCTATTTAAAATAATATAAAACAGGAAAATTATCACATTTAATGAAATTAAAATTATAATATAATATGATTTTTGATTCTATAAGAATTACATGGGCTTCCTATATGACAAGAGAATGACTTATAAATAGAAATTATAAATGGTTCTATCCTGATAACCAATAATAAATATATAATGGACAATATTGAATAGTAATTTATGAATAAGAAACTACAAGATAGTCTAGATAATGTATTTATATAGTAATGTGCTTCACCATGGGGTGGGAAGCTCTTTCTTATTATGATAAATAATGGGCCAATGCACCTATAAATTGATTTCAATGAGCTCAACAATATCATGATAAATAATTTGTATCCACTGCCATAGGGTAATTTTTTTGAGATATAATACATATAGATCCCGTAACCACACTAAGTTGGATCATAAATATTGACATTATCATGTAATGTTAAATAATGAGGAAATTCCAAAGCCCATTTTTTGTAAAATGTAGAAGAATTATGACTTCCTAATGATTCAATTTGTACTCAGTAATTCCCAAAAAACCATATTAAAAAAATTAATAGAGTTATTGTTTATTACCAGGATAAATTTTTTATATTATAGTTTATATATATATACACATATATGATAGTTTTATATACTAATAAATAAGGGAGAAACATGATGATCATATGAATGTTCTGCTAAAAAAATTTAAAAAATGAAAATATATATATACGAAAATTATAGAAAATGTGAGATTTTTATAGAGAAAATAACATTCATAAGGAATTTTATCAACAGTCATTGGATATTTATATGGATCCTTCAGGGACATAGGTAATTAAAGGATGACTGTGGTCAAACACTAGGACGAATATCCGTAGATTCCTTGGAATAAATTGTTACTATCATTGATTATTTAGAAAATTTTAATGAATATCATGATAACTTACCATGCTATCTTTAAATTTATTATTCTTTTTCTAGACTATTGAATGATGGGATATTGTAGAAGAGTTATATAAGTGGCTAATCAATGAACATATGGTAACATTACAATGTATTTTCAATAGATTTCTAATTTTCAATGATGAGTCCAAATTATTATTGGATTGATTACTAATTTAATATTTAAATTTGATTAACAATTCCTCCCTCTAATTAATGATTCTTGAAAATAACTACACAAACACATGACTGATAATTAATTATAGTTATATTTAATTATAAGGTTTGGTGAAATTTTTTATACATGGATAATTATAACATATATATGGATAATAACATATAATTTAATAGTTAATATTATCTAAGAGATAATTGTAACATTATAACATTGATAGTATATACAATAAATTGCATCCCAAATGACTAAATTATAACATCCCACAATCTAACACTCTCTCATGTGTCTAAAATGATTTTTTAAACACCTCATGAATTAATCCCCATATATTGATATATAAGAAATATCAGCTTGGGTTCATATAACATAAAGGGGAAACTATAACCCTAGGTACAAAGTTATAATAAATTAGAAAAAAAATTATTATAGCTATAGAAAATAGTAAAAATCACGAATCACATCGGATAAACTGATATATAAATATCATAAGAATAGTCTAATAATAATAATATTATTATTCAATGATATTCCTAAATATATCTAAATGTATAAATGATGGTAATAAAGATAAAATTCCACATATAAAATAATATAATCAAAAGACCATGTTCTCAAGCCCTGTTTATATCACATCTACAAAAACCAAACCTTCAAACAAACAAAAATTAATGAAAAGGTCCATTGACATTGTCCAAACCTATATCATTTTTATATTCATGGGGACCAAATAATGGCTTTTATGGGGGTGTAAGTATATCTCTATAGGTTGACACCATCTAGTCCAAAAAATCAATTTGATAATAATCACATACAATGAAGTGATAATTAGAAGTATTTATTAGTCAGTTAATATAATAAAATATTCAATGTAATTCAGAATCAGACTATAATAATTGAGATCATGTATCATAACTATGGTAATAGTATCCCCAAGACTATTTAATAATGAAAAAACTAATGAAAGACCCAAATTTATAAAAACAAAATAAAAAAATTATTACTATGATTCAATATAAAGAATTGAATTCCATTATATAATTATATCACTATAATATGTAAAATCCAATTATATTGATATATCATCATAATTGGGAAAATCCATTTACATAACATTTTATATATAACTATGAAAAGTCCATTTAAATAATAAAAATAGCATCTCATAAAAGATCCCTTTATAAAATCATTTCAGCATCATCATGTAAATACATTTATATTAGATTTTTCTCATTATCGGGTAGGGCCCTATATAAAATGATTTTAGAATAATCAGGTCAAACCCTTTAACTAAACATTTAAGCATGAACCACAAAACAATAAAAATATAAAGTTCAAGACCACATAATACCTATATCCAAATTGATAATTTCATCAAATTACAATTTCCCATTCTATTAACTAGTAACTCATTAAATTATATACTTGTTGATTATCATTTCAGTGTAAACATCCATTTAATTTTAATTTCCCACAAATAATTTTTATAAAATAGTTATCCATTTCAATGTGAATCTATCGTAAATAATATACTGAGGACTCATTACTTGATTAAAAATATTTTATGACATTAGATAGTTTATTATTATTCAAGGGTAGGTTCACCTAATTGGTAACATAAAGCCAATATCAGAATTATGTATTCAATGGAATCCAAGGTGTAGTACAAACACATGATTTTAATCACCCATTATTTTGTACCTTAATGATTACGTTATGTTTGAAAAATCCCAAAATATTAAAGAAATATAAAAATAGAAACAATAAATATAGAATCGTTCAAAACCATCTGCATTTTTCTTAATATTAAAGTCATTCCTTGAATATGTAATAGAAATAAAGAATGAATGATAAGATAATCACATGGAAAAACCTATACCACACTGAATTCAATTGTTTTCTAGGTATCACAACTATATAAGACATATTAATAGAGGAACGAGGAAAACCAAATAGAAAACAATCAATTGATATTAAGTACGACACTTATATGTAAATATTATAGGAATAACTACAAAATTTAGTTTAGTTACATTAAAGTTTTCAAGAGTGAGTTTCATGGTGGAAAGAGAATAATTCATCCACTATATTTGGATTAATACTACTAGTCCAAAAATAATTATGATGTTTAACCATTTAACGATGTGAAATTATGTATTTATAAAATGTGTTAGAAATGTGTTTCATCATGTTATGATATACATATTTGAACATTTCATTACATGAAAACTTTTCTTGTATATTCTCATTTAACACTTTGAACTAGATCAGATCATAATCCTAGAAATAAATTCATGGAATATAACCATTCAACATATGAAATTGAAAAACATGAAAAATTCCAAAAATATTCTATATGTAAACAACAAACCACCTTCAAATCCATTTGAATCAAAAATTACCCTCATAATTCTTAAAAATATTTATACGCAGACTCTATTAATTAAAACAAATGTAGATCCCCAAAAAGTATTTCATTTTTCCAGGAAAAATAACTTTATCCTTGAACAAGACATGACCACTATGGTTTAAATAAGAAGGTTAAAAAAATTAAAACATTTTCACCAAAAATTCAAAGAGAAATGTACCGAGAAAAATATGGGATCTCATAACCTCCCAACTATAAAACAATACATCCATGGGAATATCAAATAATAATTGTGTTTCCATTATGAGAAACTTTTTCCACTATGATCGCATATCATATTCCCTTCCCATGTATACTCTTGAACTCACACTATATTCCAATACACTAAAACAAGAATAACAATCCATCCCAAAATATTTGTATCACAATGATCCACAATATGTATTTTAATCTCCTCAAAGGATGCATCTACACCAAGATCGAACACATCAACCTAATTCACATTAGAATATTTTTGATGATATCTATGAATCCATAATATCTGAAACACATCATCCATGTAACTATAGTTATGTAGAAGGTCAAATCAGTGTTCCACTGCACTGACCCATTCCTTTATCTGGAATGGCCCAACACACCACAAATCTAGGATTCCATTTTCCCCGAAATGGTGATTTCCCACACTAGGAGGTACATAAAGGAAAAAATGATGACCCACTACAAATAATATAGATTATCATCCATGGATAATGTAATATTTCTTCCTAATCTACATGGTCACAGACCGCCTCTTGATCAACTAATCTTATTTTGACATCTCCAACATGAGACTAGGTCAAATCAGGGCCAAATCACCTAGATCTACCAAAAAATGAATTGAATGGAATATACGACAATAAAAACCCTAAAATGGTTCCGCATGGATTGATTTCTATAAATATTATTATAATCAATCACTATAACTGGTAAATTATTATCCCATAAATAATTGAAATCAATAATATATGCTCCTAACATATCCTCCCAAATTCATATAGTTTATTCATATTGATCATCCATCCATGGATGATAATATATTATCATAAGAAAATTTTTTCTATGATACTTATAAATACATTTCTTGAACTGATATGTGAAATAAATATCATGATCAAAAATTCTTCTACTCATGAAAATATTCAATAGGGATACCTCCCATACCAAACGAATAAAGAGTCCATCAACATAGAAGGTCATCCAAATCATAATGTAATGGACATCATTTTTTATCATTCCAAGATCACCCATACAATATCATTTTTCTATGGGTTCTACTTAATAATGTCACAATATCATTGTTACATAATCAAATTTCCATTAAAGAATGGTCAGAGTCTCTAACAAACTTATATGCCTCTGATGCTAGGCCTTGACATACTGGTAGCTTAAGCAACTCACCATGTAACATACTACAACCTTATATATTCTTTGACATTATAAATTTATAAAAATATCATGATACATCATTGTCTTCCCTATATTTAAATCCCAAATAGAGGAATGAATCTATCTCATCTTCTCCTCATGCATGCCCCTAAAACACATACTCATCCATTGAAAATAAGAAAAATTCCACTAAAAAGAGACCATCCTGAGGGATCCTCACTATAAATCAAATCACTAATATATAAAACCACTAGATTAGATAATTGAAAAATAATTATTTTGTAATAAATCATGATTATAACCGATATCAGTGTGAGAGTTACTATTCCATGGGTCTGGTAAAAATCTAGATGAATATATTCAAATAGCCCGATTATTTATCAGTCATTGCAAGACTATATCACTAAATCTATTTGAGTTTTTAAAATAATGTCATTGTAAATGATGTTTCAATTTACAATATATCAACCAAATTGTTTTTAAATTAACTGAAATAGTTTAAACCCTTCTCAATTGATGGTTCTTGTCCAATCGAGGGAAGATTTACTTGAGGATATTTGTGTAAATGTACACAACAAACCACTCTCCCAAAACATACTATATATAGTATATCTAGGAGGGTACCACAACATTAAATTAAAGGTCCTGAGTAGGATAATTCATCTCATGTGGTCCCAAATTTATGGATCCATAAGGTAACACACATTTCATCAGCAATGAAACTACTCTGATTCCAACAATGGATGCATCATGGTACTCGATATATTCCTTACACCGCACAAATAAGGTTATTAACAATACTAATATATGGACCCGAACTTATTACATTACATACTCTTGAATTTAGTCATGAAATAAATTTCTTTTTCATTGAAGATCTTTTCTGGATGATATATTTAGATAAATTGGAAAAAATACATTCATAACATTACACATTAATAAATAGTGGATACCATAAAAATAGTATACATTTCATCCAAAATATTAAACATTTCAAATAACACATGATTTCTTTGAAAATTATTCAAACATTTAACATGGATTACTTCATTGTCTTTATCATCCTAATAACCTCTGAAAATCATTTCAAAACATCGTATGGGAACAAAAATATCATTAAGGAATACAAAAAGAAGGAAATAACACATTATTCCATGAAAACTCGTAACATATGAAATCAATTTTAGAAGACACTCTTATCATCCATATATACTTATTATGTGAAAAATAAAATTTCTAAAAGATTCCAAAATTACATAAAAACATAAGTATAACCATAAAGGTATCTTCAGGAACTACTTACATAATATTGTAACTGTCCCATATACCTTATAAATTGAAACCCTCGCGGCTACCTTACAATTTGTGTAACCATCGTGGTTACACTTGGAGTAACCTTAAGGCTGACTTACAATGTACACATACCCAAGGAATTGAATGGAGATATAGGTCCCACACAACATCATAAACAATTCTGAAGAACTAGAACACAATCATAATACCTTAATAATTTCAAAAAAACATTTTTTTTGAATTTTGTAAAACAGAATTTTAAAAGAGGATTTAAAAAGGTAATTCCATTATAAATATCATACAATAGAAGTGAGACTTAATATAGTTGATGGAATATGTATATAAACAATAAATAAAAATAATTCAACATTTTATAAACAAAACCCATCAAACAAGCAATTTTAATACCACATAAATAATGAAGTAGAAGGAGAGACCAAATAGTGGAAATTGTGTTAAGAATTCCTTTACCTTGTAATTTTCATACATAAACCTTTATTAAAACTAAAATATAATGGTTAATAAAATGTTAATAGAATCCTACGACAACATATTTATATTTATAATACATTATATTATCATTTCATTACATCATTTCATTTTTAAATTTTAGTTTTTTCTTCCTTTCATTATTTTGGGTGCATTCATCACATGAGTCCAATGATCCGTTCATGATGGATATTCTTGTCGATTGCAAGTGAAACTATAGAATTGGAATGGATTGGTATTTAAATATTTTAATAAGCTTAAATTATATCATTTACCATTTTTCATTATTTCATGAGGCTGATTAATGAGTTAAAACCTTATTGATATTTGTTTAGGTTATTTTGGCGATCCATCGATCATAAAGAACTCATTTTGTTTCATAAATAAAAATCATGTGTGCAAAATGGTTCCAGAAAATTATATAAGATATAATAAATAAATTATAATATGGTTCAACAATAAAAATTGTTCCAAGACCATTATTGATTAAATTAAATAAAATTGAAATCACATTGTCCATGATGTCTATAATTGACATTTCAGAGACAGTGTTTTAATTTATTGAATAAGTGAGAGAGTAGAAGAAGTATAATGAAATGTTTTCCAAAAACATGATTAAATTAAGAATATTAATGATACTGTACCATTAAGGCCTCTTGGATAAGGGGAGGATAGTAATTATTAATAATAAAAAAAGAAAATGAAAAAAAGAAGGAAAATAAAAGAGAATGCTCACCTCTTGATATCTTCTCCTTGAGATCCTTTTTAAGGCCTTTGGTTTTGGATTTTTAGTGAGACCAATAGCCCAAGGGTGTGGGGAAGACTATTTAAAGAGTATTGTTTAGAACATGGGTAATCCTCAAGGATTGAATGGTGTGGGAGGAAGAAGGAAATGAGGGTGGTATTTATAGTGGAGGAGATTAGGTATTTTACATTATTTTAATTAATATAATAATATTTTTTTCCAAGACATAGATTAATCATAATTCATGTAACCCAAATTGTAGTAATGTAATTTGAGATCCATCCAAGTGGTCCCACATAATTCTACCATCACTTATACTGCAGTAAATCAAGTATTTATCAAATATCGTATTTTATCATTTTTTAATATTCACCAAAAACTCTAGAATTTCAGGAAATTCCCAAAATTTCACCCTAACAATTTATCAATATATAGAATTAAAAATTCATATTCATTTTTAAAAAGTAATTTTCTAAATATTATTAATTTAATTTTAAAATAAAATTACACTATATTTAAAAATTTACAATTTTAATTCTATAAATGCTTTTATTTCACATTGAAAAATTAAACAAGATGTCATTATCCAAAATACTAAATAAAATAAAACAATAATTCAAGTTACTATTCATTAGGGTAATATTAATATTGATAAGTGTATGTTACAATACCCAAAAAATCATGTTTGTTCCATCAAACTCTAAATAACTTACTGAACACAATTATAGATGGTTGTTTTAGGAAATTCAAAACATAGAAGCTACAAAATTAAATTTAAAATATATTTATTAATATCTACATAAAAAAATAATTAATTTAATTAATTTTTTTGGAAACCTTGGGGTGTTACATTATCCCCGCATTCTAGAAATTACATCATCATAATTATATTTTCTTATTAAACAAGTGAGTGTACCTTTCCTTTAGAATTTTATTACTCCCATGATGCTTCATCAGCAACGTGGTTTCTAAAAAAGGCCATTACCTAGTGGATTAACTTATTATTCAATACATGTTCCCTTAGATCAATAATTTGTACCAGTTTCTCTTTATAAGAAAGGTTCCCTTCCAGCTGAACTGCTTCTAGGATCAAAAAGTGATTTCAATCTAGCACATACATTCTCAACATCTAAACAAGAATAAAATTATGTACCTAAGAAAAACATGGAGGTAATGCTACTTGGTATGCAACTGGTCCATTTTTTACAAGAATTTCAAATGGTCTGATGAACTACGATATTAGATTTCCTTTATCAAAAAACGAATAACACTTTTCCAAGGAGATATTTTAAGGAAAACATGTCACTTATCTCGAAAGAGTTATCTATCTTTATTTTTTCTAAATCACATTTCTACCTACTCTGAGCTTTCCTTGGGTGATACTGAATCATTTAATCTTTCCCAACCACTTCATCTACTATTTGTGGCCACATCAACAGTCTTTCACCGGCATCGTCAAAAAAGGTTGGAGTTCAACTGCACTTCCCATACAATGGATCAAAAGGTTCCATCTGAATACTGGAATGAAAATTGTTTTTATAAGGAAACACAAATAAAGAATGATGTTGATCCCAACTTACCTATTTGTCCATTAAAAAATATTGAATCATATCCACCAAAGTCAAAAAAATATTATTTCAACTAACCATTTTGTTGAGGATGAAGAGTTGTACTGATTTTAAATTTTGTGCCCAAGGACTTCTAAAGGCCATTCCAAAAGATAGAACTGAACCTAGGATCTCGATCAGATACAATTAAAATAGGAACTCCATGTATCCTGACAATATATTTGAGGTAAATTCGAGAACTCTAATCCAAATAAATTGTATCTCGAATAGAAACAAAATGTGAATATATTTTCTGCCGATAAACAATAATCCAATCACATTGTCACCTAGAGATTTCTTAGGAAGACCCAACATAAATTCATTGGATACATTATCTCATTTCCACATTGGCAATAGAAGAGGCTGGAGCATCCACTTTTTTATATTCCCCTCTAATTTAAACTTTTGTCATGATAAAGATTTTCTGTTAAAATCAACAATATCTCTTTGCATTCCATCCACCTAGTAGTACTCATGAATGTCTCTGTACAACTTAGTACTTCACGAATGAACAAAAAATGGAGATCTATGAGATTCACCCAACAAATATTTTTTAATTGAGAATCAAAAGTTACACATATCCTTTTTCCATATCGTAACACACAATCATTATCAAGGATAAATTCAAGCAACATACCCATTTTAACCAATTCTTCCTTTTACTATAGCTCACAGTCATCCTTATGTACATTCAAAATTCTGGCTAACAACGATGACTACACTAAAACATGAATAAAAACAGAGGTATTTCTTACACCAAAAACTTCTATGCCAAAATTCATCAAATAATTAATCAAGGGATAATATTCAAACGTAACATGATTAATGATGCATGATGTTTTATACTCATAGAATCTTCGACTTTGTTTACATTTCCAAGATGTAAATTGATTGTGAAATCATAATACATTATTTGTGAATGACATATTATACGCCTTGTGTTTAATTCTTTATAAATGAATACATACTTCAGACATTTATGGTTAGTATATATATGGAATTGGGATCTGTATAAATGATGCCTCCATATTATCGAAGAAAAAACCACCGATGCCAATTCCAAATCATTTTTTGGATGATTTAACTAATGAGGTTTCATTTCTCATAATAAATAAGAAATTACTTGATCATTCAGCATCAAAACAGAACAAATTCCCCTCAGTGAAGCATCATTTTAAATTAAAAAACATACCATTTCAAGAAGGAAATTACAAAAATTAATCATTAACCAATCTCTTCTTGAATTCCAAAAAACAAACATCACATTCTTCTGTCAAAATAAATTTAAATCCTTTTTGTGTTAACATGGTTTTTAGGATAGATAACCATACAATGTTTTTAAACAATCTTTGGTAAAAACCATCTAATCTAATAAAAATATGAATCTATGTGACATTTCTATGTCTTATCAATTCATTAACCTCTCTTGTTTTAGAAGGATCAACTGTTATTCTATCCTTATTTATAATGTAACAATGAAAAGAAATATGTTGTAACCCAAAATAAGACATTTTGAATCATCCATATAGTTTATTTTATATTAAGTTTTGTAAAAATACCCTTAGATGTTTGTCATTCTCTTCTATACTCTTAGAAAATACCATAATGTCATCAATAAACACAACCAAAAACATATCCATGATCAAATGAAATATTAAATTCAAAATATCCATTAATACCACAGGATCATTAGTTCTCCTAAATGGAATAACAAAAAATTCATAATTCCCATATGTAGTACGAAAATATTTCTTAAGGAATACATCCACCATCACCTTCAACTGATGGTATCATGATCTCATGTCCATCTTGGAAAAGTACTGATCTACAAGAATATGATAAAACAAGTCATCAATATGAGGCAAAGGATACTTGATTTTAACTGTGATGTTATTCAAAGCCCTATAACCAATTCAATGTCTCATGGACCAGACATTTTTTTAAACAAAAAACATTTCCTCAATCCTTGGTGAAGTTGTAGGATGAATTAAGCATTTAACAAGAAAATCCTATAACTGATTTTTTAATTCATGATGTTTTTTATGAGCCATATGATTTGAGGGATGTCTAATTGTCTTAGAATCAAGAACTAATCCAATTGTGAATTCAACTTCTCTATCTGGTATGACACTAGGTAACTCATCAGTAAAAATAACAAGGTATTCATTTCCCACAGGCACATCATTAAAAATAATAGATCCCTTGTTTTCAACAATATGAAAAAGATAACATTCATTTCCATCCTTCAACAGTTTTCCAGACCCTAGATATTTTATCAATTTTTTGGGTTTTTTCTTTTATACAAACTGAAAGTTTTTATAAATAAAAAATTCTTTATATCTACAGTGAATCATAGAACTATTAACAGAAATGTAGTCTGTTCTTAGAATTTTATCAAACAGTACTATTGGAAAAAGAAAACGGTTTTCAGGTAAATTCGGTCCACAGACCTCAATATAATGATTCATTTAATTAAAATTTGTTAAAATATTTCCCCTTGGTGTTTTAAAAATATGTTCTAGACTCAATTTTTGAATTGATATTTCCAATTTACAAAAAAAATCTTAGAAAATGGGGAATGTGTAGACACCGTATAGATAAAAAAATTTCAAAATCTGAGTAAACAAAACATGTACCTGATAAAACATCATTGGATGCCCCGAAATCATTTGAGGGAGTGGAAAAAGATCTCACTAGAATTTTTTTCTTATAGTCTCGCTTCTTTTCATCAATTTTATCTCTCATTGGGAATACATTTTAATAATTATGCATCTCACCACATTAAAAAAACATAATAGTAACCTTACCATAATTATTCTTAGGATAATTTTCATTACATAATCAATACATATGTCCAAAAATATCATATCAAAAACACATCCCAGTTTTGGTAGGATATTCCCCAAGGTGCTTCATTCCCCACTTTTCACAATCATAAAACTGTATTTTCTTACCATCAGATTTCATTGGTATATTCTTACCCATCACATTCCATTGGCACATATTCTTCTCCTTATTACCAAAATTCATGTGATATTTAGCACACTCCATCTCTACCCTCTGAACAAATTGAAAAATTTTCTCATAACATTTTAATTCACTGGAGGCCAAATCTATTCAATACCTTGGCTTCAATCATGAGTAAATGTGGTTGATTTTTCAATCATGATCCCGAATAAGATTTTTTGCACACCATTCTTGTTGGGTGGTGTTTAATAATTAATTTCCAATGAATCCTCATTATTTTGATTTAATTCAAGAAATTTCTTCTCCATCCATAGCCACACCAAATTAGAGAAATATTTTTCAAGGAAAATACTTTTAAATTCATCGCACTCTAAGGCATCAATAACCTCTCTATCCCTGATATTCTTTACCATTTACCACCATATATTAACATATCCATTAAAATGATAAATGTCAAGACATAAATTTTGATTATCTAAATAACCCAAAACAATTAATATATTTTCAAAGGATTTAATCCATCCATCATCCGCTACTAGGTCAGATGATCCACTGAAAGCAAGAAGGTGTTGTCTCATAAAATGATCCACTTCATTCATGTTTCACTGTGGTACCTATTACTATTCTCTTTCAGTGATTCCACCACCATTTAGTGCCTATGATAGCTAATCCATTACTATCACAAACTATTCAGTTGCAGTACCTATCATTCTAAACTGTAGATTCAATTGGATGTTGTTATGTTAGTTCCTATTCTCTTAAGCATCCTTGTTTCTTCTACGAACAAACAAACAAATATTATTCCAAGCAACAAGGAAATATTTAAATGTTATATCGTTTAAAATTAAAAACAAATTGAGTGAAAAATATATACAATTTTATATTAACATCATGATATCCCCTAATAATATTAAAACCTTCCTCTGATATAAACTATAAGGACCCAACATTATTACATTACATAATATTGAATGTTGTCAGTAAATAACTTTCTTTTACATTGTGGATATTTTTAAGTGTATAGATTTAGAGAATTAAGAAAAAATTCAATCATAATATAACACATTAATAATAAGTGGATACCATAAAAAAATTATTAATTTATTCTAAAATATAAATTATTTCAAATTAAATATGATTTATTTGAAAATTATTCAAATTTTTATATTTGATTCATTCTTTGTATTACTCATATGTAAAACCATTGAATTTCATTTCAAAACATGGGTTGAAAACAAACATTACTATATGAGATATAAAAATATCTAAATTAACTCATTAATTCTTGAATAATTGTAATGTATGAAATAATTTTCAAAAGACACACTTATCTCCCATATATAATTTTTATTGAATCATTATATTTCAACAAGATTACCAAATTATAGAAGAAAATAAATTGATCCATAATATTATCTTGGTGCATTACTTATATAATATTAAATTCCTCTTGGCTACCTTATAATATGTAACCCTCATAGCTACCTTACAATTTTTGTAACCATCACATTTACACATGGAGTATCCATACAGAGAACATCCAACATACAGATGAACAATGATATGGGGGTAGATATAAGTCCCAAACTTCATCATAAACAATTCCCATGATAAATAACACCATCATACATCATGAATAATTATATAAAAACATTTCTTTTGAAATTTGTAAAAAAGAACTTTTAAAGACGATTTTAAAAGGAATGTCCACTATAAATATCATATAATTTATGTGAGACTTAATAATGTTGATAGAATATGTGTATACGCTATAAATAATCATAATTATACTTTTTATAAAGAACCCATCACATGAAAATATTTAATACTATATAAATAATGAAATAGTATGTTAACACAAAGAATGAAAATTGGGTCATGAATTCCCGAACATCGGGATTGACTTTACTAAAACATTTAAAACATCCTTTATAATGGTTAAAAGAGTGTTATTAATATATTAAATTAATATATTCATATTTAAATGACTTTATATAATTGTTTCATTACTTTATCTCACCCTTCACTTGTTAGAATTTTATTCATTGCATTGTTTTGGGTGCGTTCCTTATATGATTATCATGATCTGTTCATGATGGATATTCTTGTTGATTGGATGAAAAAATTTAAAATTGGAATGAAGTGTAACTTATATATTTTAATAACTTTTAATTATACTGTTTATAATTTTTAATTCTATCAGGAGGATGATTCATGAGTTAAAATATTATTGATATTTGTTTCGGTTATTTTGAAGATTCTTCTATCGTAAAGAACTCATTTTATTTCATAAATTAATAACATGTGTTCAAAATGATTCTATAACATTATATAATATATAATAAATAAATTATAATATATTTCCAAATAAAATTGGTTTTAGGACCAGTCTTGATGGTTGTAAATGAAATTGAAATCACATCGTCCAAATATTTTGGTAATCGACACATCACAAAAGGTGTTTTACTTTCTTGAATAAGCGAGAGAGGAGAAGAATTATAATCATGAGTATCCCATAAACATGATAAAAATAATTAATATGTAATATAATTTATCATTCATGTCTATTGGGTAAGGGGAGGTGTGTAATGAATATGAATTGAAAAGAAAATGGAACGAAAAGAAAGAAAACCAAAGAGGATGTTTACCTCATGATATCTTCACCTTGAGATCCTTATTAATGCCATAGGTTTTGTCCTTTTGGTGAGACCATATGATCTAGGAATTTTAGAAGAGCCTTGGGAGTATTATTGGGTATAATAGAGTTAAATCTCAAGGCTTTAGGGGAGTGGGAAGAAAATGTAAATGAGGGTGGTTTTTATAGTGAAAGAGAGGAGATATTTTACATTATTTTAATCATTGTTATATTATTTATGTTCGAGATTATGATTATTATTAATTCATGTGACCCAAAATAGTAATAAAATCATGCGAGTTCGAACAAAGTGGTCTTAAATTAGTCATTAATCACATATGATGCAGTAAATGAAGTATTTAACATTTATCATATTTTATGGTTTTTATTATTCATAAAAAATTCTAGAATTTCAAAAAAATCGCAAAAATTCAATCCATCCATTTTTCAATGTGTATTATTAAAAAATGAACTCCATTTTTTGAAATTGATTTTCTTAATATTATTAATTTAATTTTAAAATAAAATATTACTTTTTTATAAATTACCAATTATAATTCTATAATAGCTTTTATTTCACATTGAAAAAATAACCAAGATGCCTTTATCAAAAATCCATAAGAAGATACAATGATAGTATAATTTACTATTAATTAGTGTCAAATTAATATTCATAAGGGCATGTTACTATTAACCGAAAATCTTGTCGGTTCAATCAGACTCCAAATGACGTACTAAACACATTTGAAGATGACCTTTTTTAAAAATTCAAAACACAGAAGAAACAAAACTATGATTAAAAGCTAGTTCTAAATATATATTAAAACAATGATTCATACATTTCAATATATATTTTGAGAACCTTGGGGTGTTACAACTACGGTCAGCCTTATCTTTGATTCTTATAATACTTCTTTTATGAATTTGAAGAAACAAACATCTCCCCTTTTATTTCTATCCCAATCAACGGTGCTTCCTGGATGGTTGAGCCCTGGATAAGATCTTGATAATAACATTTTAAACATAAAAACTCTTAATATCAAAGACATTTTTTAGCCACTCGAATGACACCATAGTTGAAACCATCACTATGTCCATTGAGAAACCTACATCTAAGATAACCTGACCCAATAATGAAGCTTATCAATCTATAAATTGAATTTAGCGATCTTGGTGTAATGATGATGATCTCTCAATTTACTAAATATGATTTTAAGATGTTGGGAATGGTTTTCCACTAACATAGAATACAATAATATTATGTTGATGAAAACCTCCAAAAAATTATCCATTTAGATTAATTATTTGATTGAATAAGGACATGAATACCACTATTGGATTGATCAATCAAAAATATATCACATTGATTTCAAAAAATAAATACATAATTAAAAATGAAATTTGAGGTCTGTGTAATAGTATCACCCATATATATTATTATCCTAACCTAAAATAATCCTAGGAGAATATATTATAACCTTCCATCTGGATGAACATATATTTATCTCATGAACAGAGTTACTAGCTTTCGATTATTCTCTAGTTCCATCTTCAATAATCCTCAGATAGGTGAAATGAACCATCATAATTCGTAATGAAAATAACATGATAACCCCATGGTGATATATTAGTCTAAATTAAACCCTTGTATTATAGACATTCCTACTGATCATTCGTCTCTTGAAACCCCATTTGTTCTATCTTTTAAGTCAGACATAAACTAGCACTTCTCCCGATAGTAATTCAATAATGAACTCGGTCTTTTAATATGTTTTTATGTTGATGAAAAAATAGAAAATACATCTAAAAACTGTGTACTACTATAGAAAATGTTTATTTCTATGTTCTATCATTATTGAATGTATGACCATCCATCTGAGCAATGATATAATCAAATCTGAACTGAATAATTCATGCATGACCATCCTTAAGATCCCAATCGTCCTATAGAAAAAATTTTCCTCCTTATATTGATATAAAGTTAACTCTCTTCTGATAACATTTGTTATAATCCTAGTATATAAAAATCCATTCAAAACCCAGAATATAAATGTAACATTTTAGTTCAAAAAATCATATCAAAAAATATATGTTGACTAGCAATTTTTAGAGAGCATACCTTGAAAATTTTGATATTCTCTAAACACATTCCCAATTTTGTAATGACTGTCATAACACCATCATATAATTACACAAAAATGAAAAAACCTTTTTCAAAAAAGGTGAAAATATAATTTAACGATATTATCAAATATCAAAAAAATCTAGATAGGGGTAGATGATAAATGAATCATACCAATGGTAATAGAAGTACCTACATCCAAACTAGTCAGAGTAGAAATTGTAGAATGCATAAATATTTAACTTTTTATTGGGGATTTAGTTTGACTCCCTAGCATTGTTCCCTAAATACACTAATACAATTCTTGTACTAAATTAAATTTCCCCATTATTGACAAAAACATACACTGGAACACTATCTACTAGTCTACTAAGGGGTACCATAAGTTCTTTCCAGACTCTAGTACCTATCATGATCCCATCTAACAACACTTATCTCCATGGCCCAACACAACCTCTTCATGTGGCCAAGCCTACAAAAAAATGACACTTCAATTTATTTTATAGACATTGAGGATGATAGTGACCAAATATTTGATATAGATATAACTGTAATGATGCATGGTCCTTATAAAGATTCACATTATTGTGACTACTTTAGCCACATTCTCTATGTTGATAATTATCATAATGGTACATCATGACACCAAAACAATATCTACAGATTCAATATGGTTGAACAACATGGATGCTTTAGGGGGTATCTATCATATTAACATCCACGATGAGAGACTGATCCACCAAGTGTAAAAAGATACTCTTGCCAAAAAAAACCTATTACATGTTCTTATAGTGATTCCAATCATGAAAATGCCTCACCATGTCAATATCATCAATTTTTATTGTTGGTACAATGAAATAAAATCAGTGAATCATCAAACACAATACATCAATAAAATTTTAACCTATGATTGATTCATAAACTCAAGATCATTCTCATACTCTAATGGTTTGGGTAATAATTAATATAGAATTTTTTCCCCAAAATCCACAGTAGAAAGCTACAACTACATACCATCATTCTCAATTGTGTCCCACAAACTCTTGGTTGATCCAAAATGTATGTATGTATCCTGATTAACCATCATATCTATGGGAGTATTGAGTAGGATGAAGATCATCTTGACTAACACCATCCAAAGCTCAGCTTCCTAGGGGACTCTCTTATGTGAATGTAGGCAGTTTTTGTAACTAAATCTCTTTTATATTCTAATAAAATGAAGGAAATGTGTAAAAATTATCCTTTTACATTGATCACATAATTATAAATGTAACACCCCAGGTAAATAAAGAATATGACATTTTCATATTTATCCATATTTGTGAATAAAATATTAATATGACTTTAAAGGGGACGCTATGCTCGATGGCGTACCCAACACGCAACAACGAGTTTCTTGGGAATCTTACGTTGCACTCTAATAATAAAATAATATTATTTTAAATGGTAGTTAACATGTAGCCGTTGTATTGGCGGGAATGGATAGAAATAACTAAAATATGATTATATATGTTTTTTAATGTTTTTACATTTATCCAATAAAAGATAAAGGCTTAAAATACGGAAAGAATTAAATTTTAGGTGTATATGCCATAGTTTTCACTAAAGGTTCACTTATCGCCTTTTAATGGAGAAATGTCATTAAATATAGTTTTGATCACTCTTATACATTCTTTTGGACCAAATAAAACTCTTATTAAGAATCGGGATATCAAATTTTACATTGTGTAATTTTTTTGGTATTTTTCCGATAAAGTTCATTTTTTAATGAATAGTGTAGAATGTTGTGTTTTAATTCAAAACCACTTTTTAATCTAATTTATTTATATGATTAGATTATATTTTGAATTGGTTTTAATGTGAAATTAGAAAATATTTTTAACATTAAATCCAATAGTGGTCGTTGGAATCAATTTCACTTTGAAATCAGACTTAAACTAGTGTCAATCTTTTGATACTTATTGTTTTATAAAAACACGCTATTTGCTCTAACAGCGGGAATTAATTATTAAATTAATTAATGTGACTAATATGTTTTGAATTTTGTAAAACGGACTTCATTTTTGAATTCGGAATATCAAATATAGCTTAGGGTGAATTTTTGGGATTTTTCGGAAAAACTTCAATTTTTGATGAATAGTGAAACCACTAAGTGGTACTTATAAAAACAGATTTTTCCGTTTAAATGAAATTTTGACATCATTGTATTTTGAATTTAAAAAATCCTACATACATGGTTGTCATTAGGAAGTAAAATGTGGTTCAATGAGATTATAATAATTTTTTGGTGAATAGTAACTTATTAAGTTCTTAATCGCGATTAGAGGTAATTAGTGTAATTTAAGGTAAAAATGATATTATAAGAATGTGAAAACACCATGACACTTGTCCTACACCTATTGGATGAGTCATGGACGACCAAGACAAGTCATGGGACAACTTGGGGTCCCCATGGAGCCACTTTAGTTTGAAAATGACAATAATATATTTTTATTTAATGTTAAAATTAAATTGACCCAAACATGAGTTGTTTTAGTAAATAAAATTTTATGTAGGGATACACAAGTCCAAATTTTGATTATAAATATTCATTTGAAATCTAAAAAGATTTAATACATCATAGTATTTTGTTTATAATTTTTAGATATTAAATAAATTAAATTATATATGACATAATAATGATGCAGCGATGACATCATTATTTGACGATTTAAATAAAATGGAATGATAATGTAAAATCTATAAACTACACATGTCCAAAACCAATTGGATGAGTGTATTTAGAAGCCTTATCACCTTATCCACGAATTATATCAATTTGGAACCTTTTGAAACCGAAAAACATTTTCAAATAAAGTAATATTTCTTACTTTCCAAAAGTGCCCCTCCTCTCCTCTTATAAAAGGCCCTCACCTCTACTTCATTTCACACACTCCTCAAGCCTTTGGCTCGGCCAACCCCTGACCATTTAATCTCTCCACATCCCTCTCCTCATCCTAGAGGACTCCCTTTTGGCATAATCCTTTCAAAGGAAGCCTTTAGGATTAAATCAAAAGGATTTACAATTTTAAAGGTATTTCATTCTCTCATGTTCATTTGTTTTATTTTGCTTCTCCAACCCCCTAAACTCTTTTTATTTACTTATTTTGTAACAACACCAGTATCCTCAATATACTATGATGTTTTTATAAGATTTATTCGAGCTACACTCTCACACAACTACATCAAATGGTTAAAGAACATACGGTTTCTGTGGATGGTGAAATTCTGCCTCCCGAAACGATGATTGTTCAATACTCATTTAACACCTTCAAAGGTGGCCATTATGATGTCACTATTTTTATATATGATATATAATATGTTTATGTTTTATTTATGCTTCTGTATTTTTCATTTTTGTCTTACCTTTATGGCTTCCATTATGGGTATACGCTATATCTTCATTTAAGGAAGTGCGGACTACCGCCCCCTCAAAGTGATTTGATTCGTTAAAATACCATATGTGGGATGTATAAAGCATGGAAATATGATATTATATATGATATTATACTGTAATTATAATATACCTTTATATCATTATTATTCCATTCTATAAAATACGAAATAGAAATGAAAGTAGCGTTAATGCGTACGTACGGCTTACCGTCTCCATGAACGGTGCATTTCATTTCTTACCTCTAAATAATTATGTAATGTTATAAATGAATGCATGTACTGGATATATACGACATATATTATTTCTACATAATGAATACAATTCTGGATATAATAAACATTTGGTCACACAAACAACATGTAATTGTAAGAAGACCACTTTCGACTTAAGAACCAAATATCGGCAAAACAAATATTATTAACTTAAATGATTACATAATGTTTGTGACATGGTAATAAGTGGTATAAAAGTAATAATGAACTTGTAAAAGGGTTCTTAAGGAATTATAAATTAACTCAAGTTTATTATTCAAGAGATTAAAGAACGATCGAGTCAAGTCGGACCCGAGGTAAGGGATCCTACACCTCTCTTTCTTTTTAAGTACACTCTTTTATGTCATTCCTTTTAAAGCTCATCATTATTGTTATTGGGATGATCTTTTATATTACACTTACTGTAATTATTATGTTCATGTGATGAGGGACCCTATTCTCTCTCATCAATCCATTTTGGAAGTTTTGAGTGGCGCCGTTAGGCAGCCGAACTTTCGTAAGAGATCTAACCTCTCTCTTTCTATTTAAGTACTCTCCTTTATGTCACTTCTTTTAGGCTCCTCTTTGTAATGTTGGGGGATGTTCTTTTATATTACTCTTGCTGTAAATTTTATTTTAATGTGATGAGATACCCTATTTGATCTCATCAATCCATATTCGGAAGTTTTATGTGGCGCCGTTAGGCTGCCGAGTTTTCGTAAGGGATTTTTCATCTCACTTTTATTCCCGTGAGATTTATGCTACATTTGCCACAAATTCCATTGAGTGGTGTATGTACTACCAATTATTCTACTCATTGTGTAATATAATTTCGTTTATGAGTATTTACATCAATGATCTATTGTCCTTCTTTCATGGGGTGTATGTTTTGAAAGATACCCAAGTCGGTAAGGGAACCTTTCACCCTCCTCTTTTTTTAAAAGACTTCTTTTGTTGGGTCTTTTAATTTACATGTTGTTATGTTGGGATATGTTCTCATATATCCTTATTGATGTAAATTTTAAGTCCAAGTGATGAGATACACTTTTTATCTCTCATCAACTCATTTTGATGTGATGTCGTTAGGCTGTCAAGGGAACTTTTTAACCCAATTTCAATTTCTTTGGGCTCAACATGTAGTCATTGAATATGTCATCCATCGAGTATGTGTGAATGTCATTTTATTGTTTTACACTTAATATCCACTTATATTGGGTGTATTTATATTTGTCCCACATATTTTTGAGATTGATTTGTTCTTAATTTAAGGATACCTTCTTTATAAGGGATTTCATCACATTTGACATTTCTATTGAGGGTTCATTGTTGTTATGCACCAATTCACTCTTATATGGTGTATATACTGTCCTTTGGAGTATTATATCATGAATCCATTTATTCTCATGATATTATAAAGTTCTGAATAAATGTTATTCCACAATTAATGTATTTAGGTGTCTCTAATTTTGGTAAAACCCCTTTAACCAAAATATCGCTTTAAATGTTTTAATGATTTGTTCTTATTAATATCCATGTTTTAAAAATGGTTTTAAGGATTTATTTATATGGATATTAATGGTTTAAAATGTTAAAAGCTTCAAGGTGGTATGGGACACTTTGATTCAAAAATCTCTTTATTCGATGTTTTAAATGGTTTTGGAAATGGTTTCTTTTTGAATGGATTCATTATTTCGATATCCTAAAATGTTATATTGTGATTGAAATGTGGAAATGTTATGTTTCCTTTATTCATGTTTTATGTGATACGATTATGTTATGGTTCTTGGGCATTGTTATGAAGAACTGGTGGTTCCGTGATAAACTAAGGGCAGGTGAGCCCGATATAGCTCTCCAATGCATTGGGTAACGCGAAGGAGTGAAACGTTAAGGTTTCTCCGAAGAGATTTAGGGAATATAGTGTTATGGGTATTTCAAACGTAACCAAGAGGGTTACTCCCTACGTAAGAATGTTATGAATGCCTCAAGTTACCTTTATGTCTTATGATTTCTATGATTTATTCATGGTTTGATGAGGTATGTTAAAGTGCCTTTGTTTTATGGGTAAAGTATGATTTCATTCTTATGTATATATGAACTCATGTTTCCATTCCATATTTTTATAACTCTTACTGAGCTTTTTATGCTCATCCCATGTTTTTGAAATGTTTTTCACAGGTCAAGGGAAAGGTACATGATGTGATGATAGTGTCAAGGATGTGTCAAGAAAGAATTCGTGTTATATTTTAAATATGTTCCCGTTGATGGGAAGAGTGAATACTGTCTTTTATATAACCACTTTGTTAAAATGTGGAATGTAATGCATGTTTCATGATCTAATTCTCTAAAACCCTAAACCTGAAAAGATACTCAATGTGTAATCTTGTAATAACTCAAGATTAAGTAAGGTTTAAGGCTGGGGCCTTATAGTTGGTATCAAAGGTCGGTTTAGATAACTTTAGAGGTTAGGGTATTCTTTAAGCACAAGTGGCATTACCATAATGGTTAGGATTTCAGAAAGAGTCCTAGTTTTAGATAAAGTGAATTAGTAAGTGTATCCTAGTGTTTACCTTACTCATTAGTACATGATGGTTTTGTTGATATACTCACACTGACATTTCTGTTCTTAGTGAATGGATGGATCTAGCAGGCACCAAAGAGACAAGAGGGTTGAAGGAAACTGTGGTGGTTCTATGATTAAGATACAAGATAAAATGGGGGATTCAATGAGGAAACTCGTGGTTGTTCTAAACCAACTATCAAGGAGTCATGATCAACAACTTGAACCTTGGTATGATCTTTAATGCATCATGTACGAGATGGCCAGTCGATGTGGAAGTTCAGGTAATAATTATAAAGGTAACCATTAGAGTTTATATGATCCTTACTTTTGAGGTAATTATGGGTTATTATATGATATTCTGGGAAATGAAAGCCATGAGATAAACTTGAGGTTAAAATATAAAGATTTTATCTCATTTTGGGGAATGTTTTAAGAATTATATAGTTTTGGAAAAAGGACAACATGCAGACCGTGTGACATCCCGTCGCGTCGGACAAAGCCGCGGGAATCAAACCCACAACCAATGTGCGACTGGTATTTATCGCCTACCACTGGACTACGTGAAGTCCCTGGTTAGTTTGACTGATTCTTTTTTTTTAAGTAAGTTGATTTTGGGTTATTTATGAAAATGATTAATCTATCATGGAGGATATGTGATTAGGATAATTACTTTTCAATGCGAGACTTTAAGAGCAACTGATTTTGTTTGGAGATAAATGTTACGATTTAACTTGGAAGACTATGTGACTAAATCCTTCAAATATTTGGGTTTCAATCTTAGATTGGTTTACTTTGAATAATTTTATGGAAAAATTTTTTATCTAATGGTCCTCATTGAACTTTGGGTTTTGTTGGACAAATTTTGGAGATTAAGAATAGATTTTCTTTTTATAAAGGGTTATCCTTTTCGGGATTATCTGATCTTGTACTAGCCTTTTTGGTTTTGGTTTTGGTTAAAGTATAAAGACATGGGAAGTGTATATTTCTTTTTTGTGGATTAGGCGCTTCTCTAAAAGTTGATTATAGTACTCTTAATGTGAACAAGTCTCCCTAAATACTCTTCTTTTGGAAAAAATATGAGTTTGACTAAGGAATCTAGTAAAAGTTGAAAGTCAACATGATAAGTGATTATGCTTCCTTATGAATAAATTACTCAATAAAAAGTAACTTAAAACAAAAATGTTGTCTATTAACTTTTCCTACTGGGGAATCGAATACCGTTTAACCCATCACAAGTTTGTGATTTTCTCATGGTTAAATTTCTCCTAAACATGTTTTCTATCACTCTCCATCAGAACATGACCCTTTGTTTTTTCCTCCATGTCCATATTTTCATACTTGGAATCCTAGTATGGGTTAACTCGGGTGACCTCTATGCTTATATTTCTTTATTTTAAAGTGATTGTTTTACCGACTCTTGTTCCGATGTGGGACTTTCAAGGATGTTTCCAAGCTCAATTTGAAAATTGCAAGGACACAATTCCCAAAAGGGGGGAAGGATGTAACACCCCAGGTAAATAAAGAATAAGAGATTTTCATATTTATCCATATTTGTGAATAAAATATTAATATGACTTTAAAGGGGACGCTATGCTCGATGGCGTACCCAACACGCAACAACGAGTTTCTTGGGAATCTTACGTTGCACTCTAATAATAAAATAATATTATTTTAATTGGTAGTTAACATGTAGTCGTTGTATTGGCGGGAATGGATAGAAATAACTGAAATATGATTATATATGTTTTTTAATGTTTTTACATTTATCTAATAAAAGATAAAGGCTTAAAATACGGAAAGAATTAAATTTTAGGTGTATATGCCCTAGTTTTCACTAAAGGTTCACTTATCGCCTTTTAATGGAGAACTGTCATTAAATATAGTTTTGATCACTCTTATACATTATTTTGGACCAAATAAAACTCTTATTAAGAATCAGGATATAAAATTTTACTTTGTGTAATTGTTTTGGTATTTTTCCGATAAAGTTCATTTTTTAATGAATAGTGTAGAATGTTGTGTTTTAATTCAAAACCACTTTTTAATCTAATTTATTTATATGATTAGATTATATTTTTAATTGGTTTTAATATGAAATTAGAAAATATTTTTACCATTAAATCCAATAGTGGTCGTTGGAATCAATTTCACTTTGAAATCAGACTTAAACTACTGTCAATCTTCTGATACTTATTGTTTTATAAAAACATGCTATTTGCTCTGAAAGCGGGAATTAATTATAAAATTAATTATTGTGACTAATATGTTTTGAATTTTTTAAAATGGACTTCATTTTTGAATTCGGAATATCAAATATAGCTTAGGGTGAATTTTTGGGATTTTTCTGAAAAACTTCAATTTTTGATGAATAGTGAAACCACTAAGTGGTACTTATAAAAACTGATTTTTCTGTTTAAATGAAATTTTTCCATCATTGTGTTTTTAATTTCAAAAATCTGACATACATGGTTGTCATTAAGAAGTAAAATATGGTTCAATGAGATTATAATAATTTTTTGGTGAACAGTAACTTATTAAGTTCTCAATCGCGATTAGAGGTAATTAGTGTAATTTAAGGTAAAAATGATATTATAAGAATGTTAAAACACCATGACACTTGTCATACACCTATTGGGTGAGTCATGGCCGACCAAGACAAGCCATGGGACAACTTGGGGTCCCCATGGAGCCACTTTAGTTGGAAAATGACAATAATATATTTTTATTTAATGTTAAAATTAAATTGACCCAAACATGAGTTGTTTTAGTAAAACAATTTTTAAGTAGGGTTACACAAGTCCAAATTTTAATTATAAATAGTCATTTTTAAGCTAAAAAGATTTAATACATCATAGTATTTTTTTATAATTTTTAGACATTAAATAAATTAAATTATTTATGACATAATAATGATGCAGCGATGACATCATTATTTGACGATTTAAATAAAATGGAAAGATAATGTAATATCTATGAACTACACATGTTCAAAACCAATTGTATGAGTGTATTTCGAAGCCTTATCTCCTTATCCACGAATTATATCAATGTGGGTCCTTTTGAAGCTGAAACACATTTTCAAATAAAGTAATATTTCTTACTTTCCAAAAGTGCCCCTCCTCTCCTCTTATAAAAGGCCCCCACCTCTACTTCATTTCACACACTCCTCAAGCCTTTGGCTCGGCCAACCCCTGCCCATGTACTCTCTCCACATCCCTCTCCTCATCCTAGAGGACTCCCATTGGGCAGAATCCTTTAAAAGGAAGCCTTTAGGCTTAAATCAAAAGGAGTTACACTTTTAAAGGTAATTCATTCTCTCATGTTCATTTGTTTTATTTTGCTTCTCCAACCACCTAAACTCTTTTTATTTACATATTTTGTAACAACACCAGTATCCTCAATATACTAGGATGTTGTTATAAGATTTATTCAAGCTACACTCTCACACAAATACATCAAATGGTTAAAGAACATACGGTTTCCGTGGATGGTGAAATTCTACCTCCCGAAACGATGATTGTTCAATACTCATTTAACACCTTCAAAGGTGGCCATTATGATGTCACTATTTTTATATATGATATATAATATGTTTATGTTTTATTTATGCTTCTGTATTTTTCATTTTTGTCTTACCTTTATGGCTTCCATTATGGGTATACGCGATATCTTCATTTAAGGAAGTGCGGACTACCGCCCCCTCAAAGTGATTTGATTCGTTAAAATACCATATGTGGGATGTATAAAGCATGGAAATATGATATTATATATTATATTATACTGTAATTATAATATACCTTTATATCATTATTATTCCATTCTATAAAATACGAAATAGAAATGAAAGTAGCGTTCATGCGTACGTACGACTTACCGTCTCCATGAACGGTGCATTTCATTTCTTACCTCTAAATAATTATATAATGTTATAAATGAATGAATGTACTGGATATATATGACATATATGATATCTACATAATGAATACAATTCTGGATATAATAAACATTTGGCCACACGAACAACATGTAATTGTTAGAAGACCACTTTCGACTTAAGAACCAAATATCGGCAAAACAAATATTATTAACTTAAATGATTACATAATGTTTGTGACATCGTAATAAGTTGTATAAAAGTAATAATGAACTTGAAAAAGGGTTCTTAAGGAATTAGAAATTAACTCAAGTTTATTATTCAGGATATTAAAGAACGATCGAGTCAAGTCGGACTCGAGGTAAGGGATCCTACACCTCTCTTTCTTTTTAAGTACACTCTTTTATGTCATTACTTTTAAAGCTCATCTTTATTGTTATTGGGATGATCTTTTATATTACACTTACTGTAATTTTTATTTTAATGTGATGAGAGACCCTATTCTCTCTCATCAATCCATTTTGGAAGTTTTGAGTGGCGCCGTTAGGCTGCCGAACTTTCGTAAGAGATCTAACCTCTCTCTTTCTTTTTAAGTACTCTCCTTTATGTCACTTCTTTTAGTCTCCTCTTTGTAATGTTGGGGGATGTTATTTTATATTCCTCTTGCTGTACATTTTATTGTAATGTGATGAGATACCCTATTTGATCTCATCAATCCATATTCGGAAGTTTTATGTGGCGCCGTTAGGCTGCCGAGTTTTCGTAAGGGATTTTTCATCTCACTTTTATTCTCGTGAGATTTATGCTACATTTGCCACAAATTCCATTGAGTGGTGTATGTACTGCCCATTATTCTACTCTTTGTGTAATATAATTTCGTTTATGAGTATTTACATCAATGATCTATTGTCCTTCTTTCATGGGGTGTATGTTTTGAAAGATACCCAAGTCAGTAAGGGAACCTTTCACCCTCCTCTTTTTTTAAAAGACTTCTTTTGTTGGGTCTTTTAATTTACTTGTTGTTATGTTGGGATATGTTCTCATATATCCTTATTGATGTAAATTTTACGTCCAAGTGATGAGATACACTTTTTATCTCTCATCAACTCATTTTGATGTGATGCCGTTAGGCAGTCAAGGGAACTTTTTAACCCAATTTCGATTTCTTTGGGTTCAACATGTAGTCATTGAATATGTCATCCATTGAATATGTTTTAATGACCTTTTATTGTTTTACACTTAATATCCACTTATATTGGGTGTATTTATATTTTTCCCACATATTTTTGAGATTGATTTGTCCTTAATTTAAGGATACCTTCTTTATAAGGGATTTCATCACATTTGTCATTTCTATTGAGGGTTCATTGTTGTTATGAACCAATTCACTCTTATATGGTGTATATACTGTCCTTTGGAGTATTATATCATGAATCCATTTATTCTCATGATATTATAAAGTTCTGACTAAATTTTATTCCACAATTATTGTACTCAGGTGTCTCTAATTTTGGTAAAACCCCTTTAACCAAAAGATCGCTTTAAATGTTTTAATGATTTGTTCTTATTAATATCCATGTTTTAAAAAAAAAATTTAAGGATTTATTTATATGGATATTAATGGTTTAAAATGTTAAAAGCTTCACGGTGGTATGGGACACTTTGATTCAAAAATATCTTTATTATATGTTTTAAATGGTTTTGGAAATGGTTTCTTTTTGAATGGATTCATTATTTCAATATCCTAAAATGTTATATTGTGATTGAAATGTGGAAATGTTATGTTTCCTTTATTCATGTTTTATGTGATACGGTTATGTTATGGTTCTTGGGCATTGTTATGAAGAACGGGTGGTTCCGTGATAAACTAAGTGCGGGTGAGCCCGATATAGCTCTCCAATGCATTGGGTAACGCGAAGGAGTGAAACGTTAAGGTTTCTCCGAAGAGATTTAGGGAATATACTGTGATGGGTATTCCAAACGTAACCAAGAGGGTTACTCCCTACGTAAGAATGTTATGAATGCCTCAAGTTACCTTTATGTCTTATGATTTCTATGATTAATTCATTGTTTGATGAGTTATGTTAAAGTGCCTTTGTTTTATGGGTAAGATCAGATAATCGGTAAGGGTATGCTTTCTAAAGAAGCTATAATGATTAAATAACTATAATTAAAATGTCAAGGTAAAGAAAAGAAACATATGCCATTTAAATAATAACATGATCATAATTTTGAGGGTACAAAGGATGATCAAATATATCCATATAAATAATGGCATCAGGAATGATCTTAAACCTGGATATTTTAACTAATCAAATAATCCCATGGACATAAATAACTGAACTCATAATGATTAAATTCATAATATGGGATAAATGAATCATACAATTTTATTATTCTTCCATGAAATCTGAAATACCATCGACCCCTTATTCAAATAAATATATATAAATTGTAAATGCCTCATCCTAAAACCCAATAATGTGTGTTTCATGAGATGAACCAATTCATCAAGAGAATATAACTGGCCCCACTCATCGATTATAATGTGAAAATAATTCCTCATATTAAAGGGTGAAACATATTTAATATATACATTCTTATAGTAAAACTTGAATTCAAAATGATAAAAAAAATCCAACAATTAGTAAATATAAACCCAGAAAATTCCGTTTAATATATTGATTAGAATCCAAAAAGTACATACATGTCAAAATGATCATAAACCATCCATGGAAATAACATGGACGAAATATTATAATATATTTTTAGCTGATCATAATTTAAAATGAGGGTTTTGACCTTAATGAATATTCATACCAAAAAAATACAATTAAAACAACATTTTTCATGAAAATAACTTTCTCAAATTAAAATGACCATTCAATAAATATTAAAAAAAATTATGAAAAACATTATCATTGAGATGAACCTTTTAAAATTTTTAAGGAATCATTAAATCAATTAGTGGTCACAATGGTGGGAAATTATATACATGTTTAGTATGTTAATAACTCCTTTGATATGTATTATAAAAATTACAAAAAGTAACATATTATGATAGTGATATTAATATTATTACTGAATCTTTTTTTAAAATCCAACAATGGGTAAAATGTATTTAATAATCAATTTGGAAAACATTTTAAAACATTATAGTGTACTTTTAAAAAATCATAGACATGGAATATAAAATGATTTGCGACTGAAAAGTGAATTAATTTTGGAATATTATAAAATCAATATATCATTAATTTTGTGTAAAAAATTGTTATGTTACTTGAAAAGTTCAGGAATAATAAATTTTGAATAATATAATTCAATTTTATGGGAGTTAGATCATAATAGTTCATCGTTGTAAACATAATCTGGAACAATCTCGATAAACAGTGAGATTATTAAAAAAACATATCCACTTTTGAAAAATATGAATCATTATCCCTATAAAAACAAAAAATATATACATTCTATGATTTTATAGATATTACTAATATAACATATCAACTTCTAAGAATATACATGACATAAAAAATAGGTGTTTAATATCACATATGTCTCACTGAGTAAATGTGAGACAAGAAACACTTACCTCAGGTTCCACATCCTTCACATGTTTTTACCATAATATATTATAAATATAGGCTAATTATTAATATATTACATAAAAACATATATATCATACCATATATTATTTATTTATAGTCTTTTATTACCCACTTATTAACAATTAATTATACAAATCCCTAGTTTTGGGTGGTAATTGCTTCATTTTTCAATTATGTTTTGATCCATTACTTTTGATACATTTTTATTGTTATTTGATAAATCATTTCCATAATGTTAAAAAAAATTATAAATATATTATATATTTATTATATATTTATTTAGAGTGATCTATAAAATTTAGAGATAAATAACAGATTTCACCATTCATGGAGAGGGTATGTCATATGTACTTGTGAATGATATTTCTATTTATCTCAATGGATAGAGTTAATGAAAAAAGAATAATATATAAAATTTTATAAAGAAATTATAATTTTTTATATGTATACTATATTAACTAATTTTATCTTTATTACCTTCTATTTAGATCATTAAATAAAAAAATTTCAAATCGCTTTGTAAGACGCTAGTCTTCCATACACACAAGCGATGTAATCGTATTGCAAACTGAATAGAATATAATGAGGTATATCAGATATAATATTAAAATATATATAATTATGTCTTTAATATCATATATATTTTATTAGTCAATCCTTATTACATTAAATGTTTCATTAAAATTGGAAGAATTATTAGAACATTTCGAAAAGTTGTAGTCCAACACACACATAGGAAACTTTATTGTTTTTGAAAATATGGTAAGGTAAGATAGTAAAGCGATCTTACAATTCTATATTTATAATAATATTATATAATCAAAATAAAAATGATAAATTCATAACTATATCCAATAATGAATGGCGGTTATAGAAAAAACAAAGAGGATCATGACGTGGTTTTTTGTGATACAATAAATGAATGGTTTCATTACCCACTTGATGGATGAGGTGATGTATATAGGTAATTACCTAAAATTAATTAAATCACTATTTATGGAATATATTGAAGATATTATATAATCATGTTTTCATATGATTATAAGGTGTTTGAATATGATACAATATGAAAATGAATATTTAAGAATGTTAAAACTGCTTTTTTTCAATTTATATTGGGATGCACATAAATCCTCCCTAAGATATATTTAAAATGTAAACAATGCCTCTGCGATGTTTTTGTAGATATAATTATGATATTTTTATAGTTAATAGATTAAAAAATGGATTATAATGTACTAATAGGGGAGGAGAGAGTGTGCACTTTATAAGTGGGTGAGAGGAGACACATAGAAGTTTTTAAATAAAAATGTCATACCCATGTTTTTGTAATTCTGTTGGAAATTAAAATGAGTCATTATTGATCCATGGAAGATATATTGTCAAAATATGGTGCCAAAATATGATTTATAAATGTTTTCGTTCATCTTGACCCTAATTCTTTTAGTTTATCCCCTGATAAACCTGTTCTTACTATAATAATAGTATAAATGTTTTACTATTCTTACCAGTAATTATGAAAAAAATTAAGACGTACATATTATATAATATAAATTATGTTGATTACAAATATGAATTCATTTGTTTAAATTAAATTAATAGAAGTCATAGAATTCATTTTTAAATTAAATTTTTAGATATTTTAAAATGAAGAATTTTTCATAGAAATTTTTTCAAAACATTAAAAGGTTTTTATAAAAATTTATTTATGAAATTCATTAAAATGAAAAAAATTAATTAAATTTTAATTTTATTTTACTAATTTTACATTGTAAGTAATTTATATTATAATTTATCTTTATAAACAAATTAATCAAAAATGTATTTTTAAATAAAAATATTTATAATTTCCAATTAATAAAGAAATATTTTTAGAAAACTATAAAAATTTAATCCAAAGATAATTTTTACAATTATATTTCATGAATGAATGTTGTTTTTTCAAATAATGTCATCACCCAACCTGAAGGGGTTCGATATGTAACTACCCTAAGTATACCTCTAATAGAAAAAGGATATGCGACCATCGCTGAGTTGTCATATCACAAAAATGGGTCACATTAACCTAAAATATATGTACACAAGAACACACCTACAAGAAAAAAACAATGATGAATCATAAAACAGTTTAAACCATTGTTTGTAAACATCTAAAATCCCAAAATCAGAGTATGCTAAAAAGAAAAATAATCAATCACTGGGGATAAATAGATTCCCATAAAAACATAAAGAGTGTATAACTTTCTCAGATGAATCAAACTAATATAAAATGAACCAATCTATAAAACATCTTAGTTGGTATAGTTCATGGAAAACATTAATCTCCTCACTCCCTTCTAAGACACCATCAAATGGACCATCATCTTCATCAGACATGACTCAGGCTGGAAAATCCTACGCATGTGTGAGTATAACAATACCCACTATGATACCCCCAAAAAACAAAAAATAAATCACCTCTATTAGTTAGATAATATGAATCATATATAAACCAAAAAATATATATACTCTACAAGGACATTTTTCTTGAAAGTGGTAACAACCAAACTGTTAGAAATACGATTCTACTCAATGTTATTTTTGTTCTAAGAGAACCCACCTCATAAGACATTCCATCACAAAATACACTCATCCAAAAGGTCAGGACCATTTAGTGCTTCCAATGAAAATTCACTTGTCTCTGAATATACTAAAACACTAATAATGAATCACACCATGGACCATTGGGGGACACCAAAAACCCAATCTGGATTAACTTGTGACGTATGGGATTAAAAGTAAATATACCATAAACCATACTAAAATAATCTGCTACATAGTACTTCAACACCCATCTCGAGGATGTCACATTGATTCCATGAACCCCAACTAGTGTATAAGAAAGAATGATATGTTATAATCTATGGTCTCAAGAAGGAAACCATATACATTATCTGAAACTCATCATCCATAGTGGATAAAAATACATATATTTTGAAATAATACTACATTATACCAATGAGGGGACAGACTAGAGGAAGACACTCAAACGATAGTAGTCTAATATAAAGAAAATAATGGATTTGAAATCCATCAATGGATGCATGAAGTGTGTAATGCGGGTACAAAACATGTGCATCCAACCCCTAGTTTATCCATGTTGTTATCCCTCACACATTATGTAAACCTAAATATATATTAAGTGAAATGAATTATACATATTGTGTAGTGGTTGGGCGGTACCCTGACTGTACAGTATTTCTGTTCTTATGTACACTTTACCAGTACCTGTGTACCTACACATGAATACATAGACATAACCATGTACACCTATCCATGCACGTGACCATTTCTTTTAGACGGTGGATGCCCATATATCCTTTAGGATACACACTAATCCACTAGTATGAATCACATGACATGTGATAGTTTTCATGCAGTGTGTGATATTTTGCTCTCTATGGAAAACCAAATTCCATATCAAGGGTCCCACATAGTGTGTATCTCTGGATTATGTGCAATATAAAAAAGGATATTATATTATCCATAGGGTTTTCTCAACCTTTTCCACCACACAATTACCTTTTCAAAGATCATTAGAAATAATGGGGATAAGAGGATGGCTGACCCATTTAATCATGATTCATTAGGATATGTTCTTTGATCTTCATGGAATCACACCCTAGATCCATGCTATCACAACTGCATTTCAAACCATGAAGAATAGATATCATCAGTTCCCCTGATCTACCCTTAATTATCCATCAGATTCTTTACACCATGATCTCACCATCATTCATGAACATTGTGAATTATTTTGATCCATTTCACTAAAGAAATGTTTTCAAATTATTGAATATAGTGAATTCATGAAACACTATGAAATGAAATTCACCATGATGAACATTAAATGAAATGCTGGAGAAATCCAAAAACTATAACATTTGAGGGAAAAAATAAAAAATTGTTTATTTTCACCCTCAGATTTTTGATGATGATTTAAAATAAATATTTAGGAAAATACCAACAGACAATAAATTAATGGTAAATAAAATAAATTGTCTATGAGTGAATCAATTAAATTTTTTGGGATTCAGATTTTTTCCAATGGGATAATAATCATATGGAAATCAAACAAATGAGACACCCTACATGGTGTTTGGATTGTTCAATAATGAATAAGTGTCTGTTATTTTCGTTGTTGTTAGGATCCATGAACAATATTGGTGCATGATCATCATTCAGATCATGATTTCATGTTTTCTTCCAATAATCCTCAATTATATCCTCTCTAATTAATCCTCTCAATATTTAGTTTCTGAGGACAACAAATGTTATTTATTAATTCATATGTATTTATTGAGGTAACATGTAACTACATCAATCTAATAAAATAAATTCATAAATTATTACTTTTTTTAATATATTTCAAGACTGAACTTTACTGAAACACCCAATTCTAATTGAATTATTTCACACAGATGGCATTTTACATCATTTAATGACAATAGATGCCTTAGACATAAAATCTACGAAACTATTTTACTATTATTCTACTATTTCTTAAAAATTATTAGCACATGATAATAAAATTTTCATTATTTCACAAATATCAATTCTTGGAGTATCGGGCCATAAAATCCCACAACATCATGATTTATGTCTCTAGAAATAATCCACATGTTATTATAATGTAGTAAATAAAATATCATATTCATTTTATTCTACCCACCTTTGATATTTTCATCCCCATAATAGAAAACCCTAACCAAAAATGATAATGTTTCTGGGGTCACATATGGGTCTCCTGCTCACTGGATATCTCATGATGTTTCTAGTGCTTCCACTATAAATTCACTGGGCCAATAGATCCCCTATGAAGGATCCTCACGTAGAGATCATCAATCCCAACTTTTTACTCTCTAATGGTAGCTCCATTTTTAATGTCCAACTCATCATAATTGATAACATGTTATAGGTTATGCATATATATCCTAATCTCTATCACATGGAAGATGTAATATACATGGTAAAAAAGAGGTGGTAGAACTAATAATTATTCCACCTCACCATCTCTTCCTATTATTTAGAAAGTGCCATTGAATCTCATAGATATCATTCAACCCAAAAAATATCTGTAAACCTCACTTAGTTGACACCCATAATAACACAAGTTCTATCTCCATTATTGCTAGAGGATTCTTTCATCAACATATATAGGACATATGACATATTTTTTATGTCCAAATAGACTCATGGAATGTTTTCACCTTATTTTCAAATGATCGAACAATCTCTGGACCGCTATGTGAAAAATCTCCCTGAATAGTTCAAAAAAAATTGACCTTTATGGTTACACATACATGGACCCAAATGTTGCAACAGTGATAGTGGAATGGAGGTTGTTGATTTGCAGTAACTCTTAATAGTGTAGGTGATTCTCCCAACTATGGCCAAAACCATCATTAAAAATAATTCCATTTCCTTCTAGACTTGAATATTCCTCTTACTCGGGTCATTTTTCTATGAGTGAAGTGTCATTATCATATTCAAATGATTCCAAAATTCATACTATATCCCTCTTTATTATCAGGTTTTGTTGAAGGAGACCCAGTCTAAATGGATAATTAAGGGAACTACATGGAGGCAAACCATCTATAACATGTATATTCATCCTATTCCCATTTCAAAACTATTTTCTAGAATTGCTATGATGTGGTCCAACATTTTCATTCTGACTATGATCAACCATATTTCATCATGTACCCTATACATACATGGTAACCACATCATTATTTCCAAATATTTCTCATCCCACATTCATGATAGAACTTCAAGGGGATGAGAAAACCCCATTGAATCCCCTTTCACATCCTTCAGATTCTAGAATGTGAAGCAATTCATGTTAAAAGTATGCATCACAAATCTTTGTAAAGGGCCACCCTAAATAATGTCAGAGGTCCTATTTTATATTTTTCATACCATGATATACCACTACATGTTATATATGATACTCCCTCATCAACTACCCCAATAAAATCACTGGTACAATCATCCATCCTTTTAAAATGATAACATTCTCCACACCATAAGAATATCCATCCGGAGAATGTTAAGTGGATTTCTATGTATGTAATGTATCAAAGATTATATATCTATAATGATATTTTCAAATAGACTGTAAAAGTGGTGGAGTAACAATAATCAACTTAATATAGGATGCACAATCCATTCCAACTATGGAAAACCATATTGATGATAATTTCATATACAACTCAACCAATGAAATAGAAAAATATCTTTTATTGAGGGAGTCTTTTACCATGTTCACCTTATCTTAAGTGTAGAAAAACATGAATTCATTATCATAGAGGTTCTTTATCCGTATTCTATATCATAATTATTAAAAAAATATTTACACTATTCCATCCAAAGAAAATTCATATGCATTATTATCCAAAATTCAAGGGTTCTACCACTCTAGGTATATTGGGTATGATCAACTGATAATACTCTTCCTAAACAAAGAAACTCAAGTCTAAAGGAAACACTCTAGGGAGGATCCCATGCTAACAGTTCCTCATCCTTTATAGGGAATATAATGACCCCGACCTCTGAGATGACGTGTCACAAAAAGTAGATCACCCTATTCCAAAATTGAAACTTTTGAGATCTTCCCTTTTTTGATCACAGAGAGTGTCAACTATCATCCTTATGTGTATCATGAGATTATCTTAAGATGATGATTACACAAGGATAACATAAATGAAGAATACCATGAATCAAACTATGAAAAAATGAATGTTATAGTTCATGAGCCCCAGAAAACCTGATGAGAAAATCATATTTCATAAAATAATCACAAAGTAACCATTGTGGACACAAGGATATTTGAATTTCATCTTCTATATGTCCTCATCCATTATTTGTAGGTGGTCATAGCCTAGTCCAAGGTGAATCATTGAGAACCATAGTGGCCCAATTAACTGATATAATAGGTATCCAATACCTATTTTATTAAACAAAATAATCATGGTCACCCAATTCAAACATCGATAATAAACACATAATCTGGAACTATTGTCCTACTCCATGGAAAACAAAAATGAGGCTACATAGGGGTAAAAAATGGGTCTCACAAAGTCCTTATCAAACAATTCCTCTAACTAAACCCACAACCCATGAATCTATATGAGATCCATTTTATATGATTTCATATGTCTGAGGTCCATCCCATGGTGTAAATAAATGTATAATTCTATACCTCAGTTGAGAGGTAATCATATAATGTTCTACAGAAAGAAGAAATCTTTCTTTGACACTACCATCAAGTCCTAGTTTCTTATTCAATACCCTAACATAAATGTTAATATACAAAACATGGGATGAATTTGGTAAATCTTTTTATTATAAATCATTTTATTCTTCTCACAGGCTTACTTCTCACCCGCTAAGTAAAACCTCATCCCATAAATATTAACAGAACACATCTTCCACAAAAAATATCCATTTTGGACATGAGATATGAATACGTTTTACATATATAATATGACTTCAAATGACCTTATCGCTTTAAAAAAATATATCCCGTTAAAATAAGTCACTAGGAAGAGATATATTGAACAATTTGTTGAAGTGTGAAATCATTTAATTTCTTCATGTCAGACTCTACATGAACAATGGTAGATCCAAAGTGTAAATAGATATCAATATATTTCTAACCAGATATGTATCTAGAAATGAATAAAACAAACATTTATTTATTAGTAATTCATCTTAGTTAAAAAAGACAATAATTGTAGCTCGTATCATCCTTGAGTCTCCGAGCTCAAAGGACTCCCTAACATGGAGGTTTCCTCATCCCTGACAATCAGCTCGGTAATCCTTGCATCAACCTCTTAGGGGTGTTGTTGGTAATAGGCCAAACATCATACCACATCCTAATTCTCTACCATCCCCTCTAACATGTCATCCAACATATGGAACTTTGTTATCTTTCTTTCACATAAATATTAGTGATCCCCTTACCATATCGTTATTATCGTTGGGATGATTTGGAAAATCACATGAAAGATATCACCAACGTCTTGAGATGAAAATAGCATCTCCATTGATTGCATCAAGCCATAATTTGATCAATGCACCAATAGTCCCCCATCCAACTATCATATCCTAATTGTTCATAAATGTATGTATCCATGATACCATCATTGGCTACATTATTCTGCAGTATCATCTACTTGGCATCATATAACATAATCCATTAAAAGTTCCTACTCCATCCTGAAGCTCTCCCCCAATAACACCCACTCTAGAATTCCAGAATAAGGGGCAATTCATAGATATATCAATTAATCATGGATTTATTTTTGTAATTCAATGATGAATATTCTATGATATGAATAATAGAACCCATTTCATATCTATTGAGTACCATGATATATCAAAAAACCTCAGTGAATACATGACTGTGATCATATTTTCTTACTAAATATGTAGAATCTCTAGCTTGCACACTGACCACTAGGTGGGAGGATAAAAATCCTCCCTATAGAGATGCTCAATGTATGGAAAAATGATATTTTTATCATCGTGTGACTAAGTCACCAAAATCCACATTCTCCTAAAAGATACTTGAAGAAGACTCATTGGGTGTACTTTTAATTAATTTTTAGTTTCCCTAAAAATGAATAAAACATGAGTGACTCTCTCTAGAAAGTCCATAACAACCTAGGGGTCAGGCTCACCATGAAACTTTGGGAGGCCAGTTCTTTTGGAACTAATGAATCATAATTAGTATTTGGGAATCATTGTCTGGAATATCCAGTTTTAACTGCATCTCAATGGGTAGTGGTGTGGTTGGTGAACCAATCATAGGTACAGTCTCTGGTATTGGCCCCTACACTGAATCCTAATCACTCAGCCTATCATCCTTGTGACCATTTTTTGGAATCCGATTTGGATGTCTCCATCAAGGAATACTGAATTAATTGAGATACCCGGATGTCAAATAGTATATTTGGGGAGATGAATCACGAAGAAAATGGATGACACAACTCATTCCTGTATGATGAATGTAACAATTGTTTACCAACAATAAATTTCAAAATATACTGAGTCTAATGGTAGGTGTTTAGGGTATTGGTCTATGGATACATCATTTTCTACTCAAACAGTGGGGTCTGTAGCCTAAACATCGATCTAAAAACACATACCACTATATCCATAAAACAAAAACTAACTAAAAAACTATTATCCAAAGGTACAATATACTACTCTAATATTATTTTTTCATAATCTAACCATAAGTGTGACATTCTATGACTTCTGCAGGTCTACCTCCAATAGGCCAGGGGCTAGTGACCAATGCTATATAGGAATGTCACACTAACAAAACACCTTGTTAAATCAATGTCAAGCCTTAAAGTACTAGATCCCTCTCCTCCCCAAACACAATTAAATGGGCCATCACTGTAGAATACCCAACACATGCAAGAAGATACCATGCAGAGGTGACTAAAACAATAAAGAGTAAGACATACAAAAAAACAAACATGAATAATTATGAGTTTCAATCTCCTTATAATAATAATGATATTAATTAAATAACAAACAACTAGATATGCATATGAATCCCAATGTTCCTCCATGTTGTTGCAAACAAAGTATCATCAACAATATATTTCTTTAAACAGTGGTTGTTTTGGAAAAACACACTCCGTGATAATTCCAAATCCTTTTTTTTGATATTTTTTAATGCCACTTTAAGGGTAAGTGGTAACCATACATCACAAATAAAAATAATACACCACAATAAAAAGACACACTGCATTCCCAAAACAAGAGAAAAACCATCACGTCGCACTCCAAACTGTTGAGCCACGAAATTCAAATTCAAATTTCAAAGTCATAAAAATTGTATTCAGACCACATGCCATCCGCATGATTTTGGGTTGAACCTAGAGCCACCTCGATTCGCGAAACGCTCACCTGCCTCGATTTGAGCTGAAAAAAATCCTCTAATCACCTCCTCCATCAAAGATCCTTGGAACTAACACCTTCATCGACACTGTTGTCATCACCGGAGAATCCTTTATCATCATCACTGTCGGCCGCTGGAAGGGCCATCCCCACGTTGCCGGCCAGGCTCCGTCACCGTATGCGCATCAGAACACCACCACTAAAAATATCAATTTGTGTGCCTCATCGACTCCAGCCACACTAAACCCAACACCGATGATAATCACCCTGCATCCAGCCACCTGAACTCATGACCCAAAGGACCGTGGAGACCATCGCGTTGCTCCGCCTAAGAAAGATCGGAGGTAACCTGGAACCAAAGTAGAGAAATGAGATGGTAGAGGCAGGACGAAAACCCTAAGGGGCCACAAAACAGTGCCATTGCTTCACCTTCGCTAGCATCACAACCGTTCGAGCATCACCATCATGTAGCAAAAAAACAATAGGCACAAACACCACCTTTAATCCCAAACAAACTACAACAATGATCTCCCCCTAAAAACAACCACCTAGACATCAAGGACGAACTAAGGGCACCTTCTAGGACACCCTGACCAAATGAACGCACCTCCCAAAATTTACCTGCACCTGCACAGCTGACCGACTAGGAGAGCCGTGAAAGGAGGGTGAAGCCAGGGAAACGAAGGGTTCAGGCAAGGCTTCAACTAAGAGGCAACCAACAGAAACACAAACCTCCTGGAGCACAAATGACCAGACCAACCACACATTCCAAAGCCTTTGAAGTCCTAGATAAATAAATAGGGGATCACATTGAGGACAGTTGAGGTACTCCACTAACCTAATCTAAATCAACTCGTTATATAGAATTTCAAATACCAAGAATACCAAAAACACTATTGAAATTTACAACTATATGGAGGACCAATGAACATCACATAGATTCATACTGATTGCACAATATCCATCTAGGGTATAAGGAATAATCATAGATGATCACAACTGGGTCCTATGGAGTGACACTACTATCTCAATTAGTGAAGTATCCTCTAAAGGTGATCACATTTAAGTTATAAAACATAATATTGCACTTTATCCATTAAGAGATGTAAAAAATGTGTCAAAATATACTAAAACAATTCCAATCAGATGAAATGAAGGTCTAGAAAAACTCTCAATTAGGTTCAATGCATGTAATGGGTGTACAAGGAAGTTCTATCCATTCCAAGGTCCTCTAATATTATTATACATTTTATGGAATGTGAAACTGAACATATAATATTTATATATCATTAAATTACATTATAAGTTTATTTGGTACCCTGCAAGTGCTATTCTTCTATGTCTATGTACACTTGGTTATGCATGGGTACCCTATCGTGTAAAATTATCTATTCTCGTGTACACCTACCCATGTCCATGCCCGTGTATCCTAGAATTCACGTTCCCATGTATCCTCCATGATTCACATTGACCCATTAGCATGAGTCACATTGATTTTGATAGAGGTCCCTTAATATGTGATATGTTTCTCCATATGAAGACTCTTGCACTATTTATAGGGTTTCATGTGACGTGTATCATGAGATTACTTTTTGTGTAACAAATGATTTTACAAAACATATTTGTTCAACACTATGTTTTCTTCCACACCACCTCTACCACATATATTACATGGAAAATAAAGGATATGTAATCTGTCGACCCATTTTGTCACTAATCAACAGGTTCTCAAAATATATAATCTAGGGAAATCATCCTTGAGATATGATATCAGAATTTCATATTGAACCAAGAAAAATGGGTACCATAGATCTATTTAGTCTACCAATGACTATCCTCCATCATAATAACACCACAATCACACCCTTGACAATGAACTATAACCATAAAATTTATAAGTTGTGCTGAAGAATAGTTTTTCAATGATAAAATATTTGGTATTCATCAAAAGACAGTAAAAATGTATTTCTCAAGATTAACATGAAAATAAACTAGGTAAAAATACATAAACCATAATATGTAAAGAATTAACCTCTCCCAAAATTCATTTTTTTACATGATTAATTTTCAATAAATTAGATATATCAAGAGGGAAAATATCAATAAGCAATAAATGAAGTGAAAATAAAATTAACCATTGATGCATTAATAATTTATTGTTAATGGAAATGATCCTCATTTGAATGAGATAATAAAATTATTGCCATCAAAAAGTTTAAAAAACCTAAATCTTTTTTGGATTGAACATTAATGAATAATGGTCTTGTATTTCCTTCATTGTCGAGATCCATGAAACTTGTTTTTTTACATTCCTTGATCATATATAAATTTATGGTTATCTTAAAATGATTCATATATGGATCCTCTAAAACTACTCCTATAAATCTCCCAGTTAGACTTGTATCAATAGTGATTGATTTATTACTATTTATTTACAGATTAACTGATTTACTATATCCATAAACTAAAATAAAAATAATAATAAATTATTATAATAATTTTTCCATCGACTACGCATTACTAAAACAGTCAACCCCGACATTTATTTTGTCATGTATAGGATATATCCCATTCTATTAACATAATGATATCCTAGGATATATGATTATATACTCCTTTTACGAATTAATCTGATTCTTAGGGAAACTGCCTGGGCATTATAGTAATATTTTTCATATTATTCAAATATAAATTTTGGGCTTACATGGTCTCAGAATCTCCCACTAGCCCATCACCCAGCACTGAATGTAATATATATAAAATACTAATGTAATATATGATAGAATAAGAGTTTATAAAAATTTATTTTATATAGGTTTTAAAAATTAAATTTAAATTATGAGTGCAACTCGGAAAAAAATATTTTAGAAAAATATTTCTTAAAAAAATACATATATAATTCCTTAATATGTTTCTTATTTTATTTTAAATAAGTATATAATCATTTAATGTATTTTATACATATTTAAGTCTTTTAATTTTCATAATTTAGTGTGCCTTATTTATATCTTCCATATTAATGGATTGACTGTAACAAGCATGATTAAATAATAATAATTTAATAGAGTATTATGTTTCGTTTAAACCCAACATGGCGTACATCATCATATATTTGAGAATATTTATTTATTTAAAGTACTTATATTATAATGGACCTATGTTCTATATTATTTTATAATATTGTTATATAATATCTAATAATATATCAAACATGATGTTCCTCTTTAATGATTTAAGGGTTTTACAAAAACCTAATGTATATAATATCAAAAAAGATCAAGAAGCACCAATGAAGATTTTTTAGATAATCAAGTTATGTGACTATTTAATTCATTACAATCCAAGGAATGAAAACTATATGTAATATACACTATGTAGAATGGATCCTTTAACCAAATCAATAATGTGGATTTATGTGTATCCATTCTTTTAGTACATAGAAATTATTAACAAGGATATCATAAAAGTTTCTCCATCCTACATTCCTCAAATAAAATCTCAAAGATAATTACTTGAGTGAATCATAGAGACACAAATGTATGATAAGGATCTAAAAATAATATTATAGAATATTCCATATTTTAAATTCCTTAAATATGGGATTATATTTTTTGGAACTTCTTTATGTGTGCCATCAAAACCAGAATTTAAGAAGGAACATTGAGATCATGTGTATATATAAATATTATTTATAAACATTGAATAAATATGAACTATATAGATCAAAATCATAGATTATGTTTTGATAGGATCAAGATGGATATTGTAGAATTTTAAGATTTATTATTATTATTAGAAGAATACTTGGATATATAATAATATTCAATGGTTTTTATGAAACCATTTCCCATAAAAAAATTTGAAATATTAAAACATGACCATAGATTTCATTTTAGGACTCCCTATGATATATAAATTTTATAATTCCATTGGGGGTTGTACATCACCTTTGAGTGTCAACACATTTAGTTTTGGTAATAGAAATTTTTTTATTTACCAATATGATATGACATACATAAAATATTTTCTGAAACACTATGTAGTAAAACTCTCTATTGTATTTGATCGAGATACGAGATTTACCTTTAGGTTATTGAGATTTCATTAGAAAAATTTATATATAGTGTTTAGTTTTAGTAATTATTATCAATTTTTTATTGATAGTCAGTCTAAAACAACCCTAAAAATTATATTATATTCCATGATAATGTTCAATATATTTACATTAATGTTTGGATCAACCCATTCCCCTAGTCCAGTTCACATATAAAATCATATTCAATTTTGGTACTGAAATAGATCTTTATGATGATCAATATTGGTAGATCTTTTGGACTCCAAAATACAAGGATGATGTTAGAGGGAGGTTGTTGATATGACCTAATCTTTTCTGAGAGAAGATTGAAAAGACTCAATCCTTTCAACTCTAACTCCATAACATGTTGACATATAATCTATGCCATTGATCCTCAATGGTAAAAGGAGTTTGAGGCCGAAGATAACGTGTCCCCTTGTATATCACCATGGAATAATTTCAAGAAGTTTATGATGAAGGGAATGAAATGTCCCAATATATTACCCACTTTGGTAGAACATCAAAGAGAGGTGAATCATTTCATTTTACCATTATCAATGATAAACATAGATTCACCAACTAAAATTTGAGTGAGACTATTTATACATGAAGTTTGTTATTATAAATAATCTGACCAAAATTATTTTCTCTTTAACACCCTAATAAAATACCAACATCACAATCATTACCTATTGGGATTATGTTAGTCTAATAATGGGGTTAATATCTATTTCCCAGTTGTATGAATTTTTATAAATTTATTTTATTAGGATTTTGATGTTGACTATCTCTATTAATTATTAAATTATATATACATATTATTATATAATGATAATGATAAATATTATATTTGGATGTAAAGAAATTAATTGTATTTTTGGGACATATATAATTTCAATTATGACACAATAATTGAAAAAATAATCATTTTTATGAAATAAAAGATATGTTTATTAAATATTTTACTGAAATATTATTTATTTTATTATAAATTTTAATATATTATTATTATATTTAGTGTAATTTTTAGGAGTCTCTAAATGTATTGATTGTCATAAACACTATTATTTACTAGTAAATAAATATTTTTATTTATCAATGATTATTATAAGATTTATAAATTAAAATTGTAAAAATAAAAATAATTTTTTAATCATCCCTTTCAAATTATCTACTATTGTGTTTTTTATAATTTTAAAAGGCAATTAAATATATGGGTCAAATTATATATGGTTCAAATATATGTTATATATTATGAAATTACAAGAGATCTTTTGTGATGAAATAAATACAATAAGAATACATTGAAAATTTTATATTTTTTCTATTAAGTAGTACATTTTATTATATATATAATTTAATTGAGAAACGGTTAATTAATACTCATAAAAATATAAAATATTTTATGGTTTAAACCAATTATGTATGATCATGACTCACATCAATATTATGAATGGTTTATTTTTATTTGGTTTATATTCAAAATAGATATTGAAAATAAATTTACATTAGGAGAAACCATCAGCAATAAACATGTGATAGTATTGGGTTTTAAATCTTTTTTACAGATATAATAAACATATGTCCATATATAAATGAATAATTTCTTTATCTTATTCATTAACTTCATACATTACCACCCAATAGTTTTAATGGAAATTTATTTTAGGACGAATCTTCTATCTCTATCCCTATCTAAATCCCTCCCAATGTGTCCCAATTCACATAAGATGATTCTACAATACTTTTAGAAGCACATTCCCTAGGTAAGCGACTCTATTTTTCCACCACATTATTTATGTGGTTTCATTTTTTTATAATTTTTAATTTTAAATTTTCCAAGATAGATTATTTTCTCACAAATCCTTTTAATATTATTATAAATTTAAAATAATTATACAACACATATCATTTTGACTAATGTATAATATAATTCTTTATATACACATGTTATGCTTCCAAATCTATCTCGCGACATTCCAGGAAAAATATTTATGTTTTCAATAACCATCCACATTTCGACTCAGTGGTATTCACATATATTTAACTATCCTTCTTTGATTGTGTACATTGATGTATATATCCTAAACTGATTACTATTATGATTGAAATTGTTGAATTAAATTATTGGGTTTTAGGATAAATTGGAAAAAATAAATTTACATGTTATGAATGTGGAATGTGGATGTGGAATTTTATATACCTATAATAGATCAGATAATGTATTTTTGTCATGAGATACCATATATGGTGCACGGGAGATAACCTGAACACCACTATGTTATAATGCCTCAACTGTTAATATCGTATTATGTTTATGATGTAATTTTTTATATTTTATCATCATTTTTGGATGCCTTAATGTTATCATATTATATCATGCTTCTAGGTTACTAATTTTGATTATCTACCTTATATGACATCATTAAATGATTGTTGACATAGATGCGCTGCATTACATTATGATACGATTTCAAAAATCATTTAATTGGATTCATAGATCCACCAATTTCTTATGTACATCACCAAGTTAACCCATACATATCTTAAAGATAAATATAATTTTAAGGGCATGTTATCGATTTTTATATAATGTTGATGTCTCCCTAATTCATGTAATGGACATATATATATAATTTCAAAAGTATAGAATTCTTTTTTATTATTTTGGACTATGTTATGTGGGAATTAATTTCAATAATCATGAAAAAGTTTTGAAAAATTAACAGTTTTTCATAAATAATTATAATTGTTTTTTGTATTATGTATATTTAAATATTAATATATTACTAATGTTATTATTATTATACCAAATTATTGTTAAAAAATACCACAAAAAGATCTTCATTATCTTCATCATTATGAATCAAAAAAAATATTATAGGATAATATATCATTATAAATAATTATAAATCATATATTATATTTACTTCAATGATAACATTCTGATTCAATTAGAATATATAAATGTAAATTGACATTGACATTATGAATCTAGTAATAAAGAAAAAATTTATGATATTAATATAAGATGATGAAAATAAACAACAATTAACTTTTATATTTATATTAAATTATTATAAATGTATAACATAATAGGTAATTGGTATGAATAAGGACACTCTGTAGGTGATTAATTAAGTTATATTTTATTGTATAATAGGATAAATAACATTTAGAAAAGTAGGATACAAAGTAAGGGGGTTTCAAGACTAAAATTTTTCTCCTTGAATCAAAATAATTATTTTTATACTATTTAAAATATTATTTTCACCCAATCTATGATTATATAATAATTCATCACATTTTTTGTTAAAAATATTAATTAATATCACTCATTATTTTAGTTATTGATGTTATGAATAATACCACCTCTCCATAAGTAATATGTTTTTCTTCGTTATCTATATTCAAAATTCTTGATAATAATATCATACCATATTTTGAAATATAAATATATTTTATTTCTTATGATCCAAAAATTTCCCTTTAACTCTTTTAAAATGAATGATGTATCACTCTAATCATTAAGTGTATTTCAATAAGAATATTATAAATTAATAGAAAATTATTTCCCTTTCATGTTATTTTTCGTATCATCAACAACACATTCCATATCAAAAAACATAATGTCTATTCCATGGATCCATTAATTGGTTTTCTTTAAAAATGTTCTTTTTAAATGTTTTTGTGTTAACATTTGGAAAAAAATTACATGTGATTTGTTATTTTATCCTAATATAATGATGTTATGAACCATTTTCTGAAATCAAATTATCATGTATTCAATAACATTATCCACTTTAAATTATTTAACATATCATGTTTTCTAAATTAGCCAAAAAATATATTTTGAATTCTTTCATTTGGGTGAAAGAAAATGTGGTATCAACCAATCCAATATAGGATGTTTGGATTCATTATTTTATTTTGAAATTCAACAAAACCAACATTCTGTCTATGAGTTCTTTTAGAGAGGATGATGGATTGATTTGACATGGAAAATATATCATTGTATGATTGATGTGTAGGGTCCTGTATATCCCTAAAAAATATTGATTATGGATTTATATATCTTAAGATAAAAATGATAATCTGGGAAATTTCAGTTGTTCCAATCATGAACCAGGTACTTTAAATTTATGCAAAACATGAAACCTAAAATAATTTTTGTTGAAAAAATGATTCGAAAAACAGTTTTTGTTAACATTAGTATAACTTCTATATTATTATCTATTTACTGTATTTTTTTTGTGTTAATTTTCTTTGTAATAAATAATCATTATACTATTGAATAATATCTTTGGTCCAAATTTGTTATCTCATGTAATACCCTGATCCTAGTTACATAGAGTCAGTGCATTATTACATAAAATTGGCTTGATTACAAGGAATCATGTCTTGAAAGATTGATTAGTTTAGTATTATTGAAAAAAGATACAAACATAAGTTCAACATTACAAATTAAAAAGAAATATAATAGTAATTTGTTCCCATAGAAACGTCCAAGTCTCCAAGATTTGGCCTTCAAGTCACTCATAACTAACTTCTTCCAATCCTACGAAAATGAAACAAAAGAAAGGGGTGAGATAAAATGCTTAGTAAGCATAAGAAATACAATAGAAGATAACCTAAACATTAGGCATGATGAATAATTCAAAACATATGCTTTTACCAATAATAAACATGAACACTTTCTGGAAGTAATATGAGATGAGTAAATAATCCCATGATAAAACTTAGTCATGGGTATTCTACTAGTCGAATAACCACATGAACCATCATTATTATTATCAATATGATGGGATGTATAATTCTAAACATTCGGAAACATTTTTTCAAGGCCTCGACCAAGACTACTAAAAATTATTAAGGCCTTATCCAAAACCATAAATCAAATTGAGAAAGGCCTTGGCCAATTCCATGTCTAATTGTCTCATGAGACCTACTAATGCCCTGAAGAGCTATAGAAGGGTCCATCTATGAAATACTGAGTCCAATACATTCCACATATGAACAGGTTGAAACATTACATATTCATTCATATTGAAAATAACATAAGAAATATCAATACATTAAACCTAAACCATGAATGGTCTAAAAATAAAACATCAATAGTCAAATATATCACAATATATTCAATACAATATAGAATATTTGAATCATAATAAATCAACCACGATCATGAATAATATCTCGTAAAGGATGTTGATATAGTTAGAAATGATCAGTAAAAATCTATTGGAGAAATATACATTTTTCAAGAAATAAATTACAAGTCACATAATTTAAAGAGGAAGTAATTTAAAATATATTTTTGAATCAATGTGTCCTATACAAGTGTGAAACTTTTTAAAGGAATTAACATTTTAACACATTCATGTACATATAAATAAATCCTTAAAACTATTTTGAAATCATGGACATTATTGTCAATGGATAAGAAGAATAAATATTAAAAATAATTAAAAAGTTGTTATAGTAAAAAATTCCTTTAAAATAATCCCTTTGAAACTATTTTATGAAACTATGAAATGGACAATAAATTTGTCCCATTTGATACATACTTAAAAACAACCTCGGATTAAAAAAAGATTGTGAAATTAACCCTTACCTTTTACATTTACATAGTCGATAGTGTGTTAAACTCATGTATAATAGTTAATACATTGTTATTAAATTATACAATAACTATATTAATAAATATGATAGCTTATATGATACTCTAACACTGCTTTGTTAATAATATTTTAGTAGTATCATTATTTCGGGTGCTAACTGATTCATTTTCCTTTATATTCTTGGTTACGTAAGACATGTTTTCTAAGTATAGGATAGATTTGATTCATTTACAGAGTGATATTATGTCCAGAAACATTCTTTTTAATCAGAAAATAAAAATTATTTTTGAATGATTACAATGGGTATTGAATCTCATCTCATTCTTGGAGACGAGAATCCGTACGTACGCACAAGTGAAAATGTCATTATATTGATAGTGAAATCATATGTAATAAGATGGTATATAATATAAAAAGAATCATTATAATGTAATATTTATTATTTAAATCATTTTTATTCATTATTATACCCATCCAAATAATGAATTGTTTGAATGACAACTACACCACGACATGGAGACGGTAAACCGTACGTATGCACGTATAATGAATTTATCATTCATATGATGGATAGAATAATGAATATGGTTGTAGAATTTTTATAATAACATAAATTTATATAGGATATAATGTATTAAATATTTTTCAATGGAAACCAAAAACATATAGGAAGTTGATGAAGAAAATAACATGAAAGAGGTGATGAAATATTTACCTCTTCTTCGGGTTCTTCCTTTTGATTTGATGAAAAGGTCTCCTTATGTTGGATTTCTGAAAAAAGGAAGGCCCCTAGGATGAAAGGAGGAATGTTGAGAGGGTATTTCTGTAGGTTTTGGCCGAGAAAATTGTCTTTGGAGGTATGCAATTTTGAGAAGGAGAAGTCCCTTCTATAAGAGTGGTGAGGGGAACCTTAGGGAAAGATTGAAATATTATTTTATAATAAACTCATTTTCAGTTGTTAATGGCTCCAAAATGTTTTAATTCGTGTATAAGGTATGGATGGGTCGAAAAAACCTCAACCAATAGGTTTTATAAAGGTTTAGGTCACCATATTAACCTTATCTTTTAGATTTATCTCTTAGTTAAATAGTTTGACATTCACCATGTCTCTTTGTATTTTTATGTTATAAGGTTAATAAACGTACTATAAAAATCCAAGAAAACCCCAAGTGGATCATTATTAATATATATATCCGTATCTATGTCCTTTTTCAAACCTTATATTTTTAAAAATATTATATCAAATAATAATATAGTAATTTTTTTAAAAACTCATTTATATCAATTTTGATGCTATTTAGTATTTGGTTTTTTGGAAAACCATAACAACATGATTACTTTAAAAAAAATTATTTAATCAGTAATAACATGTCATATTAATGTATATAGTTATTTTAATTCATCCAAATTCCAAAATTGTATTTATTTGGATATTTATAATATCATTTATTTTAATCTTTCTTTATTAAGGTAATTACTGCATCAACATTGTGTCATAAATAAATTAAATTATTTAATGTCTAAAAATTATAAATAAAATACCATTATTTATAAAATCTTTCTATATTTCTAATTAATATTTATAGTTCAATATATATTATGTGTAACCCTACATTAAAAATATTTTTCTTATTAAACATTGAATTTATCGGTTTTAATTTATCTTTAAATAAAATAATAATAAATGTCCTAATCAATTAAAAGTGGACAAAAGTAGATTATATATTTTCTCAAATGTAGTTATTGGCCTAATAACACTTATCCAATAGAATTTGGACATGTTTTATGGTAATTATGATATCACTTTTACCCTTAATTACCCTATTTACTTTGAACCGTGGTAAATAAAAGTCAAAAGTTACTAGTCAACAAAAATTATTTTCATCTTGTTGAACCAAATTTTACATAATGGTATTAACCATGTCTCTTGAGTTTTTGAAATTTTACTCACATATGTATAAAATTATCTTTTATTCAAATTTGCATATTCTCCTATGTAGTGGGTAAAAGACGGTAAAATGTTCAATAAAATTTTTATATATCTAAAAATGTTATAAAATGACTCAAATGAATAATGTTGAAAACATATATAAATTATTTATCAATTTAGAACTAAAATAAATTTAAAAAAATCAAATAATTATTTAAATAAAAATTCAGTTTAAACCAATAACATAGTGTTCACTATTCATCAAAAATTGATAGTTTTTAAAAAAATATAAAAAAATTACCATTATCTAATTTCGATATTTCAAATTCAAAAATGTATTCCATTTTGAAAAAAAAAATTTAAAATTTAAAAAATTGGGTATTACTATTTCTAACAGCAAGTTTGATTGGTCGTCGTGTGTTAGAATCTCGAAATATTGTTCAATGCAAGCAATTGCATTATTCAAAGGGAAATGTAACGAGGAATATTGGGGTGTTACTCCTCACACAATGTATTTATCATATATATTTATTAATTTAACATTATAAGCCTTTAACTCCTGTTTTTTGAAAAATAATCATTTTTTTGTGATGCATTAATAATATATTCCCCTCCTTCTCAAGTTTAATAATATTTTTTTTCATCTTTTCATTGATTACATAAGTATATGATTTCCCATACTGAATTATTGATCTCAACACCTTGTTATGATCCCATTACACATGTTATGATAATGATTATAACAAATTAAAAGTATACAATGGATTCAAAACTCACTAAAATATTTATAAATATTCAGATTTGTTAATAATTATGTTAATTATGTTCCTAGTTCTCGAGGAAAATAATCCTTTATTTCATGGTGTTTTTGATTTATTTTTATGATGTATAATTTAAATTTAGTTAATTATATAAAAAAATTATTTGTTTATATTAGACACATCACTTGACATTAAATCCTTTTTGTGATCTATGTGTTTTTTGTACTGTCCTAGAACTACGGTTTTGGGGTTCCATATTTGTATAAGTGTAGTGGTCAGTTATTTTTTAGGAAGAATTTATTTCATGTTGGGGAATATGGGAAATGAAAATTAATAAAAATACTAGTCATATGTATATAAGATAAGACAATATTTAGGATAACAACTGGAAAATCAGGTAATGTTATAGTATGTGTCTTTCAAAGAAATGGCATACCTATCATGTATTGGAATGCAGATGAAACTAGGGTTTAGATGAAACTAGTGGTACCAAATCGATAATAGCTAGTGGATTATCTATAATATATTATTTTGAAGCATGAGGGTTTTCTCTATGTCTGTAAACAATGATAAAAAAATTATATTTTTGATAAGATTTTTATATTCATTCCAAATTTATGAACTATTATGAAGGATTTGGGAAAATCCTTTTGGGTTTTATATAAAACAATATTGGTTATAGAAAATGGAAAAAAATTATTAAAAAACATTTAAATTTAATAAAACATATATTATTTATGATATAACTATTTTGGTTAATATTATTCATTTTTTAGATTTTATATTATTATAAAAAATAGTTCATATCGCAATAAATAGCTATTGTAATGTGTAACCCTGTTAGCTGTGGGCGCTGTGGGAAATTTTTTGATTGTAATAATGATAAATCCAGTTAGATCGGACCAAGAGTATATATTCATATGGATATTCTCCTGTAATTATCCCATGATATAAATAATATTAGAAACCATGGTAAGATCCTAAATGGAATAGTGAATGAGAATCAAGCAATGGAGTCTTTCAACTAATAACGACATCCCTCTTTAAGTTTATATTCTAATCCACTTAATTAGGATTTGTGGATTAGTGTGATGGAATATAAATTTTTAATTTTTTGTTCTCAAAATATTATCATGTTTTCAATATATTTTATTATACGAAAGGTAAGGATTACTATTGGGTGACTCTCATAAGTAATATAACAAAATATGTAATTTCGAAGTTAAAAATGGTTTTAATTAATGAATGTTTGATGGCCACATATGTTCATTAATGTCAATTTATGAATATGGAATTAGAATTTATAGAGTTGGTAATGGAGGATGTGTCAAATTATGGTTGTGATGAAATAATTAAGAGCCTCTAACGGCAAACATCTAGTTTTATGTCAGACCTTGATTGTATAATTGATGATTTCATTAAAGAATTAAATAAATTTACTTAAATGTAATTTTCCACAAAATAAATTTTATATGATGAATATTTTTCTTATTGTTTGATAAATGTAGACATTGAAAATATGGAAAATCGTTTTTATTATGGAATGTGTGAAGGTAATGTAAAATATCATCGAAGTCTTATGGTATCTCATAGTGTAAGGATGATCCAATATACAACATGTGAAATTCATGGATGGAAATAATTATCTAATTTCCATAAATGAAAAAAGGAATGGTTTTTACTATAGTAGGACATACTAAATGCCAATTTTTCTATATAACAGTATAAAGAGGGTATTCAATGATACAAATGAGACAATTTTCTTAGAAAATGTTGCAACCCATAATAACCTTAATTTTCATCTATGTATGAATACTTTATATTTTATATAAACTGTATAGTTATATCATAATAAAAATGGATAATGTGGTTAAATAGGAATAAAGAGTGTCTATATATTATTTATACCCTGGTGCCCAAGATTTTATAGGTAACAAATGGGAAGCCTAATTAGTAAATACTGTTTCCCAGAAAACATTATTATATCATACACTGTGTGGTATTGAAGTGAATATAAGAGGGCCAAATGGTTTGACATAATCATGTTTCCTAAGATGCACAGACATACTAGTGTTGCTGGACCTATTTTATAGAAATGTTTCATGCACATTATATATTTAATTAGACTACAGTTTTATCTAATGAATTAGTATTAATTAGGATGTTATTGGTGTAATATTGGCACAAAGGTCATCCAATGATGTGTAAAAATCATTAATCATATTAAAATGTTCAAAATTTAGTTTTTCTCTTTAATTATTTTAAATCCTCACCACATATTTTATACCTACAAAACACACAACAACATCCTCCCCCCATTGATATATACCCCAAGTATAAGGATATAATTTTAATATATTATTCCTTTAGACCTATAAAAAATGATATGATCTTATCACTGGATTCATAGATATGAGTTTTGTATTAATTTACCTTTTTTTTTCTTTCCCTCTATAACACAATTTCTATGTGAGCTAATGTGCCCAATTTATGAAGACTTAGTATACTCCTCCATTTTCATCAGATCCATCCCAATATAAGGGTCAATATTTGATTATTTATATAATAAAAAAATAAGGTAGGTGAACTATGAGTTTTACCCCCAATCTATCATACTTTATAAATTGTCATCATGGTGAGCATCCAGTTTCACCAAGAGTTTCTCCTAAAATAAATCATTATTATAAATAAAATCTAAAATAAAAAATAAGGTCCAAGTGAGCCACTTTTTAGACATGTTATTTTGGGACCTAGGATGTATTCATTGTTGATCCATTAGTGACCAAAATATTAATTACATAAGATATAATTTAGGTTTTCTTTATGTGTCCTTTGATTTGTTAGGTGCATAATCATATGATATAAATCTTTATAGAATTAAATGTAATATATATATATATATCACTAAGAAAGGATAAATATTAATTTAGATGTAAATTGGTTGTATATTCTTGTTGATCATCTCCAATATGATGAAATATAGTGGTATTAACATATTGGATTGTGATTTCCAAGATTCCTACATGGCCAATGGTGATATATGATTTAATATTGAATCTATGTATAAGATACATTTTATCATTTTCCTTTTTCACATTATATGAATGGTTAGAAATTGTACCACCTTGAATTCACATGGGAATTCTTTTAGTACATAGTGGATTCCATTTATGTTTATTGAACTAGATTCTTAGGGATACTCCAACTTTTGAATTCTATACTTGAGTGGTATAGGATACCCAACATGACATCATAAGATCCCTAAACCTAATAAAAAATTATAATTCCTTAAATTAAATACATAGATTTAATGTGATGTTATAGAAAATGAGATGCCATGGATTATTCTAATTGGGATTTATATTGGTATTTACATTAGACATGATTCGTAGACTAAGATGGATACAATTCCAGTGGGATTAATTAGTTGTACCATTTGGATTACATTTTCCCCCAATTTTTAGGATTCATAGTAGTGTTTCGTGATATATACTAACCATCTAAGGTTAAGGATACATATATTACAACATGGATCCTTTTTTATTACTTTTATCTTCATTATAACTCCATGGTCGTAAGTATTATATCATATAATACCTTACAATCATGATTAAGTGATCACATGTATAGAGGAATCCGTCATAGTATGAAGCATGTTTGGTATGATTTTTGTCCCATGTGGAATATAATAATGAAATGAGGGATATTTATGTCATGTTTTACATTTATGTACATTCACATTGTAACAATTTATACGGTTAGATAGAATTTCGATATACACCATTGGTGGTTGTCTTCTTTTTCTATATCGAACCCTGTTAGGTTTTTTGATGATACCTATGAATATTATGTGATGATATCTGAGGATATGTTAAATAATATTGTTTTGGATGTGAAAATTATTATATTATGTTGGGTGATTGTTTTAATATAAATGGGCTAGTGATAATGATTCATGGATAGTTTATGGGATTTGTAATTTTTTTTATCTTCCTACTTCTATGTATTATTTTATTTTTTGTAGTATCATATAATCATTTCTGTATATCATAATTTTTCTTCATGTGAGTTGATTATTTATATCTCAAATTCTTATAATTGTTCTGATTCCTTATTTACTATTATTTAAATTGTTATTCGTTATTTAATTAAATTATTTTCAAAATCTTCTAATTGGATCATGAGTGTATGTTCAATCCATAATAACAATAATGATATAAAGACCTTGACCCCAGTTGACTAGATTTGGTTCCATACATTATTATATTAGAATAGATATAAGACTCAAACAGTAAATGACTATTCAAATTGGTTGTTTTAGAAGCTATATTACATACATGAACATTACATTACAACTTCAAAATAAAAATTACATGGAAACTCCTCTGGAAACACACATAAACTCCTTGATTATTCTAGAAAGTCACTAATATGATACATCTTCACATCCTGTGAAATAAAAAAAATATGATAAAGGGGTGATCTTAGATTCTCAATAAGGATTTTTAATAAAACCAAGGTCAATAGAAATAAATAGTCGTGGTGAATGACTAAAACACGTGCTATTAAATCATAATATTGACCATAAAATAGAAAGGGTAAATGATGAATAAATAATTCCATATATATAATCATATGATGAAGTTGTTTAACTATTGATATTATATTATTTGAATAATCACATTGAATATCAATTACATGTTTCATAATGACGTAATTCATCAGGTTAGACATCATAACATATAGTTAAGGCCCCATCTCTGAAACCATAAATAATTTGTAAAAACACAATCCTCTTTTTCTGATGAGACATATCGATGCATCAAGGGGTTATAGCCACCCCCATCACTTAATATGTATAATAACTTCCTCATATTAAAATGGTGAAACATAAATAATATAAATATTTGCATTGATAAGCCAGAAAATGAAAAGTGAATAGGTTTACCATAAAAAATTAAAGATATCAAATAAAACATCCACAATCAAACAGATCATAGACCCTTCAAAAAAATCAGTAGATTGTATCATAAGAGATGAACTTCAATGAGGAACATGACTCAACAATTAATGTTAACATAGATGATCATACCATTGAAAACATATTGAGGAAAATAGTCATTAAACATTAAAATGTGTCCTATACAACATTGATTAATTTAAATAATAATCCCTATGAAAGAATAATTAGGTTAAATAGAGAATATCATGTGAATAAGGGGACTCATGATATGTTATATCAATGGTTAGTACGTACACCACACACACATGTAATAATAAGTGAATGAAGATTATATCTCACAAAAGTAAAATGAGAAGAGATAAACCCTTTTTTCATTGGGAAGAAGATTTATTTTCAAAAATAATAAGTAATTTTAAGAAATTCATATTGTAAACATGTATACAGAAACAATAAATGGAAGGGAAATTTAAATTATGTTTCAGGTATAAATGATGTTCTATTCACGTGAAATCATGTAAAACTATTTTTTTAAGAAACAATAGTAATAAAAAATTTTAGTATTATAATAGAAATATATTTAAGATATTTTAAAGAGGAAATTCATGTTTTTATTAAAAAAATTAGAAATGACCCATGACATATTTTATGGATTTTTTTTCAATAAAAATGAATATGTATTAAAAATTATTATATAGTGCACATGAAAGTGGGTAAGATTTTGGGAAGTTACCTTTAATTGGGATTACAAATTAGGAAGAATTGAGATTATAACCGTACTAAATCATATAAATCCACATAAAAGGTGGATGAAAAGATCAGGATACATGAATTTTTAAAATATAAACATAATTAAAATGCAGTAAATAAAAATAATGAAAAATTACTTTGGGGTAGATAGATAGAAATCGTACCCCAAATGAAAAATGTATGTTAATGAACACACTTTATCACTTGTAATTATTCGAACTGTATGTCCAAAAATTAATAATAATAAAATAAAACATTTAATACAATTAAGATAACTATATTAATGTTTTTATATGTGAAATTTTAGTATACATACACCACATATAATAATTAAGTGCATAATAATGTAAATCTCAAGGACAGAAATGTTAGATGAGAAACCTATTATCTTATTTTATAATGTGTTCATTACTTGACATTAATTTCCTACATAAATATATATTATAATTTATTAATTAATAAAATTTTATTTATTTATTTGATTCATTAACGTTTTATTGATTTCATTTATGGCCTTATTGATGATTTTTATATTTTAATTTCATCATTTGGGAGCATTCGTTTTATTTGTATTTAGGATCAGTTCTCTTGTTTATAAGTAACAAAATTCATGTAATATGGGTAAAATTATTCTGAATTGGGATTATATGGTATTAATTTACATAAATATGTTTAATAGTTTTTAAATATAGTTTTGTTCCAATATATGATGATGAATAAATAAATAACATGTTAATGATACTCGTCTATATTAATTTTAGTAGTTTTAGATCACAACAAACTTGTTTTGATTTTTCATCTATTATTATGTATATATGTTACATAAAAAAAGTTAGGAATATAAATTTTAAAATCTATTTAAACCATTAAATTTAATTTATTAACATCCTTGAATATGGTGAAGATATATATAATCTTTTCATCTATGAAGATGATGAAACAACACCTCATGGTGAGCATATTAATTTTCAGGATAAAAGGGAAAGGAGAAGGGGAGTGTTGATGGATTATTCTACTATAAATTTTAACATTATAGTATATGTTAGGTACTAGAGTTATAATTGAATTTTGAATAGAGTAGATGATGATAGAGTAAGAAAATAAAATTAATCGAAAATAGAATAAATGAAACGAAAGTGTACTATTACCACTTGAATTATCCTCATTGAGAACCTTCTAAAGGGGATTTTTTGTCTCTTTTTGAGAGAAGATATCCTACACGTAGGGGAGGGTAATGGTAAGAGTATGAGTAATAATTTAGAAAAGTCTCAAGGATTGGATTTTGTGAAGAGATGGGTGGGGTAGGGTGGTATCTGTAGTGGAGGGGATAGATGAGTTTTTTGAATATTTTATTCACTTGATTAATATTTTGATTCAAGAATATGAACAGTTTGATAATTATCATAAAATATATAAAAATAGTGAATTTTTGTTTTATAATATGGTTCATACATGATTACTGACTCATTACATATTTTATTTAACTTATAATGTATTTATACTGTAAATTTTCATATTTTAGTATTCACAAAATATACCAATATTTTAGAAAAAAATAAAAAAACCCTAACCATTTTATGACATATATAATTAAGAAATGAACTCTATATTTCAAAAATAATTATCAATACATGATAAAATTTATTTTTATATAAAAAAATATTTATTTCGAAATGCCAATTTTTAAATTATAACCAATGCTTTAACACTATATAAATTTTCCAAGGTCACATAAAATTTTACTATAATCATAAGAATGAAAGTATTAAAATATGAATCTATTTTATGAAAGTAAATTTTCTTTTAAATAATAATATTAATTAAAAAACATTAATTAAATATTTATGACTTACAAAAATACCAACATTTAATTAAATATTTCTAATATATTTATTTAATTATACTATGTTGTATTAATATAGTATGAAAATTTATAAGATGAAATAGTTTTATTTATACATTCATATGTGAGTTTGTTGTTATAATTTCCATATTACTATTCATAAAGTTCATATTACTATTCATAAAAAATGAAACATATCATAAAAATACAAAAAAATATAACCAATATAAATTTTGATATTAAGCTTTTAAAAATAATGTTTTTATCAACATATGGAACTCATAAAAGTTTAAAAATTAAAATTTAAAACAATTTCTCCATTAAAAGGCAGTAAAACCAAGTTTAGAAAAAATATAGTATCTTATGTGAAAATTGGATTTATACATATCTTATGCCTCAAAAAAATTTCTACATGCACATTAAAATATTTTATTAAATAATATATATATAAATTCCATTAATATGTTTCACAAATTATTTATTAATTTAATTTATTAATTTGATATTTAAGTTTGGGAATAAAAATAATATTTATAAAAAAATAAGTCCTTTATGATCAATTGGTTTTCAATATAATTAATTTGTAACTAATGAGTTAATTTTATAAACATGTGTATTTTATATTATCATAATTTACTTAATTTCAACCATTTTTTCCATTACCAACCACTAATAAACAAATATAATAATTAAAAAATAATATTTAAATCATTTATTAATATGTTACGCTATCTATGAAGTTAAATATAAAGAGTAATATTATAAAACCATTTTTGGTGTTAAATTCTCATATCCTTCAATAAATTGTGTACACTAAATTTAAAATTGTACTTAAAAAAGATGGTGATTTTATGAAAATTCATTGTTGGGAATCCATTGTAACGACCCGAAATTTTGAATAAATCTTGTTTCCTAATTTTATGTGTTATTTTATTTTATTTTTATACTCAACAAAAATGTTCCATTTGATAACATGAGTATAATTAAAATGATACCATTGGGTTTTGACTTTTATATGACCATTGGTCAATATGACCGTTGGAAACTAATCATTTTGATTTTTGTCTCTAAATACTAGTAATCTAGGTTAATTATTTAAGAAAGAAGATTTGATGGCCTCACCCAGTAGTCTTGGACCGATCGAAGCCCATCTAACAGAACATGGGAAGGAGGTAGCACCATTGGGCTTTGCTCTGGACCAAACCCAAGCTGGACTTCATCGTGTGAAGCTAGAACGGAATCGCCTTCGCGAGAAGTTCAACCTGGTAGAAATTAATACTCGTGCGATGTTGGCTGAGCCTCCCTCAGATTCTCTCACTTTAGCACACCTTACACTTAGGTCCTATGCTTGCGTGATAAGGGGCTATTTAAAGAGACTGTAACTGCCATGTTTAATCCCTTGTTTTAAATAAAAATTGGGATTTCTTCTTATGATGAAGTTTATTAATTTTCAAATGACCGGATAAATATAGTATGCATATTTTTTATGAATTTTAGAGAAAGTTTATTTTAATATTTTTTATGTAATCCATAAATAATTAAAAATGTGTAATTATTTTCAAAAAATGGTCTTCTATAATTATGTTCAGTACGAAATTTAGAGTCTAATAAGATCAACTTGATTTTTGATGAATAGTAAATTATGAATAGTGATTTTGTGCTTAGGATTAGTAATATGACCAAATGGATTAGTAATTTCACTTAAAGAAAGTATTAATATAATCTAGGTACCTTGATTAAGTAATGTGATTCAATAAAATGGTTAAATAATCGTTTCATAAATTTTTATTCAAGTATTATTTATTTTGAGTGAATAGTGTTTTTAATTAAAAAATAAATTAAAAATATTTTGAAAATTATTTTTATGAAATGGATTTCATTTTTGAACTCAGAGCATCAATATTATGTTAAGGTAATTTTTGGGGATTTTTTCTGAAAAAATTGAATTTTCGGTGAATGGTGTATTTATATAAAAAATAAATTAAAAATATTTAGAAAAATATTTTTATAAAATGGAGTTTATTTTTGAAATCAGAGAATTGATATTTGGTTAAGGTGAAATTTTGGGATCTTTTTGAGAAAGTTGAATTTTCAGTGAATAGTAAAAATACAGTTTTAGGGTTTCGGTATGTTTAATGACATCATAACTGTGTCATGATGATATAATGATATATTTTAAGGTATGGTCGACCAAATTTTATGAATTATTGTATGGGGGGCCCATGTGGCCTAACTTCATGGGAAATATCTTGGGAGAGCACATGGTTTTGAGAAAACCACTTTTGAGGTTTCCCTTGGCCATTAATGCCTTGTCCCCTCACTTTCCCTATAAATACCAAGCCATCCTCTCATCATTTTAGACTCCCCACTCTCCCCCAACGAAGTTCTGGTCTCATTACATTCCAAGGAGTCCTACCAAGGTGCCCTCAAGCCCTCAAGGTCCCAACCTTTGAGTTTTAAGAGTTACGTTTTAAGGTAAGGGATCTGACCTCTCTATTTCTTTTCAAAATATCTCTTTTATGTCATTTCTTTTATGATCCATGTTCTTAAGTTAAAATTATGTTCTTATATACTCCTCATAATATCCTTTTTATGTTCATATTATGAGAGACCCCCTATTTCTCTCATCATTTTATTTTAAGATAGTTTAAGGGGCGCCTTTAGGCTGCAGAATTTTTAAGGGATTCTTTCACCCTTCTCGTTTTCAAGATCTATTTTCATGTCAAGTTGTTCAAGTTCCATTTTATTATGTTGGGGTATGATCTCTAAATCTATCATACTTAACTTTTATGTTCATATGATGAGAGACCCTTTTTGATCTCATCAATTCATTTTTGTTGAAGTTTAAGTGACGCCGTTAGGCTGCCGAATTTTTAAGGGATTCGTTCACCCATCTCTTTTTCAAGTTATATTTTTTGGTCAAGTCTTTCAATTTCCTTTTCATTATGTTAGGGGTATGATATCTATATCTATAATAATGATCATTTATTTTCATATGATGAGAGATCCTAGTTGATCTCGTCAATCGATTTTTAGAACTTTTATGTGACATCGTTAGGCTGCCGAATTTTCATAAGAGAAATCTAATTTTTTTCTTCCTTCCATGTTTTTCATTTTAAATGTTATGTCATTGAAATTTAATTACCATGTTCATGTATCCTTCTTATTATGTCCCTCTACTGTTTTATGGGTCATTTATGAATGTTTGACCCATCTCCCCTCTCTTTTCAATGTTTTCTAAAACCCCGAAACATAGCTTTTATGCTGCATAATTTTCATCTCAAAATGCCTCTCTCATTTCTCAAAATTATTTTATGTTATAAAGTGAAGACTCAAAGATCTTATTTATACAGGGGTATTCACATGTATATCAAAATGTTCTATTTTAAATTCTGGGATTTACATACATGAAACCCGCTCTCCCCTTCTGTGGGTTTAAAGTGACGTAAAGATCATGTCTTTAAAGCAGTTTTTAAAACGTTATGATTATGAAATGAATCCCATATATTTTATGCTACATGGGTTATTTATGAAATGTTTGATGATGATATATGTTGCTCACATGATAATAAAGGAAAATTTAAGGGTGCACCTTGATATCGCTCCAATGCATTGGGTAATGATGTAACCACTAGAGATTACAATTTTCACGATATATTGGTGAATAACCTTGGTAATTTTCAAATGACACTTTGGGGATGTTCCTTGGTGATTTGTTCATGATTTTATATGTTAAATGACGTAGCCACATCTTCAAGTTATGGAAAGTGTTATTTTTATTATGATATATCTCATGATTTCTTTCTCATGGCTTAAAGTTCTTTTCGGGACCTTATTGAACTATCTCAAGTTCACATGTAAAATGTTTCTCTTGTTTCCCTTACTGGGCCTTCTGCTCACCATTTCTTTTTATGTATGTCCCCAGGTTATGAGATGCAGTAATAAACCTAGGATGAACATTAGGATAATCCTTTCAAGTGTTTAATAATAATGTTTTATGTTTTCCTGTTTTATGTTCCTAGTTTCGAAGACACTAAACCTTAAAGATCCTCGGTTTTGTAAAATGTAATGAAAGTTTATGTGATAAAAAGGTGGGATGCTATAGTTTGTATCAAAGTATGGTTTAGTTATTTGTGGAAATTAGGATATGAAAACTCTAGGAAGAACCCTATAGAAAAGTTTAAATATAGGAAATCTTCCTCATATTTTGGTGAGTATTGAGTAAGGGGTTGCCAAGAAAATACATCCCTGTCTGGATACGAGCAGGTAGAGGTGGCTCTGGCACGGATGTACATAGGGGTAAAACCTGAAAACACCACTTTGAGCTATACTCGAACGGGAACTGGTACACGACAACGGGCCTTTCTGCACTCTTGGTTATGACACTCCGGAGGGATATGCTTTGGTAAATTCATAAGCTTAGTATAAACCATTATTAAAGGAACAAAGATAAAATAAAAGAAAGATTCACAAAAGAATATATGATCATGGATAACCTAGTTTGAAACCTAGGGGATCACATGTTATGGTATACTTTTCTTTTACAAGTTATCCTTATATGCTTTAAGTTACATTTCGTGATTATTGGTTAAGTATTTAAGCCTCTAATTATACATTCTCTTCTTAGTTAATGGTGGGAAATGGAAGAACGTGTCCCAACAACCAATGTGATAGTAAATGCGACGATTGTTGTATTAATATGACAGAGATGATTATGGGATTAAAAGATGATTATTATTTTGGAAGACGTTCACTATTTTGGGGACCCTATATGATCGAGGTAAATAGATTACTACAATATTTTCATTGAGGAGTAAGGTTGACTTATATTTTAAAGAATCAATGAATTTAAGGTGGACATATAGTAATTTAGGTTACTTATGGGAATTATTAACCTATCTTGGGTAAAATATGTTTAGGTTAGATACTTTTGTTATAAGATGTTAGGAGTGGTTGATGTTGTTTGGAGATGAACAATGAAGTTTATTTTGGAAGACTATGTTATCAAATCATTCTTGTATTTGGGTTTCAATCTTAGTTTGGTTTATTTTGAGGAATTTTAAGGACCGGTATTTATGGAATGGTCTAAGATGAACTTTGGGTAGTACCATGGAACATTGATGATTTAAAAGTAGTTTCCATTCCTATGGGATTATTTCTTTTTGAAGAGTTGTTTTACCTTACCCTTTCTGTTTTTGGGATAATGTTTAAAGATATAAGAAATAGATAGTTAATATTTTGTGGATTATGTGATTATCTAGAAGATGATTCTTGTGTTTTGATGAGACCAAGTAGTTTTGAATGCTCATAGTTTGGAGAAAACATTACTTTTGGGTAGAAACATATTAAAGGATGAAACTCTACATAAAGTTAGGTGTATTTTCTTGTGTTTTTGTTCTATGTAGTAAATGAATTCCTCAAAATTATAAAAAGGAACGTAAAACAAAAACATTGTTAGTTTACGTTTCCTACTTGCTAATCAAAGACCGTTTACACACATCATATGTTTGGGATTTTCTTATGGTTAACTTTCTCCTAATCATGTTTTCTATCACTCTCCCTCAGAACTTGACCCTTTGTTTTCTCCTCCATGTTCATGTTTTCCTATATGGAATCCTAGTGTGGGTTAACTTAGGTGACCTTTGTACTTCTCTTTCTTTCTTTTAAAGTAATAGTTTTACTGAATCCTTTTCCGATGTGGGACTTTCAATGAAATTTCAAAACCCAATTTTAAAAATTGCGAGGGTGCAATTTCTTAAGGGGGAAAGATTGTAACGACCCGAAATTTTTAATAAATCTTGTTTCCTAATTTTATATGTTATTTTATTTTATTTTTATACTCAAAAAAATGTTTCATTTGATAACATGAGTATAATTAAAATGATACCATTGAGTTTTGACTTTTATATGACCATTGGTCAATATGACCGTTGGAAACTAAATGTTTTTATTTTTGTCTCTAAATACAAGTAATCATGGTTAATTATTTAAGAAAGAAGATTCGATGGCCTCACCCAGTAGTCTTGGACCGATCGAATCCCATCTAACAAAACATGGGAAGGAGGTAGTACCACTGGGATTTTCTCTGGTCAAAACCCAAGCCGAACTTCATCGTGTGAAGCTAGAACAGAATCGCCTTCGCGAGAAGTTCAAACTGATAGAAATTAATACTCATGCGATATTGGATGATCCTCCCTCAGATTCTCTCACCTTAGCACACCTTACCCTTAGGTCCTATGCTGGAGTGATAAGGGGCTATTTAAGGAGACCTTAACTACCTTGTTTAATCTCTTGTTTTAAATAAAAATTGGGATTTCTTCTTATGATTAATTTTATGAATTTTCAAATGACCGGATAAATATAGTAAGCATATTCTTTATGAATTTTAGAGAAAGTTTATTTTAAAAATGTTTATGTAAACCATAAATAATTAAAAATGTGTAATGATTTTCAAAAAATGGTCTTCTATAATTATGTTCAGTACAATACTTAGAGTCTAATAAGATCTACTTGATTTTTGATGAATAGTAAATTATGAATAGTGATTTTATGCTTAGGATTAGTAATGTGACCAAATGGATTAGTAATATCACTTAAAGAAAGTATTAATATAATCTAGGTACCTTAATTAAGTAATGTGATTCAATAAAATGGTTAAATAATCGTTTCATAAATTATTATTCAAGTATTAGTTTTTTGAGTGAATAGTGTTTTTTAATTAAAAAATATATTAAAAATATATAGAAAATTATTTTTATAAAATGGATTTCATTTTTGAACTAAGAGCATCGATATTATGTTAAGGTAATTTTTGGGGATTTATCTGAAAAAAATGAATTTTCGGTGAATAGTGTATTTATTTAAAAAATAAATTAAAAATATTTAAAAAATCATGTTTATAAAATGGAGTTCATTTTTGAAATCAGAGCATTTATATTTGGTTAAGGTGAAATTTTGGGATCTTTTTGAGAAAGTGGAATTTTCAGTGAATAGTAAAAATGCAGTTTTAGGGTTTTGATATGTTTAATGACATCATAACTGTGTCATGATTATATCATGAGATTTTTTAAAGGATGGTCGGCCAAAGGTGATGAATTATTGTATTTTGGGGCCCATGTGGCCTAACTTCATGGGAAATTTCTTGGGTGAGCACATGGTTTTGAGAATACCACTTTTGAGGTGTCCCTTTGCCATTAATGCCTTGTCCCCTCACTTTCCCTATAAATACCAAGCCATACTCTCGACATTTTCGACTCCCCACACTCCCCCAACGAAGTTCTTGTCTCATTTCCTTCCAAGGAGTCCTCCCAAGGTGCCCTCAATCCCTCAAGGTCCCAACAATTGAGTTTTAAGAGTTACGTTTTAAGGTAAGGGATCTGACCTCTCTATTTCTTTTCAAGAAATCTCTTTTATGTAATTTCTGTTATGCTCCATGTTCTTATTTTAAAGGATGTTCTTTTATACTCTTATTACTGTCCTTTTTATGTTCATATGATGATAGACCCCCTCTTTCTCTCATCATTTTATTTTAAGAATGTTTAAGTGGCGCCGTTAGGCTGCCGAATTTTTAAGGGATTCTTTCAACTTTCTCATTTTCAATATCTATTTTCATGTCAAGTCATTCAAGTTCCTTTATATTATGTTGGGGTATGATCTCTAAATCTATCATACTTAACTTTTATGTTCATATTATGAGAGACCCTATTTTATCTCATCAATTAATTTTTTTTGAAGTTTAAGTGACGTCGTTTGGCTGCTGAATTTTTAAGGGATTCGTTCACCCTTCTCTTTTTCAAGTTATATTTTTGATCAAGTCTTTCATGTTCCTTTTCATTATGTTGGGGTATGATCTCTATATCTATCATACTGATCATTTATTTCCATAGGATTAGAGACCCTATTTGATCTCGTCAATCCATTTTTAGAAGTTTTAAGTGACGTCGTTAGGCTGCCGAATTTTCATAAGAGATATCTAATTTTTGTCTTCCTTCCATGTTTTTCATTTCAAATGTTATGTCCTTGAAATTTAATTAACATGTTCATTTATCCTTATTATTCTATCACTCTACTGTTTTATGGGTCATTTATGAATGATTGACCCATTTCCCCTCTCTTTTCAATGTTTTCTAAAACCCCAAAACATAGCCATTATGCTGCAGATTTTTCATCTCAAAATGCCTCTCTCTTTTCTCAAAATTATTTTATGTTATAAAGTGAATACTCAAAGATCTTATTTCTATAGGGGTATTCACATATATACCAAAATGTTCTATTTTAAATTCTAGGATTTACATACATTAAACCCGCTCTCCACTTCCGTGGGTTTATAGTGACGTAAAGATCATGTCTTTAAAGCAGTTTTTAAAACGTTATGATTATGAAATGAAACCCATTTATTTTTTGCTATATGGGTTATTTATAAAATGTTTTATGATGATATATGTGGATCACATTATTATAAAGGAAAATTTAAGGGTGCACCCTAATAGCACTCCAATGCATTGGGTAATGATGTAACCACTAGAGATTACAATTTTCACGATATCTTGGTGAATAACCTTGGTAATTTTCAAATGGCACCTTGGGGATAGACCTTGGTGATATGTTCATGATTGTCTATGTTAAATTATGTAGCCACATCTTCAAGTTATGAAAAATGTTATTTTTGTTATGATATATCTCATGATTTCTTTCTCATGCCTTAATGTTCTTTTCATGACCTTATTTGAGTATCTCAAGTTCACATGTAAAATGTTTCTCTTGTTTCCCTTACTCGGCCTTCTGCTCACCCTTTCTTTTGATTTATGTCCCCAGGTAATTAGATGCAGTAATGAACCAAGGATGCACATGAGGAGAATCCTTTCAAGTGTTTTAGAAGAATGTTTTATGTTTTCATGTTTTAAGTTCCTAGTTTCCAAGACACTAAACCTTAAAGATCCTCAGTTTTGTAAAATGTAATGAATGTTTATGTGATAAAAAGGTGGGATTCTATATCCATAATCATAAATTGTGTTAATAAAACATCCTATAAATAATAACAAATGTCGAAATGAAAAGTTCACCTCAATATTTGCTCATTGAATATGATATTATTAGTGGGAAGTGAAATCATGGACCTGAAAGAGAAATATAACAATCAACTTCTTAAGGATAATGATATATTTCTCAATCAATATAAATTTACTCATTATAGAACCATAAATAATATGATCGGTATAAAGTCTACTAACATCTCCATAAGGAATGTTAACAAATTACATATTTTTTAAATCCTTTTCCTATAGTGGATGGAATCCATTAATATCAACATAATAACATGAGAAATTATACTAAATTGATTACTTTTCATGTCAAAAGAAAAATATATTCCTTTTATTTTGATTCTATTTATTTCCTTTTTTATTACTTATACATAGTAATGATCATTAAATACAAATATTTCATGCCTGGAAATTTTAATCAAATTCCCTAGATCACAAATCTAATAAATGTATAATAATCTATTGATCTGGAATTTATAAATTAATTTAATCCTAAATGGTTAGGATAAGATATGATAATTCCAAAAAATTAATAAACCATTATATGATATAAAACAAGTTTAATCTCAAAAATTAAAATGTAAAACTCAATTTTCAACATAGACCATTTTACAAATTACAATCATTCCTAAAAAACACTTCAAGACTATGACCCTAAAATCCAAAGGATTTGTTCATATATTCTTCAAAATTACATCAATAAATCTGATTGTTTTATACCGAAAATATAATTTCCTAAATCAATTTATCTCTATGATATTCTAGTCATTTCTATAATTAACCTAGATCACCATAAGTCCACAATAAAATCATATTTTACTCACAAATAAAATTCAAAATTTAGTCCCCAAAATATACTATTTACGAAAATCATATTGGATTAAAAAAATCAAGAACATCATCCAATGTAACGTTATTCACATAATCTAAATTTCATTTTTAAATTCCAATTTTATGTATTTGATATAACAAAAACTCGCTAAAAATAAATATTATCTGTTATATTTTTTAAATAAAAAAGTCATGATAACTAGTGATTTATGTATTGTAGTGGTAGTTGTTGCACACTTGTCTCCCTTTTGTTATGGGTTCAAACCCTACGACCATACCAAAAATGATGAGTTGTCACACTGCCGGATGTAGTGTGTAATCCTAGGAGATTCCAGCCAAATATCTCTCCTCCTAGAGAAAACTCACAATTCCGACACCAGTGTGTAATCCTAAAATCCTCTCCTATAAAAATCTCTAGCCGTAAGGATCGAGCCAACGACTCCCCTGAAATCTCCGACCTTCGAATGATGGCAGTGTAAATAAAAGAATGATTGGCACTTATGTCTATAAGTACTGCAACTATGTTGGAGTACATACAGATCGTACCTCATATCATCTCCAGAGCGCAATGGTCATTGGCCTCAGCTGCATAGAGGTGAGCTCGCCCATGTCCCCCAGTTAACTGTGGTTGGGGTGGACCACCTATTGCTAGTGGCAGTATCATCTCGAATCGTCACCCACCGCTAGCTGCACATCCAGATCCTCTACCATGTCTTCCTGCTCCCTACAGACCTCCTCGGTCGAACCTCTATCACTACCTGGTTGGTCATTCAACCATATTTTGATCCTCTGTATGGATGGTTGGACTGTCACTATCCATATGACTCCGCCCACCACATGTTTCACACTGCCTAGTCCTCTCATGACTACCTTTATCTCTGGTTTCCCACACAATTGACCCTGAATCTTGTGGTCGTCCTCCTATAGGTATGGCCCTCTTGGACCTTTTTGACATATTTCGGCTTCCAGCAGCAGAATACACCGCTATGTGATGCCTGGTGGTGGTTCATGATGCTGTCTACTGCTCAGAAAGAAAACAGTCCACTATGAGGACTCGGTATAACATCACCGCCTACGTCGGGATGCTGAGAGAAATCTTTGAAACCCTAATCTCCCACCCGAGTCCCTTCTTGAATGCTTGGGCCCTGATGAATGGGTCATGTACCATATCAGTGGAGTATTATGAGAGTTTAATGAACCTCACTGAGTATTGAGCCACAGTCATTCTTCACTGTTGCGGATGAATAATCTCCAGAATGTGCACCGTGTGAAGTGTCACTAGAACAAACTCTGCCAAAAGCAGGCTCTCAAAGTCTGCCCAGAGAAGTGTCACCTCGTCGTGAACCTGGAGCATCAAAATCCAACATCTGCCTACTGCTTCCTGTAGAATATTGGTGATAAGAACCACCATGAGATCAGCTACTATACCAACCATTCAGAAGACTCTCACAATGGCTTCTAGGCATTCCTTAGCTTACTGTGGGTCTGTCTCTCCCCAAAACCTGGGTGGTCTTTGGGGATAGAACTCGTGAAACATGCTCAAGCGGAATGCACCCGATACTACTAGGGCTGGTGGAATTAGTGGCCCAATGGGTAATGGTACAAGTAGTGCATCTGTTGGTGCCTCCGCTGGTTCCTCTACTTAAAGAGGGCCCGACCCCGAGGCCTCGTCGCTCGGTGGGCTAACATTACGTACTATAACCAAAACCCTAGATGGCTTTCTGTGTGGAAGAATCCTGAAAATAAACAGGTGACCCATATTCAATAAGTTATACCTGATGAGGTGAATCAGAAGATCACAATGAAAACTTTTAAAAACAAACACGTAATCAGTGTTTTCATGAACTGAGTCAGAAAACAGAACTCAAGGTCCTCGTGTATGGATACGTCCGCCACCACACCAACGCTTGATTCCATAAACTGATAACCACACTCATAACACATAACAATATTACTATTTAAAGATTAGAGTCCAATGTTCTAAAGTTTAACCGACTCCTCTGATACCAAATTTTCATGACCCTTCCCCTGGGGTCTATGTTGTGACTACACCAAGCCTGCGTTCCATGGGCCAGGTGTTGGCGACTAGCACCGAAGGAGTATTACCTAAATTTGGGAAGGAATTTCTTTTATAACCTTCAAACTCACGCAACCAAGAACTCAACAAGATACAATCATGAGTAAACCGAATAGTAAAAAGAGTGTGTTCTGTAAGTTAACGGGGCCATAATACAAGCCCAACTAGAAAGTACACGAAAACATTAAAGTATAAGTATGTTGAACAACTCTGGTGAACTCCTGCCATGGATCTTACCTGATGGGAAGGTACAGCTCTCGAACAGTCGTCTCGGAAGTATTCCTCACCTAAGGACAACCTTCGAGCTACCTCCATTTCTAGTACCCTCGTCCACAATCAATGTTGACTGTCATTTGAACCAAACAGAACAAGGTGCCGTAATATCTTGTGTGGGGGTGAGTATAATGATACTCAGTATGGACCCCGAGACCCTCAAGGTCTCACAAAATACCCAAAGGGTTAACCACAAATAATGTAAACCAGTGAAAACCCTACTTAGGATTATGCCCATACATATACCAATGTTATCAAATATTTTCCATCTCATTCAGGAGGAAACACGAGGCCCAACTCCTATGCCAATATACAATTATTCCATGAAGAAAAGATTACCTCGAAGGTAACACCACAAGGGATAGTACCACAAAGCTAACGCCTCATAGAAGGATACCATAAAGTCATCACCATGATGATAAGTACCACACAGTTACACCACAGAGAATAATACCACAAAGGTATCACCATGAAGCTAAGTACATCACATGTATGAAACACAGAAGAATACCTTATAGGTATCACCATCAAGGTAAGTACCACAATGGTACGCCACAAAGAAGATTACCACAAAGGTAAAGTATCATATCACACCAAGTATAACGTAGGAATGGTAGTAAAGATGATTAGATGTTACTAGTAAATCATCTAACTCTGTTAAGAGGTAGACTCACATAGGATCCTAAATCACCAGACCCAAAGAGGATCCTAGTACAAAAGACCCACATAGGATCCTAGAGTATCCCCACATGGATTCCTAGAGTTGATCCAACTGGGACTCTCAAACACAAACCCACGTTGGATCCCAAAGCATAGACCCACATAGGATCCCAAAGCACACACCCACATAGGATACCTTTCTCATGTTACAACTAGATGTAGGGTTCCCGCACTAAACTCACTAGAATCCAGGAGGGTCACCACCACAAGAAACAAGTAGAATACTCTAACTATCAAAAAGTCCCAGGACGAATTATCCCAATCGATCATCACATAAAATGGGTCTCAATGAAACATATTTTGTTTCAATCGGACCCTAGGACTATAAGTTATTAGACTTTTTGTCCCAAGGGATCGGTTGGATTCCTTCTCAATCCAATCCAGTAGTACCCCCAACATTATACAAAACTAATGTGGGGTATATGAAAAGGACTGTCTCAATACCATCTTACCTACTCCATAGATGGTTCATCAAGAGAACTCCATTAGCTGATGATATGGCTGAAAGAGTGAAAAAAGACGTAGATGGTCTGTGTCTGGTCCGACCCGATGGGACCGAACCGGACCGCATGATCTGACCCAGACTATTGAGTCTGTCCTGGCCATGCCCACGTTGGGTGGCCCATGGTGTGGCAACCTGTAGTGCGACGGCCTACCGACCGGCCTGTAGTGCGGCGGCTTGCGATGCAATGTCTGATCGGATCACGGCTGGCCGGTCAGCCAATCGTCCTCCTCCGGGCAGCACGATCGTGCGCCGCACCTTCATCGTGAGCCGGTGTCGAGCTGACAGCGCCTCCCCTCACCAGTGCTGCAGAAGGACGTGGCTCTTCTCCGACGGGATTCATCCACTTCCCGCGGCCGACCTCCTCCCTTGCTCTTCTACGACCGATGGGCCATATCTCATCTCCGGAAGTGCGGTTGAACAGCCGCCTTCTTCACGGCCGGCCGGATTATCGGCCGTCGCTCTAGTGTCCCACCGGTTCCAAACTCTCACATCAGTTCTTGTCCTCCTCCATCATGAAGATCGAATCAAAACCACATAGGTTGCAGAGAGCTTAGGCCATGTTCGTTTGGCCTGCACACTCTACATTAGAACGGTATCCAGTGGAAAGTTTATTCCTAAATTATAAAGATTGTCAAAAATAGGGTAAGGGTTATACAAATAAAAAACCCCACCTCAATGGTTCCATTAGAGATCGTTCGCAGTTGAAGACGGATTGGTGTTTTTCAATCCTAAAGCAATCTTCCTCCAACGACGCTACTTGTTTGATGATCATCCATTCTTCGGTCCCTCCATGGTGAGAATTATTCTTCCTCAAGAGGATCCTCCAAGAACACAATTTTCCAATGATTCCAATCAATTCCTAAGAGGTGAAATGTCAACTATAATTAAAATAGTTTTTCACAATTAATTTACGCTATCATAATAATTAAATGGCTCATTTAATTAATTGGAGAGTTGGAACAATTATTTGGGGAATTCTAAGGGTCTTCCACCACATTAAGAGGGGTTCAGGTGGTCCCCACCATTGAATTAAAATTTAGAGGATTAATGTACTTGTGGTCCCCACATACATAAATCCAAATGACGTCACAGGAAAAATAAAAATGTTAAATATTTTTAATTTTATATTCTTCCACGAAAAAGTGAAATACTAACTTCCACCCCCAACCTACTGTGGTTGAGGTGAAGGACCCCTTAAGCGAATATCGTCACAGTGATTTCAAAGGTGTCCTCTGATTTCAATTATGTGCACTGGTTAAAAAGTTACAAAAAACTGCTTGCACGTTTACTAAACCTAGAAAAAAATGTTCAAAAATTCATTTTGGGACCACTGGGCCTCAGAATCATGCCCCATTAATTTTTTTGGACATCAAATATTCCCATATAATTAAAAACAATTACATGAAAAAATATGGTTTTTTACAATTGGGGGAGACTTTAAGGGTTGTTCTTTACATTAATTTAAGTATCCTATATTTTATTGTTTATTTTTTATCATTATCTCAATGGATATTCGTCATGAGGTAATGGAAAAATGTGGGTATTAGACTTTTTTTTGGATAATGATGCCTCGTATTTTTTAGGAAATTGTTATCCAACATAGTTATCTGAAAATGTGTTTCCCATGCATCAATTTTATAAAAACCCATGTAGGGTATTTTAGTGCATATAAGGGGGCTACACAATTTGAATTTACCATCGATATTAATCAACATGTTTGTGTAAGTGTTTCAAATATATTTGTAGAGGATTTTGGAATTGGTAACAAATAGTTAATCCAACATTTCTCCCTGTCAATGATAGGGGTATCATAGGGCACTGTTACACACATGGTTTGACCTTTTTTGTAAAACAGATCATAAAATCCATGCAACCTATTAGAAAGTGGTAAAATTAATATATTTCCATTACATTATTAATTAGCCACAACTTTTTTATTCCTCCTCAACTCTTAGAATGGTCCACATCATGTGGATATATCATCTAATTTATAATAAAAATATTGAATCCATTATCCTATCCGAACAATAAATAAAGATCTATCCATCTCATTGAATTCTTATCAAAAATATCTCCATTCATTTATCTATTTTATTAAATTTTCATTCCACCGATGATTCTATTTTTGAGTGAGATAATATTCAAACATTTCAGGTTTTTTAAATTCTGTTGTTTAATTTTAATCAAAGACAAACCAGGTTTCATTAATGGATGCGGAATCTAATTCCTTAATAATGTATACTATAAAAACTAGGCCTCATTGAAAGCACATGCATCGTGCCTTAACATGGAAATCAGGTTCTGACCTTCCAGGTACCATTACTTTTCCCAAAGACATGTGTTCTCTAACCTAGTTCCCACCCACATACCCAAATAGGTCATTAATCAAATTACTATCCCCATATTCCAAAAAAATGTTATTCCATTATCCATTTCCCTAATCAATCACATCCTAGGAAGCCTCCTATTAGGTCACCTAACATGATCACTAATCCAAGCACATAATTCTTAACTGTGGGCTTCTAATCTTGTAAGATCCTGAACTGAAATGTGCAACATGTGGACCTGAGTTATATTATTTAGTATTTTAACCATTTAACATTATGGTGTCATAAATTCAACCACCCCCTAGACCACAAATTCTTAATTTTGGACCCTACATCTCAACCCAAATTGTATCACCACACTAAATTTGGAGTTTCTCCACTAAATCAACTATATAAACTAGGACATAATAATAGAATAAGCACCCTACCTTAGAACGACCATAGGGTCAGGGCTCACCCAAAACCACTAGTTTCCCTAAATACACTAGTTTACCCTAACTAGGGCCCACCCACCCCCCTGATTGAGTTATTAGACAAATTATTGTCTATACATGCCAACAAATGGTATTTCTAGTGTGATTTGGTTACAATAAAACACATATTGGGAAACATCCTAGAATATCACCCATCATGATCACTACTCCAATCAAATAATTATTAACATTGGAGTTATATTCAGGTAGGCTCTCGAAAATAAATCTATTCCTTTTTGAAATGAGTGATTTTGTTTATTATTTTATGTAAAGACCCGTAAATTTGAAGGAAATTTTTTTTTCTTAAATTTCTTTGGAATTTTACAAGAACGCATTTTCTGACGGCGCCTGATTCCGAGGCCCGGTGTGCCCGGAATCAATTTCCGAAGTTTGGCTCGGGTACGTTCAATGAACGGACGAGCGGGTTTTTCTAACTTTTGAACCGGTGCCCGGAATCGAATTCTGAGGGCTCCAATGAAATCGCAACACCGGTATTCGCTTATAAACGCCTCTTCCGGAGTTGTGTTTGCTCGGGTGTGGTTTTTAATTTTCGGGCTTAAAGTTAAGAAATAATATAATTTTGCGACAACTTTATTTTATTTCGCTTAAGCCACTTGGAAGCCACTTGAAGCCACTTAAAGGCGGCTTGAACTGAGTTGAACTGGATAGGATGCTATCTAGAAATATCCTACCCCTTGGTAGGATATTTGTGAGGTGGGGCCCGCACAAGCCCCACCGTTTCTTTCCGCTAAGAAACGCACCCGTGAAAACCCGTCTTAATGAAAGTAAACTGACACGTTTCTTAAAATCTTAACAGACCATTTAATTGGGCTATTTCTTTCGTAAATTAAATGAGTTGTTTCTTTCGTTAATTAATTCTAAGAATTAATGGTTCGTTTCTTATCTTTTGAAATTCAAATGTTTAGTTGTGTATATAAAATAAGGCTTAAGCTTATTTTATTTTGGGTTGAAACTTGTGGCGTGGAGAGGATTTGGAGGAAAGCGTTCTTCTTCGGTGAAGAACGCGAAAAACGCGAAGAACTCGAAGAACTCGAAGAACGCGAAGAACGCCAAACCTGCGGAGATCGACGACGTGAAGCCTTGTACCGCGATGCCAACAGATCTCCCTTCGCGACGCTTCTTCCGCGACGATCCAACCCCGCGACAGCCTTCGATCGACAACAACCAAGGTAGGGGTTGCGCTTCTTTTTATTTTCTTTTTGGATTTCAACAACAACATGGATTTAATAATTATTAATTAAATCTGTATGTTCTTGGTCCTCGGAGATCGTCGATGCGACGCCCTTCCGCGGTGTGATGATCACCTCCTTCCGCGACGGTCAATTCCGCGATGACCTCGCATCCGACAACGACGGCGAGGTAGGGATTTTATAATTTTGGAATACCCCTATTTGTTATTCCCGTGAACATTCTTTAAAAATTAATGAACCGGAATCAAAGAAACAATTTTATTTTATTAATATTGTTGGTTCATGTGTTGAACATTCTATTATTTCTCCCGTGGTTTTTATCTAACGTGGAGGGTGCGGGTCAAACGACCACGGCCCGGCAACCCTCCGTCGTTCTTCGTGTTTTGCGGATTTGTCGGGCGACGATGGAACGCGCCGCAACAGGTGTTTGATGATCCCGTAGTAAATAAGGGAACCCGGGAGGAACAACGGCGCAGACGGGAAGGAAAACGGGCCACCGGAGCGACTCCGGCGGCCCAAGGAAGCCGGTGGTGGCGCGGGTCGCCGGCGCGGCGGCGCCGGCGGCCGGAGGCGGCGGCACCCCGCGGGTGTCCAACGTGACACCCCGCCGGTGCCGCGGGTGACCAGCGCGACACCCCGCGGGTGTCCAGCGCGCCACCCCACGGGTGTCCAGCGCGCCACCCCGCGGGTGACCAGCGCGCCACCCCGCGGGTGTCCAGCGTGACACCCTGCGGGTGCCGCGGGGTTGTCACGCGGCACCCCGCGGGTGTCCAGGGCGACACCCCGCGGGTGCCGCGGGGTTGTCACGCGGGGCGGCGGCTTTCCCCCGCGTCGGCCGCTCGGCCGAGCCGAGCCGGACCGGCCCTGGCCGGGCCGGGCCGGGCCAACTGGGTCGGACCCGACCCGGTTCGGGCCAACCAGGGGGGATCGGTCCGGGTCGGTCCGGGCCCGGACCCCCCGTCTTCGGACAGACTTCGTTCAAATGGCCATATCATGAGCTACGGGCCTCCAAACTACCCTCCGTGAGCGGCAACGCGATCCCTGGATCGAGACGGTCGTTTAGGTTTATCGCACTCAAGGTTTCGGAATACTTTGAGTTCGGACAGGTCGGTTCGTACACGAAACCAGCCAGGGCCTCAGAGCGGAAACACTCATATCTTGAGCTACGGACGTCCGATTGACGTGTCGTCAGCTTTGTTGAGTTCCTCTTTGTGAGACGGATCATTTGGCACCCTCCTCCCGAGGTTTGGACGCAGGTGGAGTACGGTCGGGTTGGTTTTGCCTTAAAAACCAACAGGGCCCCTAGGACGAAAAAGCCAATAACTCTCAGACCGGGCGTCCGACTGGCGCGCCGTCTGTTGCGTTGAGTTACTATTGACGATACGGAACTTTTGGCATCCTCCGCCCGAGTTTTGGATGCAGATGGATAGTGGCCGGGTTGGATCACACTGAAATCCAACCGGGCCCCTGGAACGGAAAAACTGATATCTTTCAAACCAGACGTCCGTTTGACGAACCGTCAGCGGCGTTGGTGGTTACGTTGAGTAACGGTTCCTATGAGTATACCCTATGGGAGTTCGGGGTACAGTTGAGATACGGATGGGTTTGGTTCGCTCACGAAACCAACCGGGCCCCTAAGACGAAAAGGCTAATAACTCACAGACCGGGCGTCCGATCGACGCGCCGTCTGTTGCGTTGAGACCCCTGTGACGAGGAGGTCCTTTGAGTTACTTCTTCGTGGGACCTTGAGATACATGGAGTATCGACTTGTAGCTCGTGGAGCGGACCCTCCCAGAGACGAGCGTGCGGAGTACGGAGACCGTGTAGCCGACTGAGACCTGACGACTGCTTGACCGACTCGACTTGGAGTGAGTCGACTAGCCCAGTGGACGGAGCACTACTTTGTTTGGGTGTAGACCCATGGCGGACGGAGTACTACCTGTGTGATAGTGCAGACCCGCGGTACTCGTCCGGAGAGTACCTCTGCAGGCTACTAGGGGGTGTGCACTACTGTGTTTGGGTGACATACCCCAGCGGGAAGCACTACTGTGTTTGGGTGGATGGCCTGCGGTACTCGACAGGAGGAGTACCTCAGCAGTCTTAGGTTAGTGAGCAGTACCTCGGAGTCGTGACAGGACCACTGTACACTCCAGAGACGGAGCTCTTCAGCAGTTATGGTTTCGATAATGAAAATCCTGGTTTGAGCTGAGACTTTTGACCATTGTGTTTCCTCATGATTGAGATGAGTTACTTGATAACTTAGGTATATGTATGAGCATATACCTGGGTAGTGGTTATCCGTTGATCTCATGATCCTTGTGTTTCCTCATGATTGAGATGAGTTACTTGATAACTTAGGTATATATATGGGCATATACCTAAGTAGAGGTTATCTGTTGAGATCTTCATTGTTGTAATCCTTGTTGGATTTAGTGAGACCTTGAGGGTCTCGGGGTCCCTACTGAGTATCGTTATACTCACCCCTGCACGGGCTATGCTCGCACCTCGTTGTGTTGGTTGCAGACGACAGGCCGTGCTGACGGAGGCCGAGTGTTCGAGGACTGGACGGTACCCGGAGGTGGACTACACGACAAGTCAGTGTCCGGAGGTGGACATCACGGCGAGAAAACACTCGGAGGAGGTTGACGGACGAGAGCACTGTGGAGGATATCTGTACCTACCCTTCAGGTAGGATTCGTGGTGGACGATCCAAGAACTGCGCCATCTGTACCTACCCTTCAGGTAGGATCCGAGAAGGACAACCCAGGAGCCGCTTCCGTCCCTCCAGCTGTTGTCTTTTTCTGTTGTACTTTGTTCAGTTGTAGTTGTACTTTCTTTTGGGTTTGTATTATGGCCCATTTACTTTTCAGCACTTCTTTTTGTACTTAGTGTTTTACTTCTGCTAGTACTCTGTGGTGTTTTGTTACTTTTATAAAGGCAATTCCTTCCTAGTTATCGGGATTTACGCCTTTGGTGCTAGTCGCCAGCCCCTGGCCTATGGAAGGCGGGCTTGGGGTAGTCACGGCACGGGCCCCGTGGACGGGTCGTGACAAATTGGTATCAGAGGTGGTTGGTTCTACCGCAGACTCTGATCTTTCTTTCTGTGAAGCAATAGTGTTAAGGGTACCAAGTGTGGTTTTCAGTTCAGGGAGTCCAGTGTTGGTGCGGGCGGCCGACGTATCCATACACCAGGACCCTGGCAACTGATTTCCGACTTTGTGCACGAAAACACTGATTGCGTGTGTGTTTTCAAAGGTTTCCCCCCTTAAAACAGCTCAAACCAGGTCAGCTCACCAGCTATAATCGTTTGACCATGTTACGTTGTTTCTTTCAGTATGCCTTTTCTCAGACGACCAACTAGAGCCCAGAGGGATGTGCGTGCTGACAGCCTGTCGAGTGACGAGGCTTCGGTACAGGGCCCTCTTGCAGTTGAGGCACCAGCGGAGGCACCAGCGGTACTACCATACGTTGGGCCACCGATGCCACCATCCCTAGCAGTAGGCGATGCCCGCTACTTGAGCACACTTCATGAGTTCTAGCGCCAGAGGCCACCCAGGTTCGGGGGAGAGACGGACCCGCAGGCGGCTGAGGATTGGCTGGAGGCTGTGGTGGGAGTCTTCAGGCTAGTGGGGACGCCATCAGACTTCATGGTGACCTTTACTGCCAGCCTTCTTCAGGCAGCAGCAGGCAGGTGGTGGAGCCACTTGTTCCAGTTTTGCGATGGGATGGCTTTCACATGGGAAGACTTCGAGACCTTCTTCATGGTGGAGTTTGTGCCAGTAGCTCTACACCCCGAGCATGTTCAGGAGCTGCTTCCTTTGCCGCGTGTTTTTCGATCGGAAGCCGAGTCATCTGTGGGTAGTAGACAGATGATGCAGAGGTCCAGGAGGACCAGACCAGCAGTTGGGCGATCTCGGGTTTTAGGACCGGTGGTGCGGGGCACCCGGGGTGGGGTCAGAGCCAGGCGTGCCAGAAGCAGACTGTGTTACTCGTGCGGTGGAAAGGGGCACCTGGCACGTGACTGTCCGACTCCTCGTACAGTTGATCCATAGGCTTTTGAGGAGCCACCAAGGCAGAGGCAGCGACGAATGCTTGAGCGACAGTAGAGCAGTGGACAAGGCAGTAGAGCTCCTGGAGCAGGTAGACAGGAGCGGAACAAGTGGATACGTCTCTTGTACTTCTAGTTCCATGTTGTTGTTGTTTTTGTGTCTTTGTACCATGAGCTGCAATAAAATAAAGACACTTATCTTGTGATGTTTGCTTTCCTGTCCTCTTTTGTGATGTTACTAAGTGGTCCGGGTTAAGACTGTTGACTTGACCCTCGCTTTTGAAATTCCTACTGGAGGAGACCCAGTGACCTCACACTGATGCCGACAGTGTGACTCGACCCTTGGAGGCGAGAGTGACAGTTGGATCTATTAGTAGTTGCGTCGAGGCCTTACGAGGTCATCCATGACATGAATGCATCATTTATGTCAGGATTGACTGTATTAGGCAACGAATGTGGTTCATCATGGGGATGAGACCAGATTTCTCTTATCGGAAAAGAAGAAATCATAGCAGCTCTTGTGAGGCTAAAGGAGGTGCAGTTCATCCAGGAGCGGATGAAGACTGCACAGTGCAGTAAGAAACAAGGAACTGGTGCCAGTCTTAGAGACTCGGGCGTGATAAATGTTTCAAGAAGAGGTAGCTTTAAATAGAGATGAGTCTGCGAAGCGGTAGACGTGGAGGCAAAGCTAGGAGAGCAGCATGAGGTGGTGTACATCTTAACATGCTACAACCACCCGCCTTAGTTATTCCCGCCAGGCTCAGGGAGCTAGAGGGCGGAGGAAGAGTGCGGCTGCATGCGGTCAAGGAGTGTGACCCAATGGCTATAGAAATGATTCAAGGGACAGTCTATGTCCACTACTAGCTGCTGTAGTAACAGACGTCGATATGAATCATTCCTCACTTTCACAAATCTTGTTCCAGACCTAGAGTTTCCGGTAAGCCGTGGACTTGACCCTCACGTCTAGAGATACCATGAGAGGAGACTTGATAATCACACTTATGCCGACGGTGTGGTCAGACCCTCGAGGTGAGAGTTCTGGTTGGAATCTCTTGGTGGTAGCGTCGAAGCCTTACGACGTTAGTTTGAGTATGGAGTGGGCAATAACTATTCAAACTCAGATTGACGGTTTTAGGCAAACATCGAGATGGGTTTTCCTTGGTCGGCGGAAAAGGAAACCCCAGGCAGCGCAGGGTAACTCTTTCATAGGAGGGTGTGACTGATCACTCTTGAGTCGGTCAACCTTACTCTCGTGGCAGCAGTCGTTTTGAGTTTCAGTTCCAGCAAGAATTGGAGACCTCTGGAGTTCGAGGACGACGATCACGTCCTTATACGGGTCTCACCTCGACGAGGGTTACGGAGATGTGTCCAAGGTGGAAAGTTATCTCCGAGGTTCAACGGACCTTTCTAGGTCCTCAGCTGGGTAGGCGGGATGGTTTACCACTTGGTCCATCCACCTCAGTTGCACTAGGTGCACGACGTTTCCACGTATCTCAGCGGAGGAGATACATGCACGACCCGACACAAATCTTTGACCATGGGGAGCTGGTCTTTGGTGATGAGGTGACTTTTATGGAGTTTCCTGTGGGGATCGAGGATCGACAGGAGCGAATCCTAGGAGGACGGTCAATTCCTCTTGTGCACTTTCTTTGGCAGCTCGGGGACCTCCAGGAGAGCATTTGGGAGTGGAAGGCTCAGATGCGTGCTCTGTACCGCCTTTGTTTCCCTAAGTTTGTGTTGGAGCTTTACGGGGACGTAAATCCCTATGGTGGGAGTAATGTAAAGACTCGTAAATTTCAAGAAAATTTTTTTTTTCTTAATTTTTTTTGGAATTTTACAAGAACAAAGTTTTTGACGGCGCCTGATTCCGAGGCCCGGTGTGCCCGGAATCAATTTCCGAAGTTTGGCTCGGGTATGTTCAGCGAACGGACGAGCGGGTTTTTCTAACATTTGAACTGGTGCCCGGAATCGAATTCTGAGGGCTCCGATGAAATCGCAGCGCCGGTATTCGCTTAGAAACGCCTCTTCCGGAGTTGCGTTTGCTCGGGTGTGGTTTTTAATTTTCGGGCTTAAAGTTAAGAAATAAAATAATTTTGCGACAACTTTATTTTATTTCGCTTAAGCCACTTGGAATCCACATGAAGCCACTTAAAGGCGGCTTGAACTGAGTTGAACTGGATAGGATGCTATCCAGAAATATCCTACCCCTTGGTAGGATATTTGTGAGGTGGGGCTCGCACGAGCCCCGCCGTTTCTTTCCGCTATGAAACGCACCCGTGAAAACCCGTCTTAATGAAAGTCAACTGACGCGTTTCTTAAAATCTTAACAGACCATTTAATTGGGCTATTTCTTTCGTAAATTAAATGAGCTGTTTCTTTCGTTGAATTAATTCTACGAATTAATGGTTCGTTTTTTATCTTTTGAAATTCAAATGTTTAGTTGTGTAAATAAAATAAGGCTTAAGCTTATTTTATTTTGGGTTGAAACTTGTGGCGTGGAGAGGATTTGGAGGAAAGCGTTCTTCTTCAGCGAAGAACGCGAAGAACGCGAAGAACGCGAAGAACGCCAAACCTGCGGAGATCGACGACGCGCATCCTTGTACCGCGACGCCAACGGATCTCCCTTCGCGACGCTTCTTCCGCGACGATCCAACCCCGCGACAGCCTTCGATCGACAACAACCAAGGTAGGGGGTTGCGCTTCTTTTTATTTTCTTTTTGGATTTCAACAACAACATGGATTTAATTATTATTAATTAAATCCGTATGTTCTTGGTCCTCGGAGATCGTTGACGCGACGCCCTTCCGCGGTGTGACGATCACCTCCTTCCACGACGGTCAATTCTGCGACGACCTCGCATCCGACAGCGACTGCGAGGTAGGGATTTTATAATTTTGGAATACGCCTCTTTGTTATTCCCGTGAACATTCTTTAAAAATTAATGAACCGGAATCAAAGAAACAATTTTATTTTATTAAAATTGTTGGTTCATGTGTTGAACATTCTATTATTTCTCCCGTTGTTTTTAACTAACGCGGAGGGTGCGGGTCAAACGAACACGGCCCGACAACCCTCTGTCGTTCTTCGTGTTTTGCAGATTTGGAGGGCGACGACGGAACATGCCGCAACGGGTGTTTGATGATCCCACAGTAATGAACGGAACCCGGGAGGAACAACGGCACAGACGGGAAGGAAAACGGGCCACCGGAGCGACTCCGGTGGCCCGCGGAAGCCGGTGGTGGCGCGGGTGGCCGGCGCGGCGGCGCCGGTGGCCGGAGGCGGCAGCACCCCGTGGGTGTCCCGCGCGACACCCCTCGGGTGCCGCGGGTGTCCAGCGCGACACCCCGCGGGTGCCGCAGGAGTGTCACGTGGGGCGGCGGCTTTCCCCCACGTCGGCTGCTCGGCCGAGCGGCCGAGCCGAGCCGGAACGGCCGTGGCCGGGCTGGGCCGGGCCAACCGGGTCAGATTCGACCCGGTTCGGGCCAACCAGGGGGGGTCGGGCTGGGTCGGCCCGGGCCCGGACCCCCCTTCTTCGGACAGACTTCGTTCAAATGGCTGTATCTTGAGCTACGGGCCTCCAAACGACCCGCCGTCAGCGGAAACGCGATCCCTGGATCGAGACGGTCGTTTAGGTTTATCGCACTCAAGGTTTCGGAATACTTTGAGTTCGGACGGGTCGGTTCGTACACGAAACCAGTCGGACCCTCGGAGAGGAAACTCTCATATCTTGAGCTACGGACGTCCGATTGACATGCCGTCAGCTTTGTTGAGTTCCTCTTTGTGACACGGATCTTTTGGCACCCTCCGCCCGAGGTTTGGACGCAGGTGGAGTACGGTCGGGTTGGTTTTGCCTTAAAAACAAACTGGGCCCCTGGGACGAAAAAGCCAATAACTCACAGAACGGGCGTCCGACTGGCGCGCCGTCTGTTGCGTTGAGTTCTTGTTCACGATACGGAACTTTTGGCATCCTCCGCCCGAGTTTTGGATGCAGATGGATAGTGGCCGGGTTGGATCGCACTGAAATCCAACCGGGCCCCTGGAACGGAAAAACTGATATCTTTCAAACCAGACGTCCGTTTGACGAACCGTCAGCGGCGTTGGTGGTTACGTTGAGTAACGGTTCCTATGAGTATACCCTATGGGAGTTCGGGGTACAGTTGAGATACGACTGGGTTTGGTTCGCTCACGAAACCAAACGGGCCCCTGGGACGAAAAGGCTAATAACTCACAGACCGGGCGTCCGATCGACGCGCCGTCTGTTGCGTTGAGACCCCTGTGACGAGGCGGTCCTTTGAGTTACTTCTTAGTGGGACCTTGAGATACTTGGAGTATCGACTTTTAGCTCGTGGAGTGGACCCTCCCAGAGACGAGCGTGCGGAGTACGGAGACCGTGTAGCCGACTGAGACCTGATGACAGCTTGACCGACTCGACTTGGAGTGAGTCGACTAGCCCAGTGGACGGAGCACTACTTTGTTTGGGTACAGACCCATGGCGAACGGATTACTACCTGTGTGATAGTGCAGACCCGCGGTACTCGTCCGGAGAGTACCTCTGCAGGCTACTAGGGGGTGTGCACTACTGTGTTTGGGTGACATACCCCGGCGGGAAGCACTACTGTGTTTGAGTGGCTGGCCCGCGGTACTCGACGGGAGGAGTACCTCAGCAGTCTTAGGTTAGTGAGCAGTACCTCGGAGTCGTGACAGGACCACTGTACACTCCAGAGACAGTGCTCTTCAGCAGTTACGGTTTCGATAATGAAAATCCTGGTTTGAGCTGAGACTTTTGACCTTTGTGTTTCCTCATGATTGAGATGAGTTACTTGATAACTTAGGTATATGTATGGGCATATACCTGGGTAGTGGTTATCCGTTGATCTCATGATCCTTGTGTTTCCTCATGATTGAGATGAGTTACTTGATAACTTAGGTATATGTATGGGCATATACCTAAGTAGAGGTTATCTGTTGAGATCTTCTTTGTGGTTATCCTTGTTGGATTTAGTGAGACCTTGAGGGTCTCGGGGTCCCTACTGAGTATCGTTATACTCACCACTGCACGGGCTATTCCTGCACCTCGTTGTGTTGGTTGCAGACGACAGGCAGTGCTGACGGAGGCCGAGTGTTTGAGGACTGGACGGTACCCGGAGGTGGACTACACGGCAAGTCAGTGTCCGGAGGTGGACTTCACGGCGAGACGACACTCGGAGGAGGTTGACGGACGAGAGCACTGTGGAGGCTATCTGTACCTACCCTTCAGGTAGGATTCATGGTGGACGATCCAGGAACTGCGCCATCTGTACCTACCCTTCAGGTAGGATCTGAGGAGGACGACCCAGGAGCCGCTTCTGTCCCTCCAGCTGTTGTCTTTTTCTGTTGTACTTTGTTCAGTTGTAGTATTACTTTCTTTTGGGTTTGTATTCTGGCCCATTTACTTTTCAGCACTTCTTTTTGTACTTAGTGTTGTACTTCCGCTTGTACTCTGTGGTGTTTTGATACTTTTATAAAGGCAATGCCTTCCCAATTATCGGGATTTACCCCTTTGGTGCTAGTCTCCAGCCCCTGGCCTATGGAAGGCGGGCTTGGGGTAGTCACGACACCGGCCCCGTGGACGGGTCGTGACATTTTATCCCTTTAACATTCTGGGGTGTTATTTTGGTTGTTTAGAACTTTTCCCTCAATGTAACTATATTTAGCAATTTTAATCTTGGTGTGCACACAGGGTTCACTAGATTTTGTTCCTAAAATTCATTTACATTAAATTCAATCATATAAATTGAAAAAAAAATTCTAGTGAACCAAAATTAAATAATTTGATGTTGTGTTCTCAACAGGGACCATTCAATTTAGGGTCATTTCATTGTTTTTTTAGAAAATAAAATTTTCATTGCATAAGCCATTGATCAGTTGTTATTGATCTAAAATTTTATAAGGTAAGAGTTCTATATTAATAAAAAATTATTTATTCATTAAATAGAATTAATATTAATATTGATATCACATTTCCTTAGTTAATTATAATTCAATTAGAAATTTGTTTCGTTTTCTTATTAACTATATAACATTGAATGAATGGTAATAAAATTAACAGAGTAAATAGTAATTTCAGTTATTCATAAATTACCTTTGATAACATATGATTTAATATTAAATATACTTATAAGGTGAATATTGTATATTTATCCTTTTCATCCTTATAAGATTTTTCAAACTTCTTACCACTATAGATTCCTAAGGGCAAGCATCGAGAACTCGAAGGATGTCAACCCAATTCATTGAGCCAAATTCCAATGGAGATATCCACTTTCGTACATAGTCCTTGTCTTTTATATGATTCTTAATGTGTAATAGTCTTATCCCTATACCCATAGTCAAATTATAATACCTTGTACACACTTAATGGATTCAATGATATATCCTAGGAGATGTGGCACCACTGATTATTTTCTGAGGTATCTAGAAGTTCATAACATAGTATTTAATTTGAACAAGATCCATGTAATTTTTAGAGGCATTTATAGTGGAATTCCAAGGTTTTACCCGTTTTATTACTCTTAGTCTCTATATCTAGGATGCATAATTGTGTACTATGAGCTAGAAAAACCATACTAGGTTAGTGATTCATTTATTTCTCCTTGGCTATATAAGGTTACAATTATCATTTATATAAATTCATTTTTACTAGTATAATATCCAATAAACCTTTGACTATTTGATTGAATGTATGCATTATTAGAGACATCCATTATTGGTTGATGCATGTATGGTCATCTAGTTGTATCTCATGGAACATGATATTTACCGGAGTTGTATTTATTCCAAGTTTTAATTTTTTATACCATCACGCTATTATAGATTACATTCACATACTATATTTGTATTCACACCATTGGGGGTGGCCTGCGGAGTTATCTCAAACCCTATGTGGTGTGTCCTTGGTTCCCAAGAAGATTATTTAATTATAGGTGTGGATAAGGGGAAGCAACAAGTTATAGATTTGTGTCTACCTGTATTATGATAGGAGCTTTGTAGTAGATAATCAAGAATGTTCCAATGACTCATGGATGGTTTATGGTCATTTTTAGTGCTTTTGTATGAATGCTTCTATGTATACTCGTTTTTTTCTTTTAATATGAAATAATCATGGTATATGGTACTATTTCAATTTTTTAGTCGATTATTTATGTATCAAATGTGCATACATGTTCTATTAATATATTAATTATTGTTTAATATATTATAAATTAATTATTTAAACATTATTTACCAATATGTTCCAACATGGTCCTGAGTGTATAATATCCCTCTATACCACAATAGACCCTCACTATTAGTCAGTAGCCTATATTGTATGAGGATGCACATTTAAGCCCCTGTGTTGAAAAATCTCAGTTACTATTACCAAATATGTTTAGATGTCACATAACACATCCATACATCAATGCATCATATAAATAGAGTCTTGAAATTACATAAATACTTTCCATAAAAATTTAGTAAACAAAGATAATATCCTTCGACAACCTATTAAACCAATATATTTATTAAGAGTGTGTTCAATCAGAAATAATAACATGTATCAAAATTATATTTTTAAGTAAGGTGTGCTCATTCTCTATTATATAATAGTTAATTCTATATTTTATTTTTTTTACTTTTATTAATTTTTATCTAGATTTTTTTGGAATATTTATTCACCATTGAAAGTGTTAGATGTAGAATTATATAGGAAAACACCATATAGTATGTTGATAAAATTAATGAAATATAACTCTACACCAATAAAATATTTTGAGTAAGAAAATCATTGAGAGATTGTATCATTTCCATTTCTAGAATGTGACAGACTATTGTGTAAGGGGTATCATTCCCACCATAGGAATAATATTAATTTATTTCATAAAGAAATATCAATTTACATCCTAACTAATAATGGTGTAAAAAATCAATGTGATAATCATAATAAATTCTATCTATAATTGAATTATATAAAATGGTTTAGGTTACCCAAAAATGATGACATTCTTGCACATATAATTGGGGGTTTCAACATTGTAGATAACCTAATTTTTTGGAATATACTAATATATTGTCAAATTAAATACCTATTCATCCCTAAGAGTGTGACACCCCAATACATAGAATCAAATATAAAGCCTCTTTTTTGTTTGACATTTGTGTATTTATGTTGTCTATTGGTCATGAAAATATAGATTATCATGTATTGGAAGTGTTATACAGTCATTTAGTTAGTGCATGGACATTGGATAACTATTATAGGTTAGTAGAACCCATATATATTATCTGGTTCCATCGAGAAACTAAGGGATACCTATATAAATGATCACTATTAGTATACAGTATCAAGTCTTCTATGTATTATTCACCAACTGGTCAACCACCAACCCACAGGGGGATTTCCATCATAACACTGATTGTGTCAATAGGTGTTCATGTATGTAATTTACCCAACATAATTATATTAGAAAATCATAATTTAACTCCCCTAATTAAACCCTCTCAAACCTATTTGGACAACCCTTTGATTCAAATGATCCTTAGGGTGAATTTGTATCTTTCATTATCCCATTAGTATATATTTGTACCAATTTATGGCTCATATGTTCATAGATTACATGAATTTAATTTAGAATAATTTTAATATATTTCCTAAAATTTTCACTTGGGGTTTGAGTCTTTATTAGTGTATATAATTGGATCATACAATGGATATACAAAAAGTACATTATTTATATCTAATCTAAGTACTCTAGGTCCCAATTTCATCCACTACCATTATCATGATTAGAGGAAACATCGATTTCATTATTCTCGGGTTTGGTATCAGCATCATTTTTTACAATCCCATGATGTGTTTTTCCTCCTATTACAAACCTTATTTGTTATGAATAATTATAATTGAGTTTTGATATCCATAAAGGGATTTATGTTGTTTATGGGTTGGAAATTATTTTAATAATTTTTTTATTATAAACATAATTTTATGATTATATTTTGATTCAATGAAATTATTCAAAAAATAAAGTAATAATTATTCATATTTCCTGTGATAAGTATTTTAGGTACCTTGGATTTTTTTGTGATTTGTGGACTATGTTTTCATGAAATTTAATGATTATTTATAGAAAATTGGTCGACATTGTGGTATAGGAAGAAAAAAAACATATATAAACCTTAGTGTAGAAATTTATTTCTAGGGTATGATCCCATGATACCATTTTTTTAGTGGAGAACCTTACATAGGACTGATGTTCTTATAATTTTGGAAGCAATTATAAGGTCTAGTGTCCCATTGCCGATCGTGGTAGTCAATACCATTGTGTCGTGGAGTTCCCTTCGATTCATTACTGATTAATTATATGAATAATTAGAAGATATGTATTATTTCCTAGCTTATATTAATATTAATTCAAAAAATATTATTATTAATATTACTCTTTATAGATATATGTTTTCTCAAATTTCATTGAATATTTTTATATGGAATGTTTTATATGAGAACATAGACAACTGAATTCGTATGGAAAAATAATTTTTATTGAAATTTTTATCAAAACTGCTTTATATATGCACTAATTTATGCATATAGATTTAAATTGTCTATATTCATTTTTGGTATTCTATTGAGAGATATTTCCCACATCCTACATTTATATTAGTGATTTTTATATATTGAATTTCATGATAGAGTAAAGGGTAAGAGTTTCATATCAAATTTTACCGCCCTATATAATATTTCCTTCTTATGGGTTATGATGGTGGTAATGTGTTATCTCCTAGAGATGTACCAATGGGTTTCACTAGGTTCACTTATTATGTTCATTTAGTTGTATTCATCAAGAAATTACTGTCTAATAGTTGGATTTTATCTTTTTTATTTGCTTTCTTTGACATATGATTTAATATTCATATATGTAGTGACACTATGATATCTTTATTCATATAATATTTATTTTAGAGGGTGTGATTTTTTACCCTTTCATTTAGTGATATCGGTGTTATTTTTTTAGTATATTTGGATTAGAATCATGTTGCATGCATTGTTCTAGGCTATGTATGCAGACCTTATGGGTTAACCTAGGATTTTCAATAATATATTGTTATAAATGTAATGATAGATTTAAATCATGCACTCAATCTTGTGTATCAAACTCATGTTTCTATGATTTACTGATAAAATGGATGTTGGACTGTTGAAACTTGATTTTTAGTGTTAGAGTATTCCTAGAGAGATAACATTCATGAAAAACTATTACATTCCATGGGAAGTATCGGGTATCTCAACATCATTGTTTATTAGTTTATTATTTATCTCCAGTTATCTAAATTTTAGTTTATTATAAATGATTTTTTTCTTGATGATCTTCACATAATTTTTTTCGAATATAGATCCCTTAATATTTCCATCTTTGAATTCTATAGTGTATGTTGTGGAGAAAACCATGTAGTAGAATCCACCATTTTACATGTTATTGGAGGAAACTATAGTCTGAAAAATATAGTTCTCAATCCATGTATAAAATATTAAACTAGAATGAATGGTGGACCATGAATCAGAATTCAATAAGATACATTAAAATTATCTATCATCATGATAAAGAATTCTAGGAATCTGAATAATGTATTGAGTGTATTGATATGATTAGCTATTTAATAATAAAATATGTATGAATCAAGATATTTTTTTCCAACATATTTGAATGATTCAGGGAAATGCATACAGTGGGTATATATTTGGAAAAAAATATTTATAAAAATATATCAAAGAAATTTTTTAAGAAATATCTATATAAATTGTTATGTGATCATACATTGAGAGTGGAAGAGTCATGGTATCTCATTAAATTTGAATTATTACATTATCTTATAATGGTGTATGTTTCTATATTTTTTGATTTGGTGAACATTACTCTTGAACCTCCCTATAATGTTTACCTAATATAAAAGAGATTTGAAATGTGTTTGACACCTCCAATTTGGTCATGGATAATATATATGTCCCTATAAATTATCCTTGATGTTTAAGACATAGAATCTATGGATGAGACAAATGTAGCTTGAAACATATATCTTTATCCGGCATCAGTGTTATAAGGTGGCTACCAAAGTCTATTTTATATACATAAAACATATTTGGATTACTGTAACTGCAATGGCGGTATGGTTTTACAACATATGCTTGGGTTGGGATATGTGTTATTTTATTAGGTTTCCAGAAAGGTACATGTTAAACCTTATTGTTATGTAGACCCCATGGTATGTCATGAACGAATGTAATTTGGTCCTATTATTTATTTTTATGAGAAATCATACAAGGTAAGTATAGATGGATCTTCAATCCCATGAGATTTTATTTTAGACTTGATGAGGATAAATGGTTGTAATATCAACAATTTTCTAAGGGTCATTCTCTTATCTCCAAGAAAGGGTAGAATGAGGTTGTAAATATATAGGTTGTAGATTATTCCACATATCAGTAAAATCATGTATTTCATTCTATTATGGGTATAATGTCTATTTCATCAGATATGTTTATATAATAATTTAATAATTTTTTCACTCATTCCATACCACTTATGTGGTCGCAAATGTGTTTTATTTTCATAAGAATCTTAAAATGTTCATGATGAATCATTCTACTCCTTTTGGAAATAAGTCAGATAAGGGATATAGATGTACTAGGTGATAAGTGATTTGCAGTTAAAAATACTCCATATATAGTTTCTTTATTAGTGATCATGTCATATATTCTGTCATTATTGTAACAGATTGAATGATTAACTATAAATCGTTCAAAAATTGATATAATTTTTATGTAATGTTTCGTTCATCTGATGTGTCCACTGTTTCCATTTAATGTTTGTGGGACTATAGATATCAGAGATAATGTCTCTTTCTTATTAGTGAAAAGAATACCCCATGTAACAACCAATGTTTTGATGAATTTTTTTTCAAGTCATAAAATTTATTTGAGGACTTGAATTTCATATAACACTAATTACAGATTGTGTTTCCTGCAACATTATTTTTTAAGAAATCCAATTATTTTATTAATAATATCATCTAAATACAGTCATTATAACCTTGATGTTAAACATATAGATCACATGTTATTTTAATAATAGACAAGGATATATTATTCTTCACTTTTATGTCACCATAAAATCATATATGATCAATGAGATGTGTTTTTTATCGATTTGACATATTTTTTTCTTCTATAATTATATATTAATGATCAAATGCCACTCAAACATGTTCTGGGATGTTAAATTATGGACATTAGATATTTTGATATTATATATATTTCTTCCTCATGTTCTCAATAATTTTATCATATGTTATTTACCATAATGAGTGAAAGTTGTCACCCCATACATATATGTATGAGAAATGGGTAATAAAAATTATTACATTGTGTGTGATATCTATAAAAATGTCTTGAGTTGACTGATTATGTATAAATTTTCATATGATTAATGAAATAATAGGTTTATATAGAATATATAAAAGATAATAATCATTTAGATATTTGGGTTATGCTACTATTTATGAGAATTATATTTAATTATCACATTAAAAAATTTATTTCTATCTTATATATATATATTATTATATTTTAAATATAATTTTCCTTTTAAAATATTATCAGATGCTAGATATAGATTTTGAACCACTGATCATTACATAAAATATTTATAAGAATTATCACAATGATATCTTTTATATATATATAGTAATCACAAAATATTTAATTATATATTATCATATTATTAGCTGAATATGTTCTAATGGAAGGGATTTTAATTGATAAGAGAATATGAATACTAATGATAATATATCCAATTGAACAAAAATAATTTCATTGATGCTCTGAGTATATATGATCACAAAACATGCATGTTGAGTATTGAAAAATACCGAATACTCAATGATTTATTGAGGTTTAAACATGAATTTATAATGAAAGGGGATAAATATTATATTTCCAAAATGAATTCTCAACCATACATTCGTGTTTTCATCAGATAATCCTTAGTGGATGATTTCATGGTGCATGAATATGTAAACTGTATTTTGTATTTCAAATTCAATAATTAAAGATTTATATGCTTTGGAACCTGAATATATGTCTAATCAAAAATAGATATAATGAGCGATATTTTAGATTATTCAAAAATCGCATATATCTATATTCATAAAATAACAAATATTTTTTATAGTTTACTGAATAAAAAATATTGGTAGGTTTCATAATGGTAAACATTTTAATATATATATCTCGATGGTTGGTATTCGGGAAAATTATGATAAAACTGTTAAATGATAGAGAATATGATAAATCCATTACCCATACCAGTGCCTAACTTGGTAAAATGACCATGAATTTCATCATAGGAATTCCATGTCATATAAATCCCATACATCCATTTGTGTTAATATCAATTTTATTACAAAGTTAGTACACTTTAGTTCCATCTGTAAATATTTATAATTAGAACAACTCACCATGATATACATAAGGGAGGTGGTAATATTTAATGGATCACTACTCCTTATTTTATCTGAGTGATTTCTATGGTTTACTTCATGGTTCTTCATAAGACTCATCTAACATTAGATATAGTTCTGGGATATCTCAATACATATCACACATAGATATATTGTTTGTTTAGGATAGCCATTAGAAAAATGGATATTCAAGGACCATGTTTAATATATTTACCTGGATACACGAATGATCACCATCCCTTGGTAGAGTTACCATATCAGAAAATATTTCATTAATGTATTTAGATAGTAATATATGACACCCATTATATAGTTACTTTTAGTATTAAAACATGTTTCATTAATATTTTTTAGATATGATGCTAATATGATCTAATCAAGTCCATGAAATAATTGATAATTTTAAGACCATTCATTATCATATCAATGAAGCAAAAGGATAAAAAATATTTATATATATTATCATAATGAAAATTTATATTATGATGTTATTAATAGGTTATTAATTTGTACTTTTCTTTAGAAAAAGGATGTGATAATTTAGAAGAAAGGGATGTTGATCCCTTGGTATATCAATTCATCTCAATCCATGATCATTTCATGAAGTTAACTTCTCTACTAGTACTCTCTATAATCTTCTCCCATTTATATGATTTCTTCTACGTGTCACTTTCAAATAAGTGCATAATAGACCCTTAAAATTTACAATACTCAGAATATATAAAACTGGATTATCATATAACTTTTGAGGAATAATATATGTAGATTCTATATCAAGGATAAATTGTTCATCATATGAAGACTAATTTTTTGATTAATGTTATAGGGAGGAATCATATTTTAGAACCAGCTAAATGGGACCCTAAGGATGTAATAAGGCAATTATAACCATATTTGTTTAATTTAAAATTATAATATATTGAATATGATATCCTTTTAAGGTTTAGTGTTTTGGAACCCATTATTTTTTTATACATTCTCCTTAACTAAATATCATGATGAGTATATTTATAACAAACAAAAATAAATATATGAAATCCAAAAATCTATAGTATAATAAAATTATTATATTTGAATTGTATAAAATAAATTTAAATTTATAGGGTATCAATATATGTAACCACCTATTGAAAAACATGTCAAATATTATAATAAAACAAAATTCACTGTACACATTAATATTAAAAATTCTAAAAAATATTTCATGCATTAATTACAATAATGTGAAAAATAATAATTCTGATACATTCATATTTTAATTTATAAAATGGATTATATATTTTCAATTAGTAATTCAATATTATATAATAAGTAAAATATATTTTAGTGCTATGGCTAATATTTATTATTGTGATAATTGTAGTACAATTATTTCCACAATATTGAATAATTAATAATATTTAATTTAATATAATAAAATAATATAATAACTTAATAAAATAAATATTACATAATAATAAAACACACATATAAATATATAAAAAAATTAATTTTTTATAAATAATAAATTATATTTTGTGCAATTAATGTGAAGAACAACATTTTAGAACAAAATAAAAGTTTTATAAAATTTTTGGTTTAATTTTAATTAAATATTCTCTTTTTTTAAAATTGAAATGAAATATTTAAATTATAATTTTCAGTTTAAAATTTTAATTTTTTAAATGTATTTTTAACTGATACTTTGACTGAAATATAAATTACTTATAAAAAACAGGTTACCATTGTGAAAACAAAAAATTATAAAATATTCAAATATAGATGTAAGATAATTAGAAACAATAAAAACATAAATCAAAATTAATGGAAGAGTTTTTATTGAACATAGATCTCTGAAAAATTTATTTTATCCACTTTTAAACTTTTAGTTGTTGAGTAGTGTCAATAAGTCAATTAAAAAATATTATTTAAAATAATTTAATTTTTCTCCACATATAAAAGTGGATAAACTAATTGAAAATATCCAAAATATGGGAACAAATTAACAACAAAATAAATCTCCTAATGAAACACCTCAACCCTTCCAAAATTTATATAACCCTTTCCTTTTTTCAATAGGAAATCATATTGGACATTTAGGTTTTTCCCAAGGGAGAAACATCTAACAACATGTGTATTGTTCTCAATTGATCTCTCAAAATTATAATCTATTTCTATAACTTCCAACAATTTCTATCCATTAATGAATCCAAAAATAATAATTAATATAATTCAAAAATGTTGTTATACAAATGGAATGTATATTTTTACCCTCCACATAACCATCCAACAATAGAAAATATCGTTGGTGGGACATACAAACTACCACCTCCCTAAGTTACATAATCCATAATTCCTAAAATCCTGACAAGGATATTTTATAGCGTGTATTTAATGAATTAATAATATAGGTTAAAAATATTCATATTTTAATTTTTTTAAAAATTATATATCTTTTAAATCCTGAGTAAAAAAACACATCACTGATAAGTACGTGTCAACTAACAATCACATGAAATTGACATATTTCATATCTTCTATAGTATATTCATATTTTACTAAATATATTCTATACTAGATATAAAATTTAAATTATATATTCATTCCCTATTTTTCTATTAAAATGATATTATTCCAAAATAACCACTTTTATAAACATACTGACCCATCGATTTAAGCATGTTTTTATCTGGGTCAGTTTAACCACATAATTGAATAGTTATATAAAAATTGTAAATATCTATCGATTGAAATCATAAAATATACTATTACATAGAATTAATGAAAATGTATTTTTTGTTTTATTACTTTGCTAGGGGTATAATATTATTAGTCATATTATTATTTTACCTTATTTTTTCAATTAAAATTAATGAAACCTGATCATCACTAACTTCACCGTCGTGAATAAAAACATTAATACATATGAAATAAAACTAAATATTTTCAAAATATTTTTATAAAAAATATTAAAATATATATAATAGTATGAAAATAATATAAAAATTTAATATATGAACAAGAATTTACAAAACTATTATTAAAATAGTACAATTATTAAAATCAATGATAAAAACCTTGATTAGAGAAAATAAAACATTAAAAAGTAACAAAATTATAAGAAATTATTATAAACATAGTTTATAAATGTTCGTAATTACAACTATGTTTCTAAAATATTTTATTAAAAATTTAAATATTATTTTATAACATGTCAAATAATGATGTAATAAAGAGGTATTTAATGTAACAACTTCTCTTTAATAATATTATTTTCATGAATCCTAATGATTCAATTTTTATTATAGTTATTACATGATATTTATAACATATTATATGGTGAAGTAACAATTTCATTTCTTCTAATTTTATAGATAATTAATAAGATAAACAACATTCATCAAAAAGTAAAGTATTCTAAGAATAACACTAAATATATCCACATGATCTCATTTTCATGTTAGTATTTCTATTCCTATAAATGTCCCCCAATATTATTTTCAAATTATATATATATTATTTTATTAATCATAAAATTTATCATTAGCTATTTTAAAATTATTTATTTATCAACCTTATTTGAATGTGGGTTTCAATTTATTTTTTAAAAAATGTTAAAAAGGAATTACCATTAAGGTTTATTAGCCATCAACTCAACAGTTCCAATTTTAAATCATTAATTCATTCATAAGGATTCATTATTTAGATTATATTTAATTTTTTAAATAAAATTATTTACTTTTGACATTACAAAAAAATATTTTCGAGGGAATTAAAAATTCATCTCAATATAATGAGGATAATTTTTTTTAATTTATCTTTTCATGGATTGAATATCCATTTTATTAAATATCTAAATCTTATGTTGTAATGTATTATGAAAAAACCTAAATTTTTTTTTAATTTTTTTTTATGATTTAATTTGTTCTATGATCATATCTAATTCTTCATGTTGTCATTTGGGATAACATTTTCAAAAAATATGAGTAACACTCTTACACATGTTCATTATGATATGATGAATGATTTAGTTCATGGGGCACATATATTTATGAAATATAAATAATTAGGTTCATGAATATAGCTCTAATAGATTATTTATGGATTTATATCTCATGAGATATTGATGTTATGAAGGGATTTTTTCACAAACTTATGTTTTTATATTTTTAATTCATAATATAATGAATGACCCATGATTCTGTTCATAGAATTAATCACATGCATTTATTTTATAAAATGTTAAAATTTTAGTATAATTAATTTTTTACCAAAATTATTTGTTTTTACCATATTTATTTGTTATTTATATTTTTTTTAAGATAATTTGTAATCTCTATTATTATTCTCTATGAATAATATATATTATCTAATAGTTTTAGATATGGTTCATGTTTTTTTATTTGATAGTACAATTCCTTCCATGTTGACATATGAAAAAAACTTATTACTCATCCATCATTTACTGAGTTTTTTATCTTATGCTCAGTTTTTCTATTATATTTATAATTTAACCCTTAATTTCATATTAATATTTTTTTCCTTAAAAATTGATTTACATCATTTTTAATTCTGTTTCTATTCCCAATTATATGAATATGAGTATAATTTGTATGAAGTAAATAATAGGGTCTAGTGTTGATCAATTATGTATAAATACTCACAAGACAAGTAAAATATGTTTCTTTTGTATATATATCTCAATGATAAGAAACCTTAATTTCTATAGATTGTTAGTTAATTTTTATTTTTAACATTTCAGTCATTGTAATGGCGTAATAGATTGATATACATATATTGTTTCATCTCAGATTGTCTCAAATGCCTTGTCAAAAAAATATTCCTCTAGAAACAGGCTTGAATGAATATGTTTAGGGGTCTTAATTCTATCAAAATAATCCAATGTGTCCATTATTCAAATATTTATAATTACCAGAATATAATAATGTGGTCAAATTATTGAGTGTTAGAAAAAAAATGATGCTGAATAGAAAACCTTAGTCTATCACTATGTTAAAATAAAAAATTAAATTTTATTATATACCACCCTATAATATATGTGTCATGATTTGGTTTAATAATTCATAGAGGTCACATGATCAGATTATATTACTATCATAATTTTTATTTACATATTACATTTATGTATAAAAATTATTAAAACATGAATCATATAAAAATGTTTTATTCAATTTAATATTATTATACATAGACTAACAAATTACAACTGAAAGAGAAGTAGTATATGAAAAATTAGAATCACATTTCCATAATAAATGGAAAAAATATAGGATATAAGGTACATGTTTTCAAAGATAAATGAATTCCTCCATGAATCCTATAAATTAAAATCATAGATATCTGAAAAATTATAATTTGAATTATCAATTACCCGAGTTATATTTATTTTAATAGACATACTGAATCTATTAAAGATTTACTTATTTATTTATTACCCATCGATAATATTATATTATAATAGAAGATTCATTATAAAGGATTGTCCAAATGATATAGTATCAGTATATTAACAATAATTTAATAAATTTTGAAATTATATTTATGTGATGAAATACCCATAGAATTTTCCATCTTCAATGAAAAACAATATGATCTAACATGTTATTGACTAGACATGGTATAATAAAACAATGTACTAGTGAATCTTGAGGAGATAATGGGGAATATTTAATATATACCTCTAACTCTAATAACCAATGTCTATAATGCACTAGTAAAAAATAATATATTAAAGCCGAGATAATATAGGATGAAAAATGTTCATGAATTAATTAAAAATTATATTAATTGGAAGTTATTTTGTGATTGAATTCTATTATTATCAATTAATATGCTCGAAAAAATAAATGTATTTACCTATAAATTGAATAAGAATAATGAAGTTATCATTATGTGGAATATATTTTTCTCCCTAAGTCCACTAAATATTTGATATGAATATATTAATAAGAATATTTCCCAATAGTCCTCCCAAAGGATATAGAGTAATGTGAAATATATATTAATGGATTATATTTAGATTTAAATATATTCAATATTAATTTCATTGATTATTTAATGTTTTCTAATTCACCCATGGGTTCAGATGATGAACATGTATAAAATGAGTGGTCCATAGAAACTAAATTTCAATTCATATAACAAATGGTAGAAGAATATATGGAAGTGAATTCATGGAATAATTCACCATACCATAAATGATATATCAAATCGCTAAATGTATGTATCTTAAAAAAAGAATAATTAATCTTATACACTTATTTCCATTGGATGGTTACTAGAAGCAGAAATATTTATTTGTTCACATCACATATAAAAAATTCATTTTCGTATAGGGGATAACAGTATGAACTGCCTAATATGGGGTAGTAAAAATTCAACTCCCATATGAGGGTTCAAACTAATACATATTTTTAATTCACTTCATTTGTATATAATTTTATGTAATTAAATTTATCATCTTCTTGTTGTTTTTATATGGTTTTAGAAAGTGGTAGTTGATAATATATTAACTATATATTCCACAACCTAGTAAAACTAGGTTTTATTTCTCCTATAAATCCAATTTGGTCCATAGTTTTTCTTTTCACCCTACATGATCAGTTATTAAAAATTCAATTTATACTCTTGTGTAGGGAACTGTCATCATAGATGATAAATTTTTGGGGTTATTTTATATATTGTTGAGAATAATTAGCAATAGTAAATAATTATTTAAAAATTTTAATATTTTTTTAGTGAGGTTGATGTTTATCATTATTAAAATTATCTTTATCTTATTATTAATGTGAATGATTTTCCTAAACCATTATTTTCCACCATTATAAAACATTGAATAATATTTGAATTCTTGTTCCATTGAACACTAAACTAAATATATTTCCTATTATGATTGGTGATATAAACACATTGAAAAATATATATATTAAGAACCTTTATTAATTATTGATAACATTTATTTTTTTGTTATAACCTAAAATATATATTATTTATTAGTAAATGATTTGATTTTCATATAATATAATATATTATAGAAGTGATTCTTTGGATAGAAACTTATTTTACATGATACCTTCACATTACCTAAATCTTGTTTGGCCCTTATGATCCCGCAAGGTCAGATAATTTTAATCTACATTACACACAAATTTACCCATAAGTACATCAAATTTTAATATATGCACATATATATATTGTGATTGAGTGTGGAGGAATTGTTTTTATTTTTTATTACCTTGAAAATAGCTCATTACTTGGTGTCAAGGTTATCATTCACCATTCCTCCTATTTGATAGAGGTATGAGAATGAGTTAATTTTATCCATTTTATTTTAGTTTTTTCATCTATTTTCGATTAAAATTTTGAGATAAAAAGTGAAGGATAAGATGTTAAATTACACATTATGTTTACTTACACGATTTTACCCAATTAAAAATTAATGTTTGACATTCAATAGATCTATTTTTTTTCAAATTCAACCTCCTTTAAAAAATTAAGAGAAAGATAATTCTAACTAGCCAATAGCGATACATGAATTTTAAATGTATGGGTATACATATATATAATCCTTCTCTTGAATAAATAGAGACCTGACTTACAATGTGATGTATGTTGTGATTCAAACCAATGAATAAATATTTTTGTTAAATTAAAAAAACTATGAGAGATAAAAATGAAATGTTATTTTTTTATCAAAATTGTCAAAAATTAAATTCCATTATTGAAACCATATTGAACATATCTAACATTATTGATTTTTTTATTTGAAATGGTTATTCCTTGATTTCATTAGAGTACAATATTTCATTTTTTAGTAATTGATAGATTATATTTATTTCATTATATTATTTATTGTAGTATAATTATTTTTTAACTATGAATTTCATAAATTAACATCAATTAATAAAAATAATTTGTATTTATCATTATATAAACTATTTACTAAACTCATGATTTTAGTTGGATTTATTAATAAATCTGTTTTAATTTACCTAGAAAAACATTTAATTTGGGTAAATAGTGATGTTAATTTAATTAAATTCTTAATGTTACAGATATTAATTGAAAAATATGATACAGGAATGTTGAAATATTTAAAAAATTTCATTAACATAACTATGAAAGTGTGAATTTTTTAGTTCAGATTACAAATTTCTTAATTAACAAGTTAAAGAATAATAATATGCTTAACGGTTAAAAAATATCCTCAACATCCATATATAAAGGTTAAAAAATTATAGCTAAGGGTTTCCACTACTCATAAAAATATTATTATACACTTACATATGTTTCCATGACTTTACTGTGGTGGGTAAAGTGTCAATCCCTCCCAATATATGTATGATTCCATAAGCTTATAAAAATGAGTTACCATTTTTTATCTAATATGCATGATAGTTTTTTTAAATCATAGTAAACATAGTTTATATGTTATATAGAGTGTATAATTTTATATGATAAGTGATAATTTTTATATAGAGAAAATTTCATAACATATATTTATTTATGAATTTAACATTTCTAAGAATAATAATAAGAAATGAAACTACATGTAATGAATATTTATTTTATAAATTAGAAATAAATATCTTCTGTATTTTTTATCTAAAACATGGGAACACATTTAAACATATTTTAACGGATTATTTTATCAATGATACTAATTTTTTGGGTTGATTTTATAGAATATAATGTTCGTGATAATCATGAATGTATGATTCCACATACAAACTTTTGGTTGCCTATGTTGTATGATTGTAATGCGAAGTCATAAAAAATTATTCCAACTTGAGAAACTATCTATATAAATAATGTATTCAATTAATTATAAAAAATAAATTTAATCACATGATACTCATTTGGAAATTGATGATAGTTTATGATTATTTTTATTTTATCTCCTCGGTAAATCAAAATTTTATTTTATTTAAAGAAAATATTATCTCTACCCTATGAATACTCTAGAAAAATTAGTATGTTGTTTAATTTTATCTCAAATACTTGTAATGGTGAGTAGTAATCCCAATTCTTGGACATGGGGTGGTTGTTTACTTAATAATCCCAAATAAATAAATCATTATTTCTCAATGTTTAGTTATTTTATAATGAATATGGGAGAGCAATTTGGGTTTCTATGGTGATTATACACCTATCCATAGGTGGATTATTAATCTTATACTAATAACTATGTCACATTAACTACCCCCATCTATTAAGAAGTTTATATACAATGTTGTTGAGTTCGATGGAGAGGTCAAATATCATATGATGGTATTATGTATTGAATGGTATCATAAAAATGAATGAGTTGTGTTAATCATTTTTAACATTGTGTAATTTTTGACTCCTAATATAAATTAATAACATCATAAAAGTTTTATAAATTAATAATTAAACATATATATAAATATATTAAAACTCATTTAAACATAAATAATCACTAAATAAAATTATAAATACTTAAGGATAAAAAAAATTAACAAATTTAAAATTGAAACATATTTATAAAATTATTTGAAATGTTTGTATATTAAATTTCAGTTTAAAATAGAATTTTTTAAATTATTCATTACATTTTATTTTAAATAAAATTAAAATTTCATTGGAAAAAATGTTACCAATTTTAAAAACAAAATAATAATATAATAAAATGTAGTTTATAGAGACCTAAAACCTGTAGAAAGACAATTTAAAAAATTAATTGTCAAGGATTAATCAACCATATATCAAAAAAAATTATTTTACCACTTTGTAACCATTGGATGGTGAATAGTGTCAAGCCGTCATGGAAAATGAACTGGGTGTTTATAAAATTGTATTTTTAATGACTTATAAAAGGATATCAACTTCATAAAATTATCAATAACTTTTTAATTAATTAACTATAAAATAAATATACCTTAGAAACACATTAAATTCCTATCAATGTTCTACACCCCTAGTTTTTTTTAAAAGGAAATGATAAGGATTTGTATGTTTTTACCTAAGGAATAAACATCCAGGAACACATGTAATGTTATCAAATGATATCTCTCAAATTTTATTCTCATATTTAACCTCCATAATATTCAATCCATGAATGTATATTTACATAATAATAAATAAAATTAATTAGGTTTATTATACTAATAAAATTTCCATTTTTACCCTCCACCCAATCATCCATAAATAATAAAATGTCACCTGTGTAATGTGTTGACTACCAGTTTCAATTGTGAAAATATTATCATTTTTTAACATACATACCAGAATAGGTTATAGTGTTTATTTAATGTATTAGTTTTATATATAATCTTTTATTACTTTATATATATATATATAAACTATATATACTTTAAATTTTGTGTAAACAAATACATCACTCGTATGTATATGTGGACTACCAGTCACATGAAATTGACGTATTTAATTATCATTGTATTATATTCAAATTTAACAAAATATTTTCAATATTAGTTAAAAAAACAAAAGTTCTATATATTTTCTTTATTTTTCAATAATAAATTACATTATTCTAAAATATTCAATTTTTAACCATACTAAAATATATATTTAAACATGTTTTTGTATAGTTTGGTTTAACCAATTACTTAATTGATCTTATAATTATAAATCATGAGTTTCCATTCAGAACTTAAAATATCTATTATATATAATTAAGGAAAATATAATTTTGGTTTTCTGGTTTTGTAATGGTTATATTATTAATCATATTAGTATAATAACTTATTTTTATCATTTTAAAATAATGAAAGAATATTATTACCGATTTGACAATCATGAATCCTAACATTAATATATATGAAATGAAAGTAATTTTTTTAAATAATTATAAAATAAATACATAACATCTTATAATTCTATTAAAATAAAAACATACATTATTATATAGAAAATAATTAACACAACAATTCTGAAACTAATACAATAACAAAAATCAAAGCTAAAAACATTCCTCAAAGTAAATATAGCATATCAAGTATTATATTGAAATAATTTATAATAACAATTTTTTATAAAAGTTTATAGGTTATAATGTAGTTATAGAAATTTTTATTTATAATTTTATTATTTTAATATAGGATATTTGAGAATATTGGACTAAATAGGATTTAATGGGGAGGGTTTTTTCGTAACTAATATTTTATTTTTGAGTCAAAATTATTCATTTTTTATTAATTTTATTCTTGTAAATTTTTATATATATTTTAGTACCCCTAGAATCTATAAATATATTTAATATTGATTACATTGAAAACTAGTTTTCTAAAAAACACCACACTGTTATAACCTATAAGTTAAAAATAATCATTCCACCTCTGTGATTTAAAATTAAAATAATATACATACATAGTCCCGTTCAGTAAGATATTTAGAGTCTGATAAGACAATCTTTATTTTTGATGAATATTAACATAACCTTATGAATAGTAACACACCCTTATGAATAGTAATGTCACTCTTATAAATAGTAATTAATACTATATAGTCCAAAAAATAGAATCTTCACCCATTAATGTATAAATACAATTTATACATATTATAAGTGAAAAATGATCATTGTCCATGTATATCATAAATATTTTTATTAGAATTTTATAATTAATTTAATAATTTAAATTTGATATTTATTTTCAATGAATTGAATCATACATTGTTATTTTGTTATATAATTGTTATCATATATTTAATGGGACCTTGATTAAATTTCAAAAGTGTTATAAAACCCATTATAATTTTAATATTTTTTTTTATTAAATTAAGATGTTATTTAGAAGTGAAATTAAAAATTATTAGAAAATTATTTTTAAGAAATTGATTTCATTTTTCAATTCTAGATATCAAAAAAATGGTTTCAATAATTTTTTTTGTATTTTTCTAAAATAGTTGATTTTTTGTGACCAGTAGAAATACATTCATGAGTTTTTGGTCTGTTTAATGAAATTGTATTTATATAATAATTAATATATAATATTGGTATACTTGTGTACATTATGATATTATATGAGTTTTACCAATTGGATAATTCCATTGGTTAATACTGTTGTCAAACCCATGTTTTTTGCAAAAAACACTGATGAGTTGTCCTTTGAAATTAATAAAAAAATGCCCTCCCATTTAGTATAAATTCCCAGTCCTCCCTTCATATGTTTGAAATCAGAATTCATCATTCTCGATGTTCTGGATGTTTTACCTCTCTCTGAGTCCTCCCAAGGATTCCTCAATCCCCAAATGTCCCAACCATTATTTTTTGAGAGTTACTCAACAATGTATGAGAATATACACCCCTCTTATTTTCAAGCACTCTTTTTTATGTTATTCTCTTTTAACTTAATTTATATTATTTTGGGATATTTTATTACATACACCCTTAATGTCCATATTATATAATAATTATTAGATATCCCTTTTCTATCACTAAAATATTTATGAATTTTTATGGGACCCTGTTAGGATGCCGAATTTTCATAAGGGATTTCTCAACAATTCTTTTATTTCGATTTACTTTTTTCTCATTTTTTTTCTTTCCTCAACTATTTTCAGCCAAATTTTATGATAAATACATTATAATAAATGTACTAGAATTTTTTTGCGATAATGTAATAAATCATCATCATCTCTCCATTTCCCATTCTTTTATACTAAAAATGAAAACACCATCTTAGACGTGTTAATTTATCACACTTGAAGACGACATGATTTCGATTTCTATTAACATATTCAATTATGTCCATGAAACCATTTTAATGGTTGAAATATACTATAATATATATTTATATATATATATATATTACATTTTATTTATGGTTTTAGAATATTTTTTATAGGTGATGTCAATTTAATAATCAAAATGAGTTCGTTGTATTCAAAAACCACCAATTATCCCAAAAAAATTATCATTATTGTATTGTATAATGATTTCATCATTAATCCTAATAAAAAAATGAATATAATAACAATGTAATATTATAGATGTTAAAAAATAACATAAAACATATATTATGGATAACCACTCTAATCATAATTGTTTATCCTAACATGTATATAATTGAAGCAGTCATGAATACCAAGGTAGAAAATTCTCCCAAACAATAAAAGTGAACCTCTTAAACCCATCAAGAAGACATTGAATGAAATTAATAAATCTATAATAAATCAATTACATAATTAATAGGTTCATTAAATATTAATTAAATAATTAATTTTGTTATCCAAGACAATATGATCATGTGAAGAACACCAACGAGCTTAAGGTAAAAATTTCTTCATCTCAATTCCATTTTTGTGAGATATTCATTAATCACTAATATTGATTATGTATTTTTTATGCATACATAAAATTTACTTTTCATATCATTATTATATTTATTTTCATGATATTAAATTTATTATTTTATGATTATTAATTTTGGGGCATTCGATTCAATTGATTACAATGTTGTAAGTATTTTCTACCTAAACCTCCATTCTGATTATTGTTAATATTATTCTCTATTAACTGGAATGAAATTCATATTTATTCTTATATACATCTCAAAAAATATATTTAAATGTTCTATATATGTTTTACAATCATTATTTATCTTTATTTTATGTGGAGTTACTTGTTTTAAAAGAATAATTCAAAAATTAATCTGAAATGCATTCCCGATTCAAAAAACATCTCGAATTCTTACCTATTTTAATGTTCACTATATATTATATTTAAATCAAGATATATCATTCTAAAATAATAAATATTAACATGAAAAATATATTTTTTTTGACATCAGGTTTTATAATAGAAAACATGATTTTTCACATTCAAATCACTACAATGAATTCCTTAAATCCCATTAAATTGTTTTGAATCTAATGATTCATTATAAACACTATTTCCATAATTTCACATCAATGGGGAAATATTTAGGACTCAAATATAATTTCAATGTTCTTACATATCCTTTTCTAGGATTTAAATGATCGCAACTCTTATTTCATGAAAAATACAAAAGAACTATTTTTCTATAGTAAAAAATGATTTTTCACGTCTCACTTTATATTTTATGAGATATACGGCTTTTTCACCACTAATTAAATGCATGTGTTGTATGTAATACCCTTTGATATATCATATCAAGACCCTTATTATTCTCATGGCACTTTAATGGGTTATTATTTTAATGTTTCAAGGTGGCATGAGACACTTTTGAATGTTTAAGGATTATTTCATTATCAAATATTCAGTGGTATCAAATAAAAGTATCTTATATTTGGAAAGATCCTTGTTAAATCATATAATTTTTTCATTTGTATCTTTTATTATATCATCTACAATATATAATTTAATGTATTATGATTTGTTTGACTATAGATGTTCTATCTTAAAACCTCTGTCCAATTTACTCTGAATGGTTAGTGTTTATGAATAATGTTCGGGGAAAGTTATTTTCATTTCAAATGTTAGTTTCAATATAAAGGTAAATGTCGTTTATATTTATCCCAATTCATATGAGGAATTCAATAGAGATATTATGTGTTCGGTGCATCTCGTTATATCCCCTAGTGCATCGGTAGGTCTCAGGTGTCACATTATGGTCTTGGCATGATACCTTGCCCAAATAGATATTTATGGTCTTGTAACGAGTCCTTGATGATATAGTTATGAGGTCCCACATTATTTATTCCCTCATTATGAAACTAGTAATTGAAATACCTTGTGGTTATTACACTAGTTGAATAATCATGTTAATTCTTAATTATGTCATTATTTATTCTATTTTTATTCCTACCAAAATGTGATCAAGTTTAATTTTAAAGGGATTTGTTTTTAGTTATTCACCATGAATATGTTTATGTTTACGATATATTCCACTATATTTTGTACCCTTACTGAGAAGATGAGATCACCCATTTCTTATGCCTCTTTCCTCAGGTTATAAAGAATTAAATTTTGAATAATCATTCAAAGATGATGGTTATTTTATCTTATATGGTATCTTGATATATTTTAGTTTGCTATAGTTTTGGGGATATTTAATAAAATCTTGTCTTCAAAGACTACTAAACTGATCGGTCCGTGGATATTTCATTCATTGTAGTAATACCAATGTAATAGAATAAGGCATTGACTCTAGGAAACTGGGGTTAGGTCCTTACATATATTATGATTAAATTTTAATTGTTTTCATTTAAATTTTAAATAAATAACATTGAAAAACAACATTACGAAAAAAGCTAATTATTTTAAGAATAGTTCTAAATATCTCTAAATGATATTGTTTTTTTATTGATATTTTCTATTCCAAATTATGTTCCATACAATTATTTAAAAAAATATATATTTCAAATATTATAATCTTAAAATTTATCTTTACATATTTTCAAATGATTTATTTTGCACTATTTTTATGATGTATTCATAGATAATTATTTTCAAAACAATAAAAATTAATTCTCATTGATGCTCATTTTTTAAAATTCATTCCACTTTACCTATTGAAAAGAAATAATTAATTCAAAAGATTTTATTATTTTGATATCATTTAATGTGGTTTTTTAAAATTTCATAATTTATACATTCATAAAATTATTATTTAGGGTATTATATAATCATCTAATTATGATTATTTGATGAACTTTTCTGAAATTTATCTTTTCATGGGTCTATTTACAGTAACATTTTTAAAAGATCTAAGTCCTATCAACTAATGTTTTATTAATTGCACTCAATATTTTGTTATGAATTAATTAATTAATATATTTTAACTTATTGTATCATCCTACCAAATTATTGATGTTGATATTTTTGAAATAATTTTCAATATTTGTGAAACGCATTATCTATAGGCTCTTTATGATACAAGAAATGGTTTATTAAATGGAGAACACATATGTATGACTGATTAATAATTAAGGACCTACATATAACTTTAAATTATAATTTATGTATTTATATCAAATGAGATATGAATTTCAATAATGTAATTTTTTCCATAAAATAAAGAGTTAATATTTTCAAATCATAATATGAAGTTTGATAATATCATTTGCGCATAATATGAATCAAATGCATTTTTTTCCGAAAACAAATTATTTTTCCTCTGATTATGTAATTTCTACAATTCCTTATTATGATATATGTTCATGTAATGAAATAACACTATTTATATGATAAATCAATATAACTAATATTTATTATCTCCTAATATTGTGATATGGTCCATGTTTAATTATTTAATATTGCATGTCCTTTCATCGTGACATACAAATTACACTTATTAATCCTTGTTCAAATAATAATATATTTCACTAGTGATCTTGGTTTATATAATGTTTATGGTATACCACTAGATTTCATATTAATAAATTTTCCCTTACTAAGTGTTTGAGATTAATGCATTGGTAATTTTTTCCCAATCATATGAATATGACTATAAATTTTCAAAATACTATAATGGAGTCTAGTTACGATCAATTTGGGAAAACATGCCACAAGAGTTGTATAATTTATAAGGCCCCAGCCTTAAACCTTACTTAATCTTGAGTTATTACAAGATTACACATTGAGGATCTTTTCAGGTTTAGAGTTTTAGGGAATTAGATCATAAAACTTGAATTACATTCCACATATAAACAAAGTGGTTACATAAAGATATTATTCTTCTTCCCCATCAATTGAAACATATTTAAAATAAAACATGGATTCTTTCATTACACTTCCTTGACACTATCATCATATCATGTACCTTTCCCTTGACCTGTGAAAAACATTTCAAAAAAACATGGGATGAGCATAAAAATCTCAGTAAAGGATATAAAAATATGGAAAGGAAACATGGGTACATATATACACAATAATGAAATCATACTTTACCCATAAAACATTAGCACTTTACCATACCTCATCAAATCACGAATAAATCATTGAAATCATAAGACATAAAGGTAACATGAGGCATTCATAACATTCTTACGTAGGGAGTAACCCTCTTGGTTACGTTTGGAATACCGATCACAGTATATTCCCTAAATCCCTTTGGAGAAACCTTAACGTTTCACTTCATTGCGTTACCCAATGCATTGGGAAGCTATATCGGGCTCACCCGCCCTTAGTTGATCACGGAACCACCTGTCTTCATAATAATGCCCAAGAACCTCAACATAATCGTATCACATAAAAGATGCATAAAAGAAACATAACATTTCCACCTTTCAATCACAAGATATCAATACAACACATTGATATAAAAACATTATGAACACAATTTTCAATACCAAAATAAAAGAAAAGTAAAACATGGTATTTATTTTTCTTTTAAAAACAAGGTATGTCTTGTAGAGGAAGTCGAAACTCAAATAATGGTCACGACGGCGGAGAAGTCGTTGTCGCCGCATACGTATGAAAAAAACATTCCCTTTTTTCATATAGTATACGCTTCATATAAAAAAGATTCTCTTTTTAATAAACGTAAAAGTCAAAGGGGTTTATACACTGTATAAAAGAAGTTTGTGTATAAAACAAAATATGCCTCAATGAATGGAGATTGAGACGAAGTCCCATACCTCGGGTCCGACTTGACTCGATCTTTCTTTAATGTCCTGAATAATAAACCTGAGTTAATTTCTACTTGCTTAAGAACCTTTTTCAAGTTCATTATTCCTTTTATATCACTTATTTCCATGTTATGAACACTATGTAATTATTTAAGTTAATAACGGTCGTTTTAACGATCATTGGTACTTGAGTCAAAAATAAACCATTTATAATTACAAGTTGTTCATGTATCCATTATATCAAGAATTATAATAATGATGTATATATCATATATTTCCAGTATATACATGCCTTTATAATATTACATAATCATTTAGAGGTAAGAAATGAAATGCACCGTTCATGGAGACGGTAAGTCGCGCGTACGCATGAACGCTACTTTCATTTCTATTTCATATTTTATAGAATGGAATCATAATGATATAAAGGTATATTATAATTCCAGTATAATATAATATATAATATCATAGTTCCATCCTTTATACGTCCCACATATCGTATTTAACGAATCAAATCACTTTGAGGGGCGGTAGTCCGCACTTCTTTAAATGAAGATATCGCGTTTACCCATAATGGAAACCATAAAGGTATGCCCAAAATGAAAAATACAGAAGCTTAAGGAAAACATAAACAAATTATATATCATATATAAATATATTTACATCTTAATGGACACCTTTTAATGTGTTAAAAGAATGATGAACAATCATCGTTTCGGGAGGCATAAATTCACCATCCACGGAAACAGTATGTCCTTTAACCATTAGATGTAGGTGTGTGTATGTGTAGGTCGAATCCTTCTTATAACAAAATCCTAGTATATTGAAGATACTGGAGTTGTTACAAAATAAATGAATGAAAAGGTTTTAGGGGGTTGTAGAAGCAAAATAAAACAAAAGGACTCAAGTGAAGACATTACCTTAAAATCGGGTAACTCCCTTTGGTTTGTGCTCAAAGGATTCCTTGGGAAGACTTCTGACCAAAGTGAGGCTTCAAAGAGTAATAGAGGGAAGTGGAGAGACAAAATGGGCAGGGTTTGGCCGAGCCAAAGGCTTTGGAAGTGTGGGTAAGGAGGTAGAGGTGGGGGACTTTTATAAGAGGATAGGAGGGGCACTCTTGGAATGTAATGAAATGTTACTTTATTTGAAAATGATTTTCGGATTAAAAAGGTCCCACATTGATATAATTAGAGGGTAAGGAGATAAGGGTTAGAAATCCACCCATCCAATATGTTTTTGACATGTGTAGGTCATAGATTTGACATTATCATTTCATTTTAATTAAATCCTTTATTAATGAGGTAATCACTGCATCATCATGATGTCATAAATAATTTAATTTATTTAAAGTCTAAATATTATGAAAAAAATACTATGATGTAGGAAATCGTTTTTTATTTCTAATGAATATTTATACTCTAAATGGTCATTTATGTAGACAAAATTAAAAATATTTTACTTTGGCGATACATTCTTTGTCCCATTTTACATTCTTTAAAAATAAAAAGATAAAAAGTCACTTTCTCACAAAAGTGATTCCATGGGGCCCCAAGTTCGGAACAAGGCATCCCATGGTCATCCATGAGACAACCAGTAGCCTTAAGACACATTATGTGGTATTTTTTTATTATTATGATATCATTATATTATCTTTAACTACCTGATTACTCATTAATCAAGATAATTAAAGATAATTACCATCGTTAATATTCATAATGTCCAAAAATAAAAGAGTCTTAATTACATAATTTGGACCTTCTGATTCCAAATATGTAATCCATTTTACCAAATTCAAAACACATAAATTGAAATAATTGATTTAAAAATAATTCCCTTGGTCAAAACAAATAGGAGGTTATTTTGAAACAATATATATGAAAAGTTTGGCATTAGTTTATGACCAATTACAGAGTGAAATTAATCCTAATGACCACCATTGGATTAAAAGGTAAAAATACATTCAGATTAAACTTTAAGACCAATTAAAAGGATAATATAACCATATAATTAAATTAAATGAAAAAGCAGTTTTGATGTAAAATGCAGTATTTTTTCACTATTCATTATAAAATGAACATTGTCAGAAAAATACCAAAAAATTATCCAATGTAAATTTCAATGTCCCAATCATAATGAATATGTTTATTTTGACAAATATAGATTATAAAATTTTCAAAAGATTGATTTAAAAAGTGTTTTCCATCAAAAGGCAGTAAAACAATCTTTTAAGAATATTAGTGTATTCCATTCATAAGATTGTATTTATTTTCATTTTAAGCCTCTAAAACACTATCTTAATCATTAATAGACATAGATAAAAATATCTATTATTCATTACCTACATGGGATGTTACATCCTTCCCCCCTTTAGAAAATTCCTTCCCCGTAATTTATTTACTTATCGAATAAATGAGGGTACTTATCCCTCATTGCATTTTCAGATTCCCATGTTGCCTCTTCCATCATGTGGTTTTTCCACAAAACCTTTACGTGATTAATCACCTTATTTCGTAACACTTTCTCCCTGTGGTCAAGAATCTGGACCGGTTGTTCCTCATAAGATAGGTTCCCTTCCAGCTGAACTACCTTTGGACTCAAAACATGAGATGGATCTGGCATATACTTTCTCAACATCGAAACGTGAAAAACATTGTGTACCTGAGATAAACTCGGAGGTAAATCCACCCGGTATGCAACTGATCCAAATCTCTCTAGAATTTCATATGGTTCAATGAACCTTGGACTCATCTTCCATTTCTTACAAAATATCATCACACTTTTCCATGGTGAGACTTTGAGAAAAACATGATTACCTACCTCAAAATTTAGATCCTTTCTCCTATTGTCTGCATAACTCTTCTGCCTACTCTGAGATGTTCTCATGTGTTTCTGAATCAGCTGAACTTTTTCTGCCATCTCTTCTACCAATTCTGGTCCCATCAACTTCCTGTCACCCACTTCATCCTAGAAAGCTGGAGTTCGACACCGCTTCCCATATAACGCCTCAAATGGTTCCATCTGTATACTGGAATGAAAACTGTTATTATATGAAAATTAAACCAAAGAAAGATATTGGCCCCAACTTCCCTGATAATCCAACGAACAAGCTCATAGCCTATTCTCCAAGGTCTGAATTGTTCGTTCTGACTGCCCATCTGATTGAGGATGAAAAGTTGTACTAAAATTTAATTCAGTACCCAACAACTTCTAAAGGCCTTTCCAAAAGTTAGAAGTGAACCCGGGATCACGGTCAGATACAATGGAGAGAGGAACTCCATGTAACCTGACTATCTCTTTAGGATACAAAGGGGAATGTTGATCTAGGGAAAAATTATCTCGTATAACAATGAAATGAGCAGATTTAGTCAAGAGATCAACAATAACCCAGATTGAATTATTACCTCGAGATGTCGTCAGTAATCCCACAAAAAAGTTCATGTTTATATTATCCCATTTCCACTCTGGAACTAGTAAAGGCTGAAGAATCCCTTTCGGTAACTACCTCTCTACTTTAACCTGTTGACAAGTCAAACACTTCACAGTAAAATCATCAATATCTCTTTTCATTCCATCCCACCAGTAATACTCCCGCAGATCTCTGTACATCTTAGTACTGCCAGGATGAACTGAAAACGGAGAACTATGAGCTTCACATAACAACGCTCTCTTCAACTGTGAATCACAAGGCACACACAATCTCTTCCCAAATTTCAAAATGCAATCATTATCAATGTTTAATTCAGGCAACTTACCTTTCTGAACCAACTCTACCTTTTTCTGTAACTCACTGTCTTTCTTCTGTGCTTTCTTGATTCTATCTGATAGAGATGATCTCACTGATACCTGAAACAAAATAGAAGAACTTCCTGCACCAACAGCTTCTATGCCAAAGGTCATTAAATCCTTAACCAAAGGATCACGTTCCAAACGCAACATTGCTAATGAAGCATTACTTTTTTTACTCAAAGCATCAGCCACTTTATTTGCTTTTCCCGGATGGTAATAAATTGTACAATCATAATCCTTGATTAATTCTAGCCATCTCCTCTGTCTCATGTTTAACTCTTTCTGAGTGAATATTTACTTTAAACTTTTGTGATCAGTATATATTTCACACTTTACTCCATACAAATGATGCCTCCAAATTTTTAAAGCGAAAACAACAGCAGCTAATTCCAAATCATGTGTAGGGTAATTTACCTCATGATTTTTCAACTGTCGTGAAGCATAAGCAATTACCTGATCATTCTGCATTAAGACGCAACCAAGTCTTTTCAATGAAGCATCACTGTATATAAAAAACTACTATTCTTGGAAGGTAGTTCCAAAACTAAAGCATTCACCAATATTCTTTTCAATACCTGAAAACAATCATCACATTCTTTTGTCCAGATAAACTTAACACCCTTCCGAGTTAGCTTAGTCATCTGACTAGATAACCGTGAAAAATTTCTAACAAACATTCGGTAATATCTTGCCAAACCAAGGAAGCTACGAATCTCAGTTACATTTGTCAGTCTTGGCCAGTCTTCCACAACTTTTGTTTTTGCAGGATCAATAGGTATCCCATCTTTAGAAACAATGTGAACAAGGAAAGAAATTTGTTGCAACCAAAATTCACAATTGATGAATTGTCCATATAGTTTCTTTTCTTTTAAGGTTTGCAAGATAACCCTTAAATGTCTTTCATTCTCCTCTTTACTTTTAGAAAACACCAAAATATCATCAATGAAAACCACCACAAACTTATCCAAGAACTCATGGAAAATTCTATTCATTAAGTCCATGAATACAGCAGGTGTATTGGTTATCCCAAAAGGCATTACTACAAATTCATAATGGCCATATCTTGTACGGAACACGGTCTTCAGAACATCTTCTTCCTTTACCTTCAGCTGATGGTACCCCGATCTCAAGTCAATCTTTGAAAAATACTGAGCTCCCTGGAGCTGATCAAACAAATCATCGATATGAGACAAATGATATTTGTTCTTAACAGTGATGTTATTCAAGGCTCTATAATCAATGAAAAGTCTCATTGAACCATCATTCTTTTTAACAAATAAAATAGGAGCACCCCATGGTGATGTGCTAGGTCGAATGAAAACTTTTCTCAAATAAATCTTGCAATTTCTCCTTCAATTCTAAAAGTTCAATTTGATCCATTCGATAAGGGGGTTTTGAAATTGTCTTAGCATCAGGAAATAAGTCAACATTAAACTCAACTTCCCGATCCGGTATTATTCCAGGAAACTCATCAGGAAAAACATCAGGATACTCATTTACCACGGGCACATCTTTAATCTGAACAGTTCCTTTATTTTCAATGATGTGTGCAAGGTAACATTCATTTCCATCTTTTACAAGTTTTTTGGCCTCTTGATAAGTTATCAACAGTAAGGGTTCATTCTTGTACATAAACTGAAAGTCTTTCTGAAAATAAACTTCTTTAGCTTTACAGTCAATCTTAGCATGGTTAATATAGAGCCCATCCATACCCAGGATAACATCAAACTCTACTAGAGGTAGAACAATAAGGTTTTCAAGTAGGTTATTTCCACATATAAGGATAGGAATATTCTTATAAATTATTTTTGCCTCAACATTTCCCCTAGGTGTTTTTACCAAAAGTTCAGGGGTCATTTCTTGAGATGGTATTCCCATTTTACTAGAAAAGGTTTCAGAGATGAAAGAATGTGTGGACCCCGAATCAAACAACACACTGACATAATCTGAAAAAACAAACAAAGTACCTGATACAACTCCATTTGATGGCTCGACATCTGCTGAAGTAGTTGCAAAGGATTTCACCACCCCTTTCTTCTTGTATTCTAACTGCTTCCCATCACTCAAACTCTTTGTCGGACACTCGTTTGCATAGTCACCCATCTCATTGCACATAAAACATTTCACTAACTGTAAATCAAATTTGGTCTTACCATCACCTTGATCTGTTTCAGTGCAATCATGAGCCTTATGTCCCATCTTACAACATCGGTAGCACTTTCCAGAATTCAGAAGACATTCCCGAGAATGCCTTTTGCCACATTTATCACAAACTTGAAACTTAGATTTCTTACCATCAGAATTTTTTGAAGAATTCTTCCCTTTCTCATTCCACCTTGGTCTCCTCTTCTGCTGGTTGTTATAGAACACTTGATCATCAGAAAACTCCATTTCCACCTTCTCAACACATCGAAAAAGCTTTTCATAACTTTTAAACTCACGAGAAGCTAATTCCCTTCGATATTTTGGCTTTAATCCTGAGTAAAAACGATTTATTTTACTATCAAGGTCTCGGATAAAATTTGGAGCATACCTTGCCAATCGAGCGAACCTCTCTTCATAGGCAGCCACTGAGTCTTCCTCTTGCCTCAATTCCAAGAATTGTTTTTCCATCCTAAGTCAAACAGTCTTAGGAAAATACTTTTCAAGAAACATACCTTTGATTTCATCCCAGTCGAGAGCATCAATCTCATCAGCGTCCCTGATATTTTTAACCATCGACCACCACTGATCTGCTTCACCCTCCAAACGGTAAATAGCAAGACTAACCTTTTGATTGTCTGAACACCCCATGACATCGAAAATCTTCTTCAGTGATTTAATCCACCTTTCATCTAACACAAGGTCAGATGATCCTCTGAATGATGGGGGATGTTGCCTCATGAAATGTTCCACCACTGACATGTTCCTCTGTGGTTGATCTGGCTGATCTCGTGCATGGATACCACCACCATTTATCGCTTGAGTCAACTGTGCCATTACTGCAACAAACTATTCAGTTCCAATTCCGACCATCTCAGGATTCTGATTCAGAAGGTTATTTCCTTCTGCATGCCTTCCTAGCAATGCTTCCATGTTTCCTCTACGGAAAACCATTCTGAACAAACATGTCTTAGATGAAGCAACATGGTAATCTTCAAATACTATATAACATCAATTTGACCATAAAAAGAATATTTTTGGATAATCATTTAATAGAATTATAACTCCTAAAGTTATCTAAACCGACCTCTGATACTAACTATAAGGCCCCAGCCTTAAACCATACATAATCTTGAGTTATTACACGATTAAACCTCGAGGATCTTTTCATGTTTAGAGTTTTATGGAATTATATCATAAAACATTCATTACATTCCACATATAAACAAAGTGGTTACCTAAAGATAGTATTCTTCATTCCCATCAATGGAAACATATTTAAAATATAACATGGATTCTTTCTTGACACTTCCTTGACACTATCATCCTATCATGTACCTTTCCCTTGACCTGTGAAAAACATTTCAAAAAAACTTGGGATGAGCATAAAAAGCTCAGTAAAGGATATAAAAATATGGAAAGGAAACATGGGTACATATATACACAAGAATGAAATCATACATTACCCATAAAACATAAGCACTTTAACATACCTCATCAAATCATGAATAAATAATAGAAATCATAAGACATAAAGGTAACTTGAGGCATTCATAACATTCTTACATTGGGAGTAACCCTCTTGGTTACGTTTGGAATACCCATCATAGTATATTCCCTAAATCTCTTCGGATAAACCTTAACGTTTCACTCCTTTGCATTACCCAATGCATTGGAGAGCTATATCGGGCTCACCCGCCCTTAGTTTATCACGGAACCACCCATCTTCATAATAATGCCCAAGAACCTCAACATAATCGTATCACATAAAACATGCAGAAAGGAAACATAACATTTCCACCTTTCAATCAAAAGATATCAATACAACACATTGATATAAAAACATTATGAAAACCAATTTTAATACCAAAATAATCGAAAATTAAAACATGGTATTAACTTTTCTTTTAAAAAGAAAGTATGGCTTGTAGAGGAAGCCGAAACTCAAATAATGGTCACGGCGGTGGAGAAGTCATTGTCGCCGCATACGTATGACAAAAACACGCCCTTTTGTCGTTTAGTAAACGCTTCGTATAAAAAATATTCTCTTTTTAATAAACATAAAAGTCAAAGGGGTTTATACACTGTATAAATGAAGGTTGTGTATAAATCAAAATATGCCTCAATAAAAGGAGATTGAGACGAAGTCCCATACCTCGGGTCTGACTTGACTCGATCGTTCTTTAATGTCCTGAATAAAAAACTTGAGTAAATTTCTACTTGCATAAGAACCTTTTTCAAGTTCATTATTCCTTTTATATCACTTATTTCCATGTCATGAACACTATGTAATTATTTAATTTAATAACGGTCGTTTTAACGATCATTGGTATTTGAGTCAAAAATAAACCCTTTATAATTACAAGTTGTTCATGTATCCATTATATCCAGAATTATAATCATGATGTATATATCATATATATCCAGTATATACATTCCCTTATAATATTACATAATCATTTAGAGGTAAGAAATGAAATGCACCGTTCATGGAGACGGTAAGCTGTACGTACGCATGAACGCTACTTTCATTTCTATTTCGTATTTTATAGAATGGAATCATAATGAAATAAAGGTATATTATAATTCCAGTATAATATAATATATAATATCATAGTTCCATCCTTTATATGTCCCACATATGGTATTTAACGAATCAAATCACTTTGAGGGGGCAGTAGTCCGCACTTCCTTAAATGAAGATATCGCGTTTACCCATAATGGAAACCATAAAGGTATTCCCAAAATGAAAAATACAGAAGCTTAAGGAAAAAATAAACATATTATATATCATATATAAATATAGTTACATCTTAATGTCCACCTTTGAAGGTGTTAACAGAATATTGAACAATCATCGTTTCGGGAGGCATAAATTCACCATCCACGGAAACAGTATGTCTTTTAACCATTAGATGTAGGTGTGTGTAAGTGTAGATCTAATAATTCTTATAAAAACATCATAGTATATTTAAGATACTGGAGTTTTTACAAAAGAAATTTATTAAAAGAGTTTACGGGGTTGGAGAAGCAAAATAAAACAAAAGGACTCAAGTGAAGACATTACCTTAAAATCGCGTAACTCCCTTTGGTTTGAGCTCAAAGGCTTCCTTGGGAAGACTTCTGATCAAAGTGAGGCTTGAAGGAGTAATAGAGGGAATTGTATAGACAAAATGGGCAGGGGTTGGCCGAGCCAAAGGATTTTGAAGTGTGGGTAAAGAGGTAGAGGTGGGGGCCTTTTATAAGAGGAGAGGATGGGAACTCTTGGAATGTAAAGAAATGTTACTATATTTGAAAATGATTTTCGTATTCAAAAGGTCCTACATTGATATAATTCGAGGTTAAGGTGATAAGGGTTCCAAATACACCCATCCAATAGGTTTTGGACATGTTTAGGTCATAGATTTTATGTTATCATTTCATTTTATTTAAATCCTTTGTTAATGAGGTAATCACTGCATCATCATATTGTCATAAATAAGTTAACTTATTTAAAGTCTAAAAATTATGAAAAAATACAATAATGTAGGAAATATTTTTAGATTTATAATGAATATTTATATTAAAAAAAGATAATTTCTGTAGACAAAATTAAAAATATTTTACTTATGTGATACATTCTTTTTCACATTTAACATTTTTTAAAAATAAAAAGATAAAAAGTCACTTTCTCACAAATGTGATTCCATGGGGCCCCCATGTTTGGTACAAGTCATCCAATGGTCTGAAATGAGACAACCAGTAGCCTTAGGACACATGTTGGGGTCTTTTTCTATTATTATGATATCATTTTATTATCTTTAACTACCTGATTACTCATTAATCAAGATAATTAAAGATAATTACCATCGTTACTATTCATAATGTCCAAAAATAAAAGAGTCTTAATTACATAATATGGAACTTATGATTACAAATATGTAATCCATTATACCAAATTCCAAACACATAAATTGCAATAATTGATTTAAAAATAATTCTCGTTGTGAAAACAAATAGCGGGTTTTTTTGAAACAATATCTATGAAAAGGTTGGAATTAGTTTATGACCAATTCCATAGTATAATTAATCCTAATGACCACCATTGAATTAAATGGTAAAAATATATTCAGATTACACTTTAAGACCAATTAAAAGGATAATCTAACTATATAATTAAATTAAATGAAAAAGCAGTTTTGATGTAAAATGCAGTATTTGTTCACTATTCATTAAAAAATGAACATTGTCAGAAAAATACCAAAAATTTATCAAATGTAAATTTAAATGTCCCAATCATAATGAATATGTTTATTTTGAAAAATATAGATTTTAAAATTGTCAAAATTTTGATTTAAAAAGGGTTTTCCATCAAAAGGCAGTAAAACAATCTTTTAAGAATATTAGTGTATTCCATTCATAAGATTGTATTTATTTTCATTTTAAGCCTCTAAAACACTATATTAATCATTAATAGACATAGATAAAAATATATTTTTTTCATTACTTACTTGGGATGTTACATAATTTGTTTCTTATATAGTTATTCCACAAAGACACTTGACATTTAGTTCTTTGGAATGTGTGACTATTTTTGAGATGTAGTTTTTAAATATTGGTATTGTTGTAATAAAATGATATACAGAGCGTTATTATTGTATAATTTTTAAAATATATTGTCAATTTAATATTTTTATAGCACCTGACAAGTAGGTATAAGTTAATATAGCTTCATTCGATAAAAAAATTACATTATTCCTTCATCTAAAATTTTTAAAATACCGAAAATATAAAAACATGGTTTAAATATTAACTGATAAAAAAACAATTATTCTTGATTTAAAACCTTAGTCTTTCACTTTTTTTATACTAGAAAATCCTATATCAATTCATCACACAATAAAATATATGTGTCAATATTTTTCTGTATTTAAAATATAGGTAACATGATCACATTCTATTCCATTCATAGTTTTCATTGACATTTTATTTTTTTATAAAACCATTTAAAATTTAATTCATCTACACATTTCGTATTACAATAAAAATAATTATAAATGTACTAACTAATCACATCTATAGTATAAGAGGAATATCAAATAATAGGATCCCATTTTAACAATATATGGCCAATATTATAGGAGTTAAATAATTTTTTTATATATAGATGAATTCCTCCATGCATACAATGAAAATAATTCAGAAAAATAAAATAAATAAAATTGAATAAATAGATTACCTAGGATATTTTTAATTTAATAAACTAGAGGAGGCCCTGAAGTACTTACTTGAAGACTTATTATGGATCCATTATCATCCATTACTATATTATATTCACTATGATGACCTACATAATGTAATTATATGGAGTGATTTAAAAGAATTTATTGAATTATGAAGTTATTTTTCATGCAATGAAAATCTTGTTTAATTTAAAATTTATGAAGAAGAAAAATCAGAACATAAACCTGTTTATCTATAAATGGAATTAAATATCATATTAGTGGTTAATTTTTTGTAGATAATGTATGAGAATGAATAAAAAGCTCAAAATCTAATTAATAATGTACATACTGAAATAATAATGGAATAGTATATTTAAGATGATCTAATATAGGGAGATAATATGTTTTTAAACTAATTCTCAATTAGATTCATACAAATAATGGTTAGAATTAATATTCAATATTTTGAATTTATATAAATGGGAAACACTTATATTAACCTATAAATTAACATGGAGTAGAAAATTCACACTATATTGATTATATGGTGCTACCTAATTCCATTGAATATTTGATAATGGGATTTAATGATGAATATTTCAGAGTGGCCCCAATATAAAAGATAGAGTATTGAGCTATATAGAATAATTGATTAAATTTTTATTTAAATAAATTTTTTATTAATTTATTTCAAATTTAAATTTTTTCTATTTCAATAATGGTTTAAAAATATAAACTACTATCTATTGAGAAGTCCATGTAAACTAATGTTTAATCTATATAAAAATTGTATAAGAAACTATGAATGAAAAATTTGGAAATAATTCACCCCAGCATGCTTGATATGTAAAATTTCTAAAGTGATAGGTATTCAATACACTGTGCAATGAATATTTCACAATAAGTTCATTTGGAGGATCACTAGAAATATAAAAATTTACTAGTTTACATAAGATTTATACAAAATTTATTTTATGATATTTTTAAATAGTTGGAACATCCCAATTTTGGATAGTGAAAATCCACCACCCTTATGAGGGTTCAACCAATGAATTACTTCATTTTAACATACATTGTATATAATTATATATATTTATATATCTCTGGATTTTGGTTTATAAAGGGACATAGAAATTGATTGCTGAGAGTATCCTAAATATGGAATTTACAAAAAAAAACAAAACCAGGTTTCATTTATTCCTCATATACAAATTGATCATTAGATATTTTATTAACAATAATTGATCATTAATTTAAAATTTAACTATTTAATTTACTATTGGGATGGGTCAACCAATTCGAATATTTTTAAATTTTTATTTTTAGATTTATATGAGAACATTTGAATATAGTAAATACTAATTTTATGTTTCTAAAAATTGGTTTATTTATTAATATTTTACATGATTTTCAAGAAAATAATTTTTGAGTTATAATAAATGTGGAATATTTTCCTTGAATTATAATTTCTATAATTTTTATGAATTTGACTAATATATGATTTCTTGGCCCACGAAATGAAAACCCAAAATAATTTTCCTATCTAAATAGGTGATATAAACCAATTAAGAAATATTTATCATAATACCCTCACATTCATGAAAAAAACATTTATTTCTTATTATAACATGAACTGTAGATTATTTATTATTCAATTCAATTTTGTTATAGAAATGGGATATATTATATACACACTTTTATGGATAGCCCCATATTTTCTAAGAGAACCTCACTTTACATTACACTTTTTTATCACTTATAATCCCCCATGGACTACATAATTTTTATAAATACTACATAAAAATTAGTCCATCCTTACCTCTACAATAAATATTTTTTCCTGAAAATTTTGTCTTTTCGTTTAGAAGAAATTATTTTATTGTTTATTACCATATAAAAAGCACATTTGTAGGTGTCAAAAGATCCATTAACTATTCTTCCTATCTAATTGTGTTATATGAATGAGTAAATTTTATCTATTTTTGTTTATTTGTAATCATTTTAATCCTCTTAAAATTATAGATAAAAAGTGAATCTAATGATGTTTAATTTCCCATTATGTTTACTCAAATGGCTCATTACCCAGTCAAAAATAAAATTTTGACATTCAATGAATATATTTTTTTCCATCTCATCCTCCTTTAAAAAAGATAAAAATAAATACCAAGAATATGAATTAAAAAAGGGTGAGAAAATTGATTAAATATTTCCTTTTATATATTGTGTGTCCTATTAAAAATACTATAAGAGTATAATTATCAGGATACATGATTAAAATGTGTATTTGTTTGAGGCCTATTTATTATACATTCACATGAATATTCATGTAGTTGAATCTAAAATAAAAAACATATTGGAACAAGGTTTTTCACACATATATGGTTAATTTATTTTAAGGTATAAATATTTACTTTGGACATAACATAGATGAAAAATGTGTTGGTTTTGGTTCTGAGGGTGTGCGGGGCTTGTTCGAAGCTTCAAACCCATCATTTTTGAAAAAACAGGCCTAACGCATAGGTTAGAGTTAAAGGTGTAGGATTTACACACAATATTCTTAACCATGTGAATGGTGTTTTTTCAAACAGAGCCATCTCACACAGTTGGTTCATGGTCGTTCAGCCGTGCGATCACTCATTTTTCCCTAGGTACACATGCATGGATTGCACATGGTTTGATCAAACCATGCAAAAAACCATTCAGGAAGAACCGAATCAGTTGATTTATGCACATTTTGACAAACCCTACCAACAAACCGTGGACATGATAACTTTATGGGTAAAATTTTTGTTTTCTTCCTAATGATCTATTAAGCTAACACATTCTCCCTAATTTTATAACCAGTAGGATATCCTTCCTTTTTCTCCCATTTGGAGCTTTTTGAAGGCCAAAGCTAGGGATAAAGATATCCCCTTCATCTAGAATCCGATCGAACTTTGGTACATCACGTTGGATGCACAACAATATGTACATGAGTCCTTTTTAGTCTCTCTTCTTCACATTCTCTCTCAACCAAGTTATCGTCATGTCAGTGTTTTTCACCTTTTTATATATCTATTCTGATCCAATAAAAATATAGAACTGATACTATAGGCAGATGATCGTAAAATCATACGGGGGGTGGTCTATAACTCATCGATAAAGATCATTGATTTTGGAATATTAGTTTGGGGACCACCAGATTCATTGGAAACCATTTCACAAATTTACATTCCCTCATTATACTTGTTACGATCGTATGGTTATTGTCTTTCCCAATAAGGGATTATTGTTTTTGGTTAAACCAACAAGTCAATCTATCTCACGTTGACGGTTATGTCATATTTGGGTTTTTAGTGGTTCGTCACGTTTGAGCCTCTATTCCGGTGTTCTTTTTCAAAACGTTTCTAAATGTGAGCCATTATATAATAATTGAATTGTTATTTATTATAATTCCATAATGGAATGTACCATGTTTTCTCACCACATGACCAGCATAAGGTACGTGCTTCAAATTCAATATTAAACGTGAAATGTGAAATGTGGAATGGAATGTATACTATGTATATAAATTGGCCTTATCAAAAGAGATTGAATCATTGTTTCATGTTCATAGCACCCCCTTCCATATTTATGGAAGGTAGCTAAGTGAACCCTAATAATTGAATATACATTAATGGTTAATTTATATTTGATTAAATGGTTACAATGCTACATGGCTTTTCCACAGTAATGGAAGACAAGGCTTGGACAAATAAATAAACGGTTTTAATGCTAGTTGGTCTATCCAAACTAATGGAAGACATGGATTAATCCTAATGACTGATTATGTGATTACAGTATCAAAAAGAGAATTGAATGACTGCTGATCACCTTGGTTTATGATAGGATAATACCATGGGTCTTGGGAACCTCATTCCAACATTAGGATGTGTTCTTCTTAAGATGATACACACCTAGACACTTGTTCTTTTCTATTCCTCAGATTTTCGGTATACTGCAGTACTCTCCTTTACATTATTACATGATTATTCTCATATACACATTGGATCCATCATTGACTAGTAAGTGGCACGGTGAAATCCCAACGGGCCGTGTCTTTGCTTAGCCTTGTTTTACATTGGCCAATCACCTTAGACTCGGTAGGCACATTATTGTGGAATGCATTGGATTAAATGACTTGGATTACACATTTACTCTTTATCTAGACAAAGATACTACTTAGTAAGAAATCCAAGAGATCTACGTTACCTTGGTTGTAACCTATAACTCACTCACTAGTTATCATTTCAGGTTGTCTTCTTATATCTTGGGACCATCAGTACTTATACTATAATGAGGTAATGTTTTTGTTAGCAGTGCCTCACATGACCTATTCAAATTAGAGGTTAATTACTAAATTAATGAATTGGAAACATGATCAGACACCAGATTAGGACTGATGCTAGTACAAAGGTATTTAGTTATATTTCAATTTTTATAATTACTTATATATGCATTCATGCACAATTCTATATTCCATTTCACAGGCCGAATGTTATAGAAACCATTGTTGGTGTACCACTGAGATTTATCTCACACACTCTCCAATAATAATTTTGTACTAGAGTAGATTAAAAGGATTCATGTGTTGATAAAGGAAATAATACAACTTCAAACACATAATTTATTATTTTTCAGGATGGATCTTGATAGTGGATGGCCTAGTTGGATCGATGAAATATTGGAGTAGTCTTTGTTTTCAATTACCTTGTGGAATATGTTATGCTTATTTTCTTGTATCCATGTTATCCGTTTTTCTAGTGAAATGATAGTACATCATCACTCTCCCAATTGATGTAATTATTTTTATTCTCATTTTTTAATTGTATCGGTAAGAATCCGTTGTTTATTTATAATGCATCCGCTATTTACTATTCCATTATACTCCTTCTAATGTGCTACACTATTCCGATGATGGCATAGTCTTTCCACGGACACACCGCATTCTCTCACATCCTTTCATCAGCCTCTGGTATTTGGAGAGATGAGCTTGAGGCCTTGTGGCTCACCAAGCTCTGGGCACCCATTAAGTGGCATCCAGGTCCGAGACGTCACAAAATATACTCCTAAATGCAATAGATATTAACATGTTTAAACCTTTAAAAACACAATAGAAAAATCACCTTAAAATATTCATCATGAGGGAATATTTTTATATGCCAAATGATGTATAAAAATGATAATTTTTTACTTCCTAATGGTGATATATGACAATTTATTATACGTTTATTATTATAGATTAACAATCTATTTAATAAATAGATACATGAGTTAGCATGTGAGGTATGGTGTGATTAAAACATGGAATAATGTTTTTTTGTTAAATTGCATATATTATGAGAGATAAAAATGAAATGAAACAATTTATCAAAAAGGATAATGGAAATATTATATTTTTTAAATAATCATGAAAAATATATCATTATTTACCTTTTGAGATTTGATATGGGTATTCCATAATTTCTTCAGAGTATAATATTTAAGGGTTGGTGAATTGATAGGGATTTATATTTATTGATTTTAACATTGTAAAATTATGATTTTATTAACATTAATTTCATAATTTTAATTCAATTAACATTACATTAGTTTATTGGATATTTCACATTATAGAAAATGTTGACTAAAATAATTATTTTAATGGATTTTATTAAATAATTAGATAAAATTTCTATGATCAAAAAATTAATTGTTGAAAATATTGATGTTAAATAAATAAAAAATCCAGAAGCTACCAATTTAAAGAAATAATTATATATAAATGGGAAATATTTACATAATGCCTTTCACATAATTATGATATTTTTCATTTTTTTGTTTAGATTGAAAATTAAGTCTGGTTTACATGTCATCATAGAAAGATGCATAATGGTTAAAAAAATTCAAATTCTATATTTAATGGTTACCAAAAGTATACATAAGGGTTCCCGATGCTAATAAAATTATTATTACCCCCTTATGTATGTCTCAATCGATTTATGATGGAGGTAAATAGTAGAGACCTTCTTTGATATGTCTGATTCCTTAGACTTATATAAACGGGTCCCCATTTTTTTAAAAATATTTTTGGTATTAGGCTTTTAGGTCAATTCAAAACTTATTTTAAATGTAATATAGAGTGTACAATTCCTCATGATATATGTGAATTTAAATAGATTGAAATATCTTAAAAAATTATTTAAGATTTTCAGATTTATATGAATAAAAAGAATAACTATAACTAATTAGAATTCATCCTAATATAATGAAATGGAAATAAATATATATTTTTTGTTTTTATTGATAAAAAGGAAAAAAAATAATTTATATTTTAATTAATTAATTAGTCGATGGTATGTATTTTATGGGATGATTTTGATGAATTTAATGCTTGTGGTAATCATTGAAACATTATGACACATAAAAATACCTGCATACCTATGTTATATGTATATAAGTTAATGTTTGACGAAAAAAGATAAATAATTGAGAAACATCATATGAAAATAATTTATTATATTTTATGAAAAAATGTAACATCAAAGCCAAGACACTGAGTTGGACATTGATGATAGATTATGATTTTGGATATTTTCTCTACATTATAATTTATTTTTTTATTTTATTTAAGAAAAAATAATATTATCTCTCTATACCTATTTGTATCTTCTATATCATATTAATTTTATTGTTTAACTTGATTTCAAAAACCCATGATGGTGAGTAGTAAACCCAATGCATTGTCTTGGGGTGGGTGTTTACTTGATGCTCCCAAATTTCAAATCTCAATATATTAATTTTTTGATTTCTTACAATGATAACAAGGGGAGATTTTAGTTTCTATAGTGATTCAAAACCTTTCCATAGTATAATTCATGATCCTTATACAATAAATATGAGACATTAAAAACCAGACTTCTATAAATCTGTTCTGTATACGTTGTTATTGAGTACATTGGAGAGATCAAAGGATACTGGATAGTCTTATTTCTTGGAATTTATCATACACTTGACTGAGGTGCGTTAATCATGTTTAACATTGTGTAATTTTTTACTACTAAAAAAATTAAATTCTTACAATTATTATAAAATAATAATTAAAACTACATGAAATTATATTAACACTCTATCAATTTAAAATAATAACTAAATATAATAACGATCATTTGATGATGAAAACTACATTTTCTTCAAAATAATATTTGTATATAATAAAATTTTAAATTTTAAATGATTTTTCACATATTTAGAAATTCAATTTAATTATTTTGAGAATAAAATATTCTTGAAAAAATAATTTTTTTATATTTATTATGTTTTTTATTTTTATAATATAAATTACGTGGGAAGAAACAAGTCACCAATGAAAAAATTAAAATGAAAAAATATTGATATATTATGGTAAGAGAAATAAAACCTATAAAAATTGTGTAAAAATTAATTGAATATGATATATCGACCTTATATAACAATAAAATCATTTTGTACACTTTGGATCCTTTCGTTGTTGAATATTGTTACACCATCATTGAAAATGAAATGGGTATTTACAAAACAAATCCACTTTTCATCACTTATAAATGTGGATAACATAAACGACATTATCACACCCATTTCAATTAATTTAATCTAATATAACTCTATCTTATAAACACCACAACACTCTCCCTATATGCAATAAACTGTTTTTTTTATAATTCAATGCTAAGGATCATTATCGTTTTACCCAAGGGAGAAACTTCCAAAAGCACATATAATGTTCCCAACTAATGTCTCCCAAATAATATTCTATTATATTACCTAAAACCTATTATATCCAAAAATTTATGATAACATGATAATTAATCATAGTTTCAAATGTTATGATACTAATAGAATTTCCATTTTACCCTCATCTAAATCATCCTTGAAATGAAAATGTCACATGTGTTACGTGTAGACTACTACCTCCATAAGTGACATAATCATTTTTTCATAGCGTCCATATGTAGATGGTTTTTGGGTTTATTTAAAGTATTAATATGATATATATAAAATAAATATGATTTTAAATATATTTTTCAATTTATATGTTATTTATCTTCTTTGTAAACGAACACATAATTCCAATGTATGCTTGGACTACCACTTGCATTAAATTAAGACATTTTATTATTACTATTGTTTTTCATATTGATATAAATTTATATATAATCTATTTAAAAATAAAAAATCAACATATTTTTTTTTATTTTTCCATTAATAATGATATTATTCCACAATATCCACTTTCTTAATAACACATACTTCATGATTAAAAATAATCTAATCTAGGTCGTTCTAACCATATACTTGATCAATTTTATAAATATAAATCATAGATTTATATAAAAACATATACTATTATATGGAATTAATGATAATATATTTTTAGTTTTTAGGTTTTGGAATTGTTATTTTTTATTAGACATATAATTACAATACCTCCTTTTTATCTATCTAAATTATTGAAACATGATCATAACTAATATCTCTGTCATGAATCAGAAAATAAAATCAAATGAAAGTAAACTAAATCATTATATATATATATATATTTAAAATAATTATAAGCATAATTACAATTTCATGAATATAATAGTAAATAAGAATATATAAACAAGAATTAACATAGCCACTATGAAACTAGTACAATGAAAAAAATTTGAAGATAAAAAGAATCATCAAAGAAGATAAAACAAGAATAAGTAATACAATCATAATATTCAGTTTTACATATATTTTATAGAGGCTTATAGGTATGAATATGATAATAAAATTAATTATTAATAATTTTATTACCGTTATATTGGATTTTAGAGAATAATTGACTAAATGATATTTAATATAACCATTTTTCATAACTACACTAATTTTCTTGAGCCGTAATGATTAATTATTTTATTATAACTATCAAAATATTTTTGTCATATATTTTACAATGAAATTATAATTCATTCCATTTAATTATATAAATAATTACATCAAAACAATCATCAAAAACGGAAATATTTTATGAAAAATTTGCAATCGCTTCAAATGAGTTTATTTTATTCTCTATATTTTATATTATTTATAATCTTCTCATATATTATTTCAAATCTAAATATATTTTTTATTTGGTAATACTAAATTTCATATCTACCTATTTCTAAATGAATTATTTTTTACTCTTTTTAAGAGGTGGTTTCGATAGGTTTTCCAGAAAATAATAAAAATGAAATTCCCATTCACGTTTTTGTGTTCTATATCCCTATATATTCCCTATTTAATACCATTAATTCCTTCATTATGATTTTTTATTGGGGTTAAATTTAAATGTTTTTTTAAAAAAATTCTTTTTATATTCCAAATAAATATTTTTTATTGAATTTAAAATTCATCTCTTTATGATTATGTTACGAAATGTTTATTAAATTTTGGTTTTCATGGATTGAGTTCCATGATCATTTTTTAAAATTATAGAGCATATAGATTAATTTTCATTCAATATCCCCCAAATTTATATTATAAATTATATTATTTTTATTATAGATCTTACAAAGCCATCTTATCCAATTATTTGTTCTGTAATGTTTATATATCATCTTCACAATTTATAAACCCCATTTTTTAATAGGATCATTATAATACACTGAATAATTTATTTGATGGGGCACAATAGTGTTTGAATCATTATTAATTAAGGTCACAGATAGAAATCTAATAAATTATTTATGGATTTATATCCCATAATATATAGATGTTAAGACTATAAATTTTATTAATTCACAATACAGACGGTGAATATTTTTTCAAAAACATAATATGATGTGTTATGTCATGACTCGTCACCAAGTTCCCAAGTCCTGACTACCCTAAGGTTTCCTCAAATAGGCTAGAGGCTAGTGAATAATGCCGAGTATGCATGTCCCCAAAATGGTATGTATTTTCCTAATTATTTTTACGCACACACCCAACTAAATGCCACAAGGCTATAGAGATAAAACACTATGTAAATAAAATGCACTCATACCACTAGAACACAACAATAGAGAATAACAGAAAGAAAAGACGCAAAGTAAAACTATGCTAGTATACAATCCAACTAAAGGAAAGGAAACTGAAAATTACAATCGGCAAACAACGATACTAATGTTGGTATAGGATGTTGTCGAGAACACCTCATCTCATCTGATCTCAAAATGCACCTCTTGGTCCTAGTCCTGGTCCTGCTCCAACTAAGACTCCACCAAAGCATCGATCAACTACACAAGACAAAATACATTTTAGAAAATCCAATGCATATGTGAGTAAAAAATACTCATTAGGGGACCCCCAAAACCACTATGTTAAATAACACAGAGGAAATAACCACCAAGAAGGTATAGTCATCTCAACGGAGTTATATGTCATCAACACATATAATAATAACATCCACATGTACTAATAAAGGAATACAATATGTAAATTCTCATCCACTTCTATATATATGGTTATGTGTGTAGCACAATAGATTTCGGGAGATCACACACCTTGAGATATATGATAGTAACCATGTAGAGTAGGTCCACGAAAATTATCCAAGAGAACAACTAGACTCGATACATCCTGATGAATCCATGAGATGTCATGTCTAACTGAGACAATATGTCATAATATCAGAGCCAATCCTTCATCATAGGATTATTTTCAAGGAACACTCCTTTCAGGAGGACTAGATCCTTGATCAATCAAGTAATTAGAGTCCTACACAAAGAGGTCCCACTTCATTGGGACCTCCCAAAGAGAACAAACTGAGAACTACATAAAGTACATTGCATCATCCATAACGATGAAATTATTATACTGCTAAGAGACTCATCCTCAATGATTCACTATGGGCTACTCATATTTGGAGCCACTATGGTTTACTCGAATAGCATAAATATGTGGTCTTCTTAGCTATCACAATTCTGTTAGGCCACTAAGGTCTTCTTGGCTACTGCTCGTTTGTCGGGCTAGTGGGGTCCGCTTGGCTACTGGTCATATACCAACCCACTATGGTTTTCTCAACAACATCGTGTCTGCTAGACCATTTTGGTCCTCATAGAAACTGTTCATCTATATCCCCACTATGGTTTTCTCGGATAGCATGCCACTAATGCCTGATCATCACATCATTATCCTTAGATCCAGTCGTAGGATTTCTGCTCCTATCTTTCTTGATTCTCGAAGAATATAATTCTCAAGCTATTGGTCATAACTCAAAATCCTTCTAAACTCAATTAGATAATTTCAAAAGTACCTTCTCATCTCTAGGGTCCTAATTTTACAATCTACATGTCTATGAGGCATACAGTTTCCATATTATGATTGATTTATAAAAAAAAGGGACATTTGGTTCTGGGGCTGGTCTGACCCAGTCCGAACAACCCGAACCAAGCCATCCATGGTCCACAAACCCAACCTAGCTTAAAGGCAACCTGGTTTAGACCTAACCCGGATCCGACCTGGTCTGCTAGGCCGAGCCCAGTCCATCTCGACTGCGGGTTCGGCCCGCTATGGGTCTGGTCTACTGAGCCACTAGGCCGCCTCGGGTCCATCCTACTGGGTTGTCCAGTTCTGGTGTACTGGTCTGACGAGGGATGTAACCCCTCCTTCTCACGCACCACTAGGCCCACTACGGTGGTTCTTTTTCTGATCCATAATCATTTCGCAGGGTCCTCGGGTTGTCTTCTTAATAGCTACTGGTTCAATGTAAACTTCTCGTCGATCCAAGGGTACAGTCTCAAAGAACACAAGAACACCCACAATGTCAAGATCCATAAGTTTTCATGTTGTCCTGATTACTCTCTATTAAAATAAAAATGGAGATTATTAACACTAATATTAAATCCCTTTGATCCTAGATTAAAAAAATTCACCCCGTAAGAAAAAACGCCATGTGGATCAACCTGGTAGTGGGTTGATCTGCATTTGATGTTTAAAAATAATGAATGGGGAAAAAATTTCATAAAAAAATTCCCTACCTCATGTCAGATCTATTGAACATTTATATTGAAGTCGTGTCACCATGTCGATCCTTGTTTCACTTGTGTTTGTCGATTCATTGCCACGTGATCAATCCCCAACCTCTGATCTGTCATCGATGATGAGATAGCCTCCGCCCTCTTACCTTAGGGAAACTCTAATGTTTTATAGGAATTATATAGTGTTAGGAATTCATTAGCTGGACCATGTCCCCAATTAATAGAGGAAACATGTTAACATGTTAACATGTTAACATGTTTCAGCGTTACTATTTCTCTTATAATCATCATTTTCATGCTACTTAATTTATGAAAATATAATAAGTTACTATATCACTATATCTCTGTGCTACGAAACATAAAATAAATTAAATAAACATCTCTTAGATTATTTTATTCTCCTTTATAAAGTCCAAAAATTATCATTTCCCCTCAACCCGCGTCGGACGAGCTAAATTTTTGATTAAGATGAACATCTCATTATGGACTCAACATTGGTCTCAGATTTTAAATCCGAGTAACAGTTTTTGAGTAATGGGGATTCAAAAATAATATATTTTTTATTTAAATTATATTATTTACTGTTATATCAATAGTTATTCAGATCCAACCCACATCGACCGATGTTATGCTCCGACTATAGAAAACCTTCCCTCACGAACTCAATAGTGGTCTCGTATTTTCAATCCGAGTTACAATTCACGAGTTATAAAAACATGAAAAATAAAATAATCCCATTTAATTATTTTTATTATTTTTATTCTATTTTTTGGTCTTCTCACTTGAGACTCATTCCCAATAAACATAAGTAACTCCTAGGATAAACTAACTTCTCTAAATCCAATGGTTCTCTCAGATTTCTAATTTGGGGCCCCATTTAAGAGTTATTATATTTTTTTGTGGTAAAATGTGCTCAAGCACAATTTAAAACATAAATTTTTTTTGATAGATCATTTCACGTTCTCAGGGACTTGGAAATGTATTCTATTTCAGCACATGGTCTTGTAATTTTCCCAAGAATTTTCCAAAAATAGAACCATGAAAATATAACCTGTTACATGTGACCATTACATTTTTTTTCAAAACAAAAGAATCAAATGAATTTATTTCCCAATATATTACAATTTTTCATTGATTATTTTTTTTACTGTAATTCATTGTTATTTTAAATTTTCATGAAAATAAAAATCATTATTTATGTGATTATGATACATGAGTCATATATATTATCCAAAAATATTTTATAATTTTATATATTTGTTGATTTTATTTCCTATGTCCTTGTATCTTGACCTATGAAAAACACTTACTAATACTTTTTGTTTTAATTATATATTTATCCTAAACTCATGTTTTCTTTTATGTTCATTTTCTAACCCATGATGGAATATTTATAAATATTCCATTATTAAGCATTTCATTTCACCCCTTTGTACCGTTTCTATTCCAAATGATATGTATATGAGTATAAATTATAAAAAATATAGAATGGATTATAGTTTGGATAAATTATGAATAAATGATCATAATAGTTCTAAAATAATATTATAATGTATATAATTCTCACAGACACTAAACCATCGGTTCTTCGGATTGTGTATTAATCTACAATATGTTATTTTTGAATCATTATAATGGTGTAATATAATGATATAAATATATTTATTCGTATCACATTGTATTAACTGTTTTTTCTAATGAATATGTTTTTATCATTATATTCGTATGTATAATTTAGATGAGCTCCATTCCATCCAAAATCATCATTTTTTTATTCTTTTAAATATTTAAAATTACAAAAAATATAATAATGTGAATAAAATAATGAGTGATAGAAGAAAAGGATACGTGATTGACAACCTAAGACATTGACTGTGTTATAATATAAAATTAAATATTATTTTATACAACCCAAAAGTATATGGGTCAAAATTTAAAACCCATTTTCAAGGGTGTAACATTATCACATTCTACTATATTCATAGTTTTTATGTATATTTTATATTCCTTTATAAAAAAACATTAAAAAAATATGTCTACCCATGATGTATTTAAATTAAAATTATTATACATGGTCTAACTAATCATAGTTTCAAGGGATGAGTTATATGAATTAATAGAATCCCATTTTCAAAACATATACAAAAAATGTATTCATATAAGAAACATATTTTCCAAGATATAATAATTCCTCCATGCATCCTATGAATAGAAATTAGAGAAAGAAACAATTATATATTGATGGGTATATTACATATGTTTTTTTATATTAATATAATTGTAGAGGTTTGAAGGATTCAATTAAAGATTTTTTATACAACGAATATCATTTATTACTATAGAATATTAATTATTTAGACCTAACTAATGGTATTATATGGGGATATTAATAATATTTTAATTAATTGTTAAATTATTTTGTATGAAATGATATTCTTGGTGAAATTACAATATTTGAAGGATAAAAGTTAGAAAAGTCATGTATTTCTCTGGACATGGAGGAAGAATCCAATATGGTGGTGAATTTTTATGAGATAATGGATCCAAATGAATACAAACCACTAAATCTATTTAAAAAATTATAGGATGAACTGGGAAAAGGATAAGATATTAAATTTAACTAATATATGGACATAATATGTTCTTGAACTAATTATCGATTATCTTCATTGAATATTAGTTTAGTATTAAAATATATTTTTTATATGCATGGAAAACATGTATATTTAACTATATATTGAATAAGAAGGATAAAATTCCACATATATGAAATATTGGTTTCTCTCCCAGCCATTAAATATTTGATATAGGGATATAAATAAAAATAGTTCCTAGTAGCCCTGCTTTTTGAGATAGAGTACCGAGCTATAAAGAATAAGGGATTATACATAACATTAAATATATTATATAATAATTTAATTATATTTTAAATGTATTCTATTTCCCCCATGGGTTAGAAAAGTTGAAATTCTATTAAATTATTAGACCCTAGAATCTATTGTTGAAACCATATAAAATATGGTGGAAGAATCAATTGATAATAAATCATGAAATCAATCACCCTAACATGCATGATATATCTTAATTATAATGAGATAGATCAACAACACACTTACTAAAGAATCTTCTACACTAGGATAATTTGGATGACTACTATAAGAAATAATATGCATTTGTTCACACTATATATATATATAATCCACTTTAAAATATGATATAGCATTTGGAAATGACAGACACCGAGTAAGGAAAATCCCACACTCACCCGAGGGTTCGAAAAAGTGTTCTTTAACAATAACCCACTTTTTATACAATTTTTTGTAATTAATTTTTTCATTTAATTGTTTATATTTATAGGGTTTAAGGAAGTTTTAGTATATAGTATCCTAACTCTAGCTTCCACTACCAGATAAAACTATATTTTATTTCACTTTCTTATCAAATTTCACCCATGCATTTTTTTATTCCCTCTACATGATTATTAATTTCAAATTTCCAATTTCATTTATGTGTGGGGAATTTTTATCCCACATGAGTAGTTTTTACGAATTTTTTATATTTTATTAGTAATTTTATCTATATGAAATAATAATTTTAAATTTTTAATAATTGAATTATTTTCTTATATTTTACATGATTTCGAAAAAAATAACTGGTTATTGGTGTGTGATCATTTCTATGACCATGATTTCGAACAATTTTAATAACGTTGACTAACATTCTTATTCCAGGTCAATGAATTACATACCCAAAATATTTTTCTTATACCGTTAGTTGATGGAAAACTTTTGGAAATATTTTTCTAAATACAACCACATTCATGAAATAAAACATTATTTTTTTATATCATAAATTATTTATTACTTATTATTAAATGAATAAATGTTCATAAAATGGAAGATATGATATATGCTCTTCTTTGTATAGCCAGATATTTAAAAACTCTATTCACTTTACCTAATAATTTTTTATCCCTTATAATTCCCCAATTATTGGATACTTTTAAAAAACAATTTATACCATATTATACACATTGACCTCAAATTTAAATATATTTTTATTTGTATTCCTTGTTTTAGTGTGGAGTAAATTATTTTATTCTATATTCACAAGGATTGTTATCATTGTTGGTTGTACGAGGTATCATTTATTATTCTTCCTATCCTAGAAATTAATGGGAATGAATTAATTTTTTCACTTTTTGTGTATTTATCATCATTGCATTATATTAATAAATTTAAACAAAATATAAAGAAAAATATTTTTAATTACTCTCTATATTTACTCATATGAATCGTTTCTTGTTTAAAAATAAAAGTGTGAAATTCAGTCGTAATATTTTTTCCATAACATCATCCATTACAAAAGTCAAAAATAAAGAGGATGAATTATAATAATGAAATGGGGATAATTTGAAAGAAATAATTCCTTTTACTTATTTTGTGAACCATTCCAAGTTCCATATGAGTGTAATTATCTAGTTATGTATTATAAATGTGTAATTGTGTGAGTCCTATTTATTATATGTTCACATGAATATTCATAAAGATTAATCTGAGAGTAAAAACATCCTCATTAAATAATTTTATATTGTAATTTTTGAAAATTAAAACCCTTATTTACCAAATTTCTTTATGACAAACATAATTAATGAATATTATTATATTCCTAGTGATATGGATAAATGATAATTTTTACTAGAAAATGGTGATACATAATATTTCCATCTATGTGCATAATACTTGTCTAATTTTATAAAAAACAAATAGTGACATAAATTACCAAATAAGTTATATTATAATTCAAAAATTGAATATATTTTTTATGATAAATTAACTAAAATATGATAGATTAAAATTAAATGAAACTAATTTTCAAAAATTAGACTTGATAAATCCTATTTTTGTATTAATCATAACAAAATCTATCATAATTTATTTTTTTTATTTGATATGGGTATTGCATTTGTTCATAAAATTATAATATTTATGGTTAGGAGAATTTATAGGGTATTTATATTACATTATTATAATATGATAATAAAATGATATTCTAACTACAAATTTAATAATTTGAATTTCATTTATGAAAATTTATTTTTCCAGATTTTTTCAATGTATAGAAAATCGTGACTAAAATCCTGATTTATATTGATGTTATGAATATTTTATATAAAAATTCATTGAGAAAAGTATTAATATTTTTAAATATTGAAGGAAAATCAACAAAATGTTTTGTTGGTTCAAATTTAAACATCAATATTTTCTATAAGAATATGTAAAGATAGACATAATGGGTTTTATGTAATAATAAAAATGTTCATTTTTTTGGTAATATTAAAAATTTAGTATTGTAGATGTATGAGCATAGTGATATTCACAAGGTCTACAAAAGAAAATAAACCACCATATGTAATGGTTTTAAAATGTATACATAAGGGTAATAAATACTCATAAAAATGATTCTTACCTTCTGTATAATTACATGCCTTTGCTGGTAGAGGTAATGTTTTGATCCCAACATGGAAATTTAAGATTTAGTATACTTATAGAAAAGGGTTCCCATTTTTTAACTAATATGTAAGATGTGATCCTTTTACATCAGGGTAAAACAAAATTTATATGTAATATGATTTTTAGATTTCCTTGTGATACATGATATTTTTTATATATTTAAATTTTATAATAATCATTTTTTACATGTTAACATTTCATAAAATTAGAATAATCACTAAAACTACATCAAATATATCTTGATATTCTGAACCATAAATAAATATTTTTTGTATCGTTGATAGAAAATAAAGATAAATTATCATGTATATTTAAATGGATTACATAGTCGAATATAATAATTTTTGAGTATCATTTTTAGGAATTTACTGCTTGTTATAATCGTTGATTCATTATTTCACATGGAATAATCTAGTTACATACGTTTTATGCATGAAAGTAAATGTTATTCAAAAAATTATTCCTATATTAGAAACATCCAATCAAAAAATATTATTAGTTTTATTTTAAAAACAACACTTAAAACCCATTACACTCTATTTCAAATTAATGATAATATATTATTTTGGACATTTTCCTACTTTTTTAATTCATTTTGTATTTTATTTAATTAATAAGAATATTCTCCCACCCTCTTTAACTCTCCTCTATCAATTTCTTATTATACTTTAATTTGAACTCATTTACTAGAAATGTTGAGTATTATACCCAACATATGGTCTTGAATGGGAGGTTTTCTCTATTATCCCCAATAAAAATAATATTATGTTTTCATTGTTTAGTCTTTTTTGAAATGATTGTGGGGAGATATTTGGGTTTCTATAATGATTATACACCTCTCCATTGAATGATTCTGGATCTTATTCTATTAACTACAAAACATTAACTACCACCCATTTATCAAGAAGTTATCTATACATTAGTTTTGAGTTATGTGAAGTGATCAAACAACATATGATGGCCAAGTGTCTTGGATAGTTCCACACACTTGATTGATGCATTTTAAACATTTTTACCTAATAGATGACGGGATATTTTTCCGATGAAGGTTTTTAAGAGGCATCTTATTCATCACTATAAATATATTGGATGATAGTTAATTTATAATCTGATGAGATATTATTTAAAATATGGATAATAAAATTTAATAATGAAGGATCTCAACTATAAAAATATGATAGAGGCTTTTCCTATTGACACATGTTGACATTTTTCCTACATTATTTTCTTATATCAATATTTTTTTTCATAAAACACCCCAATATTCCATTATTTTATAAATTTAAAATATATTATATGATTATAATAATGAGTAACATAAAAAACCTTCTTGAGATAAGTATCATATCCACCACTATACTTCACTAAGAGGAAGAAATATTGTTTTTTTAAATCTCTATAATAAGTGACTCTCAAAACCCCATTTATAAATTGCAGAAATAGTAAAAACCAAAGGGAATTATTTTGAATGTCTAAATAACTATCCTTCCCTATGATTAGAAAATTATATTTCATGTGCAATATAGTGTGAGACCTTCCCTCGTAGTGTGATTTATCCCTTATAATGTCATACTCTTATTCAATGTCTATATCAACCCATTTATATCGACCCATATGTATCAACCCGTATATATCTACTATAAATACCCTTAAATATCAACTAGACGATAAATTATTTATCATCTTCAGTAACCCTTACATACCACAACATATATTCATCACAAACCAGACCCACTATTTTAAATATAACACATAAAATTCCCTAAAAAATAATAACCAGTATTTAATAAATGGAAGACATTTTAAAGAAAAAAATCATAATATGTAAACCTCAAGCAATTTTGGAATATCCTTCAAGAACTATATATACCTCCCATACCACTATATAAATTTAATAAAATTGTAACAGAACTTCCCATTGTTGGGTTCAAAATATGTATCACATATATAAAATATTATCCTAAATAGGAATATAAATTCAAACATTAACTAATTTTCATGAACTTTCAATGTTGAATGTCATTACAGGCTCCCCACTATTTCACACATCATTGTGAACAAGCAATGATCATTAAACTAAAAATCATGCGCACCACGATCAATAATTCCCCACCATCTAACCATGTAATATTTTAGAACAAAAATCATATTCTTAACTTTTTCAACTCCTTCCACAAATACATAATATTCAATAGATTCCCTAATTCCCAATCATAAATACATTCATTGATCATACTATAATATCAATCATAAAATAATAATTTTTTCACGCAGATATGACCATAAATTCTATTGAATCAGAAAAAATAATATTTCATAAGAACCCTACTATTGGAAATCACTATAAATACATATTATTCTCAATTAAGTCTATTAATCCAAAAAAATGAAGTGTCGAAAACAGATCTATCTCAAGTGTTATAGTTCTACCAACTATAAGAATCCACTAATAAAGTCACATTCAGGGTCATAGTGATACCCAATATTGAGTGTCCATTTTAAAAAAAATAAATTATATATTGATAAATATTATTCCACTCATTGAAATTTTTATTATCACTTATTATTATTCCTTTTTATTTTTTTTATAAAAATTATGTACATGATCCCATATTGGTGGACCTTTATTCTTGACTATGTTTTTAGCCTCCGGTATATGAGAGTAAGCATAGATAATATTTTATTAAAGGAAAAGGAATATATCTTGTTTTACTATATATATAACTTTTTATATTTGATGACCCTATTGTATTATAAAAATACATTAACATTAGATTTAAGATTTTTTATATTATAAATTGAAATAAACATAATGTGTAATGTTTTAGATTGAATTTACTCCTACATATCGATGATGGACTCTTTTGTTTTGAGAATTTAGAAAATTATGGACTATTAAATATTAATATTTCACTTTTAAATATGAATCTATTTTCTGATTTAACCTTTATATATTACAAGATGATAGTCTTATTTATTAAAATATTGAAACAAAACTCTTTCCTAAAAAAAATTTCAGTTCACAGTTACGCAATACAGTGACACCATGATTTATATTTACATATTTGTGGAAGATAATTTTACATTTTTAAAGTAAAACAATTTACTTTTAAAAATATGATATCCAACTTTTTAAATAGTGTCTAAAAATGGGGTTCTATTATACTCTTACATTATGTTATTTATCCGAAGTAATATATAGAATATGTGGAAATTCTAGCGCAATTGGTCCTTCACTTGATCGAGAGGGATGGACACATTACACCAATACCAATGTGTTATAGTCAGATCATCAAATATTATATATATTCATATATTCTCCCATATAATAATTGATTAATTCTATTCTAAATTTTTACATCATAATTCAATGGTTTCCCCTATTTTCTAAGATTAAAATTTCACTTCATTGAAGCCTCTGATCTTCTAAATCTCACATAGATGATCATTTTTTCCGAAATCGACATTCATATGACTCTATTTTTAGGTTGTTATTTGATAAATTGGGATTGCAGGAATCAAAAATATTTAATTTATTGGATTATCAATATTTCCAAATTCATATACATGTCAACATATTCAAATATAAAAATAAAGCTACTTCCAAAAACCAAATAGTTATATCAAAATCCCATAAAATGCTTCATAAAATTACTTCACAACATGAATGATATTAGTCAAACATACCAAGGAAAATAAGACATTAATCCATTTATATCATGAAAATTTACCTCCTCCAATAGGTGTTTTTCTTTTGCTCAGATATTGATAAAGAGAATCAATAGATTCCCAAAGAAAAATATAGGGTTTGAGATATAAATTCTTGAAGGTTGTCACCAAGTGTTCTATAAAAATATTCCATAATAATAAACCAAAAAATGATATAATTTTTTGAATAAAACATGGAATGAATTGAATATGTCATATCTAAATTAACATTCATTCACAACAATAAGATGTAAAATATTTTAGACAAGACATAAATAAATATTTAATAAAAATTTGATTATATTAATACAATAGGCATGAGTAAATTTGTTTCATAAATGATTGAATATATGACATAATAATCACACTAAGTACCATGATCATATTTAATGTCATATGATAGTTATTGGTTATAGGATTTTCATACATCTCATATTAGTGATCACGATAATATGTATACACAAGTCCTATAGAATTTGGACGAATATGAATCGTCAACATCCAATCAGATATTATATTTTCCTAACTATTTTTTATAGTATTTTTACCATTAATACATTTAAATGGATATATCATTCCTATATTATTTCTCAAAAATTTCACTAACATCTATAAATCTCTCATATTCTCAATAAACCAATCAATAATGGCATAATCTTCCCAATTAAAATAAAATCATAATATATAATTTACATTCCCATATTTCATTCCTTAATATTACAAATAATTATTAAAAAAATGTATTTTTCAATAATTAATTCCTTTTTAATATAAAACCAATCAATGGTTAATAAAAATACAATTTGAAACATTTTTCTCCAAAAAATTCTTGTGTAAATTTAACAATTATATCAATTAATAATTATTCCCCAAATTCCAATTCCATTGGAAAATGTATGTTTTCCCCAAAATCAATACCATATCAATATCAAATTCCAATTGACATAAAAATGGGTTTTCATTAATCAATTGGAAAAAAATTGAAATATTTTAACAACGTTAAGGAGTAGTAATTATGTGCAATATAAAACTGAACCACCTTCCTTTATCACAATGATCACAATTCACAACACCCGCAACAAGATTATCCAATGAAGAATGATGGGAAAATATTTCTTATATTCAAAAAATAAAAGAAAGAATAAACAAATTAAAGTTTATATATATTGTCATAATGATGATCAATAACTATTTATGGTGGATAGAAAGGGATAGTGGGATAGAACACATCAGTTTATATTCATTTCCTTAGAAGAGAATGAACGAGAGCCTCCATGATTAGATTCAAAATGTAATGGACCAGGAAGAGAAAAAAATTGTTCTTGATAGCCTTTTAATACTAATTATATTATTTATGTTTACTTGGGGTTAATAAAGGGTATATATAGGGGTTCATAAAAATTTCTTATAAATTTATGGAATACATAAGTCTCACGCATATTGTTAATTATGCAGAGCCATATAGTTTGGAAAACCTTTCAACCTAACCCTTCACCCATCACTAGGGTTCAAGGTTTCTAATATGCGAGGCCATTGTTTTCCAAACTATTCACCATCCATTAAAACCACAAATCATTAGGTATTCATGGATTTTACTAGAGAGGCACATTGTTTGGGAAAACAATACACCAATAAATCACTCCCTAACAAGCCTACAAAATTGTCAATAATTTCTCGAAAGAAACCCTAAAAAGATAGAAAAGAAACATGATTAAAATATCATTTTACTAGAACCTAAATACCAATAATAGAATATTTCATCATCCCCACCATAGAAACATTTCCCCCCATATAGCATTTCAAGATATATCCAAATCAAAAACTGAGGTCCATACCCCCTAATTAGTGCCTCCCTCTCCTAATTTTCATACATATCAGAAACACAATTCCATAACACATGGACTAAAGGTATTATACTCCCATGAAGTCCCATTATCTCAAAACTGACTATCTAGATTGTGTGCTCAATCACGGGTAAATCTGGTTCAACATCAAGACGATCCATGCTCAACACATGAGATGAGTATGGAAGAGAAATTTTTATCTGAGATACATGGGAAATATTATATAATAATTTTAAATCTAGTGGATATGATAAAGAATAAGAAACATTCACAATCTATTTGAAAAAGTAAAATGGTTTGAAAAAATTAGGTATAATCTTCCCTTGCCTACAATGTCATCGATGACCTAATCAATGTGAAACATTCGTGAACAACTAACCACCCAGTAAAAACTCAAATTGTCTAAGAATATAATCTGCATAACATTTATACCCACTATATTCAATACAAATTAACTAAATAACCAACTATAATTTTGATGTCTTCTCTTAGACAACATTCAATTCAATAGAAGTACATTAACTTATATATGACCAACAGAAATGAGATTTGCAAGTCCTTCTGTACAAGATCTAAAAAGTAGCAATCATGGTTGAATACTAGTAATGATTGTTATAAGAAAACACCAATAGTCCAAAATTGTTATCCTAAGATACCCCAAAATTGATGATTAAAGAAAAAATAATATATTCAAGAATATTTATATCACAATCTATCTCAGCGTCCTTCTATGAATGTTATGTCTTAATAAAATGAACAAGAGATCACAGTTCCTCCTGGAGACCTCTCCAAAAGTGATATGTAAAACATGGATCTCTATCTAAGGATATGGAATATGAAAGTCGATGAAAAATAAAAATCACTTTCACAAGGAAATTTCCCTACTCCTTAACATAGGATCTCTTTTAAATTTTTATAAAGTGAAAAAAATTCATCATCCTGTAAATTACAACACCTATTACATTATTCTCTATCTAGTTTCATTGAAACCTGACCATAAATTCCATAAATATTTCATCACAATTCCATGTCATCTCTATAAGTAGATAATTTAATCATGAAGGTCTATGTTGTGTTTCCTTAAATATTTTGAAATTATAGCACCACGAAGCATTGTTAGTGATTTCGTTTATCCTAGCTAGACACCTGAATCAAAAATTCATGTATTAAAACATCATTGTGGTTCATAAGTTAATAATAGATTATGAATTACAGAAATAACCTATCATAGAATTAATAACTAGAAATTATAAACCAAACCAATTATAGAATCCTAGGATACACTCTGTTGGGAATGATCACTCCACAATGGTCTACCCACTATAATTAGAGTTCATATTTAAATGGAATTCAACATCATGATGTTGTTCCTCAAGAATCATCTTTATATGTGGGTAGGTTAACTAAAAAATATCCCAAAAAACTACAACCCCAATTTCTTATACTCATAAATGAAATTGTGAAAATAGACCCATCAAGAAATAATCTTCCGATGATTCATTCATGGCCTAGGTTTAGTGTTTTCTACTCAATACATCTACAGCGACATTCCCATTCCCTGGGTTATAAGAAAATTTAAAATAAATATTTTTTAGGTGATCCACTCCACTCCAATGGAAGAGATTAAAACCATTTTGAGAGAACATATAACTCAATATAATGTTCTCAAAATACATAGTAATGTATTCCCTAAAATATTAATGGTTCTAAATATTAAGAGTATGCAACATGGTTGTGCATTCTGGGTTGCGCATCAGATAATTTATTAATGTGCCCTATGTTTCTGGGGGGCATAGGTTACCCTATGATGACCCTACATAAGAAAAAATCCAAACCCAAACAAGATGAATCACAAACCACTAAAAATATATTCTAAACCTATGAAAGTTTCAACAGTAGTGAAAAATTGAAAAGGAGTTTCATATCATCAAAATATGTCTGATATTTATCATTCTAAGAAAACATAACCCATTTTTAAAAATAATGGTAATCAGATCCATAAAAATTAAGATATATTTCTCCAAAAGGTGATAATACCAAGCTAATCCATTGAAGATCAAATATCAAAAATATTATATAGTGTTCCTTAAAAATAACTACTTTAACCTTCCTAGGATCAATTGAGTTACCATGTTCTCATATTGAATTTCCCAAAAATATAACTTTTTGAATCTTGAAATAAAATTTTGATAGCTTGGCATAAAGTTCATGATTTCTCATCTATTGTAAAACTTATCTCATATGATGCACATGACCATCCTCAGACATATATTAAACACATATATCATCCAATAAGACCAACATGAATGAATCTTGATACCTACGGAAGATTCGATTTATTTAATATATAATGACAACAGGATCATTGGTTTGATCAAATGGAATGATAAGATATTTACAATGGCCATACATTATCCAAATTACGGTTTCTTGATATTATATTATTTTCATCTTGTACTAACCATCTCAAAGATAAATATTCATGTACTGATTATACCCCTTAAATTATTCATACATATCATTATTCTGTGTTATAGATACATGCCTATTACCATAATTCATTTTAGTTTCTAGTAATCAATATATTTTAGAAATTTCAGTTCATCTTTCTTAGAAAATAGAATAGGCATTCCCATGGTAACACACACGAGCATATAAATCCATTATATAAAAGATCATACAATTGATTATTCAAATATTTCATTTCAACTGGTGACATATGGAAAGAAGATATGGATAATGGTTAACAAACCAAGTGTAAAAAAATATATAAATCCACCTCTCTGACTTTTGTAAAATTTGAGAAATCAGAAGGAAAAAAATCAAGAAACATGTAAAAATTTTGAGGGAGATCACCACTCCATGATTACTTATCCAGATCAAAAGTGAACATTGATAATAATTTCCCCAAATTAGAATACGTTATGGATATACTCATCCTTGATTATCATTCTAACATCAAGATACAACATACCCCATATGGTGTAGAAAAATTACACGTTGAAGAAAATAGTCAATTTGGGAATTATTCGCAATGATTGAATACATCCAGAAAATTAAATCCTGATTTATCATGTTGGAAACCAAAAAATAGCAAGTATGATCAATATAAGATGATGAGAAGACACAATAATGATATTAAAGAAACCCCTCTTCATTCTATCTGAGTAGGGTGGTGCTATACATCACCTACGACAAAATATCATTATTAAGATTCAACAGGTTCAAAATATGTGATGATTTAACTTAATTAGATACACATGTATCCAATTAATAAGTAACTAATGTTAATTCTATAGTGATTTTTATACTCATGGTTGCTGGACTTGTATCTTTTTCCTCTAGAGACTCTTCAACTACCTAAAGATGTGTCATTTTGGATGCATGTGGATGGAACCCATTGGATCATTAAACATATGAATACGCCATATTAATTTTTAGTGCAGATAGGCATATGAAACCATGTGGGAAGGAAATTACATAATATAAATTATGATGGGGACCTAAGATACCCAAGGAGTTTCAAATCTTGGGTGCCTCACAGTAAACCTTATTTTAATTATCTAACATTACATAGTGATAGACAGACTAATTTCTTCTACTGGGAAATTATTGAGGTCTAGAATAATAGTAATATTAAGAACCATCATGAGCCTCATCCCACAATATATTTACCTTAATGTAACTTACATTACATTCATTAGGATAAAAAGGAACTCCCACCATCCCAAACAAACCATCCATAACAAGATCATCCATTATCACATTATTCAACACATTATCCTAAGAAGAGATATTCAAAAATAACATTAGAGATAAAATATCATACCAATTTCACATATCAAGTCATCATCATCCCTTTAGATACAATCTAAAGTGAAGACATTACAATCATAACAAAGTAGTTCATATAAAATGTCATGATCCTTTCAGCGTCCTAAATTCTGAAAAATTTCATATCCTTATCAAGCACCATAGAATCTAGATATAACTAATCAATGAAAATAACATTAATATCATTCCCATGTAAAGCTTTGTGTTTATTCTACATCTCCATAAAATCACAATATCTCTGGCATGGTCCATCTAGAATGAAGGAGGAACATTTCACCATAATTTCTCCATGAGTTTCTAACATATAGAACCGAATCTATATGTGTTTCGACCATTATTTAACCACAAAAAGATTATTAGAGCCTTATAATATGCGTTTTTATAGAGAATTACATACTAGTAATGATTTATGGATTCATCCCTACATGGTTCCTCAATGAGAGATAAAGCGGGTATGGGTGTTTTTGGTTGTCCTAGATCTTGGACATCACATGAAAAAATATATAATCGGGAGTTTTTTTCCACATTTTGACAAAAAAAATTATTAATGGGGGAATATTCACATGTATTTTCAATGGAATAATTCTACACAACATCAAAAACAAAATTGATGACATCATATGGTTACATATATATTAACAACTCATAGAAGAACAGTAGGGAACTTATTCCCATCTAATAATATAACATGATTTTGATTTCAACTAATCCAAATTGAATGAAGGGAAGTGAATATAAATATTTCCCAAAAAACATAAAGACACCATCCATGGTGTGTTATAGATTTTTTGATGAGATATGGCCCTAACATTTATAAAAAATACCTCCAATGTCTCAATAATATATTCTAATCTACATACTAACATCCTGAAATATGATCTACATGAACCTTTTAAATCAAATTTCAATGATCCAACCTAGAGACCATGCTACCCTAAATCCAAATATGGAACTGATATTGTCAAACATTAGGTCCCAATCCCCACAGTTTAATGACTAGAACCTATAAATACATGCCACTGTATTCCAAACTCCATTGAGAGACAGTACCAAAAAACAATTAGGTTTTTCCAAAATAATGAATTATACAACATTAATATACATGAACACTATAAATATAAAACACAAACATCAAAATTAAAACATCACTCCAATACCAAATGATCTATAAAATACACATCGTCCCAGAGGCACTTTCCCTTTTCTTATAGTTGGTATATTGAAATCCACAAAATCCTATTGGAAAAGGTATTATGTGATACATAAATCATAGTAGTGTCTCGCTATTTTTTCCATAGTATTATTGCATAATAACAAGCCAAATAAAGTGTTCAATTTTTAATATAATATTGAAGGGATACACAATTACATATTTAAAGTAAAATATTCTTCCATTTCAAACTAATTGAAAACTATATGAAAAACCAAGTTAGCTATATCATTTATATGAAGGAATGTTGATGACCCTTATTCATCTTGATCCTGAGGGATTTGTTTATAAATATTTCCATGATCATTTATATGATACGTGTGAGGATCACATAAGCTAAAGAAATCATATTGTGGGGAAGATGAGATGGGACTAATACAATGTTATTGATGAAAATTCAATTGGCATAGAAAATTAACTAATAAGATCGGTTTTTTCTTTTAAATCAAACTATTAAAAAAATTATATGTATTATATATATATATATATATTGTTGATAAAATATGTTTCTCATATGAATAACATGTTTAATAAATTTGATTACTAGTTGATAGAAAATAATAATTATAACAGTTTATACTTAAAAATGAAACCTTTCTATAAACATAAATTTCATTATATATTTATGTTTTTATGTAAATTATCAATTATCAATTTTTATAATTTTATAATGTCAAAATAATCCTAATTTATTTATTGAAATTTTTATTACTAGTTTTCATTAAAATATAAAGATATTTTTTTAAAATGTTTTTTAATGTGAATTGTGAAAAACTAATGATAATTATAAACCATCCTATTTGCAACATTTTATTAATAAAAGAATAACTAAAATGTTTTTGAAATATTTTTCTAAAAAACATTGATTTTTTATATTTTAAAAAAAATTAGATTTTTTATTTACTAAAACACTTGTTTAACATTTTAAAAATATAATGAATATTTATATATAAAAATTTATTTATTAAATATAATAATAAAATTGTTTTGAGATGTTTTATAAATTAAAAAAAAACAAAATTGTATTTTACATGTTTTTTTAAAATTATAATATGGTATAATATTTATAATATTTTTCAATTAATAAATGTATTATTTTTTTTATTAATGTCAGTGACAATGATAATTGAAAAATAAATCTTTTTTGTATTTTATTATTTAATTATATTTTATAATTTTTATTAAATGAAATAATTTTATGTTTTCAAAAAAATAAATTTTATATATTTTTTAATAAAATAGTTTAGTTAATTATCACTCATTAAATCGGTAATAAATATTAGTAACGGTTTATGACATTTAATAGTGAAAACAATAGTTTTCTACAAAATAGTTATATATATATAAAATTAATTAATCTAAAATTAATTTTTCATTTTATTATAATTCTAATTCTGTTAACTGTAAATTACATTATTCATTATACCCCTTTTTTATAGGTGTTATAATATATTTTTAATAAAATATTAAATGTAAGGAAAAACTATTTGACATGTTATAACAAAAATTGTATAATTTAAAAATCAGGCATTCAAATGATTGAATTATGTTAGGAATATATGCTAAAATTTGAAAGGGAGGATTAACTGAACATTTATCATCCCAAAAACCACAATATTAATATTGTGAAGTCTTTTACCCATAAATAGTTTCATTCAATTTTTAAAAAATAATTAGTTTTTAAAAGAGATTCCATTCTATAACATATAAATGGATAAATTTCCACACAATCCTTCCAAAACAATTCACTCAAATTGATTCATATAACTATACTATTTCTCTTGTATTAGAGGTCTCTACCATGTTTGTAATTCATTGTTCATGATGACTTCATAAGATTTTCATTTTCAATTATATTTCCATGATAATGTTCAAGGTACCGATGTGGGAATTACAAAATTCTTACCATTTTCTATTAATCATTCTATTACATACATAACCAAAACGTAGTAATAAAATGTCATCCATATAATCAGTTTAATGAATATATATTTAATTATTTAAAAAAGTTATTTATTCATTTCCTTCAACATAAAATAATAATTTCATCTGTGTACTATAATGATTACTTCCACCAAGAAGTAATAATTTTTATTTTTCATTTTCATTTTCATTTTTTATACAATAAAGATAATAATACGATTCCCTGATTTCATACAATAAAAATTGTATAATTAATATTATTTTATAATGATATTTTACACTTCGGTAACCATACTAATCCATCAAGATATAACTTATTCATATTTGGGTTAAGCACCTCCATAAAAAATACCAAAAAACTATATCATTACTGAACGTGGAAAAATAAATACTAATGTTATTATAAATTAATAATTATGATATTGTTTTTTTAGAGTTATGAAAAGGTTATATTTGTTAATTAATTTATTTTTTATTTATCAATTTATTTTTCATAAATTTAACAACAAAATTGCTTCCAATTAATTTTTTACAGACACATAGAAAATAAAAAAATAATAAATAAACATAAAATTTTTAAAAATAGTGTGTTAATATGTAAATATATAATTTAAAAGGTTCCTATGAATTTATGTATTAATTATTTTTGATTATTTAGTATGATAGGTGCATGAATAGAATGAATTCTGAATAAGATAACGTTTTGTGATAGATATGTTTTATTCCACTGAAGTACACATTTTTTATTGTAATTGAAATATATTTATTTTATATATTCTAGAAATTTAATAAATTATACTTTATTTCATCATTAATGTTACCAAATCTTGACCCTGATTGGTTCGTGTTGGGACTCTCCAGACCCACCACTAATAGGCCAGAGGCTGGTGACTAGCATCGGGAAGGCATATCACTAACTAGGGAGGCATTGTCTATGTACATGTATGCACATACACATCTCCAATCCCATAAATTATTAAATTTAAAACAATATGTAAACCATGCATGCCACTGAGACTACCACGAAGAGTAACATTGCAAAACTGTTATCAAAGGGTGCCTATATAGAAGCCCAACCAATGAAAATATATAAACTAGAAAGTACAAAAGACGCAGTAAACACATTGGTTGAAAACCCTACCTAAAGGAAAGGGGAATAAAAGTTTCTAGAAGCTATTGAAGTATGCCTTATTGGTCTGAACTCAATGGGCACCACCTAGTCCAAGATGACCTAGGTATCTGTCAAAATGTTGGTAGGCTACATAAGACATGGCACATATTGGAATTTCATGTACAATGGTGAGTAAAATAGTGCTCAGTAGCCGACCCCAAAACCAAAAAAGAAATACCAACAATAAAAATAAACATTAATTATTTTCCTCTCACAAATTTATAAATATATGACACTAAATGAAATATTATTGGATGTAGTCCACACAACACCCAATATCGATGAGACACTTAGCCCTGATGAGACAATTATTCCCAATAAGACACTTTTTTCAAGTGATACACATAGTCCCGATGAGACCCTAGTCCCAAATAGTTATGTAGTATTCAAGGCACATAGTGTCTACATTATAGAAACCCAGAATATTCTTCTCTTAGCATGCTTGATCTGGGAGAACATACTCTTCAAGCCAATGGTCATAAGTAAATCCATACAAAATACCAATTAGAGTACCTGAAAAGGGTGGCATCATCGCGAGGGTCCCAACCCCACAAATGGATCATCAATGGGATATACGGCTTGGATGTAATCGGAGATTTAGTAAAAATGGTCTGGTTGGGTCCGAGTCAGGTCTGACCCGGTTAGACCAACCCGACCAGGGCATCGCCATCCCAACCCACTGGGATCAACCCATTCAACAGAACTGACCCCCTATAATCTCAAACTGCTCGATGTGGACCTGTTCAGTCCACCAGAACACACTGGATTCCATTTTACACCTCACCAATATAGTCGGTAGGTGAGATGATCACTCCTGGCACATGCAGTCTGTGGGACCACCTTCCTATCCGATGACGTGGCGCCCAACTACATCACTGGTATGCACCGCCATAGGCTTCTACTAGAAACCATTATCACCATCACCTCTAGAACCTATTGTGGGTTGTCCCACCGATGTGGTCCTATTGGAAAATGGGTTGTCGCCGCCACCAGCTACCTTACCGGTTGCCGTCTACTAGGTTCGGACATGCCATCGGACCGACACCACTTCCACTGTCACTCGCTCCGTCAGTGGCCTTGTCTCGTGCAGCACCTATCATCACACATCCACAAAATTATTTGAGTGTTTAATTCCTGGTTTTGGGTTTTTTTCACCACAAATAAAAAGAGAAAAAACCCCTCTCTTGGTATATCATGAAGAATGCAACGAATGTGGGAGAAAAGATAAGTACAAGAACACAGGAATAACAATCCTGGCATTTGTTATTGTAAAACAAAGTTCATTCTTGTTTGTAGGATCATGGAGATTGAAAATATTAATCTCCATGATGTAATTCACATTTAGTACCCACAAGATAAATACCTTACCACATGAATTATTGACCATCAGATCAACATGTTAGTAGGTTGATCCGAGTAGTTCATTTAGAAATAAAGATATGATAAGGAGAAATCATATAGAAATAAACCCAATACCTCAAATACTAGAACTATCTCTAACAAATACTGATTTATAAATTTTTTTCATCAATCTGCTAATGCCTACTCCAAATCTGATCGTCGATCTGCAAATGTTATTCCTCCCTCGCAAATAAGGGGTTTCTCTAATGACTTCCTTCTGAAAAGTCTACCAAGGAATTTTCCCGAGTGTTATGAGTCTAACGAAATATCCCTTTAAATACATTAAATGGAAAATTGGATTTTAATATTCTATCATCACCATGCTCTTTCACCTCTGAATTAAGATGGTCTAACTCATCATTGGGTCACATAATCTCTGCATCTCTTTGATAAATTCAAAATGAAATAAAATAAACTTTATAATATTAATTTATGTTTCTTTAAAATGTAAAAAATTTAATTTTTTCGCACATACCTCTCTAGTAAAGTATATCTCCCAACTATAGTTAAGTTGTTGTTTTTAATATAATAGTGCACTTGTATTTTTAATTTAGGAAGACATTTATATGATATTAATGTTCAAAGTTACCAGCCTGAGAATTTTTAATTAACAAATGAACTTCATTCAATGATTTATTTTGGGCACATGCGGCCGTAGAATATCATTTCATCTCAACATCTTGTATCAAAATTTTCTAAACTAATTCATAAAAATAAGTCAGTGAATTATATGAGTCATTACATTCTTCCATCCATAGGGATTTACATCTCGAAAAGCCAAAACAACATCTACTGAACAAAAGGGTGAGAGTTCTGAGCACAAATATGATCCTCATACTCCTAAGGGGTCTCCTATAATTTCATATATTCTCACTGAATACGCACAAGAGGAATCGACCAGCCATGAAGAATATTCTCTTCAAAATCATTTTAATCCATTGGGAAATCCACAAATGTCTCCCCATCATTAATGTCCAGCTCAACCTAGTTGATGACGTGCAATGGAATGTGCACGTACCAACTCATATACAACACATTAACGACATAATTCACCTAATGAATTTCTAGGTCTAGGCCTAGCCGGTACACTGCCTCCCAAACTCTTCTCATAAACTAAAAAGGGTAGATGAATCTCATAAATAACATGTCTCCCTTTCTAATTCAACACAATCCCCATCGAGTTGAAACCTAAAGGAACACATGGTATCCTTACTCAAACTCCAAAGGACTCTGTCTTCTCTCTTGATATTATTCATTCCTACTCTTGAGATCCTCCTCCACTATTTGATGAGTTTTACCTTCTTGGTGATATCTCATACCAACTCTAGACCCTTGAGTGCTTACTCTCCAAGGACTATCTAGCATATCATTGACCTATATAGTCACTCATACTAGGCTATGAATAGTTCTATACCAATTATGGAGTGGTATCTATTGTTGTATGAAAACACCATTAGAGGTAGGTGATTATCCCAACTGTGACCAAATTTAATGATATAATCGTGTATCATGCACTCTTGAACCTAGAAGGTCCTCTCTATCTAGCCATCGATATGAGTTGAAATGTCGTCCTCAAGCGCAAATGAGTCCCAAAAGCCTCATGAAATCCCCTCCATAGAAGATATGTGAAGTGAGAATGACATTCTAAAATGATAGTTGAAGGCACCCTATGATGCTGAACTATCTCTTAAATGTAGACCCACCCCCACCCATCTATTCAACCATACTCCCAGATGGGTAGGACTAGGGCTGACATGGAGAGTTATTCACAGATCACTCAAATGTTATCGTGTCCCCTAGATGTATATGCTAAACCCATCATAAAGTACATCTATATTCCACTCGCTTCCACTCCAGTAGCTTATGTGGCTGATTAATGCAAGTTGGAGCCTGATTCACTACCTCCATATACCAACTAGTGAGGCACAATGAAATGAACTCTGCCAAAATATTATTCATCCCTGTCCACTAGAACTGCCATCAAAGGCCCTGATATATCTTTTCCACAAACAGATGTACCTCAAAAGGGGATGTGTGAATCTCTCTCAAAACCTCCTCTTGTAACACCATTAATACAACAGTGCGCCTTTGAAAATGATTACTATCACTCCACATATTGAATATAAATCAATGTATTTACCTATGGGTAACTGAGCACATCGAGTCTCCTAGTCGATATCCCGAAGTTGTTACTCCCTTACACACTATATTAGTGGAGGATTGATATCAATCTATTCGAGATAATATACTTCATCACCATTCCTGGTGGATATCTATATCAAACCTAACTACTATGATTCCTCACACAGCAACTGTAAGTAGAATCTCTTACTGACTGTGCCTTCCACTATGTTCCCCATCCTATGAGTATAGATAATATTAAAGTCATAATATTAGAAGAACTCTAGCCACCATCTATGTCTCATGTTCAGGTCCTTCTAGTAGATTATATACATAAGACTTTTGTGGTCAAATTGGATGGTAGACCACTCACCCATCAAGTAGTGATACAACATTTTCAATGAGAAGACCACCATTGCTAGATCAAGATCATTTGTCACATAGTTCATCTGATGGTGACTCAACTATCTCAAATCATATGAAATCACCAGTTTCTCTTACATTTTGACACAACACATTCCATTCCATGATGCATCACATAACACTACATACATAACACTATCATTAAATAGTATTAAGGTGGTGGTTCTTGTCATCCTCTACCTCAAATCATGGAAACTCTATGGTAACTTATTAGTCCACATAAAGGGTTTTCCTGCTAATTCAACAGATGATAAGGGTGCTTCATGCCATGAAAAATTTGGCAGGAACCTCTGATAGTAACCTACAAACCCCAAGAAAATTTGAACATCCATCATGCTCCAATATGGTCCCTAAGAAAGCACTGCCTTGATCGTCCCCAGATCCACCGCAACTCCTTCCTTCGATATGACATGTCCTAGAAAGTGGAAATCATAAATCTAGAACGGACACTTTTAGAGTTTCCCATAAAGTTCGTTCTCTCACCATGTGTTGAGGACCATCCTTGCGTGTGTTGTATTCTACCCATCAGATGTTGACTACACCGGGATATAATCATTGAAGTCCATGACGAACTGGTTAAGGTAAGGCTGGAAGATACTATTCATGATTCATGTGAATACTAATGGGGCACTGGTCATACAAAATAGAATAATCATGTACTTGTAGTCTTCGTAGCGACATATGAAGGCAATCTTTGGAACATCCTCATGTCCTACATGATGCTGATAATAGCTAGACCTAAGGTATATCTTTGAGAGTTACATATGAACTTTCATCTGATTTAATAGGTCACCAATTCTCAAGAGTGGACATTTATTCTTCACAATCTCCTAATTTAGGCACCGGATGTCCACGCACAAACTCAATCTCCCATCTTCCATATTGGAAAATAATACCAAGGCCACTCAGGGAGAAACATTGTGCCTCACAAAGCCCTTACTCTATAGTTCCTCTAGCAGAACCTCAACTAAAGAATCACCATGGGAGCCATCCAATATGTGGGTGTGGATATTGGTATTGTCCGAGTGTACATTTCAATGAATATTTCAACCTCCCTCAGTGATGGTAATCTTCAAACATCCTCAAGGAATATGTCCTCGCACACATCCACCATTATTATAAATTGAGAAACTATCTCATCTACCACACCGAGAGTAATACTATCCAACTGGTAAGTAATCAATTGCACCCTCATCCAACAAAGATCTTCCTACCCAAAATGTGTTTCCTTTTTTCCAGTAAAGGAAAACTTGGTCCCATCTCTATGGTCACACCGCACACTATGCCTAAAACATTCAATCTGTGCATGGACAATAGATACCAATCCCATACCAAGAATGACATCGTAAGGACTCAACGCCTCTACTAGGAGATCCATGAAGAATATCTTTCCTCCAAGAGTAAGCTTAAACATTTGGCACCAGTGTGTCATTATTGAATCATCTCTCATATGATTATATAAACATAATGATAGATCCAATGGCTCTATAAGAATATCTGAGCTTTGAATAAGATATATTGTAATGAACGAGTTACTTGAACCTCTGAATATAAAAACATTAGAGAGGGTGTTCAATACATAGATAATTCCTTTAATCATATCTGGATAATTGTGATTATAAGCCTTTATTGCTTGAAGGTGGGATTGCCCTTGTCCACCAACTCTCATGTCATGTGGTGGACCACATGATGGTGGTGGTGTTAGTTCCTCAATAATCTTCCCAATGCATGCTACATTTCATTCTACCCTTACACATATTGCAACATATGAACCACCCTTCTTGAACCTCTTATTCTTCTATGGAGGTCCCTTGACCATATTCTGATTGTCCATGCGGCGAGTAATGTAGTCACAAGCCATGTTTCTTCCACGACGGCACTTATAGTACATCTTATCCATCAACCGAATCCCTCTTCCTTGGGATCCTCGTACTAATGAACATTTGTCTTGGGGTATTCCTATGGATTTTTGGACCTTATTGGGTCCCTTTATCTAATGTTGGATACCCACTCCTATAGATTCTTCTATCTGGTGTCTTCTGGTTTATCCCACCACTGGCCTCTCCTCCACGAAAAATATCTCCTTAATAAGAGGTCTATCAAGTTCCCTGACATAAGTTGGTATGATAAGGTGTATCATCAATTCCCGATTCTCCTAGTGTATCCCATGATCTATGGTACATGCCCAAGTGAACAGGCCTCACACCATGTATATGGTGTAGGGTGACATGTCTATGAATCTCACTGAGTACACTAATATTGTCTGGCTTCCATGCTACAGGTACATGACTTCCTTTATATGTAATGAGAACAACTTAGCAAGGATGAACTCCTCCATGAAGAGTCACTTAATGACATTCCAAGAGTGGTTCATGTCTTCATGCATCTGGATCACTAAGCTCCACCATCGTCTCGATGATCCCTTGATAAGGCTTGACGTTATGACTTCCATCTGGTCAGGCGGTTTTCATCACAAGGTGGAAGATATATGTGACTGCCTCCATCCAATTCTCACCTACATGGGGGTCAGTATCACTCCTAATACTGAAAGGTATCTACCTCTATAACTCATGTAATGCACTGATCCTTCATGCATCCTCTACCGTTAGTGTTGGTAGAAACTTATGATCGATGGGTGGTGGCATCCCCGGTACAACACCCAGGGGGGCTATCTTTGTTACATGTCTAAGTAATGACACCTCATCACTAGGTGTACCATCCTCATGGTAACACAAAAAAATCCTGGTTAGCTGTCAGCGAGGTGGAATCTTTAAATAGATCATGATGAACCATGGTCAATAGAATATACCTAGTGAGGTTACATAAGAATGATATGAGGACACACTCAAAAAATCCAATATGAAGGATGAACCATTTATTCCCTTGAAACCATTATACTCATGTACCGTGTTGGAAAGCAGGTTTTTAGCCTCCTATTGTTTGGATTTTCCTTCCATTGTACCACCACTGGTGTCTATATCCTAATAACCACACTTGAATCACATAAAAATGATTCCCCAAATCAATTTCACAGAATCCTAGTACCAATGTGGAACCAAACCCCTCTGATACCTGTCTATAATGACGCATCCTAGAGGGCGTTGTTATTTACTCTTTAATCCCACCACCAACAGGCCAAGGGCTGGTGACTAGAACCAAGAAGGAATATCACTAACATGGGAGGCATTGCCAATGAACCTATATGCACACACACATCTCCATGCCCACAAATGAATAAATATAAAACACTAAGTAAATCATGTATACAACTATGATAAACACAACTTGTAAATATATAAAACTAAATACATAGGGGGATTGTATACAAGACCCAGAAAAGAAAAGTTGTAAACTAGAATTTACAAAAGTCGTTGAAAACTAATTGGCTAAAAAGTATTCCTGATGGGTGTGTTAAGGGAAGATGCATAAATACAAAGGATTACTCTTCTTCTATCTGATCACACTGGGTACCACCTGGTCCTTGACCACCTGGGTCTCAATACATACATTGGAATATGCACAATACACTACATGTGCGGTAATTCCCATTCAGGGGTGAGTAAAACAATAAAAAATAAGATGCCCCAAAACAAAAACAGAAATACCACCAATAAATTTACACATGAACTATTTTCATTTCATAGAAGTATATTTATATGATAGTAAAAGAAATATTATCGTACGTAGTCCCCAAACCACTCAGTATCAAAGAGACCCTTAGTTCCAATGCGGCACTCAAACTTGATGAGACACTTAGTCCGGGTGGGACACCCAGGACAGAATAGTTAGGTTGCCTCATGGTCACATAGTATTTATGTCACTTAATCTTCACGTCAAAGAAAGAAACCAGATTTCATTCTTAGTGTTCTTGATCCAGGTGATCCTAATACTCATTCCAATGTTCATAAGTAAATTTTCCCAAAAAACCCACTTATGGTGTCCCAAAAGGACAGCCTCTTCGGGAGCGTCCCAACACCACAAACGGCTCATCAAATGGATATACAGCTTGAATTTTATGCGTATATTAGTAAAAAGGGGTTGTTGGGTTCTGAGTATGGACCGACCCGACCTGGGGTCTACTGACCTGACCCACCAGGTCTGACCCAACCCATTGGGCCCATCCCACCAACTCTATCTTGGTCCGCCAGATGCAGGCTGGTTCATTCCACCCAAACGTGGTGAATGATGTTTCCCACCTCACCAACTTGGCTGAGCGATGAGTTGGCCAATCCTTCTATATGCAGTCCACACTACCATGGCATGTACCTCCATGACCCATTCTAGATGCAGCTCCCATCACATCTTGTGAATATGCTACCGAAGGCTCCTGCTACCACCAACTATTGAGCCGGCTAGCTCTGTTGCCACCACTTGTGGCCATGTGCCACAGTTAGTCCGGATGTCGTTGCCTCGTTTGATCGAGGGTCGCTGCTACCACTGATAGCCATCCGCCTATCCTGGTCACGCCATCGACACGGTGTCGCTACTGCTATTGGTCTCTATTCTACCATCCTCTTCTTATGTCACGCCTACCTTTACTCCTCTTTGGCTTCATTTGGGAATCATATTCTTTGTATTGGTTTGTTTTACCCTAATTAGAAGCCTCAAAAACTACTAACTCTCATGATAAAAAAATGCAAGAATGAGAGGAAAAAGGAGAAGCACAATAACTTCATATGAATGACCTAAGCCATTATTAACGTCATCCTTAGTTAATTTTTTTTAGTAGGATCATGAAGAAAAAAAAGAATCACCAGTATAAAATGACCATTAAATATCCACAAGATAAATCCCCTCCTACATCGATGATCAAACCAGGGATAAACCTGTTAGTTGGTTGATTCACATTCGTCGTTTAGAAAGAAACAATGAAGAAAGAGAAATCACATAAAAATAAAACCCATACCTCAAATATTAGATCAATCTCTAAATAAAAGTGATTCATACATTCTTTGTTCATCAATCCATATATTCCAGCTCTGAATCTGATCGTTGATCCACTGGCATTCAACGTCGCTCACTAAAAAGGGGGTTTTCCAACAAAATCATTCTTCAAATTCTTCTAGGGAATTTTCTCCTTTGTTATTATTATGACCTTGTATCCCTGTTAATCCACTAAATTGAGAAAATGTGTTTCACCATTTCAGCATTTCATCATCTCCACACTCCTTCATTTATGAAAGAAAAAGGGTTGACTCATCGTTTCATGGCAACGTTGATGCGTCACCGCGAGACATTCAAAAGAAAATAAAATAAACTTCTATAAGTTTTTATTAAATGTACAAAAATTATCTCTTACCCTCAACCTCCACCAGTCAAGGTTAGGCCTCTCATAAGGTAAATTTGTTGTTATAAATGAAACAGTGCACTCATATTTTTCATATTGGAACCCATTTAGAAGTTATTAAAGATCAAAGTTAGCCGCCTGAGAATTTTTTATTAATAGCTGATCTTAATAAAATGATTTTTTTTGGAACACCGGGCCTCATAATGTCATGTCGTCTCAATACCTTGTCTCAGAATTCTCATAAATAATTTATAAAAATAATTCTGAGAAAAATAATAGTCACTACTAATTAATTTGGTTTTAATATTATTCCATTTGACCTTATTATCATATCCATTTTTCCTCAATGATTATTCCACATATAAGTGTATCTTATTTCAACTTTAAATTCCATATGACATACAACTAATTATAAAAAATATTATATTAAGAAGAGTGCTTTTATTACCCTATAAATCTTTTTTATCATGATCCTCACATTTTCAATGTTGTTTTAGAATAGTGTTTTTATTAACTAGTTTTTATTTTTATTTGAATGTCTCCAATTATGTGAGGGTTTTTCTGAAATTCAATTATTTGTGACATGGTTGATATACGAACTTAATTTCATTTATGTGCTATATATACAACCTATATTGGATATTATATGATTAAGTAACTTCTATTAATTTTATTTTATATTCATTTTAAATATGTCTCTCTTTATAGAAGTTTTGATTCTTCTAATGTTTTCAAGGTGATTTGATTAGACCTTAAATTTTGTGTGACATGATTAATATTATGAACCATGTATGCCTTTTATGGTCTTACTAGATCCCTAATTACTTATAATATCATTATTTATTATTTATCATTGAAATTTCACTTCTATTTATTATCTTTCTTAATTTTTTCCATAATTTTTTGTCTCCATAAGATGTAATGGAATTGGTTAAATCAATTTTTTCTATTTGAGTTATATGTTTTACAATGGAATTTTTTCCCAACGGAGGTTATTAAAATGGAATATTTTATTAACCAGTGTTATATAATCCCTTATTAAAAAAATTTATTAAATACAAATAATGTTTTTTTACTCATTCTATAGATTTTGTCTTAGATGATGGACTATTATGATATTTATAAGGTTTTACATTTAAAAACTGTGTGTTGTAACTTAGAAATAAATTTGAGAAACCATTATTTTATTATCATTTATACATTATTTTATATTATTTTTAAATTTAAATTTTATCAAATGTTTTCACTTTACTCATTTATAATATTCTTTCTAAATTAACCCTTAAATTTTACTCTTGTGACAATAATAAATGTGATTTAAAAATATAATTTATATTTTATAATATATAAAATTTAATACCCATAATTTGGTTAATTTATAATTATTAATCATATAATATATATTTATCAGTTTTTGTTTTTAGCTCTTGATATCATACCATTTCATTCCTCATCGTTTCCCACATGAAATCATTCAAAGTGTTCCTTTTCATAGCCAATTTTTATATATGTCAACATTATTTTTTGTTTCCTCTATTACATAAGGAATTAGGTTTACCGACCGTCCATATTATTTTTCTACAAGTATTTTGATCAAGTTATTCTATTATTGAATTTCTAATATATTAATTAATATATGTGGTGTGATTATAAAATTATAAAAATTTCAAATATGATGCTGCTCACCAAAAAAATAATTTTATTCTAATGAAATTGGTATTTGTAAGGGTGTTTTGATTAATGATATTTAATTAAGGATAAAAATTTTAATGTTGTATATGTATTTTGTAGATATATATATTATGTATTTGGAAGGGTTTTATTAATAAAACTTGTTTTATGTTCTAGGTTGAATGTATTGATTTACCATATATTGTTACTATAATGTTGATGATTATTGGCTAAGTTAATTATGTATTTTTTACTCAATTTATCATATAATTAATGCATTGTACTTAAAAAAGATACAAGTGGGGCCTAGAATTATATTTCATCTTGATGGATCATCTAAAAGAGACATACATGATTTTTTATTTTTTGTTTGGATGCCTAATTTTTAATGATGTCCTGATTGCATGCATAATAAAAATATTAATATCATGAATATGATATTGAAAGAAATAATGTTTTTTTGGGTGAGGCCATGATTGTAAGAAAATTTTTTCTATCAATATGCATCCCATCACATTAAATTTAGTTATTATTTACCCTTTGATCTGTTTATTTTAATTTATATCCATGGATGTATAATGAACATTGTTTTAGTTTATTATGATTATGATGATTAATTATTCAACCCTTCTTTGTTAGGTCATGTTTATGAAATTATTTCCTCAAATGAAAATTTGACATTAAAAATAATTTCATCTATTTCATTATTATTTTCTTTTAAAAAATCTTTGTAGAATTATTTCACATCTAGTAAATTAATATGATATTTGAATGATATATTATGAATTTAGTCTTCTCTTATAGAGTCTAAAATATATATATTATTTCTGAAAGAGAAATAAGATATTATTTTATGATTTTTTTAATTATTTAAATAACTCAAACTAAAATGTCCTCATAATGTTTGTAATGAAATATATTTTTTTCTAAATTAATTATAGAGTTGTTAAATCATGGAATATAAAATTAATATTTATGTGATTATATAAGGTAATTATTTATGAATCCATTCCCACGAATAAGTGTAACTCCCTGATCCCTGTTACCCAGATTCGGTGAATTATTACATTAAATTAGCGTGATACAAGGAATCATGTCCTGAAAGACTGACGAGTTTAGTATCATTGGAAGTACTAGATACATTCATTTGTTTTACATTAGATTAGAAAATAAAAACATCTACATCATTTTTTAACCTTTTGAACACACGTTTATCCTTATCCTATCCCTATAATCCAACCATAAAATACTTTTTCACATCCTAGGAAAAACATAACAAAGAAAGGGGTGAGCTCAAATTCTTAATAAAGATAACAATATAGAGGAAACATTAATAAATAAGGATAAATATTTAAGGCAATGTATAAGACTAAAAAAATGTCTTTTAAACTAAAACATCAACATAATATAGAAACGATAAAATCAAATAATTATATTTAATTTTTCACATGGATATTCTACTAGTCGATTAATCACATGAAATATCAATAACCACATCTATAAGGATAGAATGCATAATTCCAGACTACATTACCACATAGTCAAGGCCTTATGCCTAGACTACAAATAATATTATATCAAGGCCTTGTGACAAGAAACTAATATGTCTCATGATACCTACCTGTGCATCGAGGAGAAATAGCGGGATCCACCTGTCAATTACTAATTCAAATACATTCCTCATATAAAATGGTTTAAATAGAACATAAACATTCATATTAAAACTAGCATAAAATTTTTTTAATACTTTATCCATAATCCATTAATAATATAAAAAACACATCACAGTCAAACATATCACAAAACCTTCATTACAATATGGAATATTTCTATCATAATAAATCAACTTCAAACAAGTTTAAAATTCCTCAAAGGATGTTGACATTGATTAAATCCAAACATTATGAGAGAAATTAGTCTTTCTATTTTGAAATAATATAGACATCATGTAATTATCAAAGAAAAATGTTATTTTGAAAATATTATAATAATCATGTATGGGAATCATCGAAGGTGTTATAATAGTGGAAAAAAGATGCACTCGACGTATAAGTTAAAAACCATTTTTTCCCTTTATTTTGTCGAAAAGGTCATAAAGGGCATTGTTTGGAAAATGAAAGATCGATTTATTTTATATCAATTTTATAAAAAGACAAAAAATTGTATAAAATACATTAACCAATATAATAAGAAATATTAAAAAATATATTTAAATATATTTTAAAGAAGAACGGATGTGGATGAAAAAGGGGTCCTTGTAGATACTTACGTAAAAACAACCGCAGATGGAAAAGAGATAGTGAAATTAACCATTACTTTGTACTTTTTCTTACTTGATGATATGTTATACTCTTTTATAATAGTTGAATTTTTTTATTAAATTATACAAAGAACTGTATACATAATTATGATATCATATAGGATCTACTAATATTTTTTTGTTAATAATATTTCAGTAGTATCTTCATTTCAGGAGATAACTGATTCGTTATCCTTTAAATGATTGGTTAAGTAAGCCAAGTTTTTTAGAGATAAGATGTATTTTATTCATATATAGAATTTTATTATGTTCTAAAACATTGTTTATAATCAAAAAATGAAATTTATTATTGAATGATTATGATGTGGAATGAATCTCACCGCGTTTATGGAGACGGTAATCCATACGTACGCACGAGGGACAATATAATTATATTCATGGTGAAATAGTATTTAACTGGATGAAATATAATATAAATGAATAATTATCATGTTTTATTTATTATTTAAATTATTTATACTCATTATTATTCCCATCCAAATAATATAGTGTTTGAATTAAAAACTACAACATGACTTGGAGAAGGTAATTTGTATGTACACACATATGGTGCCTTTATCATTAATATGATGGATAGAATAATGAATATGGTAGTACCATTTTTATAATAAAATCACAATATATAGAAGATACTGGCGCTATTACTATATAATTCATACAATAAAGAAAGCGGAAGTGGAAGTAGAAACGAACTTGAATGAGGATGGTGAAATTATTACCACTTTTTCAAGAGATTCCTTTTTGAGTTGATAAAAAGGGCTCTATAAGTAGGATTTCTGATCAAAATATGGCATCTAGGATGAATTGAGAGAAATTGGGTAGATTTATTAGTATGTCTTGGTTGAGGAAAATTTCTTTGGTGGTGTGAAATTATGAGAAGGGAAGTACCCTTTTATAAGAGAGGTGAGGGTAACTTTTGGAAACGTTTGAAATAATATTTTATAATAAAATCATTTTCAGTTTCTAATGGCACCGAAAATGAATTATTTCAAGGATAAGGTGGGGATAGGTAAAAAAATTAACCAATAGTTTTTAGATAGGCATGGATCACCATATTAACCTTATCATTTAGATTTAAATTTTAGTTAAATAATTTATCTTTTACCATGTATTCTTGTATTATTGTAATAATTGGTTAATAAAAATACAATAAAATGTAATGAGAAGATAAATTGGATCATTAATGATATAAATATAAATATATAAGGGTATTGGCCTAACCGTAGATTTTTAGGACAATTATATAATTTAATAATATATTATTTGTTTTAAAAACGCATTTATGTGAATTTTGACACTATTTATTATTTGGTTTTTGGAAAAAATCACTACTTTATTACTTCGATCCAAATAAATTTAATCAACCATAATATGTCATATTAACCTATAAAATTATTGGAAGTCGGAAAAACATTTAATGTATTATTATTTTAATATTTATAATACCATTTATGTGATTATATCATTAATAAGGTAATTACTACATCACAATTGGGTCATAAATAAATTTAATTATTTAATTTCTAAAAATTCTAAATAAATTAAAATAATGTATATAATTTTTTATCGTATTTATAAGTATTTATAGTATAAATTATAATTTTATAACCCCATTTTAAATTGTTTTACTAAAAGATAAATGTATATGTCATTTTTGTCTTATTTTAAATTAATATATATTAAATGTCATTATCACTCCCATATGGCTCCATGAGGTCCCAAAATGGACCCAAGGATGATCATGGTTGTATATGTATCAACCTATACGAATATTAAACATTTCATGGTAATTAAATATTATAATAATATTAGTTTTCACCTTTATTTACTAGATTAACCCACTAAACATGGAAAATAAAATATTTACCGAAGTAATTATTCATAATGTTTAAAAATAAAATATTCCTATAGAAACAATTTGGAAATACTGATTCCAAATAAGTAATCCATTTATCCAATTTCAAAACAACAAAGTGTCAAAAATTAATTTAAAATTAATTCTCGTTGTCAAAACAAAAAATGTGTTTTTAAGAAATAATTACTATCAAATGATTGACACAAGTTTATATCCGGATTAAATTTTAAATTACATACAATGATATAAATTATATTTAATAATAAAAATAAAATCTAATGTTACTTTAAATCCAATCAGATATATAATTTATTAGTATAAATTATTATGATTTAAAAAGTTTTATTAATTAAACTTTTTAATTTTTTACTATTCATAAAATTTTTGAATATTTTCAAAAAAGTACCAAAGATTCACCTCAAGCTAATTTGAAGATTCTGAATTCAAAAATTATTTCCATTTTTAATAATAATATTTATACAATTTCAAAATTTTGTTATTACTATTTATAAAGGCTAGTATGATTGGTCTTGGCATGTTAAAATTCCATTTTACGTAAAATGCAAGAAACTACATTATTCAATGTGTAATGTACCAAGGATGTTTTGTGTGTAACATTATCCAATCATTAAAATAATTTCCTCCTCAAAATATCTATAATATTATTTTATAAAAATATTTGGGTGTCTTTTCATCATAACTTCCTCAGGTTCCCACATTGCCACTTTCATCTTATGATTTCTCCATATAACATTTACCAGACAAGTTGTCTAGTTTCTCTGCACATGTTGGGTATCAGAAATTTTGATAGGCTCTTCACAATAAGACAGATTAGGTTCCAGTTCAATTTCCTCATAGGTGTGTACATGCATTGGGTCAGGCATGCATTTTCTCAATAATGATACGTGGAACACATCATGATCTTTGAAGAGACTTGGAGGCATTGACAAATAGTAAGCAAAAACTCAAATTCATTCTAAAATTTCGAAAGCTCCGATGTACCTGGGAATTAATTTACCCTTCTTACCGAATCGTTTTACTCACTTCCATAGAGATACCTAGAAGAAAACATGATCTCCTACCTGAAATTCCAAATCCTTCCATCGATTATCGGCATAGATCTTCTACTTACATTGAGATGGATTTATGTGGGTTTGGATAACCATCACTGTTTCCATTGTTTCCTCAACAATTTCTGGGCCTACGAGTTTTCTTTCTCCAACATCATCCATCAAATTAGTGTGTGACATCTCTTTCTATATAACGCTTCAAATGGTACCATATAACTACTTGAATGAAAGATATTGTTATAGTAAAATATTCCAAGTGGTAAATATTAATCCCACATACCTTGAATGTTAAGTGAGTAAGATCACAAAATGTTTTCTTTGTTTTGAATATTCAGTTATGATTTTCCATCGGTTTGAGGGTGGTAGGCAGTGCTCAAATGAAGTTCATTATCTAGGGCCTTCTAAATAAATTTCCAGAAACTTGATGTAAAATGGGTATGACTATCAGAAAAAATTGACAGGGGTACTCCATTAAATCTTAAAACTTCATTAATATATAGTCTTTCTAGATGTTCACATGGAAAATCTTCTCTTATAGCAAAAAAAATGTGCATACTTGGTAAGACGATCCACAAGGACCCGTATTACATCATTTCTTAGAAGAGAATTTGGTAGCCTGATGAAAAACTCCTTAATATCATTCCATTTCTACTCAGGTATGTGGGAAAAGATTTCAAGACTCCTCCAGGCTATTGCCTTCCAGATTTCACTTTTTGAAAAACCATACATCTAGGCACAAAATTTCCAATCTCCCTATTCATGTTTCACCACACAAAACAACGTTCCTTCAAATCTCTATACATCTTGGTGATCCCTGGGTGTATAGATAAATTGGAGCTATGGGCATCATCCAAAAATTCTCTTTTTAGATATGGTATATCGAGAATATAAATTCTCTTCCCAAATTTCAAAATTCTATCTTCATATTTTTAGTTAGTAAATCTACCATCATTCATAGCTTCAAACATCTTTTGAAATTCCTCACCATCAGTCTGAGTACATTTTATCTTTTCTATTAAAGTATGTTTGTCAAAAATTTGGAAAAAGAATTAATATTTCAACTTCCATGGTTATTCCCATATCTATCTTTACTAGATCCATTAAAATAATATCCCTTTCAACTCTCATCATTTTCAAAATTCCATGGCCTTTTCTTCTCAAAGCATATTCTACCATATTTTTCATTTTCGGGTGGTGATGTATAGTGAAATCATAATCCATGACTAGCTCAAGCCATCAACATTACCTTATGTTGAGTTCATTTTGTGAGAAAATATACTTAGAACTCTTTTGATCAGTATAAATCTTATATTTTCTCCTTAGAGATAGGGTCTCCATATTTCTTGAGAAAATATTAAAGATGCTAACTCAAGATCATGAGTATGTTTTTTTTTCTCATTAATTTTTAGCATTCGTGATGGATATCCAATAACTCTATCATTATGTATAAGGACACAACCGAGTCCATTTATTGAAGAATCACTATAAATAACAAACCCATCATTCCCTTATTTTAGAGTCATGATAAGAAAACTGACTAATATTATCTTTAGATCTTCAAATCATTCTTCACACTCTTTTTCCTAAACATTTTTAACACCTTGACATGTGATATTGGTAAATGGGTTAGCCAATGGTGGAAAATTATGGATGAAACATCGATAATAACCTGCTAAACCATCAAAATTGCATACAACAATTATACTCTTCAGTGTTGTCCCTTAATGGTTTGCCCTGGTCTTTGAAGGATCAATAGAGATTCCATCCTTAGAGACAATATGGCCAGGAAAAGAAATCTCTTGAATCCAGAATTCACACTTGATAAACAACCAATATAATTCATTTCTTCGACGTGTCTTTAGAATATTGTGCATGTCATTCCCACAAACATCGTATCTTTTAGAGTAAACCAAGATATCATCAATAAATACCACTATAAAGTCATCAAGATATTCCTTGAAAACTCTATTCATTAGATCCATGAAGACAGAGGGTGCATTTGTCAATCCAAAAATCCTTACTGTAAACTCATAATGCTCGTACATGGTTCGAAATGTTATTTTCATAATTTCTTCATTCTTCGCACACAACTGATGATATACAGATCGAAGGCCAATATTTGAAAAATATTGATCACCATGATGTTGGAAAAATAAATCATCAATGCGAGGTTGGAGATACTTATTAATTATTTTTATAGCATTTATCACCTTGTAGTCAATTCACATTCTCATAGATCTGTCCTTCTTCTTAACAAAAAGGAATGTGGCTCCCCATAAAAAAACTAAGGCGAATAAATCCCTTGTTACTAAATTCTTCTATTTGTTTCTTTAGTTCCACTATTTCCATAGTGGCTATTCTCTAAGGGGTTTTTGATATAGGCCTTGACCAAGAATTAAATCAATAGAAAAATCGATTTCTCGTTATGGAGAATGTCCAGCTAAATCCCCTTGAAACACGTCAACATATTCTTTCACAATAGGCACGTCCTCTATTTGAACATTATTTTCCTCTCCCATAGTAATTTCATTCTCTTCCTCCCCAATAATATAATTTACTAGATATATTGGGGTTGGATCTAGATAAGAATCAGGTGGTGACTTTTCTGCACTAAATATAAAGTAGTCATTATCATCATCACAAAATTGTAACATATTTCTTTATACAATAATTTTTCACATTATGGTCTGAAATTAAATCCATTCAGATGATTATATCATATTCAATCATGGAAATGATGATGAGATCAGCAGGTAAAGAACATTTATATTCCCCAATGGGATCTAATTCACAATCATTGTTGCAGTGATACATCCCTTAGTATTTTTGACTGACAACTACCTTGTTAAATAAAATTTGAAATATCTAATTTTCTTATCAAACAGGGAAGATATAAATCAATGTGATGATCGAAAATCAAATAAATCATTTGCTAAACATGAAAAACCATTAAATTACCTACCACCATGTCTTTCATATCTTTAACCTCAACAGTAGGGATTGAAAAACCATGGCCTTGCTCCCTTGGCCTTTTCTGAGGTATGTTTCCTTGGAGCTAAGGACATTCATTTTCATAATGGCCCTTTTCCCTACAGTTATAGATTTAAACATTGGAAACCTCTTTCTTCCACTTTCTAGCATGAGCATGGTGGCCTTTTTCACTATACATGTAACTGAAACCAATTCCCTTCAAACATGTACCAGGGTGTTTTTCCCACATTTACCATATGTTGGATATTATACTTTTCCCTTATTCACCTTATTTCTATTTCCAATGTTTAGTAGATCTCTTTTTCTCTTACTTTTCTTTAAAGTCGTATGACTTAGAGATTTACATTTTTATCATGATAGCGCATAAGAAAATATCTTCATATGATGAGAAGGATTTTGAGACAAATGATCGAAAGAGAAACAGTTTTAACACATTAAATAATAGATAATTATTAGTCCTTGGGTTACATATATTATCTGCTCATGCCTTGATAACCTTTTAAAGTTATCCTTATACATTGTGACATTCTCATCCTTCATTAGCCTCAGGCTTTGAAATTGTATTTCCATATCCACTCGATGGGCATGAGGAAAGTATTTTTTTAATAAAATATCATTAAACTCCATCCATTACTTGTTAGATACTTATTCATCCTCCTTTGTGTTTTGGATAAATGACCGCTATTTATATGCATCTCCGGTGAGGTAATAAATTGTCATTACATCTATTTACCTTTTGCTAATCTCCAAAGCATGATATATTTCTCTAAGGAATTTATCCATTTCTCAGCTACTAATGGATTTTTAATCCCATTTAATATTGGGGTTTGTTCCCTCATTATGCGGTCTAGCATTGATCATCCGCATTGTGGCTTTGTGTGCTCCATATGGTTTTGGTTATTATTCATAAACTGAGTGTGTTGTCCCATTATAGTGATAAGCTGATCATCACCAGTTTCTTCACCGGCTCCATTATAATTATCTTGAGTATGAGGAACATATATACATAGATTACATTCATTGATATAGATTCCATTTCTTCTACTAGGCCCCATTTATAAACAATGGCATATAATAGATTAGTTTATGAATCGCAATACATAATTCCAATCTTGTAAAACACTTAACATAAATTAAACAGTTTATGGATATAATCCATAATCATAAAAATGTATTCTTTGAGAAATTATGTACTCATAAACCCATCATATTGGTTTATAATGAAGATGAAAATTATCCTAAGCATATCCACAAGGAGTGTCGTAATGAAGAGTGCGGAATGGCCCATTGTTAGGCACCAGTTCTAGTTCGAGTATAGATCAAAGAGGTGTTTTTGTTTTTTACACATAGGTACATTTGTGCCAGAGCTGCATCTACCTACTCATATCTAGATAAGGATGTATTTATTGGAAAACACAAAAAGACTCTACAATACAAATATTCCAGGATGTTCTTCTATACTAATCCTCAAAGTCTATCTTCGGTTAATGTTCTCTTATAAGAAGTTTTCTAATTCTAGTTTGCAAGGCTTTGAATAAAAGTCATTTGATACCAACTGTAATTCCCAGACCCTAGTTACCTAGATTCGGTGTGTTATTACATATCATTAGAATGACATAAGAAATCATGTCCCAAAATAATGACCAGTTTAGTAGCCTTGGAAGTGCTAGATACATTCATATGTTTTACATTACATCATGAAATAATAACATCAACAAAATTTTGTCCCCTTTGAACACACTTATATCCTTAGCCTATCCTTGCAGGTCAACCATAAATACTTCTTCTCATCTTGGGAAAAATAAAACATTGTAAGGGGTGATCTCATATGATCATCAAGGATAAAAATATAGTGGAAACTTTCATAAATAAGCATAAACATTTATGGAAATGTATAAGAATAAAAAAAGCCTTTTCAATATAAAATTCATCATAATATAGAAATGATAAAATCATTTAATGACATTTACATATTCAAATGTATATTCTACTAGTCAAATAATCATATTCAATAACAAAAGACACATTCATACGGATGGAATAAATATTATCAGACTTCAAAACAACATAGTCAAGGCATTGATCCAAGACAAAAAATAAGATTTTTCCAAGGCCCAGTGCCAAGACACTGGTTTGTCTCATGATACCTACTAGGCATGGAGGAGTTATAGCGGGCTCCACCCATCACTTACAATGTCCAATGCATTCCTCATATGAAAATGTTTTAACATTACATAAACATTCATATTAGAAGTAGCATACAAAATGTCAATAATTTATCTATTAAACATGAATGGAGTAAAAATAATACATCCACAGTCAAACATATCAAAAAAAAATTCAATAAAAAATGGAATATTTATATCATAATAAATCATTTTCAAACATGTTTAAAATCTATCAAAGGATGTTGACATAGATGAAATCAAATCCTTTTTAGAGAAATATCTCATTCTATTTTGAAATCATTTAGATGTACTGTAATTATAAAATAAAACAATTATTTTGAAAATATTTGTAAAATATTATAAGGGATGCTTCCAAGGTGTTATAATAGTGGAAAATATCTGCACCCAATGTATAAGTTAAAAAAACATTATTTCATTAATCTTGTCAAAAAGATCGTAATGGACATTGTTTGGAAAATAATGGAATGATTCCTTTATAAACATTTTATAAAAAGTCAAAAAATTCTATAAATTACTTCAACATATAGTCTAGTAAATATTAATAAATGTTTTGAAATATATTTTTATGAAACAAGGATGTGGATGATAAAGAGGTCCCAGTGGTTACTTACTTAAAAAATGCCTCATATAATAAAGAGATTGAAAAATTAACCCTTAAATTATACATTTCCTTAGTATATTGTATGTTAACCTCCTATATAATAGTTAAAACATTGTTATTAAATTATAAAATAACTATAAACATAAATATGATATCATATATGATCCGCTAATATTGTATTGTTATTAATATTTCAGTAGTATCATCATTTTAGGTGTTAACTGATTCTTTTTCCTTTATATGATTGGTTACGTAAGACATGTTTATGTGTGGATAGGATGTATTTTATTAATATCCAAAAATATATTAACTTCTTAAACATTATTGTTTATCATTAAATGAAAATTATTATTGAATGATTATGATGTTGAATGAATGTCATCGCATTCATGGAGACGGTAATTCGTATGTACGCACGAGCGACAATATAATTATATTGATGGTGAAATCATATATATTTTGATGGAATATCATAAATTAATAATCATTAACAGGTTAGACTTATTATTGAAATCATTTAGACACAATATTATACTCATCCAAATAATGAAGTTTTTGAATGACAAACTACACCACGACGTGGAGAGGGTAAGCTGTACGTACACACGTATGGTGACATTGTCATTCATATGATAGATATAATAATTAGTATAGTTGTACCATTTTTATAATAATATCACAGTATATAGAATATACTGGATTTATTATTTTAGAATGGAAACAACAATGAAAGAAGATGTGGACGAAGAAAACAACTTGAAAGAGGGAGGTGAGATTATTACATCTTCATCGGGAGTTTCCTTTTGAGTTGATCAAAAGGGCTTCTTAGGTAGGCTTTCTAATCAAACTACAGCCTGTAAGTTGAAGTAAAGGAAATTGGGAGGATATTTGGGTAGGTTTTGTCTAACACAAATGACATTGGAGGTGTGAAACTAAGAAAATGGGAAGTACATTTTTATAAGAGATGAGAGGTCACTTTAGGAAATGATTGAAATATTATTTTATAATAAAATAATTTTCAGCTTCTAATGGCTCCCAAATGAATTATTTTAAGGATAAGATGGTTATGGGTCGAAAACCTCTCTAAAAAAGGTTTTATATAGGTTTGGGTCAGCATATTAACCATATAAATTATATTTAACTCTTAGTTAAATAGTATGTCATTTAACATGTATTCATGTAATATTATAACAATTGGTTAATAAGCATACAATAAAATTCCAAGAGAAGCTCAATTGTATAATTAATGTTATAAATATCATTATATAATTTATTTTTCATAACCTTATATTTTTAAGACTATTTTATAATTTAATAATGGAATATTTGTTTTAAAAACTATTTTATGTCAATTTTGACATTATTTAATAATTGGTTTTTGTAAATGTCATCACTACTTGATTACATAAAACTAAATTCATTTAATCAACCCTCACATGTCATATTCATCTATAAAATTCATATATGTTATAAAATCTTTGAAGATATATTTATTTTAATATTTATAATACCATTTATTTGATTTTATCATTAAAATGGTAATTACTCCATCACCATTGTGTCATAAATGAATTCAATTATTTAACAGAAAAAAATTATAAATAAAATAACCTTATGTAAGAAATCTATTTAATATCCTATTGCGTATTTATATTCCAAATGATTACTTATATAACCCAATTTAATTTTTTTTTACTAAAAGATATATGTTTATGCCTTTTTATATTGTTTTTAAAGTAATTAATATAAAGTGTCATTATCACTCTCAAGTGGCTCCATGAGGTCACAAAATTAAATTTAATATAATTGATGTTCTAAAAAAAATTTGTTTTTAAAAATAATAACTACTAAAAGATTTACCCTTGGTTATGTACAGTTTAAATGTGAAATTACATACAATGACCTAAATTATAATAAATAATACAAATATAATCTAATGATAATCTAAAACCACTGAAATGTATAATATAACAATATAAATTATTTTCATTAAAAACGTTTTCTTAATTAAATTTTATTACTTTTCACCATTCAACAAAAATTTATTTTTGTTCAACAAATTACCAAAAATTCACCATAAGATAATTTTGATATTACAAATTCAAAAATGAAGCCCATTTTAAAAAATAAAATTCGTAAAATTTCAAAAGGTCTTTATTACTATTTTTAAAGGCTTGTTTTATTGGTCATGGTGTGTTAAAACTCTATGTTTCATACAAAACAAGCTACTATATTATTCAAAGGGAAGCATTTCTTGGAATCATAGGGTGATACATTATGAGTTCAAGATGTTAAAACATGTTTTAAAGTAGTGTGTAGAAAATATAATAGGTTTCGTTGTTGGATGAGGACAATTTATATCCTGATATGTTATTTTTTGTCATAATTTCCAAGAAATAGATAACCAATTAGGATTATTGATACAATATTGAAAATTTAGGGATTGGTATAATAGATCATCATTGAAAATATTTGGGATAAGTCAATGTGTTATGTATTTGAAATAAATAAATCCCATAAAATTTTTATTGTTGATATTATGAGGATTACAAAGAAATTGAAATCTAATTTGAATATTAAATGTGGATGTAGGATCCAACACATATTATCTTAGGGGTGATAAACCTGAAGTGGGATAATTATGTATTAACCCGATCGTCACCTAGTTTGTGAAAAATGTGCCTAAAGGACACCTGGTTGGACACTCTCGGTGGATATTCATGTAATAAAGTGTTTATTTATCCTGGTATCAATGTGTTAATTATTAATGATATACTTGGAATTTTTTGTCAATTTAATAATAATGTGACCCATTATAATTTTTTGGGATGTTCATGCCATTTTTTTGTATTTTTATATATATTTAATTTCATAAGAAAATATGAACTAGTGTAAAATATAATATTCTAGTTAATTATTGTGTTAAATTCTATATGAATATATGGTTTAACTATAATTCAATATCTTATAGATTCAAATGGTTTTGGGGATGTTATATTTTGAAGATTAATTTATTTGGGAATTTATATACTTGAGTATATGATTGTATGAAAGATTAATGTTGTTTGAGGAAAGATAAGTAAATTAATATGGACTAATAAAGTATGGTTAATGTAATATTAAAAGTTATATCTAGAAAAATGAATATCATACAAACTCTAGAAACAACTTTCATTATTGTGTAAAATTTAAAATTACATTGATTGAATTTATATAATGAGGAGAATATAATAGCATGATATGTTAAAATATATTTTTAATTTAAAATCCATATCTATATAAATTCATTCTTTTGAAGATACATCAAAAAAAGACCAAGAATCATTATATTACCATTTAAAAAATATCCATACAAATGATAATGAAATAAATATGAATCCAAAATATGAACTATATCTCAAAATAAAAAAAATTTGTCCTTGTTAGTACTAATGTATTAGGGAAAATTCAATTTAGAGTAGCTAAATAACCAATAATATTGATTTATTATTTAAAATTTAACTTTTCTAAAAATCATATTTTTATATGTTTTATTTTATGAGTCAATGTATATTTGGTGTAAAATATTTTTTGTATATGATTATTTTATGGACAATAATTTCTTTATTTTTTGATATGTAATATGAATAATATTCTTAATATATTAAAAAGTTAATAATATTTTTTTATAGTTGTTAATAAATTTTTATAATTTTTAATAAATGTTAATTTATTAATTTTTAGAATGCGAATTTAGAAAAATTTAAATAATATTAAGATTATCAATATTACAATTAATATAATATGATTTTTTTTGTTTTTTAAGAAATAATTTTTCATTTGAATGATGAAAGAATACCGATATAGTTAATATTTTAACTTTTATGTAATATTAAATATAAATGAAATAATATAATGTTTGTGAACCCATTATATTTATAATGTATTTATTTATATGTGAAATAATAATTTTTCAATAATTAATATTTATTTATGGAACCCATTATTATCATTTTACAAATATATGAAATATTTTATTATAGTAGTACATTTGATCTCTTATAATAAAATATTATATTTCTTAACATATGTAAAAAATAGTTTCTACATTTTAGAACAAAATTATAAAATTATTTAATGCAATTATTTTCATATTTTGGAATCAGATTATTATTTATATGATTCAAGTAAGCTATCATGATAATGGCAATGATACTATTTCTTTTAATGAAATATTTTTTCAGGATTTTATAATTTTTTTATATATGAAAAAAATTAATATCTACTGATAATTAAAAGAAATATAAATTTTATCTTCTATTTAATGACTCCATCAATTGATTATCAATTCTCAAAATTTTATGAACAATTAATGGAGAAAAAAATTCCACAAAATAGTTTTTGGTAAACTAAATTTTTTTATTGAAAAAATATGTTTTTTAAATTAGAATTTTTATTATATAATTTTTTTTAAATTCAGTTTCATCACAACATTGTTTTATTTATATTTATTAGATTATATTTTTCATAAAATATATACTACATGTGTAAGAAAAAATAACAAAGAATAAACCAAAATAGAAAATTTAAAAAAACATTTGTTAAATGGAATGATAAATGTGTAAAAATGTAGAAAAATAAATTATAGACAATTTATTTACAATATAATTTACCAAAATATATTCTTCATATATTTTTGATCCTTTTATACTTGTATATTTTCTTCCTATTTTTTAAAAATATTTGGTGTGCACAAAAGATCATATTCATTCACTTGTAGAAGGGGACACATGCGTCATTATTTCAAAACCCATTACTTTAAATTAATTCTAAAATATATAAAATTTTATTCACAATATAATTCCTTCTCATGTTTAAAATCCCATGATCACCCTGAGTAAAATTAAGAATATGTTTTATGTGGATATTTTATAGTAAATGTTCAAGGTACCCTTGTAATTATTTCTTACAACATATATTTTCTTCTTAAAAATACCATTTCAAAACATCTCTTAATGGTAATATATTTACCCAAGTATCATTAGTACATTTAATTGTAATTATATTAGTGGAAAATTGATTATGTATTCCATTCCATCCATATATAAAAAATAAAAAAGGTTAATTGTGAATTTTTATTAATATCTCTACCGAAAAGTAATATGTTCCCTTTATAAAATTGATTTTCATTTTTCCTAAAAACAACATGAAGCATAATTTAAAAACATAATAATCTAAATATTTCATTTTTCCTAGGATATAATTATATTATATACTTTATTAAAAATACTCTCTAACTGAGATATAGAGTGTTCATATTTCGAATGTCTTAACAACCTAAATTTATAGTAGTGTAATAATATATCATATATTACAATTGGTACTGAAAAATAAATTCATTAATTAATGAGGATTCAAAAAATGAAAAAAAATTGAAATTCAACAATAAAATAATAATGAATGAACTCTCCTTATCAAACCCTATACCTATACATTTCGTTCTAACCCTAATTCTATCTTACACCTTTAGTTTAGATATTTTATTTATTTTGTTAAATATAATTTAACTTCCAAAACCCCAAACCCTAATATTACATTCTTTCCATGAATAAATAAAAAAATCATAATTACATTATGTGAAATATAGTTTTTTATGGAACCGATTGTGCTGCCTCACAAGTGATAAGACCCAAGTGATTCTTTATCATACAGTACGAAAACAAAATTTTCCTCCTTCATAACCTATGACTGGAGTGAATCAATATCATATTAAAAATATCGCGGATAATAATTACTAAATTCTTAAAGTAGTAAATTCCTAATTTTTGGACATCATGTGTTAGGAAAACTATACCCCTTCTTTCATGATTTATCGTCATGATAGTTTAGAAATAATTGGTAGTAACCTATTTAAATTAGTTTATCTAACTAATTCATCTCATGATTCATGCTGATCCATCAAGGGGTATCTATAATTGGGACCCACCCATGTCTACATATTCAAAGAATTCATCAAATATTTAATAGTCTATTTAATTCATGACTAATATGCCTTGTCATCAAATATTTTTATATAGTTAAGAATAAATATTTAACAATATTTACTTGGATAAAAAATTTAATGTAGGAAAAATTTTGGGGAAATGAATTAGTATTTAAACAATAATTATATCTAGGACGGATAATGGAAATATTTTGTGAAAATATTATTTTCCAATGATCATAGGAATGTAAATATTTAAATTGATATTTAATGATCACAAAAATGAATCAAAACATAAATTCTAATACGTTCCTAGGTCAAAATAGTTATAACACATCTATAGAAATAATAAGGATAATATCAATCCTACGTTTACATATTTATGTTATAAATTTGGGTTGTTTTCATTAATGAATATATATATGTAATAAAAATATATTTTAAAACATTCATATGGTAAATGTAATTTTTATTTAAAAAGTAAATTTATACTACTAAATGTTCACAAAAAAGTATGTTAGTATTTCTTTTTTAATTTAATATTTGAAAATAATGATTAATGTTTCAAAACATTTGATTATACATGAATGACGGAAATTATATTCATGTTGTACATATTAAAAAATTCCTTTCAACATTTATGTAAAATATTATTGGGAATTTTTTAAATAATAAATTGAATTATTATTATAACAATTTTTTAATATTTAAAAATGTGATAAATGACATTGAAAAATTGTTTTGATAATATAAAGGCAATTTTTTTTTAAAATATAAAATAGTGTTTTGGTAGAAATAAAATTCCAGAACCAAGATAGAAGTGATTCCAGATTTAATTAAAACATTTTCCTAGTTATTTTAAGTATAAAAGAAAAAAATGTTACTATTAATATAAATATTCATGAATACCAATATTATAAGAAAAATTATATGTTTTATTATACAATGATAAAATATTTTCTTTTTAATTAAATTCAATCATAAACAATCCATATTAAAATGATAAACTAAAATAGACCATTGTTAAGATCCCAATGATTAATTGACAATTAATCAATGAAGCTATTATGTTTATCAAATATAAATAAATATTAAACAAGTGTAATTAGAATTAAATATAATCATAATCCATTAAACTTATTATATCTGAATATCAAAAGCATCATAGAAGAAATATAACCCAATAAAATGTAATAGTGTTATGAAACTATTTACCACTTAGTAACTCTTATATAAAATCCCATTATATGAATTAATTAAAATTGAAACATAAAATTCCATGATTTATTAATAAATTATGAAATTATTATCAAAGTTGATGTATATATACCATATGAATGAAATTACGTGCATAACATTATAATATTCCTTGGTGAAGTGAAATCAATACAAAGTCCCCTGCATTTCTCATCCAATAAGTTGAATTATTATTAAAACTAATTTTTAATATTTAAAAATGTGATAAATGACATTGATAAATTGTTTTGATAATTTAAAGTCAATTTTTTTTTAAAATATAAAATAGTGTTTTGGTAGAAATAGAATTCCAGAACCAAGATAGAAGTGATGCAAGATTTAATTAAAACATTTTCCTAGTTATTTTAAGTATGAAAGAAAAAAATGTTACTATTAATATAAATATTAATGAATACCAATATTATAAGAAAAATTATTTGTTTTATTATAAAATGATAAAATAATTTCTTTTTATTTAAATTCAATCATAAACAATCCATATTAAAATGATAAAATAAAATAGACCATTGTTAAGATCACAATGATTAATTGACAATTAATCAATGAAGCTATTATGTTTATCAAATATAAATAAATATTAAACAAGTGTAATTAGAATTAAATATAATCATAATCCATTAAACTTATTACATCTGAATATCAAAAGGAACATAGAAGAAATATAACCCAATGAAATGAAATAGTGTTATGAAACTATTTACCTCTTAGTAACTCTTATATAAAATCTCATTATATGAATTAATTAAAATTGAAACATAAAATTCCATGATTTATTAATAAATTATGATATTATTGTCTAAGTAGATGTATATATACCATATGAATGAAATTACGTGCATAACATTATAATATTCCTGGGTGAAGTGAAATCAATACAAAGCCCCTGCATTTCTCATCCAATAAGTTGATCACCATTTAAAGACTTATTAGTTTTTGAACATGTTATTAACTTATACGATAATAGAATTAATATTTATAATGTCTTATATTATCCTTTTATTACATATTATCACCCATCATTTAGTTATTCTAAATTATTATCATTATTTAGTGTGGTAAATTTCTTTTTTCCTCATTCATGTTTTCATGAATGTATCAGTATTTGCACATATTTTATTATTCCCTAATATCCATTATAATAAACATGACATATTTATCATATTAATACATCAATTTTACTTTTAGATAAAATCATGAAATATGGTTATGAAAGATAAAATATGTTATAATCATAGAGATATTAGGTCATATGTATGAATAAATCATGATCCCATTTACATATGATCTATATAGAAAGATGGTATGTGAAATTTTGACTTCAATAAATAATCATAATATCATATTATTTCAATAAATATATATATATAGATCATCTATGTGTTGGGGTGAAGAAAAGAGAGTCACATCACTTCTTTAAGGTGGTATTCCACATAACACAATCATTGTTATTATCATTTAGTGAGTGAAAAGTTAATGGATAAAATGATATTCGATATTTTCAGAATGAAAAATATGTCATGAATATGATAATAATTGCATGTCTATCACATATATTCATTCACCTTATTGATATTATCTACAATGTAATGTGTTATAGAAAATTGATTGCTATCACTTCTTGTGGCAGTAGTCTGACATACACTTGAGCGATGTTATCATAACCCCTATGGATGGAAATTAAAAATTGCATATATGATTTGAATTTATATATGTTAAATTCAATTATAAATTTCATATATATACATTATATCTTTTATAATAATGAAAAAAACACTATTTTAAGTAATTTGACATTGAATTTCAAATGTTTTTAATAAAATTAATTGTTATTTTAATAAAAATTTTCACATTTTATGATTTTACTGCTATTTCTATCATAATCAATAAAATAGCCTAATTCGAATTTTAACTATTTTAAATTACTATTGTATTTAAGCCATAAAATTTTTTATACCTATCTAAATAGTGAAATTGTTTCATTGAAAGATTCAATACATCCTAGTATTCATTTCATTTTTATAGACTCAAAGATAAATCCACCATATTAATGATCAAAACCATATTACAAGTGGGACCTCAAAAACTATTCTCAAATCTAGTGATGTTTGTTGTTGGGCCCATATCTTGTGATTTGAAGGCCCAAATACTATAAAATTTAGAGGGTATACATGAAATAAATTTTTTAACAACTTTAATGAAGTATTACACAAATGAAAAGGCCATTTTAATGGATATTAATGCATTGGAATCCAAATATATGAAATATGTAGAACCTTCTGGGGAATGAAAAATTATTGGAAAAAATGAACTTAACTCCCTATAAAAATGACCAGATATACATTTATGTTGACGTGATATATGACTAAACTTTAGGAACAAATTTCATGAATCATTCAACATTTTCATAAAAATTTAATGGGGCCAACATGAAATAACTTTTAAATGTAAATTATGTCCTATAAAATGTAGAGAGATTATACTTCCCAAAGTGTTCCAATATATCCCACACCATCCAATCGATAGTTGAGGGAAGCATTGGATCATGTAATCATTTAGATTTATTTATTTTTATTCTTTCTCTATAATTTAATTTACTCCATAATGTCTCCCCTATTCCACATCATATCTACTTCCCCATCCATATAAGGGTAGTTTCATTGAGTGATTGGAACAGGGGGGAGGTTTTACCTATGCTCTTTGCATGATATATTATGATTTTAATTAATATGATCACATATTTTTTCTTAATATGGTTCAAATTAATCATTTAGATTTAAATTATGAATGTGTTTGTATTTGGTTTTAATTCTGTTATTTTTAATTTCTTTGGTCGATAATCCATATGTCCCTACACCGAATTATTTTATTTATATAGTGGAATAGATTTGGGTTGGGTGGTTTTTGATTGTTAGTGAAAATAACATGTGTAATATTGTATGTTCGAGTACTGGTTTATTAGTCAATAACAGCCCTTGGTCAAGGATTTTCCTAATTAATCAGGAAATTGTACTACGACGTTACACAAATGGGAATAATAATAGACTTAACTTGGGAATTAAATAGGAATATTATCATCAAATTCATATTTACTTGGGAGATAGAGGACTTAGTAGACTAATATCTCTCTTAGAAGTTACTTGAATAAAAATAGAAAAATCATGCAAACCAAGATAGAACAACAATGGGTCTAGTCAAACCCATTCAGATCATAATATTTCTCATTTGTTTAAAACAATTCAAATCAATGTTTTTATTTCTCTAACAGTATTAAAATTTAATTTAAACAATTTTTTTTAGAAAATTGATAAAAGGGGAAATCATGTTTTGTGTGAACTCCTCCTCAGGAGACCAACTATGATTAACTACTATACTATACTCAGTTAAATTGAATATTGTTTTTCCACTATACGCGATACGTGTGCATCACATACCCAATATTTAATGTTGTCGTGGAAAATTGACTAACATCGGTTAACAATGAGGCATTCTATCATTCCCATAAATGAGGATTTTATAATACACTTGAAAGAAGTGGGGGCATTTTTAGTATATTACCCTAACATGAAAACATCTAGGTATATGAAATATAATGTTTATATAATACAATAATTTCTGAAAAATATTTTATGTGGATGGTGGAATAAATAAAATTAAAATTGACAGTGAAGAAAATTTCTTCTTCACCGGTTATCATCCACATGATTGCACTAAACCCTTCTTAAATTAGCTTCCATCGAAAAATAAGTCCTCTTTGATGCAAGCATTGAATTTGGGAATTAATTTTGGAAGGTCATATCAGAACCCAAATGGTGTGACTATGTTAATAAGTGAGGATAGTTAGCGGGCTTTTATAAGTGAGGATAGTGGAACACTTGTAATTTTTTGAATGAAAAAATATTACCCAAAACTTTCACATGAAATAATTGTCGATAATTGGCAAATTTCAAATAATAGACAACATGATATTAATATATGGAAATAATATATATTTTAGTCATGTGATTATGTTATTTTAGGCCTTATATTCTTAGTTTAACCTCAACTAAATCTATCTTTACCTTAATTTTGGTTATTAATTTTCATTGTTTTCAATATTAATTTTGGTCAAAACATTTTTTAAAAAAATTACACACTATAAATAATAATCACTAAAAATTTGGTATCTATTTTTCATAATTCCATTAATATATGTTGGAAATTTCAATTACAAGTTAATCTAGCAGTCTTAATGATAAAGAAAGCTTTTATGGGAAAAATGTTCTAAAGATAAGGGTGTTTTTTGATAAAATATTTATATAAAAATGATTATAATGAAATGAAATTTATTAATAGCTATATAATTAAAATAAATTTACCTTAAAACATTTAAAATATAATTTTTTTATAATAATTTAAACAAAAATAAAATTTTCAATTAAAATTCAGTATTTTCCACTAATCATTGAAAAATGTAACATTTCAGAAAAATCCAAAAAAATCATAGTAATACAATATTGATATGATAATTTCAAAAAACATTATCAAGTAAATTATCGGAATTTGTTCAAAATAAATATAATATTCTGTGTGAAAGTGAGACTAAACAATCATTCAGAAAAGAATATACATATTTCAAAAACATATATAATTTTCTTTTAAATTGTTATTGTTTTAATTATAATCAATATATAAGAAATTAATTTTTTACATGTGAAAACTGTATAAATTTATAATATTATTAGAATTAATCGTACTGATTAATTTAATGACTATGTTATAATAGTATAAAATATTATGATTTACTTAGGCTTAGTGTTTTCTGTTTTACAAGATATAAATACATTTAAAATCATGGACATGAATTTCATAGGATGTTGAATCATGGTGTTCCGTGTCACATAATTTTTCTAGCACAATTATCTTCTTATATAATCCTTAGGTTGTAAATTTCAATGAACAAAATAGAAATTTAGTCATAAAAAATTTTCATAAATTACCCTCTAGTAGATAATGGTTTCAATATTATTTTGATACATCGATGAATGTATTGGGGTGTGTTGTCATGATGAATGATTTGGTTAGATATTTTTCATCAATTTTATTGAATATTAGTTGTAAAAATTATAAAACTCATTATTTAGAGTTAGATATAGTAATTTTTTCAATATTGATATGGATGAATTATCATAATATGTGAAGGAGTGATATATATATAGATCAGAAAATCTTTATTGTATATATTTACTAAATTAACGGTGATTATAAACCAGTAAACATGGATGATGATAATTTTTAATTATGACTACTCAAAACATTACCACCCTTGGAAAGAGAAAAATGTGGAAGATGATCTATGTTAAAAGGAACGGGATATATTATATTTAATTAGGATATAAAATGATATAATAATTTTTTTTAAATGGTAGTTATGGATATTATTAAGGAAGTGGAGAAATGTTATATTTCGCAAATTTGTGTTCAACTATCTAGCCATGTGAGGATTAAAGATCCATGGAAGGGAAATTTGTAACTACAAAAGATGGTCATAAATTTTTAAGAGTTCAAACATATATATGAAGTAATAATAATTTTTAAAAACCATTTATTTCTTTTTTCCATAATATATTTAAAGAAATGGATTTTTTACGAGGATCATAGTTCATAATTATCTCTTCTTCCATTATGATCTATGATGTATAGAAAACTAAAGGATTATTTCATGTGGAACATCATGGAGAGATATATTATAGGGAATATATCATGATTCATGGTATTTAAAAAATATAAGAATAATATAAAATTTTTTATGGTGATATTAGAACCATTACCCATAGAAGGATTGAAATGGACACACATCTACCAGGATTTTCTAATCAGACATCCCAATAAATTTAATGGACATAATTTTTTTTGGTTATATTGGACCACCATACATATTCAATGAAAATATACACTATTAGGGAATATTTCCCTCTTCATATAATTTTCTAAAATTATTTTATATATGTTTTAAGGTTTCATTGAGTACCACATTCTATTTTATATAAGTGTGATCTATGGATTATGTTGAATTTCATGGAAATTATTAATAATTATCTGGATACATAGTGGAGATTCATTACCACTTATCTAAATTAGATTGATGGTTTGTGTGATTGAAACATTCCAACCGTAATAGATATACCTAGATTATTTCCTTGTGGTTTTTAAGGGTGGTAGGAATAAACACCTTCTTTTTGTTGTGTTTTCTTACAATAATAACGTTTAATTGAGCTTTTAGATGCAACCTTTTTAAGCCACATGTTGAAAGAAGTTTACAACTCCAATGTTCATGTATAAAGTTCGGTTAAAAATCTATTCGAACTTATCAAATATGAGGAAATGGAAAATAAATTCAGATCCATTCATGATAAAAATTAGGCAACTCAGGGTCGACCAAGACGTTGTTCATAAATGTTTCAGTGAGATATGTTGTTTTTGGTTGTTGATGATGTGTTTCAACAAATTTATCTTGAGAGAAGGTTGTTTTATTTATAAATAATTGAAATTTTATACATATAGATATTGGTATATTTGATATTATTGGTCATGTAGGGATGATAACTTATTATTTGGTTCTTCCACAAAAACTCTACCAAGTTTATGACATGTTCTATGAACTTCTCACAATGATGTATAAACACAAAACATCACATGTAGTGAATTAATCGAACATACCAATGAGACTTGATATTTAATATGATGAATAATAAGTTATAATCATGTATCTTACTGATAAATTTCTATGTTACAGTACTACTCACATGGTTATAGTTTTCTTGAGAAATCCATAATTTGATCTAGTTGTTTGGGAACCCATGGATATAATAAAATAGAGATCTAATTTATTTATTTATATCATAGTGACATTGTTTCAATGATGAAATTAATATTAATGGGGTGTAATGTAACAAACTCATATTAAATTATCTTTTTCTATATTTTTTTGTTTTATAACTTGAAATACATGAAATGTCTAGTTAAAATAAACTGTGATGTATGTCGAATTTTTTTTCATTAGAAGATGGAGTTATTTCCTAGACATAAAATTGGATAGGTTTAATAGGAATAAAAAAATTATTAAATATATTTATATAAACATACACCTTAATAAATACTTATTGATAATTCATAGGATATAATTATTCAATTTTTATTAAATATATTATGATCTTTAAAATATTACATTTCCTTCAAAAATTGCTTTTTATTTATTTTTATGAGAATATATTAAATTTAGTTATATTAAACAAATATAAAATTTATTTTTTAAAATTAATTTAATTTTAAATAACCATATCTATATTAAATTAGGGAAAAATATATGAACGTTTTAAAAAACAATTTATAGTGAACTCTAAAATATGATGATTTTTATTGGTGAATGTATTTTTTATTCAAGAATGTCAGTATTTCAATATTAATTAAAAAATATTTAAAAGAAAAGAATATTTAAATTATATTATTAATAATTAAATCTTGTTCATTGGAATCAATTTTTTCATGGATTTGTAATGAAAACATTTTTAATGATAAAAACAATTTTTCTAAAAGAATTTTTAATGATTGGTTTTGTGTTTTAATATTCAATTAATCTCTACCATGTAAAGAGAATTAATCATAAAAAATAGATTCCATATTATTAATTTTGAGCTAAAAATTTAAAAATTAGTCTATTTTTATTATTAACCAATATGAATATTAACAATAGTTAATTTTTGTCACACTTTTATAGTAAAATTGGTAATGTAAGGAGAAAAAATTGGGATAAAGAATTATAATTTGTCAAGCATTGTCTTATTATATGAGTGGATTTCTTTCATTTTGATCCATGAATAGAATAAAGGGTCAATTTATACTATATTTCTTTTATTATGATGTTAATATTAATTTAATAATATAATAAATAAAATAAATTACTATGTTTAAATTAGTGCCTCTAAATTTTTTATATAATAATAATAAGAACAAAAGTTCACTGATGAATTATTATTTGAAATATAAAATTATTTATTTGTCATAGTTGATTGTTTAAAATTTTTATAATTGTATAATTTCATTAAATTCATATACAACACAGACACAATATTTATTCAATTAGTGTACAAAATATATAAATGATTATTAAAAAATATTAAAAAATTATATTAATTATTTTGTTCAATTTAATTTTTAGATATATATAGAAAATTACTAATGTGTGAAAATATTATATTCTAATTTAATAATTTTATGAGAGGCATTAAATTTAATTTAAACTAATAGTTCAAAACCTATCATTAATGATAATTTATATTAAAAAATATATTATAAAATAATTTAACAAAAAAATTGTATACCCCACCAATTGAAGGAAATATTTCATAAAATATTAATAATAGTCAATTTATAAGTTTACTTTCAATTTATTATTTAAATATTAATCCTTTAAGACAAAAATAGTTGTATGGATAATTATGTTTAATAAATGGGTTGTGAATGGGTTAATAAAATATATATGGATTATACTCAAACTATATCCAATACAAATATTTTTTGAAGGTAATATACACACATAAAAACATTTCCCTTCTCATAAAATATTGTTTGTAAAGAATTTTATTTGAGAATGAACACGTTATATTTTAATCATTAATGAAATTTAATGTGTTCCCACTCCATCTGTCATAAAAGAACTCCCCTCATATATCTTCATTAAACTATAGTGAATCATTAGGTCTACCAAATCTGGAAAAAATCACATACTAATTTTAGTATACACATTAAATATTTGATAGTATTTATAAAAAATTGTATATATGACCCATAAGATGGTATCTAGAAGATTTTAATCAAACAATAGATAAACTCTATAAACAATCAAATTATTTGTACTTTTTTATTTTTCTCATCATATTAATTTATCATAATATTATATATTCAATATCAGAAATATATGTAAATTTTATTGTGATTATGAAACCACATTTATACACCATATTTCTTATAAAATGGTAAGTGAATGTATCACTCATGCGTATGTTCGTCTCACTGATCCCAAATTAAGATATAATTAATTTTTCATCACCATAATTTATGGAATCATATTATGATGGATTTATGTTTAAAAATAATATTTATGACATAATTATTATTATATAATTATAATATCGTATATATATTCTTTCCTTTTATTCCATTAAAAAACGATAACATCTCTCAAGAGAATGTGTGGACCACCACCACCACAATGCGATGTGAATCATTATTCATTCCCTAATTAAACATATTGTAATAAAAAATTATTATATATATATATATATATAATTTATATGATGTAATAATGATTCTATAAAATATAATTACTATTTTATTTTCATTCCTTCCATATGTAGAAATGTGAAATCTATGATTATGTGTATGCAAAACTGACCATCTCCATTAATGGTGAAATTCATTTTTCTATCTCAAATTAGATATATATATATATATATTATAATAATATCATTATTGAAAATTTTTAGATAATGTAACCATGATCAATGTAAAAGGACTAAAATTTAAAAAAAAATACAAGAAACATGGAGCAGTTAACACCTGAGATAGTGATTTTAATATTGATTTGATAAAAAATGGGCACTAAAAGGTGATAAATAAATCATATATAGGGTATATATATATATAATAATTATATAATAAACATATATGAAATATATATTTATTATATAATAGTTTTCAAATCATATATACAAACTCAAACATAAGGTAACTGTATTATGTCACAATATCATTTTTATCATAATTATATATTATTAAATCTCAAATGAAAAAACAATTCATGATATTACTCTTCATAAACTCATAAATTTTTATATCCATTGTTTATAAATAGATTTAATTTTTTATAGGTTAATTTTTATTTTATTAATAACTCATTAAACCTTATTATTGAATTTAATTAAAACCCAGTTTATTTCTCTCTTCGATGGGAAATAATTTTTTACTACATCCTTGTTATAATATAAATTTTTTCATGAATGATTTTAATTTTATTCTATTATTTTTATATTTCATAATAGCCATGTTTTATTGTTTAAAAATTATTTAAATGTAATATTTATTTTGTATTCAAAATGTGGAGCTTTTTCATTGTAACACCCCTACCCTAGATGTCCAGACCCAGTGAATTAAATTGGAATGGTAACCAGGAATCATGTCCTGAAGGAACAATATGATTAGTTGTCTGGGAAAATAAATTACATACATGAACTTCACATTACAATTTCAAACATAAAATACAACATAGATAATTATTTGAAAAATTTCACTATTATCCTGGAATAAAGTTACATATAATACATAATACACTTCATGGAATCATGGGAAAATAAAACATTTTGAATGTGGTGAGCTTAGATGCTTAGTACGGATAAAAAATATAGTGGAAGCTATCATAAATAATCAAATTCTTTTATGTCAAGGTATAAAATTTAAACACATGCCCTTCAAAGATAAACATCATCATTATATATCAATGATAATTCAAATAATTTCATTTACATATTCATATGGATATTCTAGACATTTAATAATCACATGTAACATGAATAACTAATCTCAAAATTATTGAATGCAAAATGTAAGACATCTTAACCACAAACTCAAGGAATCATGCCAGGAACCTACATATAAATTTTTTGAAAGCCTTAGGCCAAAACACCAGTTTGTCTAATGAGACCTAACGATGTATAGAGGGGATATAGAGGGCCCCAGCATTACTTACCAAGTCTAATGAATTCCTCATATAAAAATATTGAAACTAAAAACAACATTCTAATTAAAACAGAAATAAAATATGACTATACAATAACCATAAACAATTAATAGTATAAAAATAGCACATATATAGTCAAAAATATCATAACTCATTCAATAAAACATAGAATATTGTATTAAAATAAACCAACCTCAATCAAGAATAATATCCAGAAAAGTATGTTGACATAATTGAAAATGGCCAGTACAACTCTTTGAGAGAAATATCTCTTTGGTGAAATCATTTAAAAGTCACACAATTATAAATGAATTAATTTAGAAGATATTTTTTAATAAAAGTATCCCATATCACTTTGAAACATTTTAATATAATTAAAATTATAAAAAAACAATTTCTATATAAATAAATCCTTAAAATTATTTTGAAAACATAGACAATAATTAAAATTATTTTGAAAATTAATTTATTAAAAAAATTTAAATGATGATCATTATAAAAAATACCTTCCAAAAAAACATTAAATACTCATTTTAAAAACATTTTTATGAAACATGGACATGGTTGTTAAATATATACCAATAAATACTTACACATCATCAATCTCGGATAATAATGAGATTCGGGAATTAACCCTAACCCTGTACATTCCATTAGTGGAGTGTAAGTTTATCCTCATGTATATTGACCATAGTATGTCATTAAATTATAAAAGAACCATATTAATATTTATTATATCATACATGATTCATTTATGAAATTATACTACACATATAATAATAATTTCTACGTTAAAGTCACATTTTGAGTAATAATCACTTTCTTTTTTATACGTGTTTAAACTTGGCAATCCTTATTGTATAAATTTGATCACAATTTACATAAATCTAGAATATAATGCATGATTTATATATTAGATATATTTTTTATATAAATATGTATACTAATAGATATATAAATGAAATAAACCATTTATGGAGACAGTAAGCCGTATGTATGCATAAATGTTGTTTCCGATTTTATATTGTATTGAATGGAATTAAGTGAATGAGATATATGTAAATACACACACAGAAACACACACACACACAAACACACACACACACATATATATATTTCCAGTATAATTATTTTTTCATATTTTACAAACTTTTTAATCATATATATTTTTATAATCATTGTTGAATGGTGAACATGGAATTGAATCTCATCGCGTGGTGGAGATGGTAAGCCGTACGTACACACAAGCAATGATATCATTTAATTAATGATAAAATTGTATGGAATTGGATTATATATTAATTATGCAGATACATTAACATGTTATATTTATTATTTACATCAAATATACTGATTATTATATTCATCCAAATACTGAAGCGTTGAATAAAAACTACACAACTATGTGGAGACAATTAGTCGTACGTACGCACGTATGGTGGCATTTCCATTTATATGATAGATAGAATAATAAATATAGTTAAAAAATATTTATTACAACATCTGTGTATGTAAAAGGTACTAGAGATATTATTTTTGTATCAACACAAAAAATAAGAATTTGATGATGAAAAGAACTTTTAAAGAGGTGATACAACAATTACGACTTCTTCAGGTAATTTCTTTGGATTTGAAAAAAAGGGCTCGGTAGGCTGGTTCTCGTATCAAGGTATGACATATATGGTGAATTTATGGATGTTTGGGGGAGAATGTTTCATGGTTTTTCTAATCCAAATGGCTTTGGAGGAGTGAATCTAAGAGAAGAGGATGTACCTTTTTATAAGAGATGTGAGGGGCACTATAAGAAAAGCTTGAAATATTAATTTTTGATAAAAAAAAATTCATTTTATAATTTATTAAAATGGATTTATTTCAATGATAAGGTGGGGATGGGTCAAAATAATTTCAACCAATATGTTTTATACATTTTTATGTTACCATATTAACCTTATCTTTTAGATTTCACTCTATGATAAATAGTTTAAATTTTACAATGACTTCTTGTATTATTATAATACATGGTGTATAAACATACAATAAAATTACAAGAAATCCTAAAGTGTTTTATTAATGAAATATATTTCAGTATATATGTCCATTGGCCAAATATTAGATATTTGGGAATATTATATCATTTAATAAAATAGAATTTTTTTAAACTAATTTACCACAAATTTTCCACTATCTAGTATTTGGTTTTTGTGAAAGTCATAACAACTAGATTAAATCTGAATAATAAATTTAATCATCCCTAAAATGTCATATTAATATTAAATTTTTTTTGATGATATCAAAAGTTTAAATTTTTCTTTTAATTTAATATTTATAATATTTTCTATGTAAATATTTCATTAATAAAAAATATACTGCATCATTATTTTGTAATAAATAAGTTTGTTTATTTAATTAATAAAAATAATAAATAAAATACCATGATATATGAAATATTATTATCATTCTAATTAATATATATAGTTGAAGAAATCAATTATATAACCTTACAAAAATATTTTTTTACAAAAATATATATGTTGATGTTACATTTTTTTAATCTTTAAATTAATTTTTATAAAGTATCATTTTCACGTATAAGTGGCTCCGTCGTTTCCCAAAATCGACCAAAGGAGGCCCTTGGTCGGAAATGATTCATCCAATAGGTTTAGGACATGTGTTAGGGAAATTTAATTATATTATAATATTTTTCCCTTTTTTACTCGATTTACCCTTTAACCCTGGTAAATAAAATATTTTTTGAGGTTACTATATGTAATGTCTAAAAATAAAATTTATCTATTTACACAATTTAAACCTCCTAAATCAAAATACCGATTCCATTTATCAAAATTCATAACACATAATTTGCAAAAATTTATTTAAAATTAATTCATGTTGTCAAAACCGAAAAGTGAGTTTTTAAAAAGTAAAAACTACCAAATGATTGACATGTGTTTATGTATAATTAAAAGGTGGAATTACTTCCAATGACCAACACTGGATTTAATGTTAAAAATATAATCTAATTATATATTAAAACTACTCAAATATATAATTTAACAATATAAATTATTTTGACTAAAAAAGTTGTTTTCATTTAAATTTAGTTTTTATTCAAAATTTATCTAAATATAAATGTTATAAGAAAAGTAACAAAAATAGATCCAAAAAAATGCATATTCTCATTATAATGAGAAATTTAATATCATAAAATTTATTATATAAAATTTTAAAATATTGAATTTATAAAGGGTTCTCCTTTAAAAGGTGAAAAGGTTCTTTTTTGAAAAAATAATAATTTTATTGGAAAAATGCAATTTGTCTTTTTAATTTTTCTAAAAAACAAATAATGTGGATATAAAAATATATGGAGTAAATAAAATTCATAATGTATATAATTCTATTCATAACCTTTTTTTGAATGATTGTTTTGGTATGTGGTGGTGCGCTCAACCTCAATGTTTCGTTTGGGATAACTCTATTGGATTACCTTAATAAGATATCATAATATGAAATCCTTGGGTGTTACATTCTCCCATAATTTAATAAATTGTGTCCTCTCTTTTTGAAATTTTATTTCAAAAAAAGTTTGAAAATAGAAAATACATTTGAGGAAAACCCACATAACAAATACGGTTACGAAAATTTACTCTTAAAAAGAGGTAAAGGGAAATAAAAGACTCGCCGCCAAATTAGGGTTTCGAATAAGAGAATATTGGGGGAAATTATAGGCACATAATAGGTGGAAAATGTAAAAATTTATAGGGAGTGATTGAGGACATAAATCAATTACAAGTGAAATATAAATGATAAATTAAGGGCCTCAAAGCCATCAATCTATGATGATTTAATGTATCATCAGTTCAACAAAACATTACATATCGGTATAATATTTTTAGATACAACTTTTCTTGAAGTTGATGGATTAACTTACTATCTAGATAAGAACCAAAGAAAACATGCCTGATTTCATTACCTATCACAATCATAATCTCATCATTTTTTTGTGCTTCGATCTATTTTTTACTTCTTCCCATACATTAAAAAATGAATGGTCAAAAATGGTTTTTTACGCCTAAAGCGCATTTGATAAATCATAATGTCCTCATGTATTACTATAATCCTCTATATATATGCTGAAATATAAATGATGAGATCCTATTATCCAATAAATTATACATTACCCTAATACAAAATATCATGTGCCCAATTTAATCCATTCTAACCTTTAGACTTATCCAAAATACATGTGTCCAAACTCACAGTCTGAAAATTTATATGGGAGGAAAACATAATGTTGATCGCTTTTTCCACACAATAACATGTGAATACCTTCATCATGTCTTTTTTTAAAACAATGTAACACATTCAATTACCATAAAACCTTATTGAATATTTTCAATCTCCCTTATTCCTTATAGAATACCAGATATACTCCATAAATTATTAAATGTCTCAAAACTCCAACAGTTATGGAATAAAAATAATTAATTATTTCCAAGGTATTAAAGAATATTCAATATAATTTATCACAATCAAACGTCTCTTATTCCAAAATCACAACCTCAGTTTCAATTTTATATTAATGTTATCATTCCCTCAGCTATTTATTTTCCAAAATGATTTAGTTTTTATTGAGTCACTTTTCGTAGAACAATACAATATAAATTCCTCAATAAAATAGAATTACAAAACAATACTTATTTATTTACATATTTTATATAACCAAATCAACATTGATACAACACTCAAATGACACAATTCATTAATTAAAATATATGAACACTAGTTATTCCTCAACATATGTTGTAGTATCATAAATTGATTAATATCCAATAGCATCAACTGGGGTATACTATGTGGATTGGGAAATTTATTCACGTAGTGTCCCAACTTAATGAAGATTAATCATTTTACATTTGAAACCTTTCTCTAACACTTTCAATCTCGTAGATGGTGTCCTTTTTCACCGCACATATAACAAACTCCCATTATTTTACGATTTTACCAAGGGGTTAATTACACAATTACCACATGTGGGAATATCATTCTTTAACTTCTATCCTTTATCTATCTTTTTCTCTACTATCTTATTGTTCTCCTCATCTCCTTCAAAGCCATTGGACTCAAAGAGTTCTTTACATAACCTATTAACATATGACATTATTTCTGTATATGAGTAGAATACCAGGAGACTATTTCCATTCTAAATATTGGATTAAGACCATGAATTCTATGATCCTTCTTACACATTGGATCATGCGTACTGCTAGAGTTCTCATTCCTTTTACTAGGCCTCATTTCTATGTGATTACATTCACTAGGTTATATAATATAATAATTTATAATCACAAAACATGAAAAATTATCAACATAAATTGAAGTATTTCACATATATAATCTCATAATAATAAAACATGTGTCTTTTCTAACAAATTTACTCCTAAATCCATCTTCATTGATTGTATAGAAAAGTTGAATTATCTTAAGCATTCCCCCCAGGAGTGTCCAACCTGGTGTGCAGTAAGGCCAGATTTCATGTACTAGGATACCTCAGGTCATGCCCAAAACTCCTTATCAGAGTTTTTATTACCAGGTATATCTGTTCCAGAACCACATCCACTTGTAGTATCAATAATGAGATGTATTTCATGGAAAACCCACATAATATCTAAATTAAAAATAAATTTATATATTCTTTTATACTAATCATCAATGTCAATATTAGGGTAATTTTCCAAATAAGAGATTATCTAAATCTATATTCTAATGATATTTCTAAACATCCTCTGAAGCCAACTGTATTTCACCAACCCAGATGCCCAGAGTTATAGAATTATTTCAATACATTTAAATTATTAAATGGAATCATGTTTTGAAGGACCGATCTGTCTAACAGTTTTGGAAAATAGATTACATATATGAACATCACATTACAATTTAAAAAATAAAATTATATATAGTTAATCCTTTTATAATTCCATTATTATAATAGCATAAACCAACATATAAAACATAATACACTTCTAGGAATCCTGGGAAAATAAAATATAAGAAATCGATGTGGTCATATACACAATAAGGATAAACAATATAGCGGAAGATATCATAAATAATTATAAACTTTTATGGAAAGGTATAAAATTTAAAGACAATCACTTTTAATACAAACATCATTATAATATGAAAAATATAAAGAAATAATGCAATATTTCTTATCACAATGATATTCTACTAGTTGAATAATCACGTGTAACATTGATAACTAATAAAATATTTAATGAATTCATAATACCAAACATCTTAACCATAATATTAAAGCCTTGTGCCAAAATGTAAAGTCCCAGACCCAGGTACCACGCAACGGGTGCCCCGAATCCGGTTCGCCATGTGACCTCAAGCTCATTTCCCCAAATTCCAGAGGCTTCTGACTAGCAGTGAGGGCCCAGCTCTGATAGTGGGGAAACTATGCCATAATTTGTCAAAGTGTAGCGCAGCGGAATGCAAAAGAAAACATACACCAACAACGGAAGTAGTAAACCATACACAACTGAAATACACAACAGTAGTGGATATAACCAACAATATATAAACGATGATGGTACATGTCTCATGTTCTATGAAAATAGCCAGAACATGATATACATCAGTACGATACAACCAAAAGCAGAGTACTCCAAAACAAATAAAAACAGTTGGCAGCGGCATCGCAAGCCTAGGCTCGGTCCCATGCCCTCCTACTCCTCTACAACAGTAAAGTACCAGTATAGGGACTCTTTCCCCTATCCACACCTAAAGAAACATAATTTATTTGGGCCGAGAAGCGTGACCCAAACAGGGTGTGAGAAATATATCTCAGTAGGCACCCACCAAAGGCTCGTGCCCATCTGCGTGTAAGAATGCAACGGTAGTGTTCAGTAGTAAAATTAAATAATGTAAGCAGTACTCAAAAGTAACAAAATTCCGTTATATTTACCTTTTTAATATTCATTTAATCCATTAAATATTAGAAATCACCACAGTGCATTTCTAAGTAAACAATCCACGTCCTCAGATAAGAAAAACCTTACCCTCAGGTATGCAGAACCCAACCCGCAGGTAATTACCCTCAGGCGTAACAAAATTTTTCCCTCAGGTGTAGGTAGTGTCGCCCTCTGGCACATAGTCTATTGCTCTCAGGCACGAAAGAAGTTTCCCTTAGGCTGAAGTAACTACTACCCTCAGGCTAAACAGTGCAGTGCCCGCAGGCTAATCACAACAATGCCCTCAGGCTAAACAGGTTACTGGGCCATGCCCAACATATCAAAATGCAGTATACAAGCAATTCTTGTCAAGTCAATTCTACAATTACTATATTAATGGCATACCCTTGGGTATCCTGGCCAAACGGCTAAACAGTGAAACACACACCTGGGGTGGTTCGGGATCCAAGAAACGATCCCATCCAGCATTTTATTATCACAATTTAATCACCTATGCAATTCCACGCATTAAATATATCAATTCACTCAGCAACACGACACCCCAACATGGGTTTGTGGCACAAAAATGCATAAAAAAGCACAAAACATACGACAGTTGGAAAATAAACACAAAGCCACCTACCTTATACGCCAACGAACGTTATACCCAAACGTAGACTCCAGAAACACCCAAGAACGGCGTAGATATAATGAATAAAAAAACCCATTCAAACATAAATAACTTCCGTTAGGGGAATAATTGGTAAGAACGACTTAAGGAGGAGAAAGGGCTTACCCGTGTGGTTCCAACGAGATCGTCCGAAGCCGAATCGTATTCCAGACAAACAATCGGTGGATCTTCAAAGGTTTGGCCATCCTCCTTGGCTAAAAAATGTCTCAAATGCCTCCTCTGCAAAATGAGGAGGCTACTGCCCGTTTTAAGCCAAAAAAAACAAAGTACACGGCGTGTACTTCTGAGTACACGACGTGTAATTCTTTCATTTAACTGTTCATTTGGCGGCACCGCCACACTGTTCACCTGTCGACCTAAGTACACTGCATGTACTCCTGAGTACACGGCTTGTACTGTCACCCAGCTGGCGGAGACTCCGCCGCCTTACTATTCAAGCCTGCCGACTGACTACACAGCGTTTAAGGTACCACTACCGAGAATGTAGTAAGTTCCTACACCCCTCATCACTGACAAGGCTACAAGCCCCATGTACTCATCCCATCACGGCCAAAAGTACATGACGTGTGGACAAGGTACAAGGCATGTAGTTTTGAAATATAGCATTTTTTCCCATTTTCCATATTTTCTCAAAAACACTTATGGAAAAGGAAAAAAGAAGAATCATGTACCTCAAAAATAATAACCAGGTTCTTACACAAGACCCTAAATAAAAAAAATTTCAAGGCCTTCTGCAAAGCACTAGTTTGTCCCATGAGACCTATTGATGCATCGATGGCAATATCGGGCCCCACCTGTTAATTACTATGTCCAATGATTTCCTCATATGAAAATGATGAAACCCAAAATAAATATTTGTATTAAATCTAGCATATGAAATGTCAATACTCTAACCCTAAACCTTGAAAGGTGTAAAAACTGCACATCAACAGTCAATCATATCAAAAAAATTCAATAAAACATAGAATATCTTATTATAATAAATCAATTTCAATCAAGAAAATATCTTGTAATGGAAGTTGACATGGTTGAAAATTGTCAATAAAACTCTTAGAGAGAAGTATCACTTTTTGTGGAATGATTAAAAAGTAAAAAATTTATAAAGGAAGCCACAAAATAGATATTCTTGAATATAATCTTACCATACCACTTTCAAACATTTGAAGGTAATTATCATTTTAAAACAATCATGTCCATATAAATAAATCCTTAAAATCATTTTGACAACATGGACATGAATTAAAATGATATAGAAAAATAAATAAATAAAACATATAAAGGATGATCTTTCTAAAGAGTACCATCCAATGGAAACATAAAATATTCCTTTTGATTTTTATTAAAACATGTTTGTGGATGATAAATATGTCACAGTAAATACATACATATAAAAAATCTCAAATAATAATGAGAGTGAAAAATTAACCCTTACCTTGTACTTTGCATTAGTTGAGGGTACGTTTAACCTTCAGTATAATTACATTAGATTTATATTATATTATAAAAGAACCATATTCATATTTATTATATCATACTTTATTTATATGTGACTTTATAATACCCATTTTATAATAACTTCCATGTTTTAATAACATTTGGGGTAATAATCGCTTTCTTTTTAGTACGTGTTTTAACTCGTTATTCTTATCGTATCACATAGATCATGATTTATATACTTATATAATATAAAAAATGATTTTTATATCATTTATAATATGAATATAAATATTTATAGTAAATATATATGTGAAATTTGATACACTATTTATGGAGATGATAATTCGTAGATACGGATAAACGTGGATTCCATTTTCAAATTGTATTGAATAGAAAAATGTGAATTAGATATATGAAAATACATATATATATATATATATGTATATTTCTATATATTTCTATATTCATTATTATTTCATATATTAGGTAGTCATAAATAATATATATTTTTATAATCATCGTTCTATGGTGAATGTGGAAATTTATCTCATCATGTTGTGGAGATTGTAATCTGTACGTTATCACAAGTAACGATATCATTTCCTTAATTATAAAATGGTTTGGAATTTCATGTTATATTAATTATAAAGAAAAAAATTTATATTTATTATTTACATCAATTATACACATTAATGTATGCATCCAAATAATGATGTGTTGAATAACAAACAACCCCGCGATGTAGAGACGGTTAGTCATATGTATGCACTTATGGTTACATTGTCATTCATTGGATGGATAAACTAATTAATATTGTAGAAAAATATTTAAAAAAACATATCAGTATGTATAATGTTCATTAGTTGTTATTTTGTTATGGAAACAACCAAGAACGAAGAACTGGAAGAATAATTGAACTTTGAAAGATGTGATAAATAATTATCTCTTCTTTAGGTGTTAACTTTTGACATCAACCAAGGGGATATATAGGATGGTTATCATTTGAAGGTAAGGACTATAAGGTTAATTGGTGGATTTTGGTAGTATATTTTTTTAGGGTTTCGATGAGCCATATGGATTTGAGGTCTGATTTTAAAATAAGTGGATGTGCCCTTTTTTAAGGGAGGTGAATGGCACATTAAGAAAAGCTTAAAATAATAATTTATTATAAAATTATTTTACCTTTATAGTATCTCCAAGTTGATTTATTTATAAAATATGGTTTTTATTGGCCAAATAATTCAAACCAATATGTTTTAGACAAGGTTAGGTTAAAATATTAACCTTATCGTTTAGATTTATCTCTTAGTTAAGTATATTATCTTTTACGATGTCTTCTTGTATTAATATAATTCATGGATAATAATCTTACTATAAAATTACAAGAGAACCTAATGTGGTTCATTAATGACAGATATATCTTTATATTTTTTACTTTGGGTGAATCTTATATTTTTTGGAATATTAAATCATATAATAAAACAGTATTATATTTAAAATCTAATTTATATCTATTTTGACACAATTTATTATTTGGTTTTTGTGAAATTTTAAACAACTTTTTTACATAAAAAATACATTGAATGCTCCCTAACATGTCATATTTATCTATAGAATTCGTGGATGGCATCAAAAGTTTCAATTTACATTTATTCTAGTATTTATAATAAAATTTATTTAATTCTTTCATTAAAAGTAAAATACAGCATCATTATTATGTCATAATGTAATTTAATTATTTAATGTCTATATAATATAAATAAAATAAAATGATGTAAAAAATATATTTATATTTCTAATTAATAATTATAGTTGAAGATATCAATTATATAACCTCATATAAATATTTTTTTAGTAAAAGATATAGGTTTATGTAACATTTTCTTTATATGTATATTAATTTTCATAGTGTCATTTTCCCAAAAATGTTGCTCCATGAGGTCCCCAAATAGACACAAGTATGCTCAAGGTCATAAATTCATTATAAAATAGTGTTTGGACACTTGTTAGGGTAATTAAATTTTATTATAATATTTTTTTTAACCATTTTTACCAGATTTACCCTTTAACCGTGGTAAATAAAATATTTTCTGAAGTTCATAATCATAATATCTAAAATATAAGTTACCTATTTACATAATTTGGACCTCCTTATTCAAAATATGGAATCTATTTTCAAAATTTAAATTGTTTAAGCGGCATAAATTAATTTAAAATTTATTCCCATTGTCAACACCAAAAAGTAGATTTTTAAGAAGTAAAAACTACAAAAAGATTGACATGTGTTTATGACTAATTAAAAATAATAATTAATTACAATTACCAAAATTGGATTAAATGGTAATAATTTATTCCAAATATACATTAATCCACTCAAATTTATAATTTAACAATATAATTTATTTTGATAAAAAATGATGTTTTCATTAAAATATAGTATGTTTTCATTATTCATCAGAATATGAAAGTTAACAGAAAAGTAAAAAAAATTTATCCAAAATAAATTATTAGGTCCTAATTTTAAGAATAATTTAATTTCTTATAATTTAATAAATAAAGGTGTCAAAAATTGGATTTAAAATGGATTCGCCCTTAAAAGGTGGAAAACATAATTTTATTGAAAATACTTCTTTTATTTGAAAAATTTAATTTGTCTCTATAATATGTTTGAGAAACTCAAAATATGTATGCTAAAATTATATGTAATATATAAAATTAAAAATGATGATAATACTATTCAAACCCACTTTTTGAATGGTTTGTTTGGTAATTTGTGGTGTGTTCGAACACGGTTTTGCATGTGGCGCAAGCTATTGAATTTCATTAATGATATTAGATATTAAGAACTCTTGGGGTGTAACATTTTTTTACAAAATGGTGAGATGAATAATTTCCATTAACATATACTACATAACAATAATTTACCAACATCATGAAACCTAAATGCATTTAATCTTACCAATATTTTTTGTTGTTATTATCAAAGGAAATATATTCATCAATATTTGGTAATTTATATGATATTATATAAATAATTTTAAAGTGAAAAGGTTATTTTTGATAATATGTTATTCAAGGGATATTAAAATGAATTTTTAATATGTTATGATGTCCCTTGATGTAAAATTGATTTATTTAAAGGATATAATCCAATTATAAAATCCTTATTATTTCATTATATGCTTCATTATAATGATAATTAAATATATATGAAACCGATTTAATTTCAATGGGTTATTCCATGAATAATTGATGAATTTTTTTTTGAAAATAATTTCAATTCTATGGATTATAATATGAATAACTTTTTATGAATTCCTTTTCATTTTCACAGGTGTGATTTTTTGAAATCTTTAGAATTTTATAACACACATATGTATTTTATTTTTCCCATATTAATTATACATCCCTCTATTAACTTGGTAAATTATGGATATATCCTGAGATATGTACAGTTGTAATGGGGTGTGAATACATCTCAATAAGGGATTATATCCCATCTGATTTCCATGGTAGTGAACCCTGACAACAATAATGGTATGGGTAGTGAGCCCAATACAATATTATAGTCAATGTCATGATCTATTAATACTAATGAAATTATTTTCTATTCTTATATTTAAACCACTGACATATATTTTCATTCAATGTTTTTTTCTCTCTTACATCATTTTCTTTGACTCAATTATGATTCTTGTCTTATAAATGACCTATCATTATTTGTTGATTATATGTTATGTTCCATGATAAATAGGTTATTAATTTTAATATTTAATTATATTATTCGCACTCCCTTATTATAGAGACCCTACCTTTCATATATTATTATTACTTCATTTTAATGATAAACATCATGAAAGTGTTATAGAACCAAGATACAATGGTTTAGTGTCTTTGGAAAATTAGGACCATATATAACATTTTCATAATCACGAATAATCATTATTTATTTACTTATTTTCAAGCTTCTTATTTCACCTTGTATTTTCTTTAGTGCAAGTATTCACGTGAGAATATAAATCAAACGTTGGGGTGAGCTAAAATCCCAGTAAGTGGATAAATAAAATCGTGAAACATGGGTGACAATAAACATTATCCTCATAATATAATAATAGTGTTATCATAATAATCATGAGATTAGGATTAGATAAAACTATGAAATATGGCAATGTATAAAAAATAAACTTCATGACTTACTGGTCTTCTACCACACATAGTTCTGAACAAATATATTATCATGTTCACACATAACATATGTTCATAATAATATCATTATATCTATGAATAAAATCTAGAATTGTGTTCACACATATTTTACATTATCTCATTAGGTACATCACATTACCCAATTCATTGGAGTGATATATAATTTTAGGTGCACCCATTACATTATAACATTTTCATAATCATGCATTCCATTAAGAACCTACTATAATTTTTTAATAAAAAAATAAATTAAAATAAAATTGGTTTAATTATAATATCATAAATATTAATTTTAGGAATATAATTTAATGTTCCCAATATAAATAGATAATAAAATAATTTTAATTAATTATGAATGAAGAAGAAACAATATCACGAGATGTAAAATATGTGTTTTATGAAATAATACTTCTTATGATTAAATCAATTTATTTTATTAAATATATCATAAAGACACGTATATCTTATAAAGTAAAAGTTATGAAAAAATAAATGATATTAGTGGATCATACATAATGAAAATGGAGTGAAAGAGGGATTACTCAAGGAAATGGAGTTGAGAATGAGAATTCCCCCTAACTTATGTCTGAGTGATTTCTTCAAATTAATATATTGAATAGTAAAATAAAATTCATTATTTAATAAATCCAAAACCATTTCTACGTTTTTTAATTCATTATAATTTATTATATTCATTTATGGTCAATGTGATGAGTTATATTGTTCAACATTTTCTTTTTTTTTGTGTGTTCTTTTTTACGTTTTTATTATCGGTTCACCTGTTTATCAGTATGGAAGTTCATGTACAATGTCAATGATTGCCCATGATTAAAATTTAGAGTTATTAGTGAACATAAAATAGTTTCATTTTTCTTATATATCATTTTTTATATGGAATGATGATTACTTATTTTATAGAACATTAATGAAAATGATTTAATTTATTTTCCAGTTTTTACAACCGTTATGAGCTTCTTTCATCTTGTTTATATATATAGGTTCCAAAACATTATATAACAAATAATATGTGTAATAAAATATTATTTAACCATAAAAATGGTTTTTTACCATACTTGATTGTGGTATAAGAAAATGAATGTTCATCGTCCATGATGTTAGTAAATCGACACATCACATACAATGTTTTCTATATTATAATAATAAAAAAATGGAAGATATTTAAAGAATAATTATTCAATAAACAAAATTACATTACATTATATAAAATATAATCAATTTTTATAACACTTATGTATGTGGCTGTTCTGAGATGATATGAAATACAAATATATTTAAAATAAATTAAAATAAAAAAGAAAGTGGATTTTACATCTTTATTTTCACCACCTTTATATCCTCTTTAGAGAAAAGGGTTTATTATATTAATAAGAATAAGATATTCAAGATATAGAGAATTTTATTGGGAATATTATTGGTTAAAATTATACAATATTAAAAGCATGGAATGTTTGAGGAGAATATGTGGTGATGGTTAGTATTTATTGGGGATGAGATGTGTGTTTTATAATTAATTTATTCATTAGTTAATTTTTTTCTCAAAACTATAAATAGTTTTAATAATATTAATAAATATATAATATTGATAATTTATAGTATGAGATTTATTCTTATATCATCCTAACATGAAAAACAACCAAAAAAATTTTGAATTTAGATTTTATTGTACATTATCATATTTTAATATTTTCAATAAATCAAGTATTTTAAAAAATTCCTAATAATTAAACCTAACCATTTTTTCGACATGTTAAATTTAAAAATAGAATCAATTTTGTGAAAATAACTTTATAAATATTTTAAATTTAATTTTTAATTAAAATCATCATTTACATGGAAAATATAGATATTATAATTATATCTGGTTATTTCACACATTGAGAATATTATTAAAGTCTCATAAAATTGTCTTATAATAATAAGACAAAAAAATATTAATTTTTGAATATATTTTATGAAAATAAATTTTATATTAAATTATTATATTAAATATTATAATGAAAAAAATAAATTTTTATACAAATAACAACACATATTAATAATTTCAAAACCATTTATTTACTTTTGAGATGTTATATTTATATCATATTATCAATTATAAGATACCTAAATTGTATTTACTCTTTAATAGATTATGTTCCCGTTATATTGGTCTCATTACTATTCCTAATTGTCACATTACTATTCCAATTGTCAATTTACGATTCCATTAGTATAGGTTCCATAACATCAATATAGGCCACTAATTCCATACTTTCATCATTTATAATGTTTATATTGTGTCCTCAATGTTATTTTTTTTACTATATTTAATATTTATAAGGGAGTTTCAATTGATAATATTTTGGTTCACTACATTCTTCCACCCTTATAAAAGTTCTCCCTCCAAATTTCATTCTACATATTATTTTGAAAATGGATGATAGTACTTATATGTAATCACTTCTTCTAGTTCCCATGTTTCCACTTCATAAATATGGTTTGTTTTCACAGTACATTAACATGGTGAATAGTCTTATTATTTAGATCTATATATCTATTGTTTAAGATATTCATTGGATTCTCATCGTAAGATAAATATTTTTCCAACTATAACACCTCTGGATTCAGTACATGTGAGGGATCCAGTGTGTATTTCCTTTATATGGATAGAAGGAATACGTCGGGTACCTAAAACATGGTAAGTGGAAATGCCAGTCAATAGGTCATATCTCCGACATAATGAAGAAACTCAAAGGGGCCGATTTACCAGGGACTCAACATTCCATTATCCGCAAATATCAAGATCCTTTTTCATGGGGATATGAAAAGGAATTCCATGTCTCAATCCAAATACTCTTGCTGTCATGGACAATTGTATGTATATCTTTTATGTATACTTTAGGCTTATTTGGTGTGTGTATAAAAGGTTTTAACCATTTCAAAAATTTATTAAACAATTTTAGGTCTTAGTTGCTTAGGTTAAATGACATAATCCCATCATGTCAGTGTTCCATATCTTTTTGCATGACTGGCTTCATATGAATCCATTTGTATGCACAATTGGAAAATTTTGTTGTAGTAGAACTCAACCAATTGTAGATGATAATACCATACACCTTTAAAATATATTGAACATTCCCTCAACCTTTATTGAAGTGTTTGAGTAATATATGCATATTTGAAATCATTTGGAGGATGATATGTTGTACTGTAGTTCATCATAGTGTTTTGAGTATGTTTGATACTTTTATAGAACTTGGAGGTGATTCTCATATTATGAGCTGATACAATCGATAGTGGTACTCCATGAATCCATAATTGTTTTCTCATGTATATCCATGAAATTTAACCCACCATGAATTCCTCTAAAATTATTAATAAGTTAGTTGAATGTATAAGATGATCCATAATAACTCATATAGAATTTGTTTAGTTTGGATGTCTTTGGAATTTTGGTGAAACAGTTCATGGGGGTGTTTTCAAGCTTCCATGTTTTCATGTGTATTGGTTTCATCATCTACTTATAATGTTTCTTTTTATACTTAACTTTCTAGAATACTGTAAAACTTTATGTATATTCTTCTATCTCTTTCATCATACTGTCCCACCAATAGTTCCCTTACGGATCTCGATATATCCTTGTGGACCATGTTTAAATATAGAAGGTTGAGTTTTGTGCATCACTCAAAATACTTTTCTTTATATCTGGATAGGTTAGTAAAAATTTTAATTTCAAAATCATAAAACTATTTTCTAATCAATTTTTATCTTTGATGATTTTTCCTTTTTGGTAGTTTTCTCCTTCTTCTGAATTTCCACATCCTTTATTTGAGCGTTCATTATTTTCTCAATGATGGATTGTTTAGATATCAATTGATAAAATATTAATTATTATTTTTCTAAATTATTCTCATGTACATTTGATTCAAAGATAAGAATATTGGATACTGCTCAATTATCATCATTGATAATGTTGCGGAATCCTATATACATAGATCATACACCAAAATATTTTCATTTCTATAGTGGTAGTGGATTGACCAGTCATAATACTTGATGATCTCTAATTATCTTCAACAAAGAATATTAAGCTCCTTCTATGTGAATATATATTTTAGGCTCTTATGATTACAATATATTTCACACTTCACCCTATCTCGATAAAACCTCTCTATTTTCAATATAAAGACCATCGTCGATAACTCCAAATAATTTTTAGGAATGAATTTATCATGAATTTTCAAATATCTTGTTGATTAGGAAAACACCTTATCATTTGGCATCATTACAAATCATTATTCATTCTTTTAAGAATCATTTTATATCAAAATCTTTTCCACACATGTCTTAAGTGTGAGTATTGGTGCAATGATATGCATCTTTTTAACTCTTTGAATCATTTTTAACATTCATGGGTATATAGATACTTTTCCACCTTCCATGTCAACTTGGATAGTTGATTTTAAAAGCTTGATAAATTCTTGACAAATCAGCAAATAATACCCAGCTAGACCATGGAAACCATGGATCTCATTTACATATGTTTTCCTAGGACAATCTTCGATTTCATTTGTCTTATAAGGGTCCACAGATATTCCTTTACTGGTGATAGCATGCCCCAATAATTACAAATCCTCTCTCCAGAACTCACATTTATTGTTCATTCCATAAATATTATCCCTTCACAATGTCTTTAGAATAGTATTCAAATACTCCCCATGTTCCCACATTCTCATATAGTATTTTATAATATCATCAGTAAACACTACAACAAATTTTTTATGGTAATATCTAAAAACATAATCAACTATGTCTATGGATATTGATAGAGTATTAGTGAATTTGAATAGAATTGTTATAAGAAAATAGTGTCCATAGAAAATATTAAATAAATTCTTGGGAATATATTCCTTTCTCAACATTCATTTGCGATACCCCGACCAATGGACCACTTAAGAAAAATAATTGGCCCCACACAGTTGATCAAGCAAGACCTATCTATGTGGAAGGGGATACTTGTTATTTATCATGGTTTTTTGAGCTCACGATAATCCATGGGGAGGTGCATTGATAAATCTTTATTCTTGAGGATGAGCATTGTTTCACCCCACAGTGATGAAATCAGTCATATAAAACCATTTTCCAAATTCTCTTGTAACTACTTCTTCAGTTCCTCTGACTCAAATGTTTTCATTCTATAATGTTTCATTGATATAGGAAAATATATGAGAATAATTTCAATTGAGAAATCAAACTCTGAGTCAGTAGAAAGACAAGGAAATTTTTTACGTAACACATTGGTGTAAACACTTAAAATGGGAATGTATTTGATCAAGATTTTATCCTTTTTTTCAATTATTTGAGCTACATATTCATTCTCATATGGAAATAAAATCCACACATGAGAAAAAGATTCGGAAGAAGATTTATCCTCCTCCTTAAACTTGTATAAAAATGGAATATTCCGCATGATTTCCTGAGTGATATCCATTTCTATTCATTTGATGTTTTCTTTATACAAATTTAGACAATGAATTCCCAAAATAACATCAAACTACACTATGAAAACTATTCTTTTTATTACAACTTAAACATGCTTTATTTAATAAAACATCACTAGATAAAACAAAGAAGATCAAGAGTTTTAGTGTATTTGGGGCTTTGGATCATTACATAAAAACGTAAATCATGAAATACAACATCTTTATTGAAAACTTCATTTACATGCCCACTATATTCCCTCGTACTTAGCATTGCATGGGATAACCTGAGGACATGCATAAGAAAAGGGTGAGCTATAAAGATCAGTAAGGGAGTACACATGGAATAAAATGAGGAGTACAATACATGTTAGACAATATTAATATCAATAGATCATAAAATAAACATGAAAATAAAGGCTTGATAAAGCATGATAATCATAACATGGAAATGTGGCAACAACACTTAACATTGAATTAGCATGAGCCAAGGCTCATTGCACATGGAGCATGGGTAAACACTCATTGCACATGAAGCGCAAGTAAACCCTAGTTTCACTTGAATTAGCATGAGTCAACACTCATTGCACATGACGTATCATGATACTATACTTTACCCAATGCATTGGAGCGCTAAAAGGGCACACCCTTCTTAAACATTTCATTTAATGCATAAGTGTTCCACATGGATCATAAAACATGGATTCATAAAACATAATTATTTATTCCATGATAAAGGAATGTAGAATTCATAATTGAAACTTTATAATCATTAATTAAATTTGCACAAAGGTTAATAACCTTGATGGAGAAATGGTCATGGTATTCACTACACAATGACATTTGCTTAGAAAATCGGTGCGATTTCGGCAGCGTAATGGCGTGACATAAGAACTCATAAAAATGGTTGATGAGAGAGAAATGGTTTCCTCATAATATTTACATGTAATGGACAGTAAGTATTTCATATAGATACATGTCCCAACAATTGAAAAGGAATTTAGATTCATGATACAAAATTATTGCTTGAATGTAAAAGAAGAGAGAGAAGTTCCTTTCGGAATTTCAGCAAAGTAACGAGTGTACATGGGAGGAATTTAATGAAAGATAAAGGGGTCTCCCATCATTCAAACAATAATAGGGATGTATGTGGGAGGTTTTAAACCATACCCCAACATTGATAATTGAAATTAAAAGGGCCATACATCTTAATGAAAATTGACAAAAAAGAGAGAGGAAGAAAAAACCCTTACTTGGAAGTGTGCTTCCAAAGGCTAGAGAGAGGCTTGTGAGAGGCTTCTTGGGACCTTGGGGAACCTTGGGATGATTCTAGAGAGAGTAGGTAAGAGGTTGGACGAACTAAAAAGGATTTTGGGGACGATGATGTGGGAGCTTGTGTGGGTTTATATAGGAATGGATTGAAAATTCTTTATTATTTAGGTTTGGGACCCCTTATATTAAACTAATCCAAACCACAAACCATCCAATGGTTTTTACCAATGGTTTCTGGAAAAGGAAAGAGGAAAACATTATTTTAAAAGGCAATGCTCCTAACTTATTAAAATAATAAGGTTTCTTATGTGGAGGTGAGTCACACTCCCATGGAAATTTATTTAAAAAGGCAAAGTGTTGAATAAGTCTTGATGGGTTCATTAATGCTTTGAAAAGTAAGTCAAACAAACCAAAAATTACATTATTTTAATGGTAAAACATATATTGGATGAACATAAGGATTATATTATTTTATTACATCACCATTGGGTCATTATGATGTCATAAAACACATTATATATTTAAACGGTACTTAATTTTTACCCAACAATTTGACTGTCTCAGAAAATTATGAAAAATTCATCGTTGGATAATTTTGACGTCCTGATTCCAGAAATGTCATTTATATTACATAAAAAAATTTCTAAATATGTTATTTTTCACTTTTAAAATAAAAACCAACATTTATTGAAAATTCACGGGTTTTGACATAAATGGCTTTCAAACCTTAATATAACATTTTAATTGCATTCATAAATTTATAAGATAATTTATATTTAATTAATTTAATAAAAATATTTTTATTTTATTAAAATATTATTTAATTCAAAAATACCTTATTTGAATAAAATAGTTTTCTTAATTAAATAATAACTAAAAACACCACTTGCACTTTATAAACTATTTACAATGTAACAAAAATGACTAGAAATTATATTCATTATTATATACAAAAATAATGTACATAAACATATTACTACTTATTTGTTACATAACCCCTTAAAATAGTCGCATAAGACCTAAGGGTAAGGTGTGTGATGGTGACAGACTCTTGGGCTGGCTCGGATAACATTGATTGAGTGGTAATTACAATCAACTTCCACTTTTCCCGTAGACGGTCATGTTCGAGCTTGAAATAATGAAGCTCAGCTTGGGCTTGGTCAAGGGCGAAGCCCAAGGATGCCTCATCTTTTCCGAGCTCTGACAAATGGGCTTTGTATGGGGCAATTCTACTGGATGAGGCCATTGCTTCCTTTGTCTGAGTAAAAATTGGGTTCGTAAAGCCTTATATTTATACTAATCATGTGATCACTGTTCAACGGCTATGAAAGTAATGGTCACAACTCATATCATAAAACCAAAGAAGTTGAAATCTTATAAAACCATTTTATTTATAAAGATACAATTAACTGGATGAAGGGGGATTTTCCATTAATGAATATTTTGGTCGTTACAATATTCCCCCTTTAAGAAATTTCTCCCTCGAAATTTTCCTTTTCCCACACTAAAACAAATGTGGGTAACTCAGCTTCATCATATCCTCCAACTACCAAGTTGCTTATTCAAACTTGTGGTTTCTTCACAACACCTTGACGAGGGGCATTGTCTTATTTCATAGAACATTTTCTCTACGATCTAAGATCTTCACTAGTTTCTCCTCATAAGAAAGATCATCTTCAAATTGTACCACCTCAGAAGAGAGTACATGTGAAGGGTCCGGTATGTACTTCCTTAAGAGAGATACATGAAATACATCATGCACCTTGGCCATAGTAGGTGGAAGTGCTAGTTGATAGCCACAGCCCCAACACGATCAAGAATCTCGAAAGGGCCGATGTACCTTGGACTTAACTTCCCTTTCTTTACAAACGTCATGACCTTATTCCACAGAGATATGAATAAAAACACCATGTCTACAACTTTAAACTCAAGGTCTCGTCGACGATTATCTGCATAACTCTTCTGTCGACTCTGGGCTACCTTGATATTCTGCTGAATGATTTTCAACTTATCCACCATTTCTGCGACCATTTCTGGTCCAAGGAGCTTACGTTCACCGACCTCATCCCAACATTCCGGTGTTCTTCACCTTTTCCCATACAGGGCTTCATATGGTTCCATTTGGATGATCGAGTGGAAACTGTTATTATAAGAGAACTCAACCAGAGGAAGATGTTGATCCCATCCTCTTTTAAAGTCCATTGAGCATGCTCTCAAAATATCCTCAATTGTTTGGATAGTACACTCAGATTGGCCAACAGTTTGAGGATGATAGGCCGTACTGAAGTTCAGTTCAGTATTCAGAGCATGTTGAAGACTCTTCAAAAACATAAAGGTGAATCTTGGATCTCGGACAGACACAATAGATAGTGGTACTCCATGCAACCTTACCACATCCCTAATATATATATGTGCCAGTTGATCCAATGAGAAATACTCCTGAATAGCAATGAAGTTTTCAGTCTTTGTAAGATGATCCACAACAACCCAGATTGCATTGTTGCCTTTAGATGTCCTTGGAAGTCTGGTGAAAAAGTCCATAGTGATGTTCTCCCATTTCGATTCTGGTATGGGCAATGGTTGCATCATCCCCTTAGACTTCTGCCTCTCTAACTTCACTTGCTGACACACTAGGCACTTTGATGTATATTCAGCGATCTCTTTCTTCATATTATCCCACCAAACGTTTTCTTGGAGATCTCGATACATCTTTGTACTCCCTGGGTGAATAGAGAAATTTGAACTATGTGCATCATCCAAAAGTTCCTTCATCAGCTCCGGACATGATGGAACACATAGTCTTTTCCTAAACTGCACAATTCCTTCTTCATTAACATTAAACTCTGAGGATTTCCCCTTTCTGATAGCTTCCACTTTTTCTTTAATTCCCACATCATCCTTTTGAGCATCCTTTAACCTGTACAAAAGAGATGGTTGAGCAATTATTTGTGAATGGATTGATGATTTTCACTTCTATATGATTCCCATATCCATCTTCATCAAGTCTAAGAAGATTGGACCCTTCTCAAATCTCATCATTGATAGAATTGTTGGATCCTTTCTACTTAGGGCATCGGGCACCTTGTTCGCTTTCCCAGATAGGTAATGTATTGAACCGTCATAATTCTTGATGAGCTCTATCCATATTCTCTGGAGCATATTATGATCTTTCTGTTTGAATATATATGTAAGACTCTTGTGGTCAGTATATATATCACATTTCTCTCCATAGAGATAATGCCGCCAGATTTTCAAGGAAACGATCATAGCCGCCAACTCCAAATTATGTGTTGGATAGTTTCTCTCATGGATTTTCAACTGCCCGGAGGCATAGGATATAACTTTATCAATGTGCATCATCACACAGCCTAAGCCCTTCTTTGAAGCATCACTGAATACCACAAAATCTCCACACTTGTGGGTAAAGTGAGCAAGGGTGTAGTGATAATCCTCCTTTTCAACTCCTTGAAGATTTCTTTGCATTCATCACTCCAAGCAAACATTACTCCCTTTAGAGTTAGCTTGGTAAGAGGGTTGGACAATCGTGAGAAATTTCTCCCAAATCGTCGATAATATCCAGCTAACCCCAAGAATCTACAGATATCGGTTACCGATGTTGGCATTGGCCATCCCTCAATTGCATCTGTTTTGGATGGATCCATAGATATCCCATTGCTTGTGATGATATGGCCCAAGAATGAGGCCTCCTTCAACCAGAACTCACACTTTCTATACTTTTCATTGAGATTATCCTTACACCAATTCTCCATTAAAATTCTTAAATGCTCCTCATAGTCCTCCTTGGTTTTGGAGTATATTAGAATATCATCTATATAGACTACCAAAAATTTGTCAAGGTAATCTCTAAAGACTCTATTCATCAAGTCCATGAATATTGTTGGAGAATTTGTGAGTCTAAAAGGCATTACTATGAATTCATAGTGCCCGTACCTTGTACGAAAAGCAGTCTTGGGGATATCTTCCATCTTCACCCTTAATTTATAATATCCCGACCGCAAGTCCACCTTGGAGAAGTATTGTGCTCCACGCAACTGATCAAACAAGTCATCAATTCATGGGAGTGGATACTTATTCTTTATCGTTATTTTTTTAAGTTCACGATAATCGATGCAAAGTCGCGTTGACCCATCCTTCTTCATGACGAATAGGACTGGTGCACCCCATGGTGAAGCACTTGGGCATATAAACCCTTTATCCAGATTCTATTGTAGTTATTTCTTCATCTCTTCAACTCAACAACAGACATTCTCTATGGAGTCTTGGATATTGGTAGCGCCCCAGGTATAATTTCAATTGAGAACTCAACATCTCTTCTTGGGGGAAGACCAGGTAGTTCCTCGGGAAACACTTCAGCGAATTCCCTCACAATAGGAATTTTTCAAGGATGGTTTCGTCCATGGACTCAATCATCTGAGCCAAATATGCGTGCTCATAATGCAGTAATATCCATACTTGAGATGATGGAGCTAAAGGAGATTCATCTTCCTCCTTAAACTTGTAATGAATCGAGGGCCGATTCTCTATATGGAGTGTGATTTACCTCTCCCGACAATTTTTGTTGGCTCTATATAAGGAAAGACAATCCATGCCAAGAATTGCATCAAATTCCACCAGAGGGAGTATGGTGAGGTTTTCTGGGAAATTCAATCAACAGATTATAACAGGGGAGGACTTATATTCATGGCATGCAATGATTGCCCCATTTTCCATACTCACCGACATCTTTACTTCCATGATTTGTGGTGGTGCTGGGATTATTCTACTAAACATTCGAGATATAAAAAAATGCATAGAACATGAATCAAAAAGTAAGTTCGCTATTCTTGAATGAATAACTAGCGTACCTATCACCACTTCGTTGTTAGGGTTCACTTCGGCAGAAGTGATGGAAAAAGCTCTTCCTTTCTGTCTTGGAGGTTTTTGGTTGCCACCGATAACCCTTGGATTAGGGCACTAATTTTCAAAATGACCCGGTTATTTGAATTTGTAGCATTGAACAACGCGTTGAGGTTCGAACGGAGTGTTCCTCTCCTCTGGCGCAGTCGTGGGTCCTTCTTCCCAAAAGTTAATAGCTAGGTGCCCTTCTCTTCCACACCTGAAGCATTTTCTCGTCCTTTTATGGCAATTTCCAGGGTGCTTTTTCCGCATTTTTGGCAAGTGGGGTGATGGAACATCTTAGCACCGTTGGATTTACCCATCGGACCACCAACATTGAAGTCCACCGTACGCTTCTTGTCCCCATGATACCACTGTGATTCTCCGATCTCTATTTCTACCTTGAGGGCACATCAGACAATTTCCTCATAGCTTTCAAAGTCACAGATTGCTAATGCTTTCCGCAAACTAGGCTTCAGCCCACCAAAGAAGAAGTCAACCTTGCATTCATGGGTAACGACAAAGCCAGAAGTGTATCGTGCATGTCTTGTGACGTTTTCCTCGTACGCTCCCACAGATTCATCATCTTTTTTCTTGAGGTAAAGGAAGTCCCTTTCCATATTAAGACGGAGGGTGCGTGGAAAATATTTATCGAAAACCATCTTCTAGAATTCCTTCCATTCCAAAGCCTCGATCTCCTCCTTAGGCTTCGTATTTTTGATGAACTTCCATCATTGATCAGCTTCACCCTCCATACGATAAGCCTCCAGGAGAACCTTCTATTGTTCAGAACATTGGAGGATGGATAATATCCTTTCAATGGAGTTGATCCATTGTTCAGCAATCGTGGGATCAGATGATCCACTAAAAGTAGGAGGCCTTTGTCTCATGAAGCTCACGATAGGGACTTTTTCTTTCTTAGGGGGGTTGAATGTTCCTCTTGACCCATGTTTCTATTCAAAACTTGAGTTATCTGAGAGAGAATCGTGACAAAGTTTGTGATTCCCGCTCCCATTGGATTGGGTATCTCATTAGTACAATCGTCACTCTGATCTTCACAACAGTTGTTAGCCCGAGTCCTCCTATTACCAGCCATTGGCTGGAATAAAAGGAAAGTTAGTTGTAACACATAAAGGGTAATACAATGAAAAAAGTTTATGACCTATAAATAAACTTTAATTTCTTTAACTAATGAGTCTATAGGATTCAATCTAGCATTTTCATGATCTACTTTCTAACATATATTCTTAGGGGAATTTTTCCCTTAATAAGGGTTCATACCAAGATTGTGAATTTATCAAAACCTATCCCCCGAGAGTGTCGTAACCAAGAGTGTAGAAAGGCCCGTTGTTGTGCACCAATTCCCGTTCGAGTCTAGCTCAAAGCAGTGTTTTCGGGTTTTACCCCTTGAATACATCTGTGCCAGAGCCGCCTCTACCTGCTCGTATCCAGACAGGGATGTATTTTTTTTGATAAACCACTTACTTATTATTTACCAAATCTTAGGGATGTTTTTATTATACTTAGTCTTGTATCTAATGATTTACTAGGGTTTTCCTAATCCCAAAAATAACTAAACCTATCTTCTGATTCCAACTATGACAACCCTTCTTTTTATTGCAACTTAAACATGATTTATTAAATAAAACTTCTCTTGATACAACAAAGAAGATCGAGAGGTTTAGTGTCTTTCGGGATTAGTATCATTACATAAAAACTTAAAACATTAAATACAACATCTTTATTGAAAAGGTCCTTTACATGGCCACTACATTCCCTCGTACTTAGCATTGCATGGGATAACCTGAGGACATGCATAAGAAAAGGGTGAGCTATAAAGCCCAGTAAGGGAGTACACATGGAATAACATGAGGAGTAAAATACATGTTAGACAATTGGAATATCAATATAGCATAAAAGAAACATGAACATAAAGGCATGATAAATCTTGATAATCATAACATTGAAATGTGGAAACAACACTTAACATTGAATTATCATGAGCCAAGGCTCATTGCACATGGAGCATGAGTAAACCCTCATTGCACATGAAGCCCAAGTAAACCCTCATTACACTTGAATTAGCATTATTCAACACTCATTTCACATGATGTATCATGATACTATACTTTACCCAATGCATTGGAGCTCTATATGGGCACACCCTTCTTAAACATTTCATTTCATGCATAATTGTGCCACATGGATCATAAAACATGGATTCATAAAACATAATCATTTATTACACAATAAAGGAATGTGGAATTCATACACGGAGAATTATCATCAATAAGTAAATGTGCATAAGTGGGAATACCCTTGATGGAGAAATGAGCATGGTATTCACTACACAATGACATTGGCTTAGAAAATTGGTGCGATTTCGGCAGCGTAACGGCGTGACATAAGAATTCATAAAAATGGTTGATGAGAGAGAAATGGGTTACTCATGATATTTAAATGTAATGGACAGTAAGGAGGTCATATAGATACATGTCCCAACAATTGAAAAGGAATTTAGATTCATGATACAAAAGTTTTGCTTGAATGTAAAAGAAGAGAGAGAAGTTCCTTTCAGAATTTCAGCATAGTAATGGGTGTACATGGGAGGCATTTAATGAGAGAGAAAGGGGTATCCCATCATTCAGAAAATAAGAGGGAAGTATGGGGGAGGTGTGAAACCATACCCCAATATTCATAATTGAAATTAAAAGGGCAATACAACATAAAGAAAATTGACAAAAAAGAGAAAGGAAGAAAAAACCCATACTTGGAAGTGTGCTTCCAAAGGCTAGAGAGAGGCTTCTGAGAGGCTTCTTGGGAGCTTGGGGAACCTTGGGAGGATTCTAGAGAGAGTTTGGCAGAGTTTGGACGAACTCCAAAGGATTTTAGTGAGGATGATGTGAGAGCTTGGGTGGGTTTATATAGGAAAGGTGAGAGAATTCTTTATTATTTAGGTTTGGGACCCCTTATATTAAACTAATCCAAAACACAAACCAACCCATGGTTTTTGCCCATGGTTTCTGGAAAAGGAAAGAGGACAAAAATATTTTAAAAGGCCAAGGTCAGAACTTATTAAAATAATAAGGTTTCTTATGTTGAGGTGAGTCACACTCCCATGGAAATTAATTTAAAAAGGCAAAGTGTTGAATAAGTCTTGAGTGGTTCATTAATGCTTTGAAAAGTAAGTAAAACAAACCCAAAATCACTTTATTTTAATGGTGAAACATATATTGGCCGAATATAAGCATTATTGTATTTTATTACATCACCATTGGGTCATTATGATGTCATAAAACACATTATATATTTAAATGGTATTTAATTTTTACCCAAAAATTTGACTGTCTCAGAAAATTATGAAAAATTCACTGTTGGATAATTTCAAAGTCCTGATTCCAGAAATGACATTTATTTTATCTAAATTTTTTTTAAATATTTTAATTTTCACTTTTATAATAAAAACCAGCATTTATCGAAAATTCACGGGTTTTTACAGAAATGGCTTTGAAACCTTAATATAACATTTAAATTGCATTCATAAATTTATAAGATCATTTATATTGAATTAATTTAATAAAAATATTATTTTTTTATTAAAATATTATTTATTTCAAAAATCCATTAATTTAATAAAATATATTTTTTAATTAAATAATAACTAAAAACACCACTTATACTTTAAAAACTATTTACAATGTATCAAAAATGACTAGAAATTATATTCATTATTATATACAAAAATAATGTACATGAACATAGTACTACTTATTTGTTACATAAACCCTTAAAACAGCCACATAAGACCTAAGGGTAAGGTGTGTGATTGTGATAGACTCTTGGGGTGGCTCGGATAACATCGCTCACGTGGTAATTTCAATCAACTTCCACTTTTCCCGTAGACGGCCACGTTCGAACATGACATAATTATGCTCAGCTTGGGCTTGGTTAAGGGTGAAGCACAAGGATGCCACCTCTTTTCTGAGCTCCGACAAATGGGCTTCGTATAGGGAAATTATACAGGATGAGGCCATCGCTTCCTTTGTCTGAATAAAAATTGGGTTCGTTAAAGCCTTATATTTATACTAATCATGTGATCACTGTTCAATGGACATAAAAGTAATGGTCACAACTCTTATCATAAAACCAAAGAAGTTGAAATCTTATAAAAACATTTTTTTATAAAGAGAAAATTAACTAGATCAAGAGGGATTTTCCATTAATGAAACTTTGGGTCGTTACATACACCAAATTAAGTAAGACAATAATTTCATTGAGGTTCATCCCATAGTCAATGATCAGGGTGGTGTTATATATTGATGCAGTAATTATCCCATCTTTTCATTCTCATAGATTATATAACCTACATATTTTGAGGTTATGTTTGAATACTTCAAATAAAATATCAAGATATGAATCACTTTTTATAACATGAAAAAAATTGTAAATTAAATATTCATGAAGGAATAACCAGTGTACCTATCATAACATCATTTTCTGGATCCACATCCATAGTAGTGATGGAATATGCTTTCCCTTGATCCCTATGCATTTGTGGCAATCAATGATGATTTCACTCTAGGAATTTATGATTAGTGAAATGGATTATATAGTTTCCTTGTTCCCCATAGTGGAATCATTGAAGAATGGATGGTTCCTTAGTTTCCTTATCCACATTGTCCAGTTTCCTCATGTATCTTTAGAACTCGTGATTTTTGTGGCCTTCTCTACCACACATGAATAATTAACCAATACCTTTGAGGAAATTCCCAAGATTCATCTTCCCGCATTTTTGACATGGGATTCATTCTGTTTTCTATCCACCTTGGTCATTAGATCCACCATCTTGAAAATTTATATTTTTTTTTATCTCCATATCCATGGGATCACTCCCTAAACGCCAACTCCATTTTTATAGAACATATAACAACCTCCAAATAACAATCGAAGTATCAAATTTCATGATGATTTAGATTTTTTGGTTTTAAACTACTAAATAATTTATCTAATATACTATCATTGTTTATAATAAAACCTATGGGTTACCTTGAAATCCTTGGGAGATATTCGTAGAATGTTGCGAAATATGCACCTTCCGTTTTCTTCAACTCTATTTATTATATCTCTATATTTTTTTGATGAGATTGAGTGAAATTCTAATTAATACATATTTTTTTAAAATTCACCCCACATAATTTCATCATATTCATCATTTGGGTTGGTAATCTTAATCAACACACTCTATCAATTGGACTCTCCATCTAAAAAATAATTATCTAGAGTAAACTTATCCATATAAAAATATTGACGAATATGAAATATCACCTCTATTATGTGGAACCAATATTAAAAAACTAGTAGATCATAATATCCACTAAATTTCAGTCATCATTAATAAAAATAATACATGATCACCAGTTTATCCCTCTTTGGTGAAGGAGGATGTTCTATATTATTCATGTTGTTGTTTATGGCCTAAGACAGTTGGGTAATCCTCCCCATGAAATTTTTTACCCCACCTCCCAATGCATTGGGGGTTTCATTCAAAAAATCTCTGCATTTCCCCTAGCATGGGTAGTTTTTGTGGATTCTCAAGGTTCCCACTATTTTCAAAAATAAAAGAGGTTTGAAAAAATCATTAGTAAACATGCCATGAATAAATAAATTATTCATTTGTAAAATTAAATAAAAAGGTATATCTTATGGTATATATATGCATATAACATTATAAAGTAAATATTATTCCATATATACATATACATAATCTCATTATAAAGATATTTACTAAGGATATGTAATCCAAATTCTATAATTAACTTAACCGTGATCTGATTCAACTATAGAGACCCAATTTTTGTTACATGAATATTAAAACATTTTAATGATTAAAAATATAAATATGATATACAACTAGGATCCAATGGTTCATTGTCTTGGGAAAATCCAGAAAATAAAAATATTTACATAATCATTAATAAACAATATTTAATTACTTCTTCTATAGATTCTTTTTGGTCCTCTTGTTCTACTTAGAACAAGTATTCACCTAACGATATACATCAAAATAATGGGTGGGCTAAAATCCAAGAAAGAAGATGAATAAGAGTCATGGAACATGGGTGAGAATAAAAATCATCATTATAATATAATCAATGTATTTGAATCATAATAATGGGATGAAGGATTAGAAAAATACATTGAATGTGGAAATTCATAAAAATTAAACAACATGTTGTAGTGGTCAACTACTATGTGCTGTTTTGAATAATGTTACAATTATTATCATTCATAACATATTTTTATAATCAAAACATTATATTTTTTATTGAATATATAGTCATGTTCACACATATTTCACATTATCTCAATAGATACATCACATTACAAAATTTATTGGAGCACAATATAATTTCTGGTGCATCCATCACATCATAACATTTATATAATCATTCTTTCCATATAAAATGTATAACAATATGTGACATAAAATGAACAATGAAAATGAAATCGGATAAATAATAACATAATAAATTACATTTTCTTGAATATAATTTTTAGTTCCAAAAATAAATAGGTAATTAAATTATAGGTAGCAATCATTAGTGGAGAAGAAACAAACACATTAGAAGTAAAAGATGTGCATAAATAAAGAAGAGTTCATTTTTAAAAATCATTTCATTTGTAATAAAAACATATTAGAAACATGTATATACTAGAAAAAAAATATGGAATTAAGAATAAATAATATCAATGAAAAAACATAATATAAATTGGGTGAAAGAGGGAGAACCTAAGCAAATGGATTTGGGGTTGAGAATTCCCCATACATTATTTCTAAGTGATTTCTTCATATTAATACCATGTATAAAAAATAAAATTCATTAATTAATAAATAACTAATATTTTAAATGTTTTTTATTCATTATAATTATATTAAGTTCATTTATGGTCACTATGATGAGTTATAGAGTCCAATATCGTCGTTCTAGAGGTATTTTTTCAACGTATTTATGATCGGATTGGTTGTTTAGAAGTGTGGAAGTTCTTGTACAATGAGAATAATTCTTCAAAACTGAAATTATATGTTTTTATTGAACATAACGAATTTTATTTTTTCTTATATATAATTTTGTTATATGGTATGTGGATAATGAATTCGATAAAACATTAATGAAAATGATTTATTTTATTTAGCGATTTTTTCGACCATTATGAGTTATATCAACATGTATATATATATATGTGTTCCAAAAGATAATATAAATTATAATATATATAATAAAATATAAACATACCATAAAAATGGTTATATGACATGTATTGAATGTCGTTTAGGAAAATGAGATCACGTGAACCATGATGGTTGTAAATCAATGCATTACAGATAATGTTTTAATTTCATAATTAAAGGAAAAGAGAATATATTTAAAGATGGATTATTTTAATAAATTAAAAATTTTATATTTTATAAAATATAATTGATTTATCATTTTACATGGATATGTGTTGAAGGGGAGATGATATGAATAAATTGAAATTGAAATGAAACTAAATTAAAAGGATTGTGGATTTTACCTCTTGATTTTCTCCTCTGTGTGAACCACCTTAGGGAAAAGGGTTTTGTATTTTGATGATCCCAATGGATAATAGAAATGGGGGAGGGGATTTTGAATAGTATTGGGTAGATATTATATTATCTTAAAGGTGTGTAATGTTTGAGGAGAATAGGTGGTGAGGGTTGGTGTATATGGTGGGGGGAGAGGGGTGTTTTCATATTATTTTATTCACTAGTTTATTATTTTTGATCACAACTAAGAATATTTTGAAACATATCACTAAATATGTTTAAAAATAAATTGATGTTTTATATTTTGGTCTTAAATTATCATTACAAAAAAGGACGAATAAATCATGTTTGTAGCTTATATTATAAATTTTCATATTTTACTATTCACAAAAAAATCTTGTATTTTGTAAAAATCCAAAAAATTCATCCAAAAATTTTATGATGTTTATAATTCAAAAGTGGTCTCTTTTTTTTAAATTATTTTTTAAATATGAAAAATATAATTTTTAATTAAAATCATCATTTACATGGAAAATATTAATTATTATATTATAACTGATTTTATAATATGTTGAAATTTTAATTTTTGAAACATAAAATCATCGTATAATCATAATACATAAAAATATTAATATATTTATGTCATTTAGGAATATAAACATTATTTTATATAATTATATTAATATTAAAATTAAATATAAACATTTATGTTTTATAAAAATAAAAACACTTAATAGTGAATTTTAAAACATTTATTTACATATATTATGAAATAATTATATAAAATTATCAGTTATATGATAAAAAATTTATTTATACTTTTATATATGAGGATACCATTCTATTGGATACATTACTATTCATAATGGTCCCATTATAACTCCAAATGTCCAGTTACTATTCAACTTGTATAGGTTCCTTATCTTCTAGGAAAACTTATTATTACATTAATTGATTAGTTATAAAGTATATATGGTGTTCAATATGTAATTTTATGTAATTAATACTATATTAAATAATTATAAGTAGGTATTGTCCATTGGTAATAATTTTAATCATTGTAGTTGTGGTCAATTTCTGTTGATATATCCCATATTATTCCTCACTAAGCATCTGAGTTCACATATTCTGATGTTTCCTTTTGCATATTTATGGTTAATGGTGTTAATTAGGATATGTATAATAAATAAGATTTTTATGAATAACAATAGGGTATAATGTTCTTTACTTATAAATAATTTATTTATTTATCAATGTTTCCAAACATACTAGACCTATATGTATCTTAAATTGATCATTATATTAAGTAATGGATATTCATTTAACAATATGTAATATCTAGGTTTGAAATGTATGGGTCACGATAATTTATTGACCCATACCTACCACTATGAATAATATTTATATATTTCTTGTTTTTTTCATGATATTATAGAGGATTTTGTAGAAAATTCTTCAGAAATGTATAATCTAGTCACATAGTTATCTCAAAAGAAATCCATGTCCCATTTGGTAGATCAATGTGATGGGAATTTCATTGAAAATAAGTGAATTTTAGTAATTGAAAATATAATTACCCTTCCCTTCAGTTGGTAAGGGTTTATGATCTATGTGGATACCTAAAAGAATTTATTATGAGATGTCATCATGTATAATGATATCATTATAACTTATTCATCATGACAATTAATAGTATGTGAGAAATATAACTAACTGAAGATTTGTCATTAGTTGCATTATTTTTTTCCTTAGTTATATTGTGATGTTATATATATTGGAATGGCTTAATATATATGATACTTATAAATATTTAATGTATATATTCACTCCGAATGAGCCAAAAATCGTCCAAAGAAGGTGGTCGGATATGATTAAAGATTATGACTACTCAATACATTACCTCCATAAAAAGGAAAATAATATGGAAGGTTGTATGAGTTTAAAGGATAATTGTATCATATAAATGATGACGATCAATAATTATTTCTAATTTTTAAATGATTTATCTTGAAAAAATTTATGGAAGTGAAGAAATAATATCATTCTCAATTGAGTGTTTAGATTTCAACTGATGTCAAGATAAAATTTTACAAAAGGAAGATATAGAGATAAAAAATAATTTAAGAAATTTTATCGAGTTAATCCATGATTCTTATTGAAGGATAAGTTTTAAAAACTATGTATGTGACCCCTATAAATCATATATGAAGAAGGAACTATTGGATGAAAGTCATATTTATTCACTCTAAATTCATCTATATGGTACAATGATATATAATGATCTGAAAGATCGTTTTGGGTAGGACAACATAAATATATATATATATTATAGTATATATCATTGTTAATAGTATGTAAACAAGTTAATTCTAGGATACATATGTATATTGAAATGTTTCAAAAATTATCTATAGAAGAATGGAAATATGAAAACACCGCCATGTATTTTGACACCAAACTCCCCAAAATTGATATATCCAATTAAATTACATTGGTTGTAGTAGACTAGAATGTAATTAAATCCATCATAATTTCATTTGGATATTATTTATCTATTTATCAACTATCTTGGATATTGGTGGTTTCATGGATTAGTGCATTCTTTTAAAGTTTTTCATGTTTTGGGCTTTAACATGATCATCTGGGGATGTATTTTGTTAGATATGTATTCTGTGGCATGTATCAGTCTTTCTTATAATCCATACATATTTTTTCAGTTTGATATAAGAATTCAAACCCATGCTGAAAGACTAAATTCTCATTCTATTGATTTTAAAAGAGGTTGGGCTCAACACCTTCCTTATATGAGTTTTCATTATACAATAGATATAAAATGATTAGTCAAATTTATTATAATTATTACTCTATTTATGTAAGTTTATATATCCTAAATTATGGAATAAATTTTATGAAATAATGATATTGAGACATAAGGTATCTAAATATATGGATGATAAACTCAGTGAAATTTATCAGCACATCAAGGTAGCTCAGAGTAAATAAGAAATTTATAGTAACAATAATTTTTGAATTAAATAATTATATGTTATTGTGAATTTATTTTTATGAATTTCTATATTGAATAAGGTTATGACTTATGGAAATAAGTTAAATTTAAACCCAAAGAATATTGTCACTTTTTTATTCTAAATCGAGTAAGAATGGTCAATTTTATTTTTATGTTTCCACCTAACCTATTTCATGTTTACATTATGTTCTATTTAATCATCCCATAAATGTATATAAAATATCATTATCATGTACTTAAATAAATTTTCATACCAATGGTTAATGATATATCAAAAGAAAAAACACCTAAAAATCATATATCATAGGGATACTATGAAACAGAACAAGTATACTCAGCTGGTTATTATTATCTAGATTAATATATAACTTATAGAATCTACATGGGTACCCATGGATATGAAGAAGAAGGGTTATACTATTTTATATTGAATATTAATTAAATAATTTTTTAGATAAATTCATATTAACTGTGGAAGTCTTTAACCCCCTAATATTATATGATATATTTCTTTTTCCAATACATTTACATTCACCAATGATTAGGATACACATAACCACAATATTAAATAAACGAAAATATAGTAAACCATTAAATCCAAGTACAAAAATTTGTTTAATTGATAGGAATAAATAAATTGTTAAATCTATGTAGAAATGTTTTTTAATATAAAATATAATAAAAAACATATTGTCAATTTTTTATAATGCCATCATATTCCTCAAAGATACATTTTTCCTCAAAATTGGTAGTTTTATATTTCACCATAACTTTCTTATAAATAATATATTCTAATGTTATAAATTTTTTTTGAAAAAACAACATCAGATTTTAAATCATCATATTATTTTTATAGTAGAATGATTTTTTTTAATTTTATAAAAATATTGGTTTTTAAATGAATTCTAAAATATATAGAGTTTTGTTAAAAAAAATTCTTTTATTAATGCATTTCTAAATTTAATATTAAAAATTTTAATATTTAATTAATTATTGTATATTATTAATAATATAATATTTGTAAATTTATTCAATTTTGTTTTGTAATTTTACATCAGAAAATTTAATATATAAGAAAACAATTTTCTAGACAACGACTTTTTGTCAGGTTTGTCAGGTGAATTTAAAATTAAATTACACTCCATATATGAATTTGATTTTAAAAAATTTAATCCATATTTTTTTCATCATAAATAATTATTATGTAATATAGTAAAATATGTTTTATTTCATCATTAATAGTAGTTGCGGTTAAAATTCAATTTCAAAGTAAAGGTCAAAACAGGTTTATAATTGCTTTAATCAAAGAGATATTTGTAATATTTCCTATTAAACAAGTATAAATTTTATTTTATGACAATATTTTTATTTTATACTATTATATTTTATAATATTAATCTATTTAGAATCATTTTTAATGGGTGTTAATTTATTATAATATAATGTTTTATGAAATATCATGTGTGTCCTCTCCCACACATATAAAAGGACACTGCCCCTTTCTCTCCTTTACACCACATTGATCTTATTGCTAAAAATAATCCAATTATCATTCAAATATATACATCCAAAAATATTAAGATTTTTTACACTTAAATTTCCATTCCACAGATCCATAATTAATGATCCAAAGGTATCCTACTAAATAATAAGTGAATATATTACTTGACCTAGTTCAATTTTATTTTATTCTACATCCATAGAATATATGGAATTCAAAAAAAATCACTAAAGTATCTATATAACTCATAATTGTTTTTATTATGTTTTAATCACCTTTAACAACCATCTATTCCATTAAATCAGAAGTGAATGTATCACTCATGTGTACGTTTCGACAACAAACCTCTACGTAGCAATCTAGTTTTTTTCCATCGTCATCATTCATGGATTGTTTCTATAATTGGTTTAATGTTTATATATATTATATATTTAATAATTATTTTTTTATTTTTAATAATACAACATCTACTTTGTTAAATACAAATTAATTAAAAATTGATAACATTGTTTATTTGTATGTGTCGAATACCATCTCTTTAAATCGATGTGATTTATATTTTCCATTTAATATTTACAAAGATCATAAAAAGAAAATATTCAAAAAATATACATGATATATATAAGAAAATATTTATTGTTAAAGCTGAATTATCATTTTTGTTTTTTTTTTGTGTTAAAATTATCAAAATATTAAAATAATGTTCAAATGTAATTTCAATCAACTGTCTCCATGAACAATTTTATTTATTTCTCTATATCTAATGAAAATTTATGACTATATATATATGTAATATATATGATATTTATATCATGACTAATAATCTATATATAATGGAATTATTATCAATATATATAGATATGAGCTACTAAATTGAAATTCTAATGAAAAACGAAATAGTTAATAATAGGAAATGATTATTTAAATCATGCATTATTGATAAATGATTGTTAGAGTATCATAAGTTGATCTTATATTCAATTATAGTTATTTAATTTAATCCAACTTAAAATTATAAAAAAAATTAATTTTTGATACATGAGGTTAGATTTCAATCAAATAAGATGAAAACTATGTTAATGGGTTTATGTTACAAGTAATTTTTTTAGGATTGTTTATGATTAATTTTTCATAGTTATTTTCTATTACATATATAAAAATAATCTAATGAATTATATTCTCCTGTAATTTTTTCAATATTAATTTGTTTCTTTAATTTTACAATCTTTATAAACTCAATATACAATAAATAATGTTTTAATGGAAGACCTATTTGGTCTGTCACATTGGTCGAATATTTTTTCTATATTCAAGATATCTAAAAATGTTTTCATCAATATTTTTATTATAATCTAATAAATTTTAAAATTATTTTTACCCATTATTCTATTTGTAAAAAATGCATTATAATTATTCTCCCTGAGATCATATAGCATATTTCAATAAATTTAATCACATCAATATCATGAGATGCATGCAACCTCGTGTCAAAATAAAACAAAAAATGGTATATTATTATATACTGCATGTTAAAATGAATATTATGATTAGTAATAATCACTAAATTATGATAATACATGGTTTATTCATATATAATATAATTCCATTAGTTATGACTTTTTTGGTAATGACAATAATAATCATTTGAAAGTTGAAAAAAAATCATCCCAAATTTTTTTTAGGCGGGCATTGTGTTTTTCATAATTTTTTTATATTTTACAATATTGCTGAAATAATATAACTAAATTTAAAAATTATATATTCCATCATATTTTTTATCATTAATATTATTTTTTACATTATTGGATAATAATAAATTATGTTTCATGATTAATAACAATGTTTTTTTCTAAAATAATGTTTCATTCTGTTTTGTTCCCTGTTTTAAAATTAAATTATTTATAATTATGTAAAATATATTTTAAAACATTAAATTCATATATTAAATCATATTTTGAAAATTATCATAGAATTAATTTTTTATAATTTTATGAGTAGGTTACTTTTTTATGAATAGTAAAAAACAATAATTTTTATAGAAAAATACATTTTTCATAAAATAATTTAAAAATATACATTTTAAAAAGAAATAATAATAATAATAGTGTAAAAGAAATATAATTATTACAATTTATCTTTTTTTAATTAAATTAATGAAAAATTTTGATAAAAAAATATAATATATATGGAAATATTGTTTGGAAAACAATTTTTTCCGCCATTCATTGGGGTTCAATTTTTAATTAAATTCTCCTATATCAATTTTTTGAATTGTAAGAAATGTATTTAATATTTGAAATAAGAGTAAATTTTAATGTTTAAAATGTCTAAATTAACTATTTTTATTAAAAAATTGTAAAATAAATAAGAATATATTAATTTGTTTACGGTTAAAACAAGTTTATAAAGGGTAAAACAAAAAAGTTAAAAAGGTAAAATGACACATAAACACCTATAAATTTTATTGGATATCTATATTTCTTACTTATATCATCAAAGGTAACATAATATCTATATACAAACATTTTTTAATGTGTGAAAAATGGGTACTTTGTTATTCCTATAAAATATTAAAAGTGTTTCCTCCCCCATATTATAAAGTGCACCACATATCATCTCATGTACAAACATCAAGGTCCATTTTATTTGAAAATTCAGGGAAACATAAATTGAATACATCACTCACTATGTCATAGATATCATATTTTGATGATAAATACATTTTTTAAAGGCTTTAGGTATAATCCTAAATATATTCTCAAAAGAAGAGGAATAGTTATTAACCATGCATCCTTATTTTATTTATTCTTATTAATCATTAAATATTATCAAATTTATGATAAATAATAATTCTAGTGTCTAAAATATAGTAAAATGTTAATATTTCAATGTAATAACCCATATCCATCATGTCATCCATAAAATATCAAATGAAATAGTTAAATGTGTGAATGGTGAACTACCACCTTGTGGAATTATATAATTCATTTTCAATAACCAACGTTCACATAATTATAAAATTATGGGAATAATGTATATATATATATTTTATCAATACTGAATTAATAGTCATAATATTTTAATTTCATTTATAAAATCCAACCTACCAATTGTAAAAATATTTTAACGTCCCCCAACCATACGTGTGGACCATTGCCTCCACATAGAGATGTGATGTGATTTTAATTTTATTTTTACATAGAAGGAAGTATAAGTATATTTAATTAATATATATTATATATATGATATTATAAATAATTTTAATGGTGAAATATTATTAACAATTATTTCAATCCATCCATTAAAAAAATAGAAACAACATTCGTGCATATGTTTGACAAACTATCTCCATAAATGTTGTAACTCTTTTTTCATTCTATAGATTATATAAACTATTAAAAATTTAATATAACGAATATATATTTTTGTGAATATATTTTATGGTTAATATTTTTGATAATATATAACCCTTCCCAATTTAAAATGATCAATCTTCCAAACAAAATATTTTTGAAAAAACTATTTATTTATTACCTGAAAACATTGATGTTATAAAATATATATTCATAAATATGTTACAAAAGATGATAAGAAAATATTATAAGTTCAGATGTATATGATTATAGTTGTGTAATAGTTGAATATAAAATCAATATTCTTTATAAAATAGGGTTCGACAAATACAATGGATTTCGAATATGATATACGTGTTTCATGTCTCTTGATTACTTCTATAAGACATCAGCCATTATGAAAACATATCTGTTTTATATTTTGTACAAACTGGAAATTTGATATTACATATTATTAATATGTTTATATTCATTTAATTTAATTTTTTTTTTGAAATTATTTCTTTCATGGGTATTATAATTCATATATTACCAAATCAATAAGGGTTAATTTCATAATGTCATCATTATTTGGGATTGTTTAGGTTTAATTATTCATAGGGTATATTTTTTATCATTCTATATTAGACCCATTATATTTTCATATATACTGGTTCATCATTAGTTTTTTCTATAATTTTACAATTTTCCTCTTCTTTGTAATTAAAATTATTTAGAACATGTTTTTTTTGAAATTGCATATTTATTTTTCACTTCTGTGGAATTTTTTTCCCCTATATTCATTTTTTGATAAAATATATAAAAATAGTTTTCAAAATTATCCATGAAATTTATTAAATTCATTTTTTTCATTTTATATTTTTTTTAAAGAAAAATCAAGTATTTTTCTCGTCATTTAATAAATTAGGTGCTCTTGAAAATTTTACAACAATGGTAAATGAATGTTTTTTATTGCTAGTTACAGAACTACCTTCTTTCACGTACAATCATTGATTTTTAGTTTATATAACTTATTTATATGTTTTTAATAAAAATTATAACTTCTATTATGAAAAATTATCTAGTTTTAAAAATTTATTTTGACAGTTAAAATGATACTTTCCCCGAATAATTATTTAATGTAATTTATATGGCATTTTGATTCGAAAACATAATCAACTATAATTTTACTTATTCTAACATGCTAATATAGTTTAATGATTCCATACTTATTATTTTTCAATACTTTTTAGGTTAGATATGATTATATATTCTCTATTTTTATCCCAATATCCATATTACTCTGGATGGTTTATGATTATATTTTTTGATTAGGGAAATTATTAACATTTCTTATGCCAGTCTCAAATAACAGCTTTATGATGATTATTTATATCGATTTGAATATTATTTTATATTTATTTGATAGTTTTTCAATGAAAATGTTTAAATGATAATTCATATCACCTTTTATATAGAAATATTTTTGTTAAAGTATGTGAAAATAGGGGTCTAAAATAGCTGATCGATGCATCTGTTTGTCACATGAGAAAAACTAAATTCGGTATTTGGATGACAATGTACCCTTTTTCTGTAATATATCTTAGAACTAGGCTTTTATGGTATGGTTATGAAGACAATAATTATTAATTCATTTATTATTATATTATTTATCAACGTCCATTTTATTATGTGATTACTTATGCTATCCATGGATAAGATTCAAGATCATGTGATAATTCATTTTCCATTATTTGATCATCTTTATTTATTATCATATGATTATTTATTCCCATGTAATTTATTTAATGTAATTTTTTATTCACCATTCCATGATTTTTATTATAGATTCTATTGTACGTTTAGATATATAGAGAATTTGATATCTCTTTAACATAGTGTTTTCATTCCTTAAGATGTTAACAAATGAGTTTTGATTGATTTGTTGGGATATAATAAAGGTAATAGTTTCATTCACAACAAAAATTCAATGGTGTATTTATATTTTCAAATGTTATGCGAGTCTCAATTATTCATCTAGTTATACAAATCTACTAAACTATTTTATTCATTCAAATATTTAACAACTTTGTAATAAGGTAACCACTAAAACTATCCTACTGTGTCTAGGGTCATTATAGTAGGAATCAAAATTAGTTTATTAGAATCCATGGGAATATGATTTAGGAAAACCCATATTATGGAATATATAATTATGATTTTATTTTAGTACAACTCAAAATTTTCTATAGCATCATAATGTTTTAGTATGGTATAGATAATGTAAATTTACATAAATTCAATCCTTGTCTGGATAAAAATTTAGATGTGGCTCTAGAACAAAAAAATCCATGGGTAAAATCATTAAAAAGTTAACATTGGTCTATGAATCGATTAATAAATGGTTAACAACCGTGGTTCTTTCTCTACACCTTATTTGAAACTCTAGGGGGGGGGGAATTCTTAATTTAATACCAATTTTCATTATAAAAACTATAATGGAGTTTAATAATGAAAATTAATAACCAAGTTTAAACCTATAGTATCTTAGATGAAAAATTTAGAGTCATCATTTTCACACCCTATATTTGATTATGTGGGTTTCCGATATAAATATTATCTAGCTTATGATTCTATTTTGATTTACTTAATTCCTTTAACCATGAGGAATAATGTTAACACTGAATGTGATAAACAATGTACAAATTATGAGAATCGAAATTGGAAATTTTTAAAGGAGAATTTTTTTTTCAAGTTAGTTATCATGATATATGATTAAAATATTACACCATAAACAACTATATGACTCCCCAAATAATATATTGATAGGGACCTCTAAGATTTTTGATTCTGGAGATCATGTAAGAAGTAAGGATCATTTACCATTATATAATAAATATGTAAAGATACACCCAGGAAAATATCTCAATGGAATAGAAAAAGTTTTTATTCCATGAATGGAAGGTAAAAGATAAATGAATTTCCAGGGAAAATTGATTATTTCAGTAGAGATAAATAAATTTTATCATATATTTAAACTATTATAATATTGTAAAAAATATGAGGAACATGGGACTTATATAATCTATTTCACACTTTTAAACATTATCTTGGAGACCATGAATATACCAAAGTGATAACACTCATTGATGTAATATTTTTATTAATTTATATATTATGATCAATGAATTATGTTGTAGAAGTATTTTTATAAATTGTATTAAAGATATAAGAATCATTAAACATCTATGAATTGTGTTAATTTTCTATGGATATTTGGGTTCATATAATATTATCATTAATCACAATGAAACGATAATGGGTTTATGTGTATAAGGTTGATCATATGATCAATTTCAATTACAACCCATTATGAGTGTTTATGTTACATAAGTCCAATATAATTGATAGTAATTTGGGTGACTTTTATATTAATATAACCATCATGATCGGTATGAATTTAATTGAAATTTTTATTAGTGTAAGAATGTAAATACCTTGACCCCAGTCTCCTAGGGTAGGTGTTTACCATACTACATTGTCCCTAAAAAAACCGATCATGACCCATTGGACCATATAGTTTATTAGTGTTTTTATTCTAGATACATAAACTATTACCATATTACACTTTAATACAAAAATTGTGACATAATAATTTTTAATAACATCAATTTTTCCTCAAGAATTTAATTTCTAATAATTTACATTACACTTCCCAAGTTACTGGAAATAGAAAAAATAAGGGTGAGCTCAAATTCCTAGTAATAGATACATAAAGATGAATCTATCAAGAATCAATAAGAAGAATCAACATGAAATGGTAAATAATAGAGAAACCCATTTAAATAAATATATTATTATTATTAGATAAGTCATAATCCATTTGGAATGTTAACTATCTAAATTAACATGTTATTTACATAATGTTAATATAATGATTAGAAATGGAATAATAAATATGAATATTTAATTATCTAAACATTAATTATATAATATACACAACTTTATAATCATTATTTTTAAGAAATTGATGAATATGGAATAGTAAATAATTTAACACACATTTTATTTCAATAACATCACTATCAAAAAAATATGAGGAATAATCTATACAGAATAGTAAGTATCTAAAAACCGAATCCATTATATCAATAAATATGGAATGTAATACATACATGCATATAAATAAACAATAAATTACCATATTTTTATGTAGTTTATTCTTATACCTTTATTAATCCTATGAATTCCCTAATAGAAAGTGCTATTATGGTGATATTTTCATGCGGTGTTTTGGTGAACAATATTTGGTTTGTGATATTGATGAACATTATCTTCTTCCATAAACTATTTTACTTTTTCTTTATTTTTCGAATCACATCAAGGGTTTATCGAAGGGAAAATCCAATGATGTTATATCCATTGTATTTTCTGATAAATGGGAAACATTTGGTATGATCATTACGGTAGAAACCATCTATTCATCCATATATATAAATTATAAATTATAAAACCCCTTAATATAATAATCATAATGGTCAACCTATAATGACTATATTATTAATTTTTATAATTCATAATAATCCATAAATTTAACATCCCTTATAACTGTCCAAAATAAACTTTGTTTTCTATGTGATTTCTATAATTTGATTTCATAATTTGGTATCTACATAATTAAAGTATAATTTTAATTTAGAATATTTTAGGTAATTATAATTACAATCCTAGGGTTATAACCATAATAACATTTATGCCAAATTATGGGAATATAAATTACTATAGAAAAAGGTAACCATGAGAATACAATATGGTTTTAGAGTTACATGTCCATTTTACACAACCATAATATTAACATGTGGTGTATAAAAAATGACATATTAGTGAAAGTATCATTAAGGGAACATAAATTTAAATTATCCCATGTGAATATATAACTTGGGAACATAATGAACAATATGCTGGAAACTCAAGCCTGGTGATAGAGAGTACCATCACTCTCTATTGATAATCATACATTCATTTACTACAATAACCTAATGAGAACCTATTTAATATACCTATAGGTGTGATAGAAGCTATTGTCTTTATATTTCAATGGAAGAGATTTACAAATTTTCCCATCTGAAATGATTTTACATGTAAAAACATTAACCATACTCGTAATTTTACTAAATTTCATAAGAGAAGAATCACCAATACCATTAATTGATAATCTATTATAAAATGAAATCAATTATTAATAAAAAAATTTAAGGGAAACTTAACCACTCTCATATTCTAAAAATCTTTTTTCAAATCAATAAAAATATATAATATTTTTTTCAAATTGGAAAAGTGAATAAAATTATTTTAAACAAAAACTCCTTTCCAAAAAATCTTTTACACAATGGTAAAAATAATAAATTAGTTTCTGAATCTAAACCATATTAATTATCTATAACAACTTTTACATCAATGGATAAAACCGATTCATATATATAGTTACCTTAGACACGGTTGAGTGATTATTGATATGAAAACCATATTTGTAAGATTGATGATTTAATATTCATTACAAATACCAATATCCAACTAATATTAATCTATCATCCTGGTAGAATAAGAAAACAACCCAAGGAATTGAATCCCCTTAAAAATAAGGTAAAAATATATAACTCTCCCCATGAGGGTATAAAAACAGGCATGCATTGATGGTTCAGATACTTATAATAAATATATCATGCATATGATCATTAAAACCGAAAAAATAATGTTTCAAATAAATTTTCCATTAATCTATAATTTTAAATTTATGATGTTATAGTTCTATTAAAATTAGTGTTAAATTTTTTTTAAGTTAGAAATAATTAATTTCCCATAACTTCTAGCTCTAGGTATGACAGGGGTCAAAGAACTGCTATGGAAAAGAAGAAAAGAAAAAAATGTTTTTATTTATATTTCTTCCAAAAACTAGGTTGCATAATTGTAATATTTTATTACCCTAGTTCATCTCTTAATAATTTTATTTAGGTACTATGATATCACTATATAACCATAAAATGAAACAACATACCCTTAAAATGATAATAATTAACCTTAAGTATCTCAAGATTACTCGTATAAAACCTTTGAAAAAGAGATTTTACCCTTATTATCCCTTTGAATAAAGTATATTACCCTTCCAAACCTCCACATACCATTATGTATCCCCCACCCACGATACCCTGAGGCATCCTTTAAAAATATATGGTTACCCGTATAAGAAATATAGGGTAATAAAAATAACCTTATATAACTCATATATAACCTTACTAGTATATAAAAACATCACTATACCCTTATGAAGCATAAGGATTACCCTTACATAAACCATATAGTTTTTGGTTAACCATTATGTAACTGAAAACATACCCTTATTTATACCATATAAATATGGGAGTATATTTATGTACCCTTGAGAAACTGTGTGTTACCATTATGTTTCCTATTGAATACCCAACCGACACATAAAAATCACATGTAACTTATATGTTCACTTTAAGGACTCCCAAAAAACACTTTGTGCAAGGTTAAAATAAAATTATCTTTATATAGGTCGTATTCCTTATGAAAGGGTAAAAATTAATTGAAAAAGTATCAACTTTCAATTAAAATGGCTTAAAAATTAAAACGTAAAATATTTTTAGTTATTACAAAATGATTATGTTACGTTGTACATTCAACACAAGGACACAAAAATCTGGTAACATTATTCATTTTTTATGAAAATACCAACAACGTTAACTATATCATGTTAATAAACCAATAAATTTTAATAAATAATAATATAATTATTTTTATAATTAACAATCATCTAATCATTCCATTAAACCCATAATTAAAAAAATAGCATACAAATGTTTTTACATAAAACTAATGATAATTAATATTCCCATCATCTTTAACAATATTCATATATCCTAAGAACATGTGTGCTAAATACCCTCAACTAAAGTCAAAAAATATATGCATAATTCAATAAAAGATTCCATATATGAACATGAGGAGTTTTCACACTTATGGATATTTTTAGTTTTAAGAATAGTGCCAAAGTAAAAAATATTTATCACTTTTCAAAAAACATTGTTAAAAATCACCAATAATACACTAATTTTAATAACATATACATACAAATTCATATATTCTATAATTTCTATGATTCTAAAATTTTATGAAAATTATTTATGTAAAATCCACTAAAATAGGTAAATTATTAAATTTAAAATTTCGTGGATCTAAATATGAAAAAAATTAAGTGGAACATTAGAATATATATAGCAAAAAATATTTTATGTATAACAATACAATAATTACTAAGTTATTTGATCAAGAAGGAAAATAATTTATAGATGTTTACTTCAATACATACTTTAGTCTATTTACACATATTATATGATGAACATGGATACAAACATTGTTAATAAATTTTGAAGTGTATGACAGCCCAATTATAGTATTTACCACTTTTACACCCAAAAGTACAACATGAAACCATTATATTGTAGTGACGAAGCATCCTACCATTCGTATGAATATTTATAACTTTTAATTGAAATTATGATCATAGAACTACCATCACTAGATTTGGATTCGATGTCCAACCAAAATAGGAGTTGAGTGATACAAATTGTAAGAATAATTATAGTACATTACAGGTTATGCACATAGGAAGAATAAACTGTGGAACCAATGAAAATTGATTATGATTTATTTTATAGAAAAATAAAAATAATCATTCATCATATTAAGATATTATACATAGATAATCATTGGGAAATATCTACATGATATGACTCATATATAAATAGTAATAAAAGATCAATTTACAATATTATTGTATAATTCATTTTAAACATTTCACTAAGTTTTTAATTTTCATACAAATAAAACCATGAAAAATATTCTCATGTAGTTCCATTAAATCATCTCCCCCAATTAGTAAAATAAACTGCACTTTTTTTAAAAAATTATTCACATGTATAACACGGTCTTTATTTTGTCAAAAGATCATCACAATTATGTATTATACATTGTGGGTTACACTATTCAGGTAGAAAACTACTATAAAGCCACCAATGTTCATTAGTTAAAATTATAATATATAAAATGTTTTTAAAAAAATTTATAATATATTTTTTCATATAATATAAATTTAGAAAATTTTAATATAATCGCTATTATGCATTTTTTTCATTGAAAATGACCAACGTATCACACTATATAAATAGTTACTTCATGCATAGACATTATCCTAACAATGATCCTTTCAATTAAAAATTTCAAGATATATAATTATGTCATATATTCTAATATATTTCAATGGTGATATTATCAACATTTTCTTATATTAACTCTCAATAACTTTTTTCTGTTTCAATATTTAACTATTATTTAATCATGAGGTGAACATATATTAACCTAGGAGGACTAAATAATTTGTTGTTATTGTTTTCACTTTAATTTCATTATTTTCTTATGAATATTGTACATTTTTTATAGAACATTAAGTAATATAGATAATTTATAATATAATAAATTATTTTTCATACATCCATAAATGGATTATAAATAATTCATGAAATAATTTAAATTCTAGTTTGGTAAGGATATAAGTATATTTTTAGATGTTTTTTATCAATATATGTACACTAAATAAAATTATAAATAATTGGGAGTGGGATAAATTTGTGTTAATTTATGATAAAATAGTCTCTGTATTAGTTCAAATTTATTGTTAAGTCTATAATGGGTTATGGGAACATATCATAATGAGTGAATCTCATGAAACACATGTTTACTAATATTAACTCTACTATTGACTTGAGAAGGCATCAATATTCATATATAACAAGTTGGAGAACACTAAGAATAATTCATGGGAAATATAACAATGTCGCAGAACAAGGTAGTATATTGGTAATCTATCATAACCATGAAACTACCACCCTGAGGAAATGATCTCCCACCAATGGATGTTTCATAAACATATTGGGTCAATTATAGTTAATAACTATCCTGAGGGAAACACATTGGGTTTCTCTAATATGAATAACATATCAAATAATATATTTCATAATATATTTTAAATTCAATGAGTCTTTTCAGGGGGGATATCAAATAATATGAACACAAGGATACACTATTGAAATTTCGATTACTTTTCTCTAGGAATCATAAATATTGGTAGGTTGAGGTCATGTTTCCACACCAATATAACTAACATCATATATGAATGTCATTTTAGGACCAATACATCCCATGTTCTTCCCCAATAATTCAATAAAATTTATGTAAAATAAAAATTTACATTTTTAGTTTATTCTTGTACTCCAATGGTTCACCATTAACCAAAGAGAGACTACACAACCAAGGAAATGTTATATTGGGGTAAAATAAAGTTAATATTTGGTCCAATGTTTAGTTAGGATTCTCATATCATAATTAACTACATTGTAGGATGTGATTATTTAGAATATTCTAAAAAATTCTTGAGTCATCACCAAATAATTTTAAAACCACAGCGGGCACATAATTTTGATTGAATAAATGTAAATCTTGTATTTAGGGTTTTTTTATGGTTATTTAAACCGGTGAACACGCTTGTGTTAGAGGGACTATAATAATCATCATAAAAATATATATATAAACATAATCTATTACATAGTCATTTATAATGATTAAAAATGATTATATAAAGAGAATAATAATACTATATAAGAATTTATAATGGATATTTTTTAAGTAAAAAGTATGTTACCTAAATCTGGAACAATCGTGACCCTCACATTCTAAATAGAGTGGTCATAAATTTTAAGAAGAATACAAAATTAAAATTATGTGAACATGGAATATATTTTGGTAGGTTTATAATATAATTTTTAATTTTTCAATAGGAACATGTAGTTTTTATATTACAAGAAGTTGCACTTATTATTATTAGATATAATCCTTTTCTCATACAATTCATATTGTTTTAGAAAAATTTTAAATAGATAATATCCTACTGTATAAGTGAGAGGGGTATAAGTGAATATTTTTTTAAATGAAAAAATAAATAAAAATATATTTAAAGCCCTAATAATTTAAGATACATTTCCCATTACCAAAATTCAACCCCCTTTCAAGTTTGTAATTCATGGAACACCGAGTCCTAATGAACCATAAAATAGTATATCATTATATTTTATCTATTATATTTGAGGGAATGAATATGAGTGACTAAAATATCAATATTATTCATTTTAGACACTTTTAATATAAATAAATAGATTATTTATTTATTATATATAAAATATCTATCATTTCAAAGGAAAAAATGTTTTCTGATAAATTATATTCATCAAAATACTAGTTTTAACATGAATTGAGCACATACAATAAAATGAATTTTTCTCATTTATAAAAATTTTATTTAAAAAATTTCAATTCCTTTTTGAAATTATCATTTAAAAACTATCTTATTGTAAATTATTGACAATTTTATGTAGGGATTAATTTTTTAAATGATTATTGAAAAATATGGGTTTTTATTGGATCCTCCCTTTATCATTTAAAGAATTTTATATTTCCAGTTTTATTTAAAATTTGCTTAAAATTAATATAATTAAATTGAATTATACAAAATAATATTATTTCCCGGTAATAAAAATAAATTTTATTTTTGATTTTAAAACATTATTCACTTTGATAATTTTTTTGGAAATCAATTATTCATCATGTCTACTGATATAATTTTAAATAAAAAATTTGAACATATGAGAATAGAATTTAGAAAAATAGATCCCATATTTGGAATCATAATCATTAATATTATATAATATGATATACATAATATTTTTTCAAAATGAATATTAAAAATATTGAAATTAAATTACCATGGTTATAGTAAAAACTAACTTATCAGGGGTTAAACTCAAAAGATATGGGTACAAATGACCTATAAACCCATCCAATTACTACTTAATGTCAATAATATTTACCTCATATCCTTAATTGTTAATTTATATTCCAATATTAGAACCTTTTGGAATGTTAAAATGGTGGGTTTCACTTTTTCTTTCCCAAAACTCCAAGTAAGCCCACTCAAACACTTATAAAAGGAAACCCATATCATCTGACCATAACACATATGTAGCGCTTTGTTTGAACATTAAATATCTTAATATATTAATTAAATACCTCCACATAAAATATTGTTCATTAATTTGTGATTAAACCCTTATTATAATTCATTATCTATAATCCTAAACATGATCTCTGAATTACTGGTTAAATTCGTACAGTTGTTTTTTTTGTTTTATTTCATCTTAAATCTATATAAGATCCTTTCTAAATATAATAAAATTATAAAAACAATATAATCGATACAATAGGATTTCATTTTTAAATTTAACAACCCATATCAATATCCACATGAATCAAATTGGAAACTAATCCATCGTTTATGTGTATAGTAGACTACAACCTCATGATCTGATATAACTCATTTTCTTTCACTATTTATTTTGATACTGAGCATGATTTGATCACCTATTATCACACAAATAAGAATTTAAAATTAATAAAGTTTTATTAAAACAATATAACACTTATTTATTTCATTTTCTCTTATCGTTTAGCATACATGGGATCATTATTTATAATTTATATTGTTTTCCTATAATAATACCATGAATTCATGATATCAAATGCATACACATTAATCATTAAATAAAAATATATTTTATAACCTAACATGTTAGTATTTAATTTATGAAAGGAATACCAAAGTAAAATAATTAATTAAGGATACTTTGGAAAGGGTAAATACTATTCTAACCAATAAAAAATCATGTCAATATAGAAAGAAGAATTATTCTTGCAATTGATGGAATGACATGGAATTTTGAGTAGAAGATTATGTATTTTGAAATTATATTCATGGAAGGGTGTCATGATTTTAATAGGAAATTTAATATATGTCCTAGTTAGATCACAACTTTTAAAAGCATGTAAATGTTTTTAATTCTTGCCTATCATTTGTAAATTCCACCAAGTCTCAATAATGTTTATAATGTGTAACAAATATCCATGTTATGGAAGTACATTCCATTCCCAACACATATGACCAACAAGGAAGAAATAAAATTATAAATACTTTTTCTTACTATGATGAGAATATCCATGTTATAGACTTTATAGAACCATTGTTGAAAAATTAGACAACTCTGCTTGTATAGTTATATTGGATATATAATAGCATAGAAAAGGTTGAGAGGGAACTCTAATTGATTGTGTCGATGAAATTAGAAAATTACATAACAATGTAACACTCAATAAATTTTGATGTTGAAATTTTTCAGTGGGGGAAGAATATTACTCATTGAAATTTTTGATAAATTTTCTATCAAATAAATAAATCCACATCGATAACTTGTGATATAAGCTCCCAATGTGTAAGTGAACTATAAAATTGTATACTTATAAAAGGCCACCCCTTTACTGCCCACCTAAAAAATCCAAATAAATTTCTTTTAGATAACCCATACCAAAATAAAATACATACATCACATCAAAAATATTATATTTCAAATTTTTATAATTATACACTCTAATGATGATTTATGTTTAAATGTGAAGAGGATCTCCTTAGAAGTATAAAAAAGGACAGTTATGTTTTATTTTATTTTCTATTACACTTCCTTAAAATCTTATCTTACTCTGAAATTATAATAACAGATATATATTCTATATAATGATACTATTTAATTGGAATATAATAATCTATATCCAACTCCACTTCCATAAAATGTTAAAAGAAATTGTTGATCGTGTGTACAATCGACTACCTCCTCACGAACTGATATAACTCATTTTGTATAAATTCAACTATAAAATGATTATAATGATTGTATTAACATATTTATATGATTATTATCAAAAGTATATCTTTTTTTAATTACAATATATCATATAACATCATACCATCTAATCTATTACAATACAATAACATTGCAGCACCGTATTTTTTGACTACCGTTGCTATGTAGCAATGTGATTTTGTTTCATTTTATTTTGACAGGAATATTAATAAATAAATATTTAATTTCAATAAATTATATGTATGTTATAATAATGGTTTCAGAATGGTGAAATGTTATTTACCTTTATCTTTTCCATCTTTTGGAATAATATAAATAATGTTCATATGTACATACAACCTACAATCTCCATGAATAATGTAATTAATTTTCACATATATAACATTTCTATACTTTAATAAATACATATATAATTATTATATATTATATTTATATTATATTTAATATTATAGATATAATGTATCCTTGATCAATGTAAAAGGATATAAATTACAAAACAAAAACATACATGAAAAATAAAGAAATTATCACCTGAATATATGATATTAAAAATTATTGTAAAATATAAATATCATAATATAATATATGTAAATCAAATATTTTATTAAATATTTTATTATGTTACTTTAACATATCTATAATAAATTATTTTCCTAAAAAAGGAGATATTAACATGTATGATAGAAATCGGACACAAGGTATGGGTTTCTTATCTCACTTTTAAATACATAAGATTTGTGACATATTAACAATTTAATTACTTTGTGGGTTTTATATACTTTTATTTAGTTATATTATATCATTATCACCTTTATTTTTCTTTTTATTTTAAGATATATATATATATATATGAATTTATTTATTTAAGTGTTTTTGTAACATCCCCGGTAAATAAAGAATAAGATATTTTCATATGTATTAATATTTGTGAAATAATAGTAATTCATTTTTAATTTAGATTCTATGTTCAATGGCATACCTGACACGAAATAATGGGTTTCTCTAAAATATCATGTTTCACACAATGCTGAGTCATACTGAAAAAATATAATAATATAATTTTATTTTAAATGGTAGTTAACGCCTAGTTGTTTTATTTGTCGGAATAAATAGAACTACCTAAAATATTATTTTACATTTTTTAAAAAAAAATTTATAGTTATTCAATAATATTTATGGGAATAAAATCTGAATTAATCCAATTTTAATCATAAATACTCTAATAATCTTTAAAAATTCGATTTACCTCCTTTTGATGAGGAAAACCTTTTTAATTTAGATTTTGTCACTTTTATATGTTCTATTTGACAAAATAATATATTTATATAGATTTGGGACATCAAATTTAACATTGGATGAAATTTTGGTATTTTTCTAATAATGTCCATTTTTTAATGAATAGTGAAAAATACAGCATTTCAATTCAAAACTACTTTTTCATTTAATTTATTTATAAGGTATTATTACTTTTTAGATGGTTTTAAGGTGTAATTATTTTATATTTTTACCATTTAGTTCAATTTTGGTTATTGGAAGTAATTTATATTTTAAATTGAACATAAAAAAGTGTCAATATTTTGATAGTAATTATTTCTTAAAAACACACATTTTAGTATTGATATCATGAATTAATTTTAAAATAATTTCATCAACTTCTGTGGTTTTAATTTTGAACATTGAATTCCATATTTGGAATAAAAAGGACCAAATTGTGTAAATATGATCTTTAATTATTAGACATTATGAATAGTAACATTACTAAATATTTTATTCACCATGGCTAAAGGATAAATATGGAAAATAATGGTACAAAAATAATATTATAACAATTTTAAATTATAGTAACATGTTGTTTAATCCTATAGGATGATACATGTCCGAACATTGGTATCCTTGCGTCGATTTTGGGACCCTATGGAGCCACTTGTATGTTAAAAAAACACTTTATAAAAATTAATTTGAAGATAAGAAAAATTATAACGTAAAATATATCTCTCAGTAATACAGTTTTTATAATGGGTTAAATAAGTGATAATTTTGACTATAAATAGGAAATAGAAAGCTAAAAAGATTTCCAAAATAAGGTATTTTTATATATTAAATTAAACCATCATATATATAAATTGATTTACGACAGAACGATGATGTAATGACTACCTCATTAGTAAATGTTTTAAATAAATGAGCTTATAAATATTAAAATAAATTATATTGAAACGTTTTAGGCCATACACGAATTTTATGAAATATTATAAATTTTTATCATTTAATTAATGTTTTTTTTTTAAATAATAATTTTGTTATATATTTTTTAAAAGTCTTGATATGAATAGTACATAAATTGACATAAAAGTATTTTTAAATCAATCAATATTTTTAAATGATAAAATTATCCTAAAAATCTAAGATTCTTCCAAATGACATATATAATATTACTAGTGTCATTAATGATTTTTTTTGTCTCTTTCAATTTTATATTAAATATATTAACCACATAGTATGAATATACAATGGGACATGGTAAAACTTATATAAGTTAACTAAAGGTTAATGCTACAAGACAAGGTTATGTTTATGCCCTAAATTTATCTACAACCCATTCTCTGAGAGTATTTCTTCAATACTAAAATTTTCTTTGAATTATATGTGTTGGGGACATTTTGATATCAAAATTCAGTTTATAATAAAATAATATTTTCAATGATTCGTAAAGAGCACATCCTACCCCATATAAAAATACATATCCAGTAACACATACATGCACCTGGAAACCCCCCCTATATCATCCAAACCCTACTGCAAATAAGTTCCCAACATCCCTCTATTCCACATAAAGTATTTAACTTGTTAATAAGGCACTTCATGAAAGCATTTTTGTTCAAACCAAATAGATTTACCCAATTTAACGGTATTGTCTTCACTAAAATTTGGTTCTTTTATTTTTCTTCTATAACGCCCTAATATTTATTGTTTTCCATTATTTTATAAAAAACAGTATTTTAAATATACTATGACTTTTTTATGAGAAGGATTCTCACAACACTATGATACATTGCTATCTAAAGGATTTAAAAATACTTTTTCTGTGGATGGCTAAGTACAACCTCACGAAACTATTATTGTTCAAATATCTCCTACTTCCTCTTATGGATGCCATTAATATGGAACTATATTTACATGTGATATATATTATAATTATATTGTCTTTATTCTTATGTATTTTTCATTTATATCATACATTTATGGTTTCAATAGTGGGTAAATACGATATTTTTCTTTGAGGAAGTGCATACTACTACGCCCTCAAAGTGATATGAATCATTCATGCCATATGATGAACGTATAAGGGATGGAGTTAATGAAATTATATATTATACTATACCGGAATTATAATATACCTATGATTAATTAATTTTTCATTCCATTAAATACGAAATATAAATGAAAGTAGCGTTCATGCATATGTACGGCTTATTGTCTCAATGACTAGTGTATTTCATTTCTTATATCTAAATTTTATACTCTATTATAAATATAAATATATATTGGATATGTGTAATTTATATGATATCTAAATCATTAATATAATTCTATATATAAGGTACTTTTCACCACATAAAGAACTTGTAATTACAAGAAGTTCATTTTTGACTCAAGTACCAAATATCAACAAAATGAGATTTATTAATATAAATGATTATGTAATGTTTATAATATGGTAATAATTAATATAAAATGAATAATAAACATGAAAATGGTTCATAATATATTATTAATTTACTTTATTTTATTATTTGGGGTATTAAAGAACGACGAGTCAAGTCGGAAACGAGGTAAGGGATTTCGTCACAAACTCCATTCATTGATGTATATTTTGATTTATAAAAAACATTATTTTATATTGTTTGTAATCCCATTGGAGTTTTCATTTCATTCAAAGGGAATCATTATCAACATATTTTTCTACTAAATGAAAAAGGGAATGATTCTTTCTTAATATACATGGTGAAAATGACCTTTCCGCCTCCACGAGTGTTATTTGATATTGGGATTCATTGACATGCCGCTATGTTTTTAAAATGAAAATATATACCATATACTCTTTTTTAATATTTATGTACTAAATATAGTTTTAGGAATATAATTATTATATAAATATATTGAAATGTTTTATTGTGATTGCAATGTGGAAATGTTATATTTTCTATATGCTTGTTCAAGGGTAATGATTATGTTATGCTTATTGGTAATTGTTTACGCATATGGGTGGTTAGGTGATAAAACTTGGTTGGGTGAGCCAGAGATATCTCTCCAATTCACTAGGTAACATGATAAATGTAAAATTTAATGTTTCTCCTAATATATTTAGGTAATATACTATGATGGGTATTCCAAATGTAACTCCCAACATAGCAGGTAAATATATAATATAAGAATGTTATAGATTCCCCCAAGATACCATTTTGATTTATAATTTTCATTTGTTATTCATAAATCATAAGATCTTTTGTTGTCTGATAGATTTTTAAAAGTATGACCACGATGACTTGTATGTATTGATGTAATATTGTTTTCATCTTTTCATTTATAACTCATACTGATATTTTTATGCTAATCCCATGTTTTTTAAATATTTTTCACCAGATTTAAGGAAATATAACTGAATGGAAGAATTCCTAAAGACTTACATGAAAAAAGATTTCTTTTTTTCTTCTTCTATGAGTTATTATATTACAATAAAAATGGATACTAAGTAGAAATGTATACCTTGTAAAAATTTAGATGTAATGTAATAGATAGAGCCTAATTCTCTAAAACACTAAACATGAAAAGATCCTCAATGTGAATTATTAACTTAATTCAAGATTATGCAATGTTAATGTCGAGACCTTATAGTTGGTATAAATGGTGGGTTTAGACAACATTTGGAGTTAGGTTATTGTTAAATTAATATCCACAACATAATTTTATCATAATATTGAGATGATATAGCATTTACCTATTACCATGTTTCTTCACATAAGATATTTTAATGTTTAGAATGGTTTTCCGCAATGGAAATAGGGCAGATATGATGAGACGACATCAAGAGGAAGACAACTTCTAAATCATCCACCTAAGATGGCCAGTATTGGAACTGAGTAGTGTGTTGTTGGGATGGAACATTTGACTCAGGATATAAATGGTGGTGGTATTCACACACAAGATTAGCCAGATCAACAAAAAAGGAACATGTAAGTAGTGGATCATATCATGAAGCATCATCCCCCATCATTCAGAGGATCATCTAACCCTGTGCTAGATGATGGATGGATTAATGAACTGGATAATACTTCTGATTTTAAGGGGTGTTCATAACATCAAATGGATAGTCTCAATATTCACTATTTTAAAGGTGATGTCGATCATTTGTGGTCAATGGTTAAAAATATTAGTGATAATGAGGCGAATTATTTTAATGATTGATATTAATTTAAAGATATGTTCGTGGATAAATATTTTCTTAAGATGGATCGTCTTTGGAAGGAAATAAATATCCTTGAATTGAGGTAGGAGGTGGACTCAGTGGCTTCTTATGAAGAAACTTTCACTCGACTGGAATTGTATTCAACAAATTTTATATGAGATCTTGATAGGAAAAACAATCATTTTTACTTAGGATTATTTCCAAAGTATTGAAAGTGCTTTATCTTTTCATGAGTTAAAAATTATGAAAAAACTTGTTCTATGTGTGGAGAATGTGGAAATATAGTTTTCTGAAGATCGTGTGTTCTTTGAAAAACAATATAATAAGAGGTTGAGGGGGCAGACGAAAGGGAATAACTCTTAAAAAAAGGTCTGTTGGAAAGTAACTTAAGTTTACAGTTTGTGGAAATTGTAGAAATGTTCATGTTAGGAGTGTTATTTAGAATAATGGTAAGTGCTACTGATTTGGTAGAATGGGAGATAAGGCTTGTAATTGAACTAAAAAAGATCAGTGTAATGGAAGAAAAAAATATGATTTATAGACCAGAAATATTTTTAAATTTAATGAAATGGGTAATTTTGAAAATTCGTGCCCAACGAAGAACTAAATTGAGGGATAGTAATCAAACTACAAGAAGAATGGCGTGGTTAAATCTGTATCAACTAGTTCAGGAGATTTTGGACCATAGAATGAAGTAGTAACAGGTACACTATCTGGTTATTCGGGTTATGAAAATGTTTTGTTTCATTTAAGGTCTATACATTCATTAATTTTAGAGAAATTATCTAGTAAATATGGAATTCTATTTGATGATATGAATCCTGAACAAATAGTAAAAACATCCAAAGGAATTATGGAGAGAAGATGAAATTACAAGAACTTTTCTTTTCATTGTGTGTGGAAATAATCTGCATGCAAACCTTATTGTTTCTCCCCTAGTAGAATTTGTTTTTTTTGTATGGATTTACATTATGTTTATCAATATAGGATTGATTGTAGAGATAATGAGGTTTCTTTTCCAAATGAATTTTAATTTCTATACAAACATGAACCCGTACTTTTGATAACATGTTATGAAGTTGAAAAACAAGTAAATAGTGGAAATAAATGTTACCTTGCACATATTGTTGGAAGTAAAGGAACTGATCAGATTAATGATGTTATATTGCTAAATAAGTATCTTGATGTTTTTCCTAATCTTTTGCCTGGTATAATACCTGATCTAGAAGTTGAATTTACTCATTACTTAGTTCCTGATGCTAAGCCTGTATCAATACCCCTTAATCGAATGGATCAAATTGAAAATTTAGATTTAAATATGTAATATTATGTTTTTTTACAAATGGTTCATTTGACCAAGAACATCACTATGGGGTGATATTGTATTGTTTGTTAAAATGAAAGATGGTCCAATTAGACTTTTCATTGATTATAGAGCATTGAATAACATTACTATAAGAACCAGTATTATTTGCCTCATATATATGTTTTTTTACATCATCTCCTAGAAGCTCAGTATTTTTCAAAGATTTACATGAGGTCTGGGTGACATCAGTTGAATGTAAAGGAAGAAGACATTTTGAAACCACATTCCAGAGAAGATATGGCCATTATTGTAGCATACCAGTTAAATAAAGAAATAATACATTTCTATTTTAATTAATATTTTTAATTAAATATTAATTTTACTTTAATGGGTATTCTATGTTCGATGGCATACCTGATACACACAAACGGGTTTCTTTGAAATCTTATGTTGCACAAAAGAGTGAGTCATACTAGAAAAATATTAATATTTTAACTGGTAGTTAATGTCTAGATGTTGTAATGGTAAGTATGAACAAAACAATCAAAAATATGATTATAAATGTCTTTTAAATGTTTTTACATTTAACAAATAAATGTTAGAGGCTTAAAATATGAAAGAATCAGATTTTAAGAGTAACTACTCAAATATTCATTGAAAGGACGATTTACCACCTTTTGATGAAATAACCACATTAAATAAAGTTTTTTTACCTTTTATATGTTCTATTTGACAATATAAAATCATTCTACGGAATCGGGACATCAAAATTCACTTTGGGAAAAAATTTCTATTTTTCTGATAAAATTATTTTTTTGAAGAATAGTAAAAAATTCTGTATATTAATTCAAATCTACATTGTAATCTAATTTATTTATATGGTTATATTTTTTTCCCTGGTTTTAAAGTTTATTTATATTATATTTTAACATTTAATTCAATTATGGTCATTGGAATTAATTTTACCTTGAAATTGAACAAAAACAGTTTTCAATCTTTTGATAGTTAATATTACGTAAAAACACTTTTTTACAATGAAAATTAATTTTAAATTAATTAATACAAATTATATATTTTGAATTTGGTAAAATAAACCTATTTTTGTAATTTTTAATATAAAATATATCTTAGTCTGAATTTTTTGTATTGTTCTGAAAAACTTCAATTTTTTAGGAATATTGAAACCACTAAGTAATAGATAAAAATGATATTTTCATTTAAAATAAATTTTACCAGTTCTCTAAATTGAATTTAGATATTACAAAATACTTGGTTGTTATTATAAATTAATATGTGCTTCAATAAATTGAAAATAATTTTTGGTGAATAGTAACTTTTGCCTTTTATTTACAGCGGATAATGGTAAATAGGGTAATTTAATGTAAAAAGAATATCATAATAAAAACAATTACCTTAAAGATTTTTCTAACCTTATTGGATGAGTCATGACTGACCATGGGCATCTATGGGTCTATTTTGGGTCCCGAAGTTGCCATGTATGTGTGATAATGACAATTTATTTTAATCAACATAATGTAAATGCAAAAAATACCTAAAAAAATCATTTAGTAAATTAATTTTTACATAGGGTTATATATGTTTTCACTTAAAATATAAATATTCCTTATAAATCGAAGATGATTTTCTATATCATGGTAATTTATTTAAAATTTTTAGAGAAAAATAAATAAATTTATTTATTGCATAATAATGGTGCAGTGTTTACCTCATAAATAAATGATTCAAATAAATGAGATTATAAAGATTAAAAAAATATCCAAACTTATTCATTTCTTATTGGATTATTTTATTTCTACCATGAGTCATATTTTATTTTACCGTACTTTTTTCTCGGACCATTACTAACCAAAAATCAATATTTGATAAAATAATATTTTGGAACTTTCTTTAAGATCCCCTCTAACCCCTTATAAGAAGCCTTCCCCTCTAACCCATTCCTCACACATCTCAAGTCCCTTATTTCCTCCAAACCCTTCCCAAATTATCTCTCAATATCCCTCTCTTCTAGTTAGATTCATTAATATAAGTAAAAAGAAGTTCACAGTTTCTTTTTTGTTCAAACTAGTGGGAAATTACTTAAATTAAAACAAAAAGTTTCTCACAAATTCTATTCTTTTATTTTACTTATCCTAACACGAAAATATTTTTATTCATTTTTTTATAACAACACCAGTATTCATAATATACAAGTATTTTTTTATAAGAATTATTAGAACTACACTTGCACACACCTCCATCTCATGGTTAAAGTACATACTGTTTATATAGATGGCAAACTAACACCTCACGAAATGATGATTGTTCAATTATCTCCTACAAACTCTCATAGTATCCATTGACATGTAAATCTATTTATATATGATGCATATTATTTTTATGTTTTCTTTATGCTTCATTATTTTTTATTTATAGCATACCTTTATGGTTTCCATTATGGGTAAACGTGATAATTTCATTTTAGGAAGTGTGGACAACCGCCTATCAAAGTGATATGACTCGTTAATGCCATATGTGGGATGTACAAAGAAGAGAGTAAATGATATTATATATGATATTATACTGATATTATAATATTAATATATATCATTATGTTTTAATTCTATTAAAATAATAAAAAGAAACGAAAGTAGCATTCTTGGGTACGTATGGCTTACCGTCTCCATGAATGTTGCATTTCATTTCATACCTCAAAATGTTGTGCACTATTGTAAATACATATATATACTAGATATATAATATATATATATATGATATCTCAATTATTAATATCATTATGGGGATAACATACTTTTTACCACATAGAAAACATGTGAATATAAGAAGTTCATTTTTGACCCAAGTACCAAATATCGACAAAACAACCATTATTAACTTAAATGAATACATAATGATTATAAAATGGTAATATTTTATATAAAATAAATAATAAACATGAAATGGTTCTTAAGAAAGTAGAAAATTACTTTAGTTTATTATTCCACATATTAATGAACGAACGTGTCATGTCGGACATGGGGTAAGGGACTTCGTCTCAATATCCTTTCATTGAGGCATATTTTATTTTTCGACAAAACTTTAATTTATACACTAAATAAAAACCATTGAAATTTAATTTAATTCAAAGGGAATCATTTTATATGAATCATTATACTAAATGACATAATAAATGATTCTTTGTAACATAAGCACTGACAACGACCTTTCCTCCACAGCGAGCATTATTTGATATTTGGATTCCATAACAAGACATAGTGTTTTTTAAAAGGAAAATAAATACTATACACCATTTTTACATATATTGGGATTGAAAATGGTTTTGAAAAATAATTTATTATTCCAAAATATTAAATTTATATATTGTGATTGAAATATAGAAATGTTTTCTTTCCATTATTCTTTTTTTATGTGTTATGGTTCTTAGGAAATATTTACATATATGGTTGGTTCCATGATGAACATAGGGTGGGTGGTACCGAGATAATTCTCTAATTCATTTGTTAATGTGATGGTGGAAAATGTGAATGTTTCTCCTAAGAGATTTAAAGAATATACTGTGATGGGTATTCTAACTGTAACTCTCTATGTATATGTGAAATATACTACTTATGTATGTTATGGATGGAACAAGTTAGCTTTATGATTTTTTTACTATGAAAGTATTATTATTTTAGGAGGTATTATAATGTATGACGACCCTGCTTTTATTTAAAACTTAATCATGATTTATTACATAAACCATTAATTTGATACAATATGGATGATCAAGAGGTCTAATGTCATTGGGGCTTAGGATCATTACATAACAACTTTTAACATGATGTACAACATTTTTATTGAAAACATCCTTTACTTGACCACAACATTCTCTCATACATAGCATTGCATGGGATAACCTGAGAACATGCATAAGAAAAGGGGTGAGCTATAAAGCCTAGTAATGGAATAAACATGGAATACATGAGGAGTAAAATACATGTTAGACAATAGGCATATCAATAGAGCACAAGAGAAACATGAACATAAAGGAATGATAAATCATGATAATCATAACATGGAAATGTGGCAACAACACTTAACCTGGAATTAGCATGAGCCAAGGATCATTGCACATAGAGCACGAGTAAATCCTCATTGCACATGAAGAATGAGTAAACCCTCGTTTCACTTGAATTATTATTATTCAACAATCATTTCACATGACGTTTCATGATACTATACTTTACCCAATGCATTGGAGTGCTATAAGGGCACACCCTTCTTAAACATTTCATTTCATTCATAAGTGTGCCACATGGATCATAAAACATGGATTCATAAAACATAATAATTTATTCCATGATAAAGGAATGTGTAATTCATACATGAAACATTATAATCAATAATTAAATTTTCATAAAGGTGAATATACTTTATGGATAAATGGGCATGGTATTCACTACACAATGACATTGACTTAGATAATCGGTGTGATTTCGGCAGCGTAACGACGTGACATAAAAATTCATAAAAATGGTTGATGATATAGAAAGGGTTTCCTCATAATATTTATTTGTAATGGATATTAATTAGGTCATATAGATACATGTACCAACAATTGCAATGGAATTTATATTCATGATACAAAAGTATTTCTTGAATGTAAAAGAGGAGAGAGAAGTTCTTTTCGGAATTTCGGCATAGTAACGGGTGTACATGGGAGGCTTTTAATGAGAGATAAAAAGGTCTCCCATAATTCAAAAATAAATAGGGAAGTATGAGGGAGGTGTTAAACCATACCCCAACATTCATAATTGAAATTAAAAGGTAAAAACAACTTAAAAAAATTGGACAAAATAGAGAAAGGAAGAAAAAACCCTTACTTGGAAGTGTGCTTCCAAAGCCTTGAGAGAGGCTTGAGAGAGGCTTCATGGGAGCTTGAGGAACCTTGAGAGGATTCTAGAGAGAGTAGGGAATAGGTTGTACTAACTCCAAAGGCTTTGAGTGAGGAGGAAGTGGTAGCTTGGGTGGTTTTATATAGGAAAGGTGAGGGAATTCATTATTATTTAGGGTTGGGGACCCTTATATTAAATTAGTCCAAACCACAAACCATCCCTTGGTTTTTTTCAAATGGTTTTTGAAAAATGGAAGAGAAAAACAATATTTTATAAGGGAAATGTCCGAAATTCTTAAAATAATAGGGTTTCTTATGTGGAGATGAGTCACACTCCCATGGAAAATAATTAAAAAAGACAAGGTGTTTAATAAGTCTTGAAGAGTCCATTAATGCTTTGAAAAGTGAGTCAAAAAAACCCAAAATCACATTATTTTAATGTTAAAATATATATTGGCTGAACATAAAGCCTATTGTATTTTATTACAACACTATTGGGTCATTATGATGTCATAAAACATATTATATATTTAAACAGTATTTAATTTTTACCCAAACAATTGACTGTCTCAGAAAATTATGAAAAATTCACAGTTGGATAATTTTGACATCCTGATTCCATATCTAACATTTATTTTATCTAAATAATTTTCTAAATATGTTAATTTTCACTTTTAAAATAAAAACTGACATTTATCGAAAATTCACGGGTTTTGACAAAAATGGCTTTCAAACCTTAATTAAAATTACAATTTCATTCATAAATTATATGATTATTTATATATAATAAAATTAGTTTAATAATAATAATAATAATATTTTATTAAAATATTATTTAATTAAAAAATCCCTTAATTTATTAAAATATAATTCTTAATTATATAATAACAATAAACACTATTTTCACATTAAAAACTATTTACAATGTATAAATAATGACAAGAAAGTATATTCATTATTATAAAAAAAAAATAATGTACATGAACATAGTACTAGTGATTTGTTACATAACCCCTTAAAACAGCCGCATAAGACCTATGGGGAAGGTGTGCGATGGTGACAGACTCTTGGGGTGGCTCAGACAACATTGATCGAGTGGTAATCTCTATCAACTTCTACATTTCCCATAGACGGTCTCATTCGAGCTTGACATGATGAAGCAAAGATTGGGATTGGTCAAGAGCGAAGCCCAAAGATGCCACCTCTTTTCTGAGCTCCAACAAATGGGCTTCATATGGATAAATTCTACAAGATGAGGTCATCACTTCCTTTGTCTGAGTAAATTGGATTTCTAAAAGACCTATATTTATACTGATAATCTGATCACTGATCAATGACTATAAAATCAACGGTCAAAATTCTTAACATAAAACCAAAGAAGTTGACATTTTATATAAACATTATACATAAAAAGATATTTAACTAGATCAAGAGGTATTTCCATTAGTGAAACTTTGGGTCATTACAATATACCCACTTAAGAAATTTCTCCCTCAAAATTTCCTTTTCCCCACACTAAAACAGATCTGGGTAACTGAGCTCCATCATTTCCTCTGATTCCCAAGTCGCTTCTTCAAACTTTTGTTTTTTCCACAACACCATCACAATGGGCATTGTCTTATTTTGTAGAACGTTTTATCTATAATCTAAGATCTTCACTGGTTTCTCCTCATAAGAAAGATCATCCTCCAACTGTACCACCTCAGAAGAGAGTACATGTGAAGGGTCTAGTATGTACTAACATAAGAGGGATACATGGAAGACATCATGTACATTGACCATGGTAGGTGGAAGTTCTAGTTGATAGGCCATAGCCCCGACACGATCAAGAATCTTGAAGGGGCCGATGTACCTTGGACTTAACTTCCCTTTCTTTCCAAATCTCATTACCTTCTTCAACAGAGATATGCATAGAAAAACCATGTCTCCAACTTTAATCTCAATGTCTCATTGATGATTATATGAATAACTCTTCTGTCGATTCTGGGCTGCCTTGATATGCTGCTGAATGGTTTTCACCTTCTCCGCCATTTCCATGACCATTTCTGGTCCAAACAGCTTACGTTCACTGACCTCATCCCAACATGCTGGTGTTCTGCACCTTTTCCCATAAAGGTCTTCATATGGTTCCATTTGGATACTCGAGTGGAAACTGTTATTATAAGAGAACTCAACCAGAGGAAGATGTTGATCCCATACTCCTTTAAAGTCCATTGACCACGCTCTCAACATGTCATCAAGTGTTTGGATAGTCTGCTCGGATTGGCCATCAGTTTGAGGATGATAGGTCGTACTGAAGTTCAGATCAGTATTCAGAGCATGTTGAAGACTCTTCCAAAACATAGAGGTGAATCTTGGATCTCGGTCAGACATAATAGATAGGGGCACTCCATGTAGTCTTACCACTTCCATGATATATATCTATACCAGTTGATCCAATGAGAAATCATCCCGAATAGCAATGAAGTGTGCTGTATTTGTAGGACGATCCACGACAACCCATATTGCATTGTTTCCTTTTCATGTCCTTGGTAGTTCGCTGACAAAGTCCATGGTGATGTTCTCCCATTTTCATTCTGGTATGGGAAATGGTTGCATCATCCCCTTAGATGTATGCCTCTCTGGCTTCACTTGTTGGCACACTAGGCACTTTGATGTATATTCAATAATATCCTTTTCCATATTATCCCACCAAACGTTTTCGTGGACATCTCGATACATCTTTGTGCTCCCATGGAGAATAGAGAAATTTGAACTATGTGTATCATCCAAAAGTTCCTTCTTCAGCTCCAGACGTAATGGAACACATAGCCTTTTCCGAAATTGCACAATTCCTTCATCATTAACATTAAACTCTGAGGATTTCCCTTTTTTGATAGGTTCCACTTTTTCATGAATTCCCACATCATCCTTTTGAGCATCATTTAATGTTTCCAAAATAGACGGTTAAGAAATCATTTGTGAAAGGATTGATGATGTTCCCTTCTTTATGATTACCATGTCCATCTTCATCAAGTCTAAGAAGATTGGATCCTTCTCAATTCTCATCATTGATAGAATCGCTTGGTCCTTTCTACTTAGGGAATCTGCCACCTTGTTTTCTTTCCCAGGGTGGTAATGTGTTGAACAATCAAAATCCATGATGAGCTCTATCCATCTTCTCTGGCGCATATTAATCTCTTTCTGTGTGAATATATATTTAAGCCTCTTGTGGTCAGTATATATCTCACATTTCTCCCCATAGATATAATGCCACCAAATTTTCAAGGCAAAGATCACCGCCGCCAACTCCAGATCATTCATTGGATAGTTTCTCTGATGGATTTTCAACTACCTTGAGGCATAGGATATAACTTTATCATTCTGCATCAGCACACAACCTAAGCCCTTCTTCGAAGAATCACTGAATACCATAAATATTTCCCCACTTGTCAGTAAAGTGAGCATGAGAGTAGTGATAGTCCTCCTTTTCAACTCCTTGACGATTTCTTCACATTCATCACTCCAAGCAAACTTTACTCCCTTTCGAGTTAGCTTGGTATGAGGGTTTGACAATAATGAGAAATTTCTCACAAATTGTCAATAATATCTAGCTAACCCCAAGAAGCTACGGATATCCATTACCAATGTTGGCCTCGGCCATCACTCAATTGCATCTATTTTGGAGGCATCCACAGATATCCCATTGCTTGTGATGATATGGCCCAAGAATGTGACCTCCTTCAACCAGAACTCACACATGCTGTACTTTTCATATAGCTTCTCCTTGTGCAAAGTCTCTAGTACTGTTATTAAATTCTCTACATGATCCTCCTTGGTTTTGGATTATATTAGAATATCATCTATAAAGACTACCACAAATTTTCCTAGGTAATATATAAATACTCTATTCATCAAGTCCATAAAGATTTCTGGAGAATTACTGAGTGCGAAAGGCATTACTATGAATTCATAGTGCTCGTATCTTGTATGAAAAGTAGTCTTGGGGAAATATTCCTTCTTCACCCATGCTTGATAATATCATGACCGCAAATCTACCTTGGAGAAGTATTGTTCTCCACACAGCTGATCGAACAAGTCATCGATCTGTGGCCGAGGATACTTTTTCTTTATCGTGATTTTGTTAAGTTCACGACAATCGATGCAAAGCCGCATTGAACCATCCATATTCTTAACGAAGAGGACTGGTGCACCCCAGGGTGAAGAACTTGGGCGTATAAACCCTTTATCCATATTCTCCTGTAGTGATTTCTTCAGCTCTTCAAGCTCCATGATAGCCATTCTATATGGAGTCTTGGATAATGGTAGATCCCCTAGTATAGGTTGAATTGAGAATTCAATGTCTCTTTTAGGAGGAAGACCAGGATGTTCCTTGGGAAACACTTCAGCAAATTCCTCACAATAGGAATTTCCTCAAGGATGGTTTCTTCCTTGGACTCAATCAATTAAGCCAGATACGTGTTCTCGTAGGGCATTAATATCCATGCTTGAGATGATGGAGCTAAAGTAGATTCATCTTCCATATTAAACTTGTAAAGAATTGGGGGTTGATTCTCCATATGGAGTGTGATTTCCCGCTCTCAATAATTTATGTTCGCTCTATATAAGGAGAGACAATCTATGACAAGAATTTCATCAAATTCCACAAGAGGGAGTATGAAGAGGTTCACTGAGAAATTAAATCCACAGATTATAACAGGGGAGGACTTATATTCATGGGATGCAATGATTTCCCCATTTTCCATACTCACTGAAATCATCACTTCCATGATTTTTGGTGGTACTGGGATTGTTCTACTAGTCTTTCGAGATTTAAAAAATGCGTAGAACCTGAATCAAAAAGTACGTTCTTTATTATTGAATGAATAACTAGCATACATGGCACCACTTCGTTGTCAGGGTTTCCTTAGGTAAAATTGATTGAAAAAACTCTTCCTTGTTTCCTTGGAGGTTGTTGGTTGCCTCGGAAAACCCTTGGTTTAGGGAACTGATTTGAAAAATGCCTTGGTTCTTTGCATTTGTAGCAATGAACAACGCGTTGAGGTTCGAACGGAGCATTCCTCTCCTCTTTTGCAGCGGTGGGTCTTTCTTGCCGATAGTTAATAGATAGGTTCCCTTCTCTTCCAAACCAAAAGAATTTCCTCATCCCCTTGAGACAATTTCCATGGTGCTTCATTCTACACTTTTGGCATGTGGGTGATGGATCTTCTTAGAACTGTTGGATATATACATCGGACCACCAGCATTGAATTCCACCTTATGCTTCATGTCTCCATGATACCCATGTGATTCTCTAATCTCCATTTCGACCTTGAGGTCACATCGGACAATTTCCTCATAGTTTTTGAAGTCACGAATCACTAATGCTTGCCGCAGGCTAGGCTTCAGCCCACCAAAGAAGCTGTCAACCTTGAATTCAGCGGTAACGACAAAGCCAAAAGCATATCGTGCAAGACTTGTGATGTTTTCCTCATATGCTCCAACAGATTCATCTTCTTTTTGTTTTAGGGAAAGGAAGTCCCTTTCCATATTAAGCTGGAGGGTACGTGGAAAATATTTATCTAAAAACATCTTCCGAAATTCCTTCCATTCCAATGCCTCGATCTTTTCCTCAGGCTTCGTATTTTTTATCAATGTCCACCATTGATCAGATTCACCCTCCATACAATAAGCCTCCAAGAGAACCTTCTCTTGTTCATAACATTTAAGGATGGAGAAGATCATTTCAATGGAATTGATCCATTGTTCAGCGATCGTGGGATCGGATGATCCACTAAAAGTATGAGGCCTTTGTCTCATGAAGCTCTCAATAACGTCTTGTTCTTTTTAGGGGGGTTGAACGTTCCTCTTGAGCTGTGTTTCTATTCAAATATTGAGTTAGCTGAGAGAGAAGTGTGACAATGTTCGCGATTCCCACTCCCATTGGATTGGGCATCTCATTAGCACAGCCATCACACTAATCATCATATCGGTTGTTATCCTGAGTCCTCCGATTACCAGCCATTGGCTGGAATAAAAGGAATGTTAGGGAGTAACACATAAAGGGTAATCCAAAGACAAAAGATGATTAATTATAAATAAACTTTTATTTCCTTAACTCATGAGTCTATAGGCTTCAATATAGGCATTTCATGATCTACTTTCTAACATATATTCTTAGGGGAATTTTTTTTAATTCCCTTAATAAGCGTTCATACTGAGCTTGTGAATTTATCATAACATATCCCCCGGGAGTGACGTAACCAAGAGTGCAGCAAGGCTCGTTGTTGTGCACCAGTTCCCATTCGAGTCTAGCTCAAAGCGGTGTTTTCAGGTTTTACACCTAGGATACATCTATTCCAGAGCCGCCTCTACCTGCTCGTATTCAGACATGGATGTATTTTCTTGATAAACCACTTACTCAGTACTTACCAAAACTTGGGGAGGTTTTTATTATAATTAGTCTTGTCTCTAAGGCTTTACTAGGGTTTTCTAATCCTAATCCCATAAATAACTAAACATATCCTCTGATACCAACTATGACAACCCTACTTTTATTACAAACATAAACATGATTTATTACATAAACTATTCACTTGATAAAACATGGATGATTGAGATTTATAGTGTCTTTGGGGCTTAATATCATTAAATAACAACTTAAAACATGAATTACAACATCTTTATTGAAAAATTACTTTACATGACCACTATATTCCTTCATACATAGCATTTCATGGGATTACCTGAGGACATGCATAAGAAAAGGGGTGAGCTATAAAGCCCAGTAAGGGAATAAACACGGAATACATGAGGTGTAAAATAAATGTTAGAAAATAGGCATATCAATGGAGAAAAAGAGAAATACGAACATAAAGGCATGATAAAGCATGATAATCATAACATGGAAATGTGGCAACAACACATAACATGTAATTAGCATGAGCCAAGGATCATTGCACATAGAGATTGAGTAAATCCTCATTGCACATGAAGCATGATTGAATCCTCGTTGCACATGAATTAGCATGATTCAACACTCATTTCACATGACATATCTTGAATCTATACTTTTCTCAATGCATTGGAGCGCTATAAGGGCGCACCCTTCTTCAACATTTTATTTCATGCATAAGTGGGCCACATGGATCATTAAACATGAATTCATAAAACATAATCATTTATTACAAGATAATGGAATGTGGAATTCATACATAAAACTTTATAATAAATAATTAAATGTGCATAGAGGTGAATACCCTTGATGGATAAATGGACATGGTATTCAATAAATAATGACATTGGCTTAGAAAATCTGTGTGATTTCAGCAGCATAACGGTGTGAAATAAGAATTCATAAAAATGGTTGATGAGAGATAAATGGGTTGATTATCATATATACATGTAATGTATAGTAAGGAGGTCAGATAGTTACATGTCCCAACAATTGCAATAGAATTTAGATTCATAATACAAAAGTATTTCTTGAATGTAAAAGAGGAGAGAGAAGTTCCTTTCAGAATTTCGGCATAGTAAAGGGTGTACATGGGAGGCATTTAATGAGAGATAAAGGGGTCTCACATCATTAAAAAATAAATAGGGCAATTTGAGGGAGATGTGAAACCATACCCCCAACATTAATAATTGAAATTAAAAGGGCAAAACAACTTAAAGAATATTGGACAAAAATCAGAAAGGAAGAAAAAACCCTTACATGGAAGTTTGCTTCCAAAGGATTGAGAGAGGATTCAGAGAGGATTCTTGGAAGATTGAGGCACCATTAGAGGATTATAGAGAGAGTAGGGAAGAGGTTGGACGAACTAAAAAGGCTTTGAGTGAGGATGAAGTGGGATCTTGGGTGGGTTTATAGAGGAAATGTGAGGGAATTCTATATTATTTAGGTTTGGGACCCCTTATATTAAATCCATCCAAACCACAAACCACCCAATGGCTTTTGCCCATGGTTTTTGGAAAATTTAAGATGAAAACAATATTTTATAAGGCCAAAGTCATAACTTCTTAAAATAATAGGTTTGCTTTTGTGGAGGTGAGTCACACTCCCATGGAAAACAATTTAAACAGACAAGGTGTTTAATAAGTCTTGAAGGGTCCATTAATGCATTGAAAAGTAAGTCACAAAAACCAAAAATCACATGATTTTAATGTTAAAACATATACTGGAAGAACATAAAGCTTATTTTATTTTATTACATCACTATTGGGTCATTATGATGTCATAAAATACATTATACATTTATACAGTATTTACTTTTTTCCCAGAATATTGATTGTATCAGAAAATTATGAAAAATTCACAGTTGGATAATTTAAATGTCCTGATTCCAGAAATAACATTTATTTTATCTAAATAGTTTTCTAAATATTTTAATTTTCAGTTTTAAAATAAAAACCGACATTTATCGAAAATTCACGTGTTTTGACAAAAATGGATTTCAAACCTTAAAAAAATTACAATTGCCTTCTTAAAATTATATGATAATTTATATATAATAAAAATTATTTAATAATAATAATAATATTATTTTATTAAAATATTATTTAATTGAAAAATCCCTTAATTTAATAAAATAGAATTCTTAATTAAATAATAACTAAAAACACTATTTGCACATTAAAAACTATTTACAATGTATCAATATTGAAAAGAAATTATATTCATTATTATATACAAAAAATAATGTACCTGAACATATTACTCTATATTTTTTACAAAACCCCTTAAAACAGCATAATACCTATTGGTAACGTGTGTGATAGTGACAGACTCTTGGGGTGGCATAGACAACATTGCCCGAGTGGTAATCTCTATCAACTTCCACTTTTCCCATATACGGTCTCATTCGAGCTTGGCATGATGAAGCTCAGCTTGGGGTTTTTCATGAGTGAAGCCCAAAGACGCCACCTCTTTTCCGAGTTCGGACAAATGGGCTTCATATGGAGCAATTCTACTGGATGAGTCCACTGCTTCCTTTGTCTGAGTAAATTGGATTTGTTAAAGCCCTATATTTATACTAATCATCTGATCACTGATCAATTGATATATAATAAATGGTCACAATTTTTAACATAAAACCAAATAAGTTGACATTTTTTAAAACATTTTACATAAAGAGACTTTTAACTAGATCAAGAGGGATTTCTATTAGTGAAACTTTGGGTCGTTACATAAAGAGCATATGTTGTGTCTGTATTTATGAACTAATGTTTATTTTATTTGTTTTATAATCATTACTGAAATTTTTATGCTCATCCCATGTTTTTAAATGTTTTTCGTAGGACTCTAAGATGAATAGGATTGATGATGGGATCAAGGAAAAGTCAGGAGGTCTAAAACATGGGTCTAGACATGAATCTATTTTCAAGAGTTTTTATTTTAATGAAAAATGGAAAATAATTATGTGTGTCTACCTTGTAATTTTTGAGATGTAATGTAATAGTTACGACCTAATTCTCTGAAACTCTAAACTTGAAAATATCGTCAACGTGAATTATTCATTTAATTCATGATTATGTAATATCTAAGGTTTAGTCATTATAGAGGGTATCAAAAGGTTGGTATAGATAAATTTAAAATTTAAGATACTATTAAATTAATATTGATAAATTAATTTATATAATTACTGAAAAGATAGCATTTATAGATTACCATGTTACATTGCATAAGATATGTCTGTGTTCAGAATGGATTTCCATAGAGGAAACATGGCATCTATGTTGGGATGATATCATGAGGAAGGAAACCATCCAAATAAGCAACATAAGATGGTAATAATTGGAACATAACAATTTTTTCAGTGACAGAGTAGTTGAATTAGGATATAAATGGAGGTGGTTTCCATGAACGAGATCATCCAGATCAACCATAGAGGAACATGTCAGCTATGGATCATTTCATGAGGCAACACCCCCATCATTCATAGGATAATCTGAACCTCTTCCAGCTAAAAATTGTATTAATGAACTAGAGAATATTTTTGAGGTGATGGGGTGTTCATAACATCAAAATGATAGTCTCCCAGTTTACTATTTTGATGGTGAAGCTGATAAGTGGTGGTTGATGGTGAAAAATATTAGGGATAGTGCGAATATTGATTCTCTTTATTGGGATGAATTCAAAGGTATGTTTACTAGGAAATATTTTTCTAAGATGTTTCATCATAGGATGGAAAACTAATTCCTAAAACTGAGGTTGGAGGATGACTTAGTGGCAGCTTATAAATCAAAATTCACTCGACTCGCAAGGTATGCTCCAAATTTCTTACGTGATCATGATAGTAAAATCCACCATTTTTTCCAAGGACTAAAGCCAAAGAATCGAAGGGATTTATCTTCTCGTGAGTTCAAGAGTTATGAAACACTTTTTCGATGTGTAGAGAAGGTGGAAATGGAGTTTTCTCATGATACGGTGTTACTTGATAAACAAATGAAAAAAAGGTTGAGGTGGAAGACAAAATGGAAGAACTAATCAAAAATGTCTGATGGTAAGAAACATAAGTTTACTATTTTTGATTATTTTGATAAAAATCATGCTGGGGAATTTGTTTTGAATTATTGTATGTGTTTCTGATGTGGTAAAATGGGACATAAGGCTCAAATTTTCACTGATAAAGATCAGCATAATGGTAAGGCCAAATATGATTTACAATCAATAAAATGTTTTAAGTGTAATAAAATGGGTCATTATGCCAATGAGTGTCCAAAGAAGAACACAGCTAAGGGAAAGCAACCAGACTACATACATAAAGTGGTGGTGAATACCTTTGTAACTATTTCAGCAGATGTTGGTCCATCAAATAAGGTAGTATCAGGTACACTATTTTTTCATATTATGTCAATGTGTTTTTTGATTTTGGTTCTAAACATTCATTCATTTCTGAGTTTTTCTTCTAATAAATTGGGAATTCCATCTAATGATATTAATCATGAACTTATGGTAAAAACACCAGGCGGAATGTTGAGAAAAAAATGAAATTATATGAACATTCATATTCTTGTGTGTGGAATGAATCTACCTAAAAACATTATTGTTTTTCCTCTAATGGTGTTTGATATTATTATGGGTATGGCTTTCCTTTCTGTTAATCATTCTAAGATTCACTGCATAGCTAAAGAGGTTTCTATTCAGAAATATTTTCAGTTTGTGTACGAGAATGAACCCTTAATTTTCATAACATATCAGGAAGTTCAGAAACTACTAAAATATTTAAATTAATTTTACCATTCACATATTGTTTAAAATAGTGGAAAAATTTAGAATAAAGATATGCCAGTGGTAAATGAGTACCTTAATATTTTTCCTGATGAATTGCGTGATATTATTCCTAATCAGGAAGTTGAATTTGGTGTTTACTTATTTTCTGATGCTAAGACAATTTCAAATCTTCCTTATCAAATGGCTCAATTTGAAATATTAGGGTTTATGAAGCAATTGAAGGATTTATTAGACAAAGGTTTCATTCAACCCAGCACAGCACCATGGGTTTCTATTGTCTTATTTGTTAAGAGGAAATAAGGTTCAATGATTCATTACAAAAAATTTTATAGAATTTAATTACATCACTGATAAGAACAAGTATCCTTTGCCTCATATCGATGACTTTTTTGATCATCTCCAGGGAGCACAACAGTTTTCGAAGATTGACATGAGGTCGGGGTAAAATCAGTTGAATGTAATGGATGCAGACACTCCAAAGACCGTGTTTCTTACTAGATATGTGTTGAGTAAATAATGTTTTCCTTATAACATTCCCATTCCTTCATGTAAGGGTGAGATTGACAGGTTATCAAGGTTTCCTTATTACTTAATCGTTCCTCTTGTTTTGAAAATCATAACCAGCTCATCTTAAAGAAAATTTTATTTTACCCCTATAATGAAAATTTCCTTCCCTAAGGAAATTTATCCTTAACTTATTTTCTTTGCTCAAATAAAAATTCTTCTATGTTTATAATTCAGATAGAGTAATCGGAATCATATAATACTTAGATGTCAGGTATTCTGTTTAAGACTCTGAATTCCTGTTATGAACTTTTATGATGTTCTACTGTGAATTTCCTGTTATGATCTTTTATAAAGTTAAACTCTGAATTCATATTAAGAACTTATATAAAGGTCTAACTATGAATTCTAATGATGAATTCTAATTATGAATTATCATTAAGAATTATGTTGATGAATTTTGATTACGAACTCTCATTACGAATTCTAATGAGGAATTCTGATTACGAACTTATCTAATGTTCTGACTCTGAGTTCTCTGAATACAGACTCCAGACTCCTATGAGTTTTGACTATGAATTCTCATGCACTCTGACTCCGAACATTGTAAGTTCAGGTTCCAAATTTTTGTGAATCCAAACTACGAATTTCCATGAAATTCAGTACTCCGATTTCTACAAAATTTAGGTTCTGAATTCCTACAAAACAGAATCTGAATATCTTAGTACTACAGACTCTGAATTCATTTTTTCCTACACACTGAACATTAACTTTATCCATTACGAACATTTAATTACCACCATTCTGAATTTATGTTTATGGTTACGGTTTCACTTGTTCTATTATAAAACGATGTCGTTCCTTCAGTTATAAACTAACAGCTGTTTGAGTGACACGTGTACAGGTCCCTCCAAAATTCAAGGAAGAATTTGACCGTTGAAGGAGCGAGCTGACCGTTAGAGCTTTGACTATAAATAATAGCTCATTTAAAAATAAGATAGAACGTGAACACTGAACATTGAAATCTTTGTCAACATACTAATGAAGTGATTTCTATAGAGAGAGGCTCTTATCAACTCTCCAACTTCGTGCAAAAAAGTTTGAACAGCTTTTTCAAACTTTTCCTAGTGCAGATTTGCTTCTTGCGACTCCGATTATTGATGTGTACAATCGAGGGCTTATGGAGATAAGAAGACAGAGGGTCCAACAACTTGAATTTAATGGCTTCCTTGTTGAGTAAGATAGAGGTGCCGACTACCGGATAGTTGATAGATTGTGGGGATAGAAAGAAAGACTCCTATCTTCGTATCGAGGGCTTACCCTGGAGTGGGTAAGAAAGACTTTCTTGAAAGGGAACTTTATCCAAAGTTGTTGGATACCCTTCTCTTTGGGTTAAAAAACATAATACTTGTTACTTGTTTTGTTACATGTTTTTCTACTGCATTTGTATTTTTAAGGAATGTATAACTATCTTGTACTTCCTTACTCTTATACTCTGATATAGTTAGATTTTATACGCTTTATGGTAGAATCATTATCTTTGGAAATTTTAGTTAAGATCCATATCCAGAATCACTTTTCAAGAATTTATCAAGTGATTATAACATATATACCTCTTGTGAATTATCATGTTTAACCTTGTTAATCATAACCATCTTTAAAAGTTACTATGTAATTTTTATAAGGTACAATTCATCCCCCTCTTGTATCTGAGAATCTCATTCTTATTTCGATCATACGTTTGGTATTAGAGAGTATATCATACTCAGACATACCATCTTAACAATTGGTATTAGAGCATTGGTTCTATCTGAAATAATCTCATGATAGGATTGAGAAGGGAATTTTTTAGGAATTTATTTCTCATAATCATATTTTATTGGATTCATATTTTTTCTCAGAATCTATTTTTCAGAATCACATAGTTTGGATTCATTCTTGCTTATGTAATTTTCTACTATTTACAAACTCATTATACTAACATATATTTTTGGGAAAAGACATTTCTTAAGAATGGAAGGAATCAATGTTGGTTCAATAGAAAATTCCAATCCAACCAGACCACGTATCTTTGATGGCATTGATTATGAATATTGGATAGATTCCATGAAGACATTCATTATCAACACTGGGGTTGAAAATTTTGTTATTCTTACTGGTGGATACAAAATTCATGATAATGAAGTAAGTGCCTTTACAAATCAATAAATGCATGAATATCAACTTCATTATAATGTACACAATACTTTATTTTGTTCAATGAGTAGAATTATATATAGCCAAATTTCATTTTGTAAAGAAGAAAATTCTATATGGAAGAAACATGAAGTTTCTCACATTGGATCTTCCAAATTAATTGAGACCAAAAGATCCATTCTTAGATCTAAATATCATGGTTTTAGTTTTCCTTATGGTGAACCCATATGGAAGGTTCATCAAAAATTCATGACTATTGTGAATAGTTTACAATCAATGGGTGAAAAAGGATTAGATGATGAATCCCTTGTTGACATGATCATCGACATCATGCCTAATGAGTGGGAATATAAAAGGACTGCTATTGTTGAGAATAGAAAGTCCACACAGATTACCCTTGATAAGATGTTTGGAACTCTTCATCAGCATGAGATTAGAATGGGGAGAGATGCAGATATTGTGAAGAAGAAGAATAGAAATGGTAGTGTAGATTTTACTACTACTTCCAATCATTTGAAATCTAAGACTCCTAAGAGAGTTACTATATCCAGATCTAAGAAAGTTGTTATCCATTCTGAATCTAGTGGAAGTGAATCCTCAGAAAATGAATTAGCAAATCTTTCTCTAAGGATGAACAAGATAGCTGGAAAGATGAACTTTCAATCGAGTCATAAGAACAAGGAAAGGAAAGAAAAGAATGATTCTGATGGTACATGCAATGAATGCAATAGAGCTGGATACATAAGACCTGACATCCCTATGCACATAAGAAAATAAATTAAGGAAAGGCATTCTGGGTGAAAAAAAAAGTTTTACAAGTCTAAAGCTAAAAAAGCGTTGAAATCCAATGGAACATGGAGTGTCTGTGGTGGATATTCTTCAATTGAATCTTCAGATTATGAATCTTCTGGAAAAAAGAATCTTTGTCTTTTAGCCAGGATATCAATTGATAATCATTGCTTGATTCTTATGGTACACAATGCTAAATCAAGGACCAATGTTTCTTTAAATTCAAATGAAAGTAAATATTATGACTCTTAGAATGACTAATATTCTGTTGATGAAGATAGTACTTTACCAACCTATAAAAAAGTTTCTAGGTTTTCCAAACTCTTTGAGAATGAGAATTCAAAACTCATGAATAAATATGATAAGAAAATTCTAGAAATAATATTCTTACTATGGAAATATCAGATCTTTCTAAATATCATGATAAGAATAATGCTTATTTTGAAATTATTTCAAAAAATATTGAGGAAGTAAGTTCTGAGAAAAATAAACTTTCTAAAGATCTAGAAAACGTAATTTTTAAGAAAAATATTTTCGAGCCTAGATGTAGTTCAATTGTTTTTGAAGACAAGAACTTAGTTATAAAACTCAAATCCAAAATATTATCCTTGAGGAAGTGTTTGTGAAACATTAACCTAGGTAAGGAAAATTTTGATAATATGTATTGACAAATCCAAACTCGAAGGAATACATCTGGTTTTGGTTATACTAGTTCTAAAGTAACTTTTAGTAATAATTAATTTGTTCCTCAAAGTGCCCCATTCTTCACTAAGTGTCAATATGGTGGTCACTAGGCAAAGAATTGTTCTCTTAACAAAACCCAGTCTTTAGGATTCCATAAAGCTTATTTTTCAAAGAAAATGTGGGTTCCCAAAATTCTACTTTCTGAGATTTTAGGATCTGAGAATTTCTGGATCCTGAAAACCTAACTTTTAATTATTTTTTGGAAAATAGGCAAAGTACCAACAACAATACATGGTACATGGATAGTTGATGTTCTCGACATATGACGGGTAAAAAAACTATTTCGAAAATATTATCAAGACAATAGGAGGAAAAGTAACTTTCAGAGATAATGCTCAGGGAAAAATTATTGGTATAGGTAACATCATTCTTCTTGGAAAAACATTGATTTAAAATGTTTTATTTTTTTAATGGACTCAAGCACAACCTCATCAGAAGAATCCAATTATGTGATGAATGTTCCCTCGTGAATTTTAGGAATAATAAGTTCTTAGTACACAATTCCAAAGACGTGTTTATTCATTCTGCCCATAGGAAAGAGAATGTTTATACATCAAACTTAGAAGACCATATGAGCCAAGACTTATCTTGTATTAGTGAAATAGAAGATCATTCTTGGTTATGGTATAGAATGTTAGGACAATGTAACCTTAGAAACTTATGAAAACATTCTATGAAAAGACTATTTAAGGATCTACCTGAGATTAGATTCGATTCTTCAAAAGTTTGTGACCCTTGTCAATATGGAAAGAAACATAAATAATGTTATAAATCAGTCAGTGAATTCTCGACTACTAATGCATTATAGCGAGTTCATATGGATCTTTTTGGTCCAACAAAAACTGGATTCATAGCGGGCAAGTATTATGTATTTGTCTTAGTTGATGATTACACTAGATTTACGTGGGTCTATTTTCTAACAAAAAAGTCTGAAGCTTTTTCTTATTTCAAAAGTTTTAGAGCCAATGTTAAAAATGATAAAAACCGTCCATTGAAAACTATTCATAGTGATCATGGAGGCGAATTTCAAAATTCTTATTTTGAAACATTTTTTAGTTAAAAAGGCATTACTAAAAACTTTTCATCACCTAGAACTCCTCAACAGAATGGTGTTATTGAAAGAAGAAATATAATTATTCAATAGATAACTAGAACCATGTTGTGTTAGAATTCTGTTGCCAAACATTTTTGGGATTAAGCTTTAAGTACTTCTTGTTATACTATAAATCGAGTTTGGATTTGACCTTTTCTTAATAAAACCCTAATGAGTTATAGAATGGTATAAATCCTAGACTTTCCTACTTTAAGGTTTTTTTGCAAGGTATTCATTCTGAATACTAAAGATAATCTTCAAAAATTCACACCAAAATCTGATGAAGGAATTTTCTTAGGTTACTCCACAACTCTTAAGGCATATAGAGTTTTTAACAAAAACACTTGTACTGTTGAAGAGACAGTACATGTCAAATTTGATGAAACTGATCCTTTTGTTTTTAAACAACCTCAACTTATATCCTCGGATGTGTTTTCAAAAACTGATTATCAACCTATGATAGAAGATCCTTCTGATAAGGAAAAGTTTCTAGAAGATACTCCTGAAACATTTACCCCATAAAATTTACTACCTTATATTGATGAACAGGTTTTACATAACCCAAATAAGTCCTTTCTAAAGAATCATCCTAGTGATGGTATCATTGGTGATGTCAATCAACCTGTAAGGACTAGAAGTTCATTAAGAAATTAATTAGATCATATAGCATTCCTTTCTAAATTGGAACCAAAAGGCACTGATGAAGCTTTAGTTAATGATGATTGGATAAAATCTATGCAAGATGAATTGAATGAATTCGAAAGGAATAAAGTCGAGACTATGGTTGAAATACCTAAGTAAAACATCTGTAATTGGAGTAAAATGGGACTTCAGAAATAAGTGTGATGAAAATAGAATCATAGTATAAAATAATCCAAGATTAGTTGCTAAAGGATATAATCAACAAGAAGGAATAGACTATGAAAAATCCTATTCTCCAGTAGTTAAACCTGAATCTATTCATATTTTACATGTCTTTGCAGAATTCTTCAATTTCAAACTTTTTCAAATGGATGTGAAATTTGATTTCCATAATGGTTATGTTCAAGAGGAGGTTTTTGTTGAACAACCACCTAGATTTGAAGATACAAAACAACATTATCTTGTTTTTAGACAAACCAAAGCTTTGTATGGCCTTAAACAAGCCCCTCAAGCTTGGTATGATAGACTTACATGATTTTTACTTCAAAATAACTATGTTAAGAGAAATTCAGATCCGAACCATTTTATAAAAAAGATAAGAAAATGTTTTAATTGTTCAAATTTATGTTGATTAAATTATATTTGGTTCAACTCAGCAATCTTTAACTGATTCCTTTGCAGATCTAATGAAATATGAGATTGAAATGAGTATGATGGGTGAGTTAACATTTTTCCATGGTTTTCAAATTTCTCAAAAACTAGAAGGAATCTATATATCCCAACATAGGTATATTAATGATATTCTTAGAAAGTATGGATATGATAACACTATGAGAATAAGTACTCCCATCAGTACCTCAAACACACTTGATCTTGATCACACTGGGAAACGAGTAGATCAAACATCTTTTAGAGGTATGATAGGAAGCCTACTTTACTTAACATCTAGTCGTCCATACTTAATGTTTTCAGTGTGCTTCTGGGAAAGATATCAATCCAATCCTAAGGAATCTCATTTAAAGGCAGTGAAAATAATTTTGCACTACTTAAAGGGAACAATGGATTAGGAACTATTTTACAATTCTGGAAATGATTTTGTTTTAAAGATTTTGTTCGGATGCTGACTTTGGTGGATGTATAATGGATAGGAAAAGTACATCTGGAACATGACATTTCTTATGAGATTCATTAGTTTCTTGTTCTTGCAAGAAGCAATACTAAGTATCACTTTCCACTACTGAAGCTGAATATATAGTAGTTGGAAGTTGTTATGCTCTAGTGTTGTGGATGCAACGCACACTCACAGACTATGACATGAGTTTTACAAAGACTCAAATTTTCTGTGATAAAACAAGTGCCATTTCCCTTTGTAAAAACTTTGCATATCACTCTTTTTCAAAAGACATAGACATTAGGCATCACTTTCTTAGGGATCACACACTAAAAAGAAAAAACATTCTTCAATTTATAGGAACTCAAGATCAACATGCTGACATTTTCACAAAATAATTACCCTCTAATAGATTTGAATACATTAACCATAAGTTAGGAATGATAACCGTAAGGCAATATTCTTCCATTAACTTCCTATTGAACAATTATCCTTATAGTAATAAAATCTTTTTCATAGGGGGATTACATCTATTATTAAAGTTTATGAAAATTTTTGTAGTTAAATATTCAAAAAATTTAATAATGGAAATTTTCAAAAAAGATATTTTCTTACTGGAAATTTTAGTACTAGAAATTTTTGTAATTTAAGTATTCCTAATGAAATTTTCATACTCATAATTTTCGTAATCAAGTTTTGATACTCAACGTTTTTGCAATAAAACTTTCAAATATTAAGTTTTTCGTAGTATGTTTTTCATAGTAAGTGTTTCATAGTATGTTTTTCATAGTAATTTTTTCATAGTATGTTTTTTGTTGTGTGTTTTTCGTAGAAATTTTTTCATAGTAAGTTTTTCGTAGTAAGTTTTTCATAGTAAGTATTACGTAGTAAGTTTTTGGTAGTATGTTTTTTTAAGTAAGTTTTTTGTAGTAAGTCTTTTGTAGTGAGTTTTTCGTAGTCAAATTTTTGACAAGAATAATATCACCTATTAGTAATAATCTTCCTAGCCAAATCCGAAAGGTATGAATTCCTAAATTAAGTTATTGTAGTCACTTTTACCTCCTGGTAGTTTGTTTTTCTTTTAAAATTTCTCGGATTCAAGTTTTCTTAAATTCGAATGTTTTTCTTAAAACCTCAAAAGATCAGATTCATGATTTTCTTGCGGGCATGTTATCAACTGTCAGATCATATCAGAGAGTTTCCCAACCATTAGATTGGTTTTAGAAGATTAAAGGTCCCTTCCATCGCCTATATAAAGGGACTTCTAAGGGCTTTCCCACATCTGTTTTCAGAGATTTCGCGTCTCGAAACTCTACCTCAGTTCATAAGCTTGTTCCAAATCTCTCAAACTTCCTCATTCTGAATGTCTGTAGAATCCCCTTCTCAGGATATGTCTTCAGTCAAGCTGATCTCGGAATGGAAGATATATAGGGAGAAGTTGGAACACACAAACTTTTTCAATAAGTTTGATTCTCTAATTTCCATGAATATCAAGCTCAATGGATGGAAAAATGTAGCTATTTCTAAAACACGAGATTAGGATGTTTTATATCCGGACATGCTCATAGATTTTTATGAGTCAGCCAGTTTTTTCAAGGAATATTGAAGGGAGAAGTTCTCCTACAAAATCTATGGGAAGACATATGCTTTATCTTATACCAAGGCGGCTATCCTAGTTGGAATACCATATTAAGGAGAGGAAGAATTTTGATCTCATAAGTTGCTAGAGGTTCAGGGAAGTTTTGTTAAGGCTAAGGCTATGGAGTTCCTTGGTCTTTCTAATATAAACATTACAACAAAAATCTACCATCTTTCAACCAATAATTGGATTCTACAACTTTGGGTTCAAGGGTTTATCATACCAAGGAAGGGTGACAAGAATACCCTTAAGAAGAGCGACATGTACATCTTAGATATTTTGGTAAATCTAAGGAAAATCAATTTGATGAGGCACATCCTAATTATGATTCAAAACATCATGAATGGCAATCTCAGAGCTCAGATCATTATGTATTCGGAACTACTTTCAAAGTTGACAGTTCGGTGCCTAGAATCCTTCAAAATCCCATGTAGCTCTAAGCACAGAAATTGAAAGGTGATGGTCATCAATGATGACACTCTGAATAAAATGAATGTTGGTTTCTCAAAATAGTCAGGTGAGTTTTACGATCATCTAGAAGAGGAGGCAGAAGCCAATCTGGAAAATGTTGAAAAGGTTGAACCCTCAAAGAAGGCCAGTAAGAAAAGGAAGTTGAAGGAAGTCCAAGCTAAATATAAAACCCCAAAACCCAAGGAAGCTCAATCCGCACCTCCTAAACCCAAAAATCAAAAAGCATACCCTGATGAAGTTGTTTCTAAGTCGAGGGAAGATAAAAATACTACAAATGTAGGGGAGCCACAGTATGGTTTGGATCTTGCTAAGGATAAGGCCTTAAAAGAAAACGATGTTGATGAGTTAGAGAAGCATGCCAAGGAGAAGAAGCTCTAGAAGAAAATTTCTATGGCAGAGATTGTTCAATCTCTCTTGAAGGCTACTGAGGGTGCATATAAAAAAAATCTTGTAATGAAAACCTTTTTGGTCGAATCATTACTTGAGACTTCGTGGAAGAATTTGTTCACACCAGAAAAAACACAAGAGAAGGTTGTGGAAGAGAAGGAAGATACAGAAGATGTGCAACAAGCTGAGTGCAGTGGTGGCTCTGATGATGTAACCATGAAAATTGAAGACTATCATGACACAGATAGTGCTTCCGAGAAATTATCACTCTCGACTTCTCACGCGGGATCTTCAAAATTGGCTACATTGAGAGATGATGAGAAGGGTGAAGAGGAAGTCAGCAATACATTCGAGGAAGAAAGTCTCAATCATGACTTTATTCTTCATGAGGATATTGAAGCTAGAGCTCAGAATGAAAAACCTAATGAAGGTAATATTGTTCAAATTTATGAATGTGAGCATGAATCACCAGATGAGGAAACCTTACCAAAAATCATCAAGGGTAAGCAAGTACTTGTAGACACCCAAAAAAAGATATTATCAGAAAGAAAGAATCTTAAGGAACTTCTAAGAGGATGTTGGTAGAGTTAGAGGTAGAACCATCTCCTATAAAATTATCTGATTCAGAGTCATCTGCATTGGGAAAAGATTTTGTGGTTAAGTCCCAGAAGAAGCTGATGGATACCATTTCGATCAGTCCAGCAATTGAGTCCAGATGCCAGATTCTTTATCACTGTATAAATCAAAAGTCAGACTCTGTATCATTGGTGATAGACAGATGTGTTAAGATAGAGGATGATCACAAAAATTTCCTGATCAACTATAAATCCCACATTAAATCATGAAATCATGTGACAAAATGGTCTAAAAAAATTATTGAAGATATGGAAGAGCTTGATCAGTTTCAGGAAGATTTCAAGGATGCTTTTTGTACAGAAGATACCAAGGTCAAAATTCATTCAGACAGTTTTTAGGAGAAGCTAAATCTTGAACAAAGTTCTCAGATTCAGTATGTAAAAGATCTGAATGGGAAGCTGAGATATTTTGTTCAAAGCCTGAAAACAGAGAAGGATCTTCGGAGTGAGATGAAAGAAAAACTTGTGAAGAAAGATGAATTGATAAAGGCTCAGGAAGATGCCATGAAGGCTTATTCAGAAGTCCTAAAGGCTCAAGAAGATAGGTTCACAGCCTTGGAGAATCAAGTAGAAGAGGACCACTTAGAAATAAAGAAGCTGAAGACAATCTTCAAGATGATAATGCCCATGGAAAAAGAAACAAAATAGACAACTCCCATCTATTCTTTTATTTTTCCGCTGTACTAATTTTTTCAATAGTAATGAAATGGTGGTTGCTTGTGTTTTTTTGGTTGTTTATGCTAATATTTCAGGTACCATTTTTATTTTTCATTCCCTCATACTCTTTTTGAAAATCACAAAGGGGGAGAAGGAAAAATAACTCAAAGGGAGAAGGGAAAATATAAAAGGGAGAAGATAAATTTCTAAGTACAAGAAGAGCTATCCCTATGGTAGGGGGAGTTATCATTACGAATATTTCCACATGAAATTCCATTCCAGAAATCTAGGATACAATCCTTAGAGTTCCAAAGCCTAAGGGGGAGTTATTTGTATTCATCATTGTCCATAAACAAGGCGAGATGAGCTTTAATTTCAAGCCTAGAAATTTATTCTATGTCTTTACATTCATTTTTGTAAAGATGTTTGTGCTTTCCAAAAAGGGGGAGATTGTTGAGTCAATATGTTTTTCCTTATGAATTATCCATTCCTTCATGTAAGGGGGATATTGATAAGTAATCATGGTTTCTTTATTACTTAATCATTCATAATTTTTTGAAAATCACGAACACCTCATCTTAAAGAAATTTTTATTTTACCCCTATATGGAAAATTTCCTCCCCTAAGGAAATTTATCCTTATCTTATTTTCGTTGCTCAAATTAAAATTCTTATAAGTGTATAATTCAGATAGAGTCATCGAAATCATATAATACTTAAATGTGAGGTATTCTATTTAAGACTCTGAATTCAGGTTATGAACTTTTATGAAGTTCTACTCCGAAATCCATGTTACGAACTTTTATGAAGTTACACTATGAATTCTGATTACGAACTTATATAATGTTCTAACTATGAATTATAATGATGAATTATGATTACGAATTCTCATTACTAATTCTGATGATGAATTCTAATTACGAATTCTCATTATGAATTATGATGATGAATTATGATTACAAACTTATCTAAAGTTCTGACTCTGAGTTCTCTGAATACAGACTCTGAACTCCTATGAGTTTTGACTCTAAATTCTCATGAACACTGAATTCGAACATTGTGTGTTCAGGTTCCAAATTCTGGTGAATCTAGACTATTAATTTCCTTGAAATTCAGACCTTGGATTTCTATAAAATTTAGGTTTTGAATTCCTACAAAACAGAATCTGACTATCTTAGTACTACAGACTCTAAATTCATTTTTTCCTACACACCGAGCATTAAAATTTTCCATTCTGATCATTCATTTGCCTCTATTCCGAATATAAGTTTTCGGTTATGATTTCACTTGTTTTATTATAAAACGATTCCATGCCTTCATTTATTAACTTACCGTTGTTTGAGTGACACGTATACAAGTCCCTCCAAAATTCATGGAAAAATTCGACCATTGGAGGAGGGAGCTGACCGTTAGAGAATTGCCTATAAATAGGAGCTCATTTGAAATAAAGATAGAACTTGAACACTGAACTTTGTCATCTATGTCTATATGATGTTGAAGAGATTTCTAGGGAGAGGCTCTTATAAACTCTGAAGCTTCGTGCAGAAAGTTTGAACATCTTGTTCAAACAATTCCTTGTGAAGATTTGTTTCATATGACTCTGATTGCTGCTGTGTAAAATCAAGCGCTTCCGGGGATAGGAAGACAGATATTCTAACACCTTGATTTTGAGGGCTTCCTTGCTGAGGAAGATAGAGTTGCTGACTACCTGATAGTTGAGGGTATGTAGGGATAGAAAGACATACTCCGATCTTCGTATCGAGGGCTTACCCTGGTGTGGGTAAGACATACATTCTTGAAAGTATAAATCAAGGGACCTTTATCCAAGTTTGTTCGATACCCTTGTCTTTGGGTTAAAAGACTTACTACTTGTTACTTGTTTTGTTACAATTTTTTCTACTGCATTTGTATTGTTTAGAAATGTATAGCTATCTTGTACTTCCTTACTCTTGTACTCTATATAGTTAGATTCTATCTTCTTTAAGGTAGAATCTTCATCATTGTAAACTTTAGTTAAGTTCCATTTCTAGAATCACTTTTCCGGAATTTAGAAATTGATTAGAACTTATAGAGGTCTTGTGAATTATCTTGTATAACCTTGGTAAACATAACCATATTTAGATGTTCCAAAGGAACTTTTAAAAGGTACAATTCACCCCCCCTCTTGTATCTGGGAATCTCATTATTATTTCGATCATATGTTTGGTATTATATAGTATATCATACTCAAACATACCATCCTAACAATATGGAAATTTTTAATTTTTAGTTATTCCTTTTGGTTTAACCAATGCATCTGCTATATTTATGGATCATACAAATAGAATTTTCCATGAGTTCTTATATAAGTGTGTGGTACTGTTCATTGATGATATTTTGGTTTATTATTAAAGTAAAGAGAAGCATGAAAGTCATTTAAGGGTTTTATTTCAAACCTTAAAAGAAAAGAAACTGTATGGGAAAAACAGCATGTGTGAGTTTTGGTTACATCATATTTATTTCCATGAACACATTATTTAAAAAAATGGAAAAACTTTTGATCCTGCTAAAACAAATGTTGTTGCAGAATTGCCAAAACCCACAAATATTACCGAGATCTTTTGGATGTTTATTACCAGAGGTATTTTGAAAATTTTTCATGGTTATCTAGTCCAATGAAAAAGTAAACTCAAAATGGTTTTTTGTTCATCTAGATAAAAAAATTTGATGATTGTTTTCTGGAATTGAAAAGAATATTGGTGAATGCTTCAATATTTTAACTTTCTTAAATAGATAGTTTGTTATCTAAAAAGATGCTTTCTTGAATGGACATGGTTTTGTCCTTGTGTAGAATGCTAAGGTAATTACATATGCTTCACGTTTGTTGAAACCTCATGATTTTAATTACCATACACTTGATTTGGAAATAGTTTTTGTTGTTTTTTCTATAAAAAATAGGAGGCATCATCTGTATAGAGTAAAGTGTTAAATATATACTGATAAAGAAAGAATGAAGAATATATTCACATTGAAATAATGGAACATGAGACAAAAGAGATTGTTAGAATTAATCAAGGATTATGATTGCATGATCCATTACTATCCAGTAAATGCAAATAATGTGGGTGATGCTTTGAGTCAAAACAGATATGCTTCATTAACTATGCTATGTTTGGAATGAGATCCAATGATTTTTTATTTGATGAACTTTTGCATAGAAGTTTCTGGTGCATGAAATTCTCCTATTTTGTTTTTGGTTTTAGTGAAATCGTCTCTCTCAGACAGAATTAAGAATGTGCAAAAGGAAGATGGTGAGTTGAAGAGGAAGGTAGAGTTGGTTCAGAAGGGTAAGTTCCTAATTCTAACATTGATAATGATTGTGTTTTGAGATATGGAAAGAGATTATGTGTGACTTGGGATATATAGTTGAAAAATGAGTTGTTATGTGAAGTTCATAGTTCCCCGTTTTCAGTTCATCCTGACAGTACTAAGATGTACAAAGATCTTTCGGATTATTACTGTTGGGATGGAATGAAAAGAGATATCTCTGATTTTACAGTGAAGTGTATGACTTGTTAGCAGGTTAAAGCAGAGTGACAATTACTGAAAGGGATGCATCAGCATTTACTGGTGCCCAAGTAGTAATGGGAAAATATATCAATGGACTTAGGTGTGTGATTATTGAAGGCATCTCTTGGAAATAATGAAATCTAGGTTATTGCAAATTGATTGACTAAATCATCTCATTTCTTTCCAATTCGAGATACTTTGTCTGAAGATCAACATTCTCAGTTGCATGTTAAAGAGATAGTGAGGTTGCACGGTGTTCCCCTATCCATTGTATCTGATCGTGATCCCAGTATTAATTATAACTTTTGGAATGACCTTCATAATTCATTGGGTACTAAATTAATTTTTAGTACAACTTTTCATCCGCAATCAGATGGGCAGTCCAAACGAACAATTCATACTTTAGAGGATATGTTATGTGCTTGTTCACTAGATTACCAGGTAAGGCAGTCCGAGGTCTTTGGGTGAAATATGATTATAAATGTTTTTTAAATGTTGTTACCTTTATCCAATAATATTTAGATGCTTAATATAAGAATTAATCAGATTTTGGGCATAAAAACACTAATATTCTTTAAAAAGACGATTTACAGTCTTTTGATGGAAAAACCTATTTAATTATAGTTTTGGTCACTGTTATATATTCTATTTTAAAAAATAAAATTATTATTTATAATCAGGACATCAATACTCACTTTGATTAAAATTTTGGTATTTTCTGATAAAATTCATTTTTTGATGAATAGTAAAAATAATGTATTTTAATTCAAAACTGCCATTTAATCTAATTTTTTTTATTATATTATCTTTTTAATTGGTTTTAAATTGTAATTACAATATATTATTTACCATTTAATCCAATTTTGGACATTGGAATTAATTTCACTATGAAACTGAACCTAAACAAGTGTCAATATTTTGATAGTTAATATTTCTTAAAAACACGCTTTTTGTTTTGACAATGGGAATTAATTTTAAATTATTTTATCCAACATCTATGTTTTTAATATTTTAAAATAGAAATAATTATTGAATTCAGAATATCATATATATCTTATGCTGAATTATTGGTATTTTTCTGAAAAACATCAATTCTTGATGAATAGTGCAACCACTAAGTTTTAGTTAAAAAGGGATTTTTCATTTAAATGAAATTTTACCGCTTCTATGAATTTTATTCCAAAAATCCGACATAGATGGTTTTTATTAGTATGTAATATGTGGTTCAATAACATGAAAATAATTTTTGGTGAATATTATCTTTTGACTTTTATTTTTCACGTTTAAAGATAAATAGGGTAATTCAAGGTGAAAAGAATATCATAATAACACAATATTATCTTAAAACTTATCCTAACTTTATTGAATGAGTAATGAAATACCATGGGCTTTGTTGGGTCTATTTTTGGATCCCGAAGACCCACATAAGAGTGATAATTACACTTTATTATAATTAACTTAATGGCCAAAATGACATAAACAAATATTTTTTGGTATATTTATTTTTACTTTCGGTTATATAAATTTCTCTTCGACTATAAATATTCATTAGAAAGATAAAAAGATTTATTACATCATGGTAATTTAATTAAAAAATTTAGACATAAAATAAATAAATTTTATTATGACATAATAATGATGTATTGTTTACCTCATTAAGAAGTGAATTAAATAAATGAGATTATAATGATTAAAAAATTATCCAAAACCTATCCAATTATTATTGGTTGATTTTATTTCGACCATGAGTCATCACATAATCGACTTTAAGTATTTGCGGACCTTTATAAACTGAATATTTCAATATAATAAAATAATATTTTCACACATTCTTAAAGAGCCCATCCTCCCCCTTATAAAAACCCTCAACTCTATTCCATTCCTCATACTTCTCAAGACCCTTGGATCATCCAAGCCCTAACCAAATTAGCTCTCAAGATCCCTATATTCTACCTAAAATCCTTAACATAGATTGAAGTCACATCAAGAAGTCCTTTTGTTTCAAACCAAAGGGATGTTTCCCGAATTAAAGGCAAAGGATTCTCTTAAATTCTATTATTTTATTTTACATATCCCACACCTAAACTATTTTTATTCAATTTTTTATTAAAACAACAGTATTCTAAATATATTACAATGTTATTCTGAGAATGATTTCAACTACACTTACACACACCTTTATATAATGGGTAAAGAACATTCTGTTTCTGTGGATGGCAAACTAATGCCTCATGAAATTATTAGTATTCAATTATCTCCTACAGCCTCTCATGATGGCCATTAAAATGGAAATTTATTTATATGTGATAAATATTATATTCCTTTTTTCTTTATGCTTCAATATTTTTCATTTATATCATACCATTATGGTTTCCATTATGGGTAGATGAGATAATTTCATTTTAGGAAGTGGGGACTACCACCCCTCAAAGTGCCAAATGTGGGACGTATGAAGGATGGAGTCCATGATATAATTTACGACATTAAACATGAATTATAATATACCTATGTATCATTTTTTTCAATTTCAATAAAATAATAAAAATAAATGAATGTAGCATTCATGTGTACATACGGCTTACCGTCTCCAGGAACAGTGCATTTCATATCGTACCTCCAAATGTTATGTACTATTATAAATACATATATATATTGGATATATATGATATATATGATATCAAAATCTTTAATATCATTCTATAGATAATTTTATTTAACCACATAGACAACTTGTAGATATCAGAAGTTCATTTTTGACTCAAGTACCAAATATCGACAAAATGACCGTTATTACCTAAAATGATTACATAATCTTTATAACATGGTAATGTGTGATATAAATGAAATAGTAATCATGAAAAAGTTTCATAAGAAATTCTTAATTATATTTATTTTATTATTTATGATATTAAAGAACGAACGAGTAAATATAGACATGAGATAAAGGACATTGTCTCAATCTCTGTACATTGAGGAATATTTTATATTAATACACGACTTTCTTTTATACGATGTAAAAATACCCCTGACATTTCAATTTATTCAAGGGTAATATATTTCAACAAAGACTTTTACTAAAATACAGAAAAGGTTTTTTTAACATTGGCGGTGACAACGAACTTTCCGCCATCGTGAGTATTATTTGATCATTGGCTTCTTTAACAAGCCATAGTGTTTTTTTAAAAGAAAATAAATACTATATACCCTTTTTTTATTCTGCTATAGACAATCATTTTGAGAAAGAATTGATTATTTCAATATCTTTTAATGATATATTGTGATTTGAATGTGGAAATTTTATCCTTCTAATATGCTTGTTTTATGTGTTATGGTTCATGAGAATTGTTTACGTATACGGGTGGTTCTGTTAAAAACCTATGGCAGGTGAGCCCGATAAATCTCTCCAATGCCCTGGGTAACATGATAGAGGTAAACGTGATTGTTTTTACTAAGAGATTTATGAAATATACAATAATGATTATTCTAAATGTAACTCCCTACGTGGATGTGATAGCTACAACATAAGTATGTTATGGATGCCAGAAGTTACCTTTATGATTTTGCTTTACTTTGTAAATCATATGATTTCCTAATATATATTATAGAGCTTATGTTATGTATGTATCTGTGAAATAATGTATTCATTCTTAGTTTTATAACCCTTACTATGATTTTTATGCCCATCCAATGTTTTGAAAAGTTTTTCATTAGACTTAAAGAAGAATAGGATCAAGGATGTGATCATGGAATAGTCAGGCTATCAAAATTATGGGACTAGACATGACTCTCTTTTCAATTTTTTTATTTAATGGAAGAAATGAAAACTGATTAGAGGTGTCCAACTTGTAATTTTAGAGATGTAATGTAATAGTTGTGGCCTAATTCTTTAAAAAACTAAACCTAAAAAGATCCTCAATATGAATTAATCATTTAATTAAAAATTTTGTAATGTTTAAGTTCAGGTCCTTATAATTATGGATTTGTAGTTATTCCTTTTGTGTTAACCAATGCACCTGTTGTATTAATGGATATTATGAATATAAGTTTTTTTGAGTTCTTGGATACGTTTATTTTTGTGTTTATAGAAAATATTTTGGTTTATTCCGAAAGTAAAGAGGAACATGAATAACATTTATGGGTTGTCTTTCAAACCGGAAACGAAAATAATCTATTTGATAAATTCATAAAGTGTGAGTTGTGGTTAAAAAAATATAATTCCTTGGTATTATTGTTTCAGAAAATGGCATAACGGTTGATCCTGCTACAACAAATGTTTTGGAAGAACGACCAATACCTTATAATAAAACGAAGAATCATAGTTTTCTTGGACTATCAGGATATTACCAGAGGTTTGTTTAAAATTTAACATGGTTATATATCCCACTGGATAAATTAACATCAAAAGGTGTTCAGTTTTTTTTGGAAAATTGAATGTGATCATTGTTTTCTAGAATTGAAAAAAAGATTGGTGAATGCTCTAGTTTTGGCACTATAGTAAAGAAATTGTGAGTTTTCATCTACATTGATTCATCTTTGAAAGGACTGGGTTGTTTCCTAGTGCATAATGATTAGGTAATTTCTTATGCTTCATGTTAGTATAAAATTCATTAGTTAAGTTACCATACACATTATTTTTAATTTGATGGTGATTTTTTTATCTAAAAAGTTGGTGGAATCATTTTTATGTAGTAAAATGTGAACTATATACTGACCAAAAATGGTTGAAGTATATATTCACAAAGAAATAATAGAACATGAGATAGAGGAGATGGATTGAATTAATCAAGGATTATTATGGCATGATTCCTTACCATCCAAGAAAAGAAAATAAAGTTTCTAGTACTTTGAGTTGAATGGGTAATTCTATATTAACCATGTTACGTTTGGAACAATATCCTTTTATTAATTAATTTTTGAACATTTTTATTGAATTTTTTGGTTCCAGAAATTCCACAATTTAGATTCAGGCACCAGTGAAATCAACTTTTGAAGACAGAATAATTCAAGGTTTGAAAGATGACAACGAGTTGTAGAAAAAGGTAGAGTTGGTTCTATGAGGGCATGTTACCTAAATTTAACATTTATAAAAATTGTTTTTTGAGTTTTGGGAAGAGATTATGTGTGTCTTGTGATTCGTATTTGAATAATGAGTTATTATGTAATGTTCTTAGTTCGTCATTTTCAATTCATCCCGACCTTACTAAGATGCATAGAGATCTTCAAGAGTATTACTGGGGGGATGGAATAAAAGGAGATATTTCTGAGTTTAATATGAAGTGTTTTTCTTATCAATAAGGTAAAGTAGAGCATTATTTAAGAAAAGGGATGCTTCATCCTTTACCAGTGCCATAGTGGAAATGGGAAAATGTTTCCATGGATTTTGTCATGGGATTACGAAAAACATCCCGATTTAATAATTCCACTTCGGTTATTGTGGATTGAATTACTAAATGTTATAATTTTTATACTATTCGAGGTACTTTGTCTTTATATCAGATTTCATGGTCGTATGTTAAAAAGGTAGTAAATTTTCATGGATTTCGCCATCATATTGTATCTAATCATGATCCAAAGTTTAGTTATATCTTTTAGAAAGGCCTTAATAAGTTGTTGGGTACTGAATTAAATTTTAGTACAACTTTCCATCAACAATCAGATGGGCAGTCAGAATGAACCATTCAAACATTGGGAGATATGTTAGGATTTTTCTTAATGGATTACCAGGGATGTTGGGACCAATATCTTTCATTGGATGGATTTTCATATAATAAAATATTTCATTCCACCATACAGATGGAACCATTTGAAAAATTCTATGTAATTCAGTGTCAAACACCATGTTTTACGATTATGTAGGTGAAAAGAATTTGATGAGACCAGAATTGTTAGTAGATATGGATGAAAAGTATCAGTTGATTCAATAATCACCTAAGATCATCTTTGAGGAGGTATAAAATTTATGCAGATAACCAAAGGAGGGATATTAATTTAGAGGTAATAGATCATGTAATTATCAATGTTTCTTCATTGAAAAGTGTGATTCATTTTGGTATGAATGTAAAACTGTGTTTGAGGTTCACTAGACCCTATGATATTTGGGAGAAAGTTGGATCAGTTCCAGAGAGAGATTCTTTTCCAACAACTTTATCCTAGGTAAATAATTTTTTTCATGTTTCAATGTTATGAATGTATATTCCAGATCCATATCATGTTTTGAGTCTTGAGGTGGTTCAGTTGGAAGAGGATCTTACTTTTGAGGAACAACCAGTCTAGATTCATGACCATAGAGAGAAAGTGTTGCCAAATAGTGTATTTCATCAAGTGAAGGTTTTTTGGAAAAAACAAATGGATTAATAGGCAATGTAGGAATATAAAAATTCCATAAGGGATAAATACCCCCACATATTTTATAATTAAATAGAATTATGGAGACACAATTACTGAAAGAGGGGAAGGATGTAACATCCTAGGTAAATAAAGAATATGATATTTTTATATTTATAAATATTCATGAATTAAATATTCATTTGACTTTAAAGGGGATGCAATGTTTGATGGTGTACTAGACACACAACAATGGTTTTTCAGAAATCTCATGTCGCATACAATGTTGAGTCATACTGGAGAATATATATAATAATATAATATTATTTTAAATCATAGAAAACACCATGTCGTTGTATCAGAGGGACATAATATAACAAACCACAATATTATTATACTTGTTTGTTAAATGTTTTTACATTTATCCAATTAATTTTAGAGGCTTAAAATGATAATGAATCCAATTTTGAGAATAAATACACTAATATTATTTAAAAGGCTGATTTACCACCGTTTGTGGGAATCAATTTTAAATTTAGTTATTTTCACTTTTATATGTTCTATTTGAATATATAATATTATTTTTTTTAAATTGAAATGTCAATTTTTTTTGGATGAAAATTTTGTATTTTTATGATAATGTTCATCTTTAATGAATAGTTAAAAATTTTTCATTTTAATTCAAAACTGTCTTTAATATAATTTATTTATGTGGTTAAATTACCTTTTAAATTGATTTAAAAATTTAATTATATTATATTCTTACCATTTAATACAATTTTGGTAAACGGGAGTAATTTTCCGTTGAAATGGAATATAAAAAATTTTCTATATTTTGATAGTTACTATTTTGTAAAAACATACATTTTGGTTTTCACAACGAGAATTAATTTTAAATTTATTTATACAACTTATTTTTTTTTGAATTTGGAAAAATCAATTCCATATTTTGAATCATGAGCTCCAAGTTTTTTAAATATGTAAATTTTATTTTTAGACCTTATGAATAGTAACTTCAGTAAAAAAAATTATTTAACATTGTTAAAGGGTAAATTTGGGGTAATAAGGGTACAAAATAATATTATAATAAAATTAAATTACCCTAACATGTGTCCTAATCTTATTGGATGGTATATGTTCGACCATGGGTATAATTGGGTCGATTTTGGGACCCTATGGATCCACATGTAAGTTAAAATGACACTTTATAAAAATTAATTTAAAGTGAAATAAAATATAACATTATCGTCTATCTCTGAGTAAATAAATTTTTATAATTAGTTATAGAAGTGATATTTTCAACTATAAATATTCATTAAATATATGAAAATTATTTCATTCATTTTGGTATCCTATTTATAATTTTTATAAATTGTATAAATAAATTTTTTTTATGGAACAATATTGATGTAATGATTATCTCATTGAAGAATGTTTTTAACAAATTAGACTATAAATATTTAAATAAATTTATTTTCAAAATTTTGATGCCATAGACGAATTTTATGAATGAGCATAACTTTTTATCATTTAATTAATTTAGTTTTATTGTATGATTAATGTGGTTATATATTGTTTTAAACTCTTGATATGAATAGTTTTTAAATTCAAAAAATGGGTTTTTTACTCAATCAATATTTTATTAAATGATAAAATTGTCCTAAAAATATACGATTCTTAATAATGACATATAAGATGTTACTAATTTAATTAATGATCCATTTTTGGGTCTCTTGGCGTTTTATAGAAATTATATTAACCACATACTATGAATATACAAGAGGGCATGGGAAAAGTAAAAATAATAATCTAATGGTTGAAACCAAAAGAAAATGTTAATTTTGTGCCGTAAATATGTCTAAAACCAAATGGATGAAAGTATTTTAAAAATTAATCACCTTATAGAAATATTAAATTATTTTGGGACCTTTTGAAATATAAAATTTGTTTAATATAAAATAATATGATCAAACTTTCCTAAAGAGCCCCTCTTTACTCTTGTAAAATGCCATCACATATAACACTTACAGGAACCTCTAAAGCCCCCTTGGAACATCCATCCTCTTCCAAAGTATTCTCTGAAAATCCCTCTCTTCCACCTAGAAGCCTTAAAATAGGCATAAGGCAAGTCATAAATGCATTTTGGTTCAAACCTAAGGGAGTTACCCATTTTAATGGTAACGTCTTCTTTCAAGTTCTTTTCTTTTATTTTCCTTCTCTAACACCCTAAACTCTATATTTCATTATTTTATAAAAAAAATTTAAAAATATAATATTATATTGTTAATAGAAGTATTCTAAATAAATTTCAACGCACCTACATCTAATGGACACAACCATACTACTTCTATGGACGGTGAACTTCTGCCACATTAAACGATGATTGTTCAATTATATCCTATGACCTTTTATGGTGGCCATTAAGATGGATCTGTATTTATATGATATATATATTATATTTATATTTTCTATATTATTTTTTATTTTTCATTTATACCATACCATTATGGTTTCCATAATGGGTAAAAACGATAATTTCATATGGGGAAGTGTTGACTACTGTCCACTCAAAGTGATTTAACTCATTCATGACATACATGGAACATATAAAGGATTGAATAACCAAAATTAAATATGATATTATACTAGAAATATAATATAAATATGTATAATTACGTTTCCATTCCATTAAATATGATATATAAATGAATGCAGCGTTCATGCGTACGTATAGATTACCGTCTCCATGAATGCTGCATTTCATTTCATATCTTCATATGTTATGTACTATTATAATACATATATATACATGATATAAATTATCTATATGATATAGAAATTAGTTATATCATTCTTTAGGTATTATACTTCTTACCACATAGACAAATTGTAATTATAAGAGGATCATTTTTGACTCTAGTACTAAATCATTGCAGAATGACTGAAATCAACTTAAATGAGTATTTAGTGTTTATATCATGATAATAAGTAATATAAAAGTATTTATAAACATAAAAATGGTTCATAATAATGAATAAATTAACTTTAGTTTATTATTCAACAGACAAAATAATTAACGAGTCTAGTCAGACATGAGAAAGACACTTCGTCTCAATCTTCTTTATTTGAGGCATATTTTGATTTATACATGACATTATTTTATACGGTGTATACATCCATTTGAAATTTTATTTCATTAAAAGGGAATATTTTTTTTATTTAGGTTATTAATAAATGACAAAGGTAATGTTAATTTTTTATCGTACATGGGGACAATGACCTTTCCGTCACCACGAGCATTATTAGGTATTGGGCTTCCTGAACAAGTTATAATGTATTTAAAACGAAAATAAATACCATATACTCTTTTTCTATATTTTTGTTTTGAAAATGGATTAATTGATGAATATATTATGTAAATATATTGAAATTTTATATTTTTATTGAAATATGGAAATGTTATCTTTATTTTATACTTGTTCGTGTGTTATAATTATGTTATGGTACTTTGACATTGTTTATGCAAAGGTGTGGTTCCATGATAAACATACGACGGGTGACCCCAATATAACACTGCAATGCATTTGGTAATGTGAAGGTGGTAAACATTAATGATTCTCCAATTATATTTAGTGAATATACTGTGATGGGTATTCCAAGCATAACTCCCTATGTAGCTGTGAATTCTAAAATGTAAGTATGTTATGGATTCTACAAGATACCAACATGATTTATGATTTCCATTTGTTATTCATAAATATTATGATTTGTTGTGTTATGTTAATTATTCACAAGTATGATTTCAATTAATTGTATGTATTGATAGAATAATGTTTTTTCCCCTTGTTTTATAACCATTACTATTGTTTTTATGCTCATCCCATGTTTTGTAAATTTTTTAGAGGATATGTGGTCGGGTAAGAGAAAATATGAATTAAAGAAGATTTATATGAAGAAAATAATTATTTTTTTCTTTTATGAAAAAATGGATACCGTGTAGAAGTGTCTACTATGTAATATTTGAGATATAATATAATAGTTTTGGCTTAATTCTCCAAAAATCTATACTTGATAATATCCTAAATGGGAATAAATAACTTAATTCAAGATTATGTATTGTTTAAGGCCAAGGCCTTATAGTTTTTATGATTTATTGGTCACAAATGTGGTAACATAATATAATACACTATCATTATTTATCAAAAAAACTCTAGATTAAAAATTTGATGATGATATATTATGATTTATGTTTCTATAAACTCTTATATTTTATTACACTATGGTTATTTATTTATAATAACTTTTCTCATAAAATTTTCCTCTGGCTAAGAATAAAATATACCAAAATATTTTCCTTAATTTTAATCAGTTTTTTTCTCTATTCGTCGATAACAATTTTTCTCCAATATCAATGTTTTGTAAAGAAAATAAATTTTTTTAGACATTACAAAAATGATATATTAATGATATTTTTACAATTCCTTATTTATTAAATTATTTATTGAAATTTTTATTCTTGAATTTTTCTAAATGATGCACCTTTTTTATATTTTTACAAACAGTTTCCGTAGAATATTTCTTCTATGTTAGAAAACATGTACATATTAACATGATATCATGAAAAGTAATTAAATTGAATCATAAAATAAAATTTTACAAATATATTTTTCAAATGATATTATTTTTATAATCTTGTATAATTTTTTCCTTTTTTATAGTGATTTTCAATGGGGAAATGATATTCTCTTCTAGAAAATTTTAATGGAAATGTTATTGTATTTTGATTCACTAATTAAAATTTGATCATTTTACTAATTCTATTTTAAAATTATATTTTAATAATTCACTCATTATTTTTATTCCATGTGGTTTATTATCATTTTGATTAGGAATGTTCTATTTTGATAAATTCTATATATTAATATATATAATTTATGACAGTTTTTGTTGATTGAGGAAATTATTAATATGTTATATTCTATTTTCTAAAATGATTGTTTTAATATATTATGATTCACCACTATTATATAAGGAACATGATCAACATATTGAATGACATACAGGTCCCACTATATCCCCTCAATGAATTAGCAGGTCTCCTCAAAATTAGAATCGGTATTTCAACATTCTCATACCCATTTATATAAGTTATTTCTTGGTGATTCCTTGATAGTATGGTTTTGATATATTGAAATGTTTATTCCCTCATTATGATATTAGTTATTGAATTCCATTTGATTATTATATTAGTTATAATATCCCTATATATGATTCAAGAACATGTGTTTATTTATATGTTGTTATTTGATCATCATTTATTCCTTACCTAGTATTATTCATTTTCATTTAATTAAATAAATGGAATCTTATTCTGTTATATTCCATGACATATTCCATATGAATAATTTATCCATTATATCTTCTATTTTATGCATACCCTTATAGAGCATCTAAGCTAACCCCTTTCTTCTGTTTCATTTCCCTATGATTATAGAAATCGGTTTCTGATTAATATGCAGGGATATGATAAGGGTGATAATGGTGAACAAAATAAATATACTAGTTTATATTTTAATATTTCAATTTAAATGATAGATTTTTTTATGTGTCTATTCATGAATACTACCAAACTATTCTACCACAAGAATTGTGACTTCTATTATCTCGGACAAGTTTAATAATGTAACAATTGAATCATGGATACAGAGTCAAATCCTTTTCATTTTAATTATCATTTTGTTCTATATATAATTACTTTATATCCTAATTTAAAAGTAAATTATTCTAGTTAACTGGGTAAAATATTGAGAGTTCATATTTAGGCCCACAAAATTAATGTATAGACATTGTATATTAAATCAAAATAGTTTCTTATGAGGGTATGTCACCCAATAATAATAAATTAAAAATTCGAATGTGTTTTCTATAGTTATCATTTCAATCATTAGGGTGACTATCTATTTAACCATGGAGATAAAGTGTTTCTTGAGAGAGAACACATAAAGAAATAGTGATTGTTCTCAGAAGGAATAAATGATTCTGTCCATAACTAACAAGATGTTAAAAACCCAATAATATCACCACACGATTCCATATTTAGTTTCATTAATTAAATGATTTAATAAACTTATGATCATCTATCATAATCCTTTTCTTATTTATGTGGTCTATTTAGTGTAACATATTCCATAGATTTATACGATAAAATCACAAAAAACAAATATTTTGGTATGATCATACTATTAGATATAATTATTTAATTGAAATCAAAATCCTTATCAATATAACCTATAGAAATATACATTAAATTTAATGAATGTCCTTCTATACATGTAGGGAGAAGATGTTTGTACCACTAAATAATTAATCGGTATGCACCTTTTTCAACACTGTAAATGATGATATTGTCAGTACACTATAGAATATTATAGTACATATTGGAATATAAAATATATTTATTAATTATTATATATATTAATTATAGATTAATAGGACAATAGTAATAATTATTTGATTTATATTTATATGTTTAGTTTTTTTATTTGTACTTTAGGCATATTAAGAGTGTTAGAAAATACATACTATCACTAAATCATGAAATTTTATTTCTTTTTAGTGGATCAATACTTTCATATATATGTACATAGAAGGATATAACCTACCTATGTGAAATTAGAATAGATTATAGAGTCCTTTTCATGATTTGATTATCTAAAATTCTTATGGACCACTAACGAAAATAGACTAAAAATCTGTATGATGTTTGGATTCCCATAATGCATTACATTGACATATAATTCATGGAAATATGAGTTTATGAAGAATCACTTGAAATATTTAGTGATGATTAATTTAATACCTTTGGGATGTTTCATTTCCATTTATTATATAATCTTTATGTACTATCCAGTACATCCCAATAAATATTTTGATTGAATATGGATGGATAATGATATTATTTCTCTATTATATTATTTTGTAAACACGTACATGATAATTTTTATAAAAAAATTATTGTTTGTAAACATGGTAGTATATTTACATGATTTCATAAGTATGGTTTTTCATATATAGTAAACTAAAATATTATGGAATAAAATCTCAAAAATATTTCATAATGATTATGGATATTTTAGTGATTTAAAAGACTTGTTCAAATATTACATCCAATATTGACCTTATAAAAAACTTCCAAATTCACTATTAAAGTAATTCATTTATAATGGATAGAATTATATTCGGTAGATATTAGTGAATTATTTATGAATATACCAATAATGTGAAAATACATTTGATGAACTCAAGATTAACTGTAATATATATTCAAACAATTATCTATAAAAATAAATAAATGGATGATGATTCAAAATAAATTAATTTATAGTAAGATATGAGGTATAACAACATATCTCTCATCATCAATTATTTTTTTTAAACTATATATAATAAAATAAGGGTATTGATTTAACAAAGAGAAAATAAGTTTTATTAAGAAAATATATCATTAAATTTGATGAATGCATGTATAGTGGGATACTGGTAATTAATATAAAAAATAAACAAAGTGATGAATGTTCATATTTACAATCTCCTATAAAGATCACGCCTCCAATGATAAATACAGAATGAGTAAAAATAAGCACAAATATGAAATATGTTTTTAGGTAGAAACTGTATAATATAATAATTGGTTATTTATAAGATAAAATTATTTTCATTATGGATTTTATTTATATAATTTAGTTGTAGTGGGAAGCCATTATGTGATCCTTGAATATGAAATGATCATATAAGATTTGGTACTTTAAAAAAATTCAACATTAAATTTGTTTAATGAATTTATTTTAATTTATGAAATATTTAATTTATAATTTATATATTAATATTTATTTTCTCAATGGTTGATTTAGTAAAAAAATTATAATTATAATGTTACATTTTGGAAAAAAAATGCTTTTATCTTTTGAAAATATTAATTTTTATTTAAAATAAAATGTCTATCTGTTTATAATATGATTTTATAAAAAAGGAAAATGTATAAATTATAAAATATTGTATTTGTAAAAATTAAATTAAATTTTTTATTCCAATTTAAATAAGAATAGTTTTAAATTATAATATTTTCTAAGCATTTTGGTATTTTTATCTACAATAGAAAATATAATTTGAAATAGAATCATATATTAGATAAAATCATTATTAAATCAATATGATAAAAAAATTTAATAATGTTGTTCACATTATGTTATATGGTAATGAACTCAAAATATTAAAAAAATTACATTCAATGAATATAAATTTATTACTATTTTAGGGTAAAAATAAAATCATTTATTGGTATGTTATAGTTAGAACATGTCACTTGATGAGTACAAATTAGTGTATTTGGGATATTTTTTATCATGGGATAGTTATTTTATTCATACTAAGAGATAATATTAACTAAAATTAAATTATTAAATTAAATTATTATGAATTTTATAAATATTTAATATAATAAATATCCAGATTCATACATAGTTCTTGCGTAAGGTATAAAAGTCAAAATATTAAGATTAATATTTTTTCATGATACAAATGTGAAATAATACACAATAAATATATTGAAATAATGATGATGATTCATAATATATTATATTTATGTTATAATATTTTAATAATTAATTAATTAAATAAATATATAACATTCTTATGTACTATTGATGCAAGGTCGATGTGTGTAAGAGAAAAATCATAAAATCGGCATAAAAAATAAGGAATGTTTAATATGAATTAAGGAAATATAATATATTAGGGGATAAATTGGATTGGTGATATATTATATATTTTATTAAATTATAGTACTATATTTATCTATAGAATTTTAATATCAAATTGACTAAATAATAATGAAAGTAAAACTAAAGGGCATTTAATGTAAAAATATATAAAAATTTTTGTAAAAATTATAGACTATCTCATAATGGGTTCTGTGTATTAAAAAATTGTCATTGATATCGACTACATTATATTTAAAAATTTATTTCTTTTTTAAAATTCAATTAATGAGTCTAAATAATTTTTATTTAAAAAAATTCCATTAAATTATTTATAAAAAGAATTAATATATAAATCCTATTAGAATATATAAATAGTTTTGTTATTTGAATATTTTACATAAATCTATCTACAATCATTCCTTTCAAAATTCATATGATCATTCCCTTATGACATACCCTCTCATGAATAATATATACACAATCCCATGGATTCAATTAAAATTAAATATACGAGTTACAAAGTAAATATTTCATTTCTAGTTTGAAATTATTGCGCCATAAAATAGATTTAAACCATCAATTACTTCTTATATAAGTTATTTCTTAATCTATTTACAATATTTCATTCCATTTTTCATAAGGGACAAACCATTTCCATTAGGTTTTAAACACCATATTCTACCCTACATGGTTTCTCAAAACAATATTTCCCATCATTCTAATTATTAGCATCGTTCTCCCATCTACATCCATTTATAAAATATGAAAAGGAAATCATATGTAATAAATAATAAAATCATAAAGTAATTATGAAAAACAAATCCTTGAAATGTGTTACCTTTTGAAACGATCACATTACCTTTCACTCCAACAAAAATATTTCTAAGGTCAATATTAGATTCTTTTGGTTTGTTTCTACCGTAATTGATATCCTAATTCACTATCTTATTATATCATTTATAATTAATTTTAAAAGTAAGATTAATATCCAGTTCATATACCACATTATTTTAATTCTAGTTTTATAGTTATTCGTCTTTGTCATACACTAGGTAACAATTCAATTTACACCCAAAAATCCCACTTCATATTTATTAATATTTTAAACACATATTATATATTCTATATCTTTATATAGTATATATGAAGGTATATATTGATATGGAAATATATTTACTCAGGTTAAAAAATTATTTCATGATATAATCCTATACTTGGACAAATCCTTTAGGCATTTTTTGAAATATTTCACTAATTCCCTATAAAATAATCATTAAAAGTAATGAAATATCAAGTAACAAATAAAAATTAAATTTAACACAAACTATAGATTCCCAATATAGAAACATATAAATGATACGATTATTTTATTATTTCATTAATATGTCTCATAAATATTCACACGACTTGGGAGAAGACTTGTTTATTGTCTTGGAGATTAGCAATCTACAGTATTATTTTACTAAAAATGTGAAATTTTTTCAATAATTATACTCCTCAAGATCATTTTATAAATATCTAACCTAAAATAAACATATTACTAACATTTGAATTAGAAAATAAATAATATGTGGGTATTAATTAAAAATAAATTAAAAAACATAGCTTTGTGTACCAAAATAGACAGATGATATAGGACATAAATATTGCATAAATGTTTAAATAATATATAATAATGTTACTTTCACTACTGGAAAAGGGACCTTTCCCAACAGTTGTGTACCAACGGTTCAATGAACCGTTGGTATATCTTGTTTTTTCCAACGGTTGCTATAAACCGTTGGGAAAAACCCCTCAATGCATAGTTTTCCCAACGGTTTCATACAACCGTTGGGAAAGATAGGTTTTTCCCAACGGTTCCTAAGAACCGTTGGGAAAAGTGGTGAAGGACCCTTGTTTTCCCAACGGTTTATATGGAACCGTTGGGAAAGATAGCTTTGTCCCAACGGTTCTAAGAACCGTTGGGAAAAGTGGTGAAGTTTGGTCATTCCCAACGGTTTTTAATAACCGTTGGGAAAAAAAAGCCCCAAATACCAAATCGAGCCAGCGGCCTCCCCACATTCCAGAAGCATTCAGTTCGTGTCCTCCTGGAGCGATTCCTTGCGGAAGGACCTCCCAATCCCCACATCTTCCATCATATCAGCACCTACCAGGTTAGACTCCTATATTTTATCAACGATATAGTTCCAGCTCTTATAAATCATATACTTCTATTCTTGATTTCGTTATTCCCAATTATTAGGGTTTTTGTAAAAATTTATGATTGTTTCATGGTGGTCATGTGCGCCACTATAGGTACATTGATTCACTAATTTATTTTGGTATTTCCATAAAATTCGAATACAATTTATTAATTAATCAATGTTGAGTGTTAACATGACATTCATGTTCTTTATTTTTGTTGAAAACCTTATTTATGGTATGGGGTCATATTATTTAAAGTGTAAACAAATACTTATATAGAATTTCCTTGTAAAACCTGATGGTTTAATTCTAGTTAAATGGACTCATAATTTTTTATGTTATTACTATTAAGTAATTGGTGAGGTGAATCATATATGTATATGAAAAATGGATCAAGATCATTTAGTATTGGATAGAATTATTCCCTAGTAATGTGAGACCCTTATGTTATGGGGTGAGTATGGAGTAGTGAGATATATTGATTGTTACTTACTTTTTTCAATTCTATGAGGTAATCATGGAATGCACTAATTTTTTGAGATCTGTCAATGTTTTTATGGTTTTGATAGTGATCCATGATGTGTATCCTAGTATGTAGATCCTGTTGGGTATTGGACCCTGGATTGGGTGAATTTGTATGCAGTAGGGTGCTTTCTAGGATGGGTTGTACTGATGTGATGGTAACTTATGAGAGGGGTGGGTCTTACTAATGTGGATTCATTCTATATCATAAGCATGTAAATATAATTTGTATTATGATAACTAAATGCGAATGATGTGTGATCAAATATTGTCTTATCCTAGAGAATTCCTTGTGATATATTGATATGGTGGCAAGAGTGATGATGCATGTGGTGACATGACCAACATACATGTGTTTCATGGTTAGTGATCAATTAGGTTAGTGATCCTATGATCATTGGGATGTGACTCTAAATGATTCAAGAAGAGTTATTAATATGATAACATGAGGGTGTGTTCCTATTTGGTTTTATCTAGAATCGTAGTATAGTATTGGAGTTGAGTTATTTTTATATATTATCTGTTTTTATGGATGTTGTCTTTTAGTGGTTGTGTGTTTGGGAACCCCCCTCCTTCCTAGACCCTGGACAACCCCCCCCACCCTCCTCCCTGGACCCTGGACAACCCCCCGAACACCCCCCGCACAGCCCCCCGCACAGCCCCCCACCCTCCTCCCTCGACCCCAGACAACTGTTGTAACCCTCTCTCTTGGATTTTAATGATCACAATCACTCTCATCGTGTTCTAACTTGTTTTCAAGTGTTTTGATGCTAGGAAAAAGGTTGCCCAGGAGTTGGCCCAAGAAAACTGAAAAGGACTCTCTGAGTCCACCGGCCAACCGGTGGATTCCCACCGGCCGGCCGGTGGTCTCTGGCAGAAGCATTGCTTTCTGCCAGAGCCACCGGTCAGCCGGTGTTAGCTCACCGGCCAGCCGGTATAGGCACCGGCCAACCACTTCTTGCCCACCGGCCAGCCGGAGGTTCCAGGCAGTAGGCTTGCCCACTGCCTGGTGCCACCGGCCAACCGGTGGATGACCACCGGCTGGCCGGTGGAACCCAGACAGAAAGCCTGCTGTCTGGACCACCGGCCAGCCGGGAGCTCAGCACCGGCCAGCCGGTGGACCACCGGCCAGTTGGTGAGCCACCACCGGCCAGCCGGTGTGACCAGTCAAACTAGCCGTTGGGCTTTGACCAGACTTGTACTTTTGACCCCCAACGGCTCCGGAAGCTCTCCAACGGCCATATTGAAGTGTTTATGGGTATTTCTCCTATAAATAAGAAACCATGGATGCCGGGAACATAATGGAATGATATTTTGTTTAAAATGGGCATAATTTTAAGTGAAAACAACTGACATATGCCAAACCAACCAAAATTCTTCTGATTCTGTTGAAACTTTAGAAAAATGATCCATGGGTCATATGTGACGTGTATGAGTCAACCCTGGCTCAATCCAAGACACGATGTGACTGAGACCATTGAAACTGTCTCCCTTTTGTTCAAAATGGACTAAATTGTAAGTGAAATCAACAACTATCATATGGGAAACCAACCAAACGCCTTAGGATTATATTGACACTTTAGGAAAACGATACATGGGTCATATGTGATGTGTACGAGTCAGACTTGACTCAATCCGAGGCGCGGTGTGGCCTACACCACCAAAACTATCTCTCTTATGTTAAAAATGAACAATATTTTACGTTCATAAGCCAAACCGATCAAACGGATTCTGATTGTGCTGAAACATTCTGAAAACGATCCATGGATGATATGTGATGTGCACGAGTAAATACTGCCTCAATCTGAGGCCCAGAGTGGCGGACACCACCCAAAGTGGCTATCTTTTGTTTAAAATGGACTTAATTTTAAGTGAAAACAACAACTGACATACGCCAAACCAACCAAACGCCTTCTGATTCTATTTAAACATTATGAAAACGATCCATGGGTCATATGTGACATGTACGAGTCAATCCCTCATAAATCCGAGCTGTGGTGTGGCCGAAACCACTCAAACTATCTCTCTTTTATTTAAAATGGACATAATTTTAAGTGAAAACAACAACTGACATACGCCAATCCAACCAAACAACTTATGATTCTATTGAAACGTTAGTAAAACGATCCATGGGTCATATGTGATGTGTACGAGTCAACCCCACCTCAATCCAAGCCATGGTGTGACCGGGACCACTCAAACTGTCTCTCTTTTGTTCAAAATGGACTAAATTGTAAGTGAAATCAACAACTGACATACGGGAAACTGACCAAACACCTTCGGATTCTGTTGACACTTTAGGAAAATGATCCATGGGTCATATGTGACATGTACGAGTCAACCCCACCGCAATCCGAGCCGCGGTATGGCTGGGACCACTAAAATTGTCTCTCTTTTGTTGAAAATGGACAAAATTGTAAGTGAAATCAATGACTGTCATACGGGAAACTGACCAAATGCCTTCATATTCTATTGAAACTTTAGGAAAACTATCCATGGGTCATATGTGATGTGTAAGAGTCAATACCGCCTCAATCCGAGGTGTGGTGATGCCGACACCACCCAAACTGTCTCTCTTATGTTAAAAATGGACAATATTTTAAATACATACACCAAACTGATCAAACGGATTCTGATTGTGTTGAAACATTAGGAAAACGATCTATGGCTCATATGTGACGTTTACGAGTCAACCTTGCCTCAATCCGAGGCCCGGTGTGGCCGACACCACTCAAAGTGTCTCTCTTTTGTTTAAAATGAACTTAATTTTAAGTGAAAACAATAGTTGACATACGCCAAACTAACCAAACGACTTCAAATGATATTGAAACTTTAGGAAAACGATCCATGGGTCATATTTGACATGTAAGAGTCATTCCCGCCTCAATCCGAGCCACGGTGTGTCTAGGACCACTCAAACTATCTCTTTTTTCTTTAAAATGGACTAAATTATAAGTGATATCAACAACTGACATACGGGAAATAGACCAAATGCCTTCGGATTCTATTGAAACTTTATGAAAATGATTCATGGGTCATATGTGACATGTACGAGTCAACCCTGCCTCAATCCAATTCACCGTGGGGCGGGGAACACCCAAACTTCATCTCTTTTGTTCGAAATGGATAATATTTTATGTACATATGCCAAACAAATCAAACGGATTATGATTGTGTTGAAATTTAGGACAATGATCCATGGATCATAAGTGATGTGTACCAGTCAACCCAGCCTCAATTCGAGGCCCGGTGTGTCACTTATGGAGTCACAAGTGATGAGACTCCTATGAAAATACCTTTTCACCATATATTATTAAAGTGGTTGTCATGTGAAGATTGAAATGGGTGTAAATAATATTTGATTTATTGAAACCCTGATTCAACTATACTGGATGATTGTTGTCATATGAAAATTCAAATGGGGAATTATTCACCATGCCTCTAATCAAATAGGTGGTGTTCTTTTTAGTTGTTTTAATTCTGTTAGTGTTTTTAGTGGTGTGTTTTATGCAGGTCTATGCACTGGAGGGGCTACTGCAGGGGCATCTGTGCAACATTTCTGGAAATACACAATACCAACGGTTGTAAACCGTTGGTAAACTTTGAGAAAGAATTATACCAACGGTTCAATAAACCGTTGGTAAAAAACTGGTTTCAATGAAACCGTTGGGAAAATGATATACCAACGGTTGTAAACCGTTGGTATAACATCAAAATCATAGAATTCCCAACGGTTTCAATGAAACCGTTGGGGAAAAAACTATACCAACGGTTGGGAACCGTTGGTATAAGTTGAGAATTATAGAATTCCCAACGGTTCTAAACCGTTGGGTAAACCTATACCAATACATAGAGTGGGCTATCCCAACGGTTTACTTAAAACCGTTGGTATATATCTTTCCCCACGCCTTACTTCCCTACGGTTTGGAGAACCGTTGGTATAGAAAATACCAACGGTTTTCCAGCCTATACCAACGGTTGTAAACCGTTGGTATATACTCTATTTCCAGTAGTGTTTATAATCATGTAAAATGTTACAGAAACATAAAATCAAAAAATAATAATGAAAAAATATATTTCATGGATCAATCACATCTCAATAATCAAATTACATGTGAGGATAAAATAAAACTTTATAGTACATTAAAAATAAGTCATAATCAGGAAAACATTGAAATCCAAGGATGATAAATGCATTTTGAAATTATTCAAAAACATCATAAAAAATATGGGACTTGTTCAAAACCATAATCAAATGAAATTTAATGAAAAAATATTACTAGTGTCACTTATTAGGAAAGGAATCATCCTCCCTTGTACCCTTTTTATTTAGATAAATCCTCATCTGTACCATTATTGCATGATTAAAATCCCCCAACACACTCTTTGTACTAACTTGGATCTTCTGTTGTTCCCTTTATCATGTAATAACACAATTTGTGTATAATTTTTCTTGGGATAAATCCACTTTTATTCCATTTGGCATGGAAAATATCCTTTAACGTACTTCTTCGAATTGGTAGAAAACATCTCACATAGCTTTTTTTACATAAATAAATCCTCATGTTTACACATTTTATTTTATTACACACAGAAACATTTCAAGTCATTGGATGGATATAAATGTCTCCAAACATCATCGTGCATGTAATGGTGTGCCAAAAAATTCAATCAATAACATATCATAATGGACCCATGAACAATTCATGGGTTTCTTCGAAATCAAATTTGAAATAATTTTCTTTTTTTACTGAACAAATAAAAGTAAAATTTATTTCATTAAACATACTAATAATATAAAATATCATCCAAAATTAAATCATTTGAATTAGAAAATATGATAATAAAAAATAATCTAATAACATTTTTTAAATTAAAAGTTGGATATTTAATATCAAATTTTCAAAAAAAATCATAATGACATATTTATAGTGATAAATTGCTTAATTGAAAATGAAAACAATTTGAGTGTAAATAGATGTGTAAAAATAACCGTCTAGAACATTGTACTGCTAATTAAATTGAAACATTTAAAGGTAAAGGGGAGACTTTTCAAATCATTATTTTAAAATAAAAAAATATTCTATGAGAGAAAGGTTTCCAAATTGATAATTGAAAATACATAAAAAATTATAACTTCTAAAATATTCTATAATTATTTATTCTAGAAAATAAATTATATATTAAAATAATTATATGAAAATACATTGAAAAATAATTATTTTAAATTAATTGTTTGCAATGGAGAGATGATAAAATTAATTTTTTTCTAATCTGTGTGAAAACATTTTTAATTCATTTAGTAATAAAATTATTTATTAGTGATGTATATATTAAAACATTAAGAATTTTTCAAAAGCGTATTTGGTTGTAAACAAAAAAAACATTATTTCAAAAAATAGTCTTTAATCTTGGAATATTGAAAATTACATAAGGATTTGAAAAATATATGTAAAAAAATATTAATTTTTAAAATTATAATAACAATATTTAAAAATGGAATCATGTTAAAATAAATTATTACCATAAAAAAATTAATGTTTTTTATTATAATTTAATTTTTTAAATATGGATGAAAATATAATAATTTTGAATTAACATTGTTGAAAACAAAGATTATAAAAAATATTTTAAAACATCAAATATAAAATGAGGTGAAGATAAATTCATTTTTACCAATTATATACAGTGTAGAAGGAAATGATATAGACACTATAATTAATGATCATATGAATTTATTATAAGGACTACCAGAATTCAAATATCTTATTGTTTGGAAGGAAGTGGAAAAAAGATCCATACAACATGTGTATTATTTATTTGAAAAACTATTAATGGAGAATGAAATTGAAATTAAAATTTTAATTAAAAAAAATAGAATTCATTCTACATACTATATATGAAATAGTTATTCTTAATTCTGATAAAAATATATGAGAATAATATAGATAATGCCTCAATGAAGGGAAATCATGAATAAATTATCATATGACCTAGGTAAAAATTCAATCAAAACCTAATAAAATAGAGTGCATGGAATAAAAAATAAATTCAATGAATAAAACATAATTATTGAAATTTTATATCAATTATAGTGTATAAATACCACAAAAATTTATTTCTATTCATTGTTATGTACTCTATATCAAATATGGGAAATTGAGTTGAATTCTCTTAACATGTTTTGGATTTATTCATCAAATGTTCTTAACATTATTAGAGACAAGTTATTTCTTAGGAATTTCCATCATAATTGAAAATAAAATAATAAATATGAGTGATCGGGGTCATATTTTTAAGGTATAAAATTTTTGGGTTATCAAAATAATTGAACGAAGAAATAATTGGAGAGGTTCATTTTTTAAGGGTGTAAATGGTAACCTTTTATAATAGTCGATTAGAGGATATTTTAGAAACACACATCATTTTTAAATAATTTTGAAAACAATTTAGGTGTACATGAATAAAAAATTGTAAAATATGTGTTGATGGACATTATTATTTTTGATTTCCTCTTATCTAATCATTCTGATATGGGGATTAAGTTATTTAAGGGACTTTTTTACTTTTAACCATTTCCCATTATACCTATCACCATTGTAGTTTATTTTTAACCATTGTTTTTAAAATTAATGGAAAAAATTAATATTCTAACTCTCAATCTAATATTTAGGTTTTGATTTCAAATTTTATAATCAATTTAACATGATAACATTCACAAGGTGTGAAAATTTAAATTTAAAATATACAAACTTAATAGCCTAAATATAATTTTTTGGAAACAAAATTCATCTTTTTAAATTTATTTATAATATATAATTTTTATTGAAACTAATTTTAATTTCATAAAAGGAAATATTTTATAAATAATAATTTTAGGTTCCTTTCAAGGAAATCCAAAAACTGAATTTCACCATATAAACACTTAATTAGTGTAAAAGACCAAAAATATATTTTATGAATGTACCATTATAATTTATTTTATAAAAATTGACATAAAATTATATGATAAAATAATATTATAAAATTAATAATTTTATTCCTCAAACAATTATTTTTTTAATTTTATGTTTTTTTGTTTTTTTAGGGTAACCATACACAATTATAAAATCATAAAAAAGTATAGTATTTTTAGAAAACTAATATTTAGAATGAAAATTGTGTATTTCAGTAAAAACTAGAAAATTAGTCCTAGGAAAATTTTAATATGTGGAATTTTTAAAGGGAATTTTATGTTATAATATTTTCCTATAAATTTTAAGAATATATTTTTAAATGAAAATTCATAATTAATAAAAATTGATTCTTTTTAAAATATACTTTTGAAATATTAAATACTATTATTTATTTACCATATCAATATTTAATAATTTATCACTATATTATTTATTATAGATTAATTAGTAAATTTATATTACTATTTAATTATGTCATGTGTAACATGAGACAAAAGTCATAAAACATATTATTTATTTTAGTAGATCCACTATCATGGCTTGTTAAGGGTTATGTTCATGACGTAATGTAATGATAATGTTCTCATATCATATGAAAAAAGAAAAATTAATAGTCTTGTTTCAATAACCTAGGGAGAGAAATAATAATCTAATAAAATTTACAGGACTAAGAATAGTTTTTCCCACTATATGATTTATAAAATTCTTACTAAGAAATTATATTAATTATTTATAGGAAGGATGTTATATGAGATACTATAAAAGATAAACAATGTGTAATTAACATTATTAATAAATTTAAATTCTATTATTAACGCATAAAAATATATTATGTCTAAATATTAAAGGAAATTTTGAATATAAATTACTAGGTTAATTTTATGTTGACAGTTGATTATGTTATCAAGCCACATAACACCATGATTGTTGTAAAAACCATTATTTTGCATTAAAATAAACAGATTATGGAATTGAAAAGTTCTCATATGAACACGGAAAAATAAAATATTATAATTTAAGATGAATTATTTTTCCCCGATAACAAACTAAAATTTGTCAATAAAACAATATTTGTTAATTGGAACAATGCTCACATTAATAATAAATTAAAATTCAATGTAGGATACCAAACATGGTCGACTTAAAATATCACAAAATATTTAATACAAGAAGGCTCAATAACACTTGTATGAATGATAGTGACTTCCTACTAGTGGAAAAGGTTTAACATTTACAGTGGGGGGAGAATATCATTGGGTAAGAGTAAAATAAAAGTTGGAGTAACCAAAAAATTCTTATGGATAATCAAGATAGTCTAAAATAAAAAAAAAACTACATTTAAGGGATTCCTTAATAATGGAAATGTATAATAGAGTTTCATTAACTAAAATAATAAAAAACAAACAATGTTATATCACCCACTAGGTCAAACACATATGTAAAAATAAACAACTGAATATAAATACACATGATTCTACTATTAATTATGAGTCCTACCAGATATAAAGAATATGTGAATCTCAATCCACACTATCCTAATCATTACACATCCCATGAGATAATCCAATATCTTAAAAAACAATTTTCCTTACCCCCATAAAATGAACAACCTATACTCCAACCTGAAATTGGGCATTAGAACACCAAGAACATTGAGGTGCATATACTTGGGCTGATAAAAAATCTTAATAGGCCACCCCCAATGGTGGATGTATAATCAATTTTAATAAAACAATATTACACATGTGAAATTCCCAACATAGCATAAGGTTAATAACAAGTATAATAAAGGAAATTATAGAATATAATAAATAGGGGGAATTAAATGAAGGAAAATAGATAATTGTTGGTTCTATAATGATAGCTAAGGTAAATCTAACCCATTCCAACTCCCAAGAATATGGATTGAAAACATGTGTCTCACACATACGTATAACATCAGGCATGTTTTCAAAAAATACTCATAACATCTGTGATGCCTAAACAGAAAGAAACAAATGATTGACCCTATTATGTAACAATAGGCATCCTTATGAAAAAAACACATCTACTATTCTCTAGAAATGTAGTGGCATGATCCAAACTGGTGATAGAGTCTATATTCAACACTCTAAAAAATATATCATTCCCTAAATGTCATACGATATGAATCAGGCACAATCATGGACTCATCTGATACACCGCTCATGGGTTCCACCGTCATGGACCTTACAGATGTACTATAATGTGTTCTCCATAAACAACATTTTGAGTGTTAAGAACCCATGGTACCAAGTTAAAAAAAATTAAATATAATTAATATATATACTCTATACCCAGTCACATACTCAAATAGATGGTGCACACTCATCCAGACCATCCACCAGCTCCCTAATAAAAAATAACCACATACAGAAAATGGGAGAGATAACCGAGTAAAACACAAAACCAAAGATTTATCCAATACATACCAAGGGAATCCTCCTAAAATAATTTTATAATAAGAAATGGCCTCCAACAGCACAAATAAATCCCATTTGAATGTGATATTATCCCACTCTAACCCATTATCTAAAAAATTAAACTAATGATGTCAATAAACATGTGGAAATCAAAGAATGTGGAATATCTACATTCACATAGATCAAAATATCCACAAAATATCCACCACAGTATCTCCAAAACCCTCCTAATGTCCAAACCAAAATATGGGGCTCAAATATTCTATGGGTTTTTATTATAATGTTGTATCCAACTAATGTCTCCCTTGCATCAACCATGTTAATTAGCCAAGCACATCAAAAGATCTAAAACATGAAAAAGGTCCATAGAAAGATCTAAACACCTTAAAATGGGTTCCTCAATAATATAGGAATCAAGGTACACACCTTTTGTGAAAACAACCAAAACATTAATTAGATCCCACCAATTGATCCGCGATAAAAAATCCCAACGGGAATCCAAAAACATAAAATGGTAATAATTGAATTCCAAACTGTCCTCCTAATCCCCTCAAATGCATGAAACCTCACATGTATCCTATAAAAAATAAATCCTCATATCAATTCCCACATTAATAACCCTATATTGTACTTGACATAAAATATCCCAACATTGGGTACTAACTTACCCAAAAGTGAATATAAAGAAGCACCATGCCACAATGGAGTTCTCTGTAACTGACAATGGTATCCTATAATCCCTTGATTAGATAAAAACCCATAATGGAATCCTAAAAAGACACTCATAATCATTCCAATATCCTAATATTACCAAATTTTAACATCCATCCTATGACATCAACTTGGACATAAGGCTCTAACAACTCATCTACTCAAACACAAGATCAAAACATAAACTTCTCTAACATTGAAAAACTAGTCCCTACATATAAGGATGAATAAAGATGTCCTAAAATCCTGTTCACCATACCCACTTTCTATGTCCATATAAAATAAACCTAATAGATCACCATGGCTTACATGATCCATTCCCATCACTGAGTTCCCAACCCTTAGTCTGGCATGATAGCTATCAATCCAACCCACATGAGTATAATGAAACCAAACATCCATGATATCATCTTGAAAATAAATAACCAATCAAAAACCTTATCTACATGGCATCTAAAAATAAAAATCCTACCACCGTCATTATATTAAAAGAAAAATTCTCAAAATTGACTCCTCTTGTATCAAATTCTGTGTTGGGAGAAACAAGAAAAAATCCTATGGTAGAAAGATGTATGTGGTATGTATATATGGTTCATTACATGTACCCCCCAATTTTCTCCTTATCTTTGTGACCCATTCCACTAAAAGTCTAATTCTACAATATACATGGTTTATTTTCCTCGTACAAGAATGTACCATGTAAGGGGTAACTATATATGTACCTCATCCCATTCATCAAGAAAAAATGCTTGATTCGACATATTATACCGAACACACACTACATGGGTCCCACATGGGGTATCTATATATGTATACTAAATGGGGTATATCTAATTACCCCTCATTTCCACTAGCCTTGTGAATTTCACTATCCCTACACATTTACCACGCATGACCATGTGTCACTGATATAGGGTGCCTTATCATTCCCTCAAGCCACAACCTTAGTCAATCCACAGAGAGTGTACATGTAATTACAAGGACTGTACTGTCAATAACCCATCCTAATCAAATAGTAATAACACACATTGTTTGTTATCTAAACTATATGTCATTAAAAATATTTCTCTCTAATAAACACCTCCAAAATTCTAAAAAAACCCTTGATTATCATTGATTTATCATGGATAAACAAATAAGGGTTCCCAAAAGCCCAAAAATATATTTGTAATTGAAATTACAATTTTCAATAGGAATTTATAGAATATTATAAAAAATGGGATTACTTATAAGAAGAAGTAGATAATGATTCAAATAAAATCTACACCATAGAACCATAAAGTCTCAATCTACATACAGAAGTGATCTATATGTGGTATCTTTTCTTATATCTCTCTTTCCTATCCCGCTTCCTCCATCATATACATGATTCCAAATTATCCTAGTAGAGTTTATAATGTTTCATAGATAAATAGAAAATAAAAAAAGGAGAAAAGGAAATTGATGAGAAAGGAAAAAAAAATTGGTCTTGGCTCGACCATAAATCATGTGACATGTTCATCACTCGCCTAGGAAAAACCAACATTGATAACTAATCTTGATGGATTTAATATCAATGTGATGATATATCTCAAAGATATTACCTACAAATATTGTGTGAAAAAATTATCATTTTATTAATTAAAATTTTAATATTGCATGAATATTTAAATGGCTGAATTTCACCCAATACATGTTTTTAGGGTAAACTCACAATTATGGGACAAATAATATGGTCAGAAAAATTATCCATGATAATCATATAGGATTCATTTCAATTTTCTTATAAAACCCACTTGGTGTAAAAATTATGAAATTACTCCATATTTTCCTATCTCATGACAACCCAAAAAGTCACATAATTCCAACAATAAACACATCTCACCCTTGATAAGCCACTATAGTCAACTAGAATCAATGCTAACCACTAGGAAATGGTGCATCTAGTACTATATCTATTTTCCAATTTCTAGTCTTTAGTAATTTCATTCTCTCTCACAAAAAATGAAACATTCAACAATGACTGATCAGATAATCCCCACTATAGGGAAATCCTTATCATTTTCATGATACCCGAACAAAAAATACATGATTCATCCTACATCTATCAATGAAAAAACTGGGTAGATGTGGAAAAACATTTTAGACCTGCAAAAAATAATGAAACCTGAAACAAAAAATTCTCATCTCCATGTCAATTTTAATGAAAACATCCATAACTAAAACAAACTAAAAATAAAGTTCACAACCTCTAAAATCCAAATGTGTTTTCCCTAAAACAATTCCTTCCTTTATCCATTGTTGAGTGTTTTAGATAATCACACTAACATGTGATATGTCTGAGTAAAACTAGGATAATAAGTATAAATATACAAACAATACTTCTCATCGAGGCCAATTCCATCAAATGTGAGAACCTTTAGAATACATCTTAAAAATAGATTCCCCTAACTCATTAAAAATTAATCAACACAACCACCCTCTACTCGTGCATCTATATATATCCACATGAATCTAGTCACACATCCACTATGCTTCCCAAGGAAAAATAAATTCATCAGGTCCAAAGGTCTAGTGAAGAATACCCTCTCAAACCAAATATGATAAATTGAGGACTCTAAAAACTCCACCTATCATAAAATAGGAATCATGATCCCAAATCACACCATGGTGATATAATTCCTCAAAAATTCCATCATGGATGAATAACCACACACAGCCAAGCCATCAGTGATATTAGGTACATAAGCACCACCACATGACCTAATAAATAGCATGTGGAAGGAACAACTCAAACCCAAGTAACACAAACCTTTGAATTTAAGTGAAACCACAACCTAAGGGAATCTAAATCACATTCCAAATATATATCTGGAACCATTTCCATCATCAATCCCCAATGTGAATAATATATCCCATTACCGACAAAAAATGGACTCCATACCTCTAGGAATATAGGGTCAACATCTCATTCACTAAATAACACATCTCTACATGATACTCAGTACATGTAATTATAATAAAATATAAACATGGGGTTTAGTTTATTATAATTACATGAAGGAGACATATGTGATACACTATATAGGTCGTTGGAGATACTATACACAACTTAACCTCCATCATCTGTAATAAGACAATAGACATGCATATGTAATGTGAATCCTTCATGCCTAGAAATATGAATGAATATTGACCTCATACCCATGGGAGAAGAGTCGAAAAATAGAATAAACCATATATCCAGAAACAAAAGGGAAATACACTTGGTGACGTCACATAACCTTAAACAGGATCCATAAAAAATACCATTCCTAAGAAACATAAAATTCCAATTAGAAATGGAGATTATGACATGCGAATATGATATATATGAAGAGTTATAACACATGCCTAGGATATATATCTACTAACTCCAAAAATTAAATAAGCAAACACCTCAAAAATAATTATTTCATGAACCTTCACTATTCAACATAACATGTTACAAAATCTATCCCACTACATGTCCTCAAGAACATTTACATGAATGTTAGATGATTTATACTTGAGGAAAGGGTATAAAGGATATAGTGGTGAGACATTACCTTCTGTCCAAAATAAAATAAATTATTCCAAAAAACATCCACAATGATAAACATTAGAGTTTACATAATTGGTAAACTAAATAAATTAATTATAAAATAAACGAAATGTAGTATAAAATCATTCATACTAAAATAATGAATAATATATAATAGTATAATACCCACTAGGCTGACCACATATATATAAATAAATAACATTAAATTTATACCTCGTTCTCTACTATCAATATTGAGAATATTTAACCACCCAGTAACCAATACTCTAGAGATACACTATAAAAATTTGGATACTTTTTTAGTGTATCTATACTCGATCCTAAAACACAATACCATTAATCTATTAACATCATAATATGTGTTATAATTTGTACGAATAAATTTGGACTTTATTAACACAAAGGTGAATATACAGAGCTTAAACATAAATCATTGTAGGCCACTCAAAATGGATTAATTATAATATTCCATTATAAAATACTGCAATGAAATGTGATATGCCTACCTTATCCTATTACATTTAACACCCTACATAAAATAAAATTCTATAAAAATAATTAGTGTAAACTAAACACGAAAAATATTCATTCATGGGTCCTACCCGGACTCCAAACAGAATGTTACCTCTACTTTATCCTATGATAAAAGATTTAAAACATGTTTATCACTAGGACCCATGAAATTAGGAACATCAACAAGAAATACATAGGATAAACCTGCTTTACAAACATAATTGATTTAATGAAAACCCAGATGAGTAATAATAGAGATCCACATAATAAATAGCATCTATATTTTAATTCCCTGACCCGGGATCCACTAAAATCATTCCCTAAGATTGTGGTCATGTGGCCTTATTCATGACTCCCCATATGCCAGAGTTTGAAGAGTAGTAGCGAGGGTGTAAATGTAGTATAGTGGGGATATAATAAACTAATTTCATAGATGCATAGTGGATACAACATATAATATTCAAAAGTGGAATCTTTATATTGTTAAACATATTAAAAATGTGACGGAAGAATAATTATAACTAAAAAATAGAAAAGTGTGTATGTGAAACTAAAAAATAACAACTGATTAAATATCTCTAAATCCAATAATAATTTTATAATAAATAGATTTGATGCAAGTTTATAATAAAAAAAGGAACATGGGTAGGCATATACAGGTATGCAATATAAAAACATAAAAAGAACAAAAGCTTATCTATAAACATCTGGAGTATATGGTCAGTCCTCTTCTCCTAAGATCTAACTAAAAGAAATGAATATCAAAAGCCTGAAATATGACCCTTCCCTTTATCATTACCCATAGATAGATACTTATTTTGGTTACCTAAGTTAACTTGAGTAGGATGTGGGATAAAAATATTAGAAGGCCTCCACTATTGGTCTCTACATGTAATCCAAGGAGTCCACATAACAAAATAGAGTGTACGAAATTTAAATAAATTTACAATGTTGAATAGATAAATAACAAGCTTGATCAAGTTCTTGAAGGAAACATGGAATCTCTACATACATCTGGTCATGGTTGGAAAGTTAGTTTAAAGAGTCACTATTTATATAGTAGTAGTAATGTATATACATATAGTATATATATATTTATATATATATATATATATATTTCATCAACTTATTTGAACCAAGTACATGTAGACATAAGTTTCCATATAGAAGGAATGTTAATGCTAGCTGGACCAGGTCACAATTCATACATCTATCATTAGTCTACGGATCAAATAATCACAAGGAAAAGGGTAGATTTACTATATCCTAATAAGGGTGTGACATTTCAAGCACAACACTTAGGGATGGTTTGTGAACCATCGTGTCAATACTCAAAACCTGGAATGTGGCACATAATGTCTAATTCCCTTATATTATCACTGGTGTGATATTACATTCTCATCTCCCAATGTAAGGGAGTGTGATTCACCACGATTCTCAACACCCCTTACCATCATATATAGCTCATATAATGGTCTGTTCAAAATTTTAACTATCATGATTCATAACCTCTCTTGAAACCTGTTCACTAATCCTTTATATATAAATAAGAATATTTATATTTATAACATAATACATGAGAAAATACCTCTGATATTCCACATTAGTTGTGTTTAAATTCTATTAAGGCATCCCATTTCATAATTATCAATTAATTCAGAACAAATAGAAATCATGTACATACCATCCTTTTATGTCATTCCATTTGAACCAAATTTTCAAATTAAAAGAAGGAACCCAACTTGCATAATCCTTTTTATATATCCCATTTAATTTAATTAAAAAATTTCATTAGAACAAGGGAAACCATCATGATTTGTCAACTCCATTTGATTAAACCATTTATTTAAATTAGGAATGGAAAACAATTCATAATGATAAAGGGGTAACTTATATGGTTACATGGGAAATAAATAAAATTACAACTTGGATAAATCTACATATAATATTGAAAAACACTGAAAAGGTTCTTTGGGTTCCATTTAGTATGCATGGATCGAGCGAAATTTCATTTAAAATATAAGATGTAAGAACATTAGGGGTTGTGGGTTGTTAATAAATTGACCATTAAGGAGAAACATGACTTGGAACACCCATGGGGAGCCTATATATAAAAACAACAACCTATAAACTACTATACAAGAATCAATAATCATATATCAAGTTGAAAAGATCAATAAAGAAAGAAGAACTCAATATAATGGGGACGATCTGGCCTAGGTCGCCATACTGCACAATGAAATAGCTACGAGATAGAAAAACTCATAGGGAAAATGTTGTGAAAACTAACCTAATGACCCTATAAAACTCCTCACATAATATCAACTATCGATTTGAAACATGTTAGGAGAATTATTAGTAACGGTCCACTGGCCTAGAAATAATGAGAATGAACCTACACATAAATATTTTCAGGGATTCAATGATATTCATACATATGAATTTAGAGACTAGGGGAGCATACAAAGATGTATACACAAATTTTGATGGATCAAAGAATATAATTGGGAGGAAGAAGATGTCAAAAATCCTATATTGATGATGTTTGAAGCTCAATAGAATGAGATGAACATGTTTTATTCAATGTAGGGAGGAAGGGAAAAGAAATAGTGTTATAAGATTAAATGAAGTAAAAAATTTAATTTCACCCCAAAATACATAGAAACACAGTTTACACACATAGTTTAACCAACCCATGAACAAATAGTTCTTAGTTCACTTCTAATTTTTGGCGCATAGTAGGGTTCGAGGAATAGTTTTTCTAACCATGTGTAAACCATGAAAAATGGATTTATGCCAAACCTTCAACCAAACGCATGTTCATACACCCTAGGTTGTATCATTGAAGAAAAATTTTGTATCATAGTCCCTTCTTCCAATTTTGGAAGATCATGCTCTGGACAAGTCAAGAATTCACAAAATACCTCCATGTCTTGATTAGGAATAATATTACTTTATTTTGATGATTTAAAATAAATAACTAATGATTTTTACCTTCATGAAAAGTTAGGTAGTTACAACCTAAACTCCATAAATAAATTCATCCATGGGTAGGTCTTATTATGGTAATGAGGTATCATTAGTAAATAGTTCTAGACATTGATATTATATATCATATTATTGTTCCCACGTATCATTTTATACATGAACATTCTCCCACAGCACCAGTACCAAAGGAATTTCCCAGTCTTGAAGTTTCTTAATGATATTATTGACTATAAAACTAGATACTCATAAAAGGAAGCATCCACATTAAATTAAATATCAGTAGTCTGAAATAGAGGCAATTGTTCCGGATAGTATCACCAAAGATGAGAAAAATGAAACCAATTGTGCATTGAATGGTATCATTGAGGAAGCGCCAATTAATCATCCACTAGGCCAATCCATTTCAAACCCATGAAGGGTCCAACTAACCATAGTGATAGCTTAACCTACTTCTAAATACCTCTATGTCCCAACATCGGAGATAATGTAAAAAAACCATATCTCTAACCCTGAACACAAGAGTTCACTAGTGTCTATTGGCATATGACTATTGTCTCAAATGAGCTGTCAGCATGAACTTTTTGATCAAATTTACATTCCATATTGTCTCATGAATGGGTTGTGTTCCATTAATAGATATCTCCCCTACCTATAGCCTACATAGTGGTGAGTGACAAGTCCCACCATGTAAGGCATCATAAGGATCCATATCCATGGTACCCTGAATGGTGTTATTATAAGAGATATCAAGGTGGGAAATGTGTTTCTCTTAGAAACCCCCATAATCAACAACACTTGAACGATGAATATCCACTAAAACCTGAATTATACTCTATATTTTTCCAAAATATTTTTGGTGATAGGATGTGCTCTGAAGTAACTATGTACCCAAAGACTACTGCCACACATACTAGAATCATGACATGAAATGAGTGTCTTTCTTAGAAATGATAGAATGAGGATCTCGATGAATACATAAAACTTACCTAATGTACATCCTTCCAATATCCTCAACCGAGATGGTCTCTCTCATAGGTAAGAAGTGTGTTACCTTCAGTCAACAATCAAAAAAACCCACACTCTATCATTTACATGGGGATATTTGGGTACAAAATCTCGATATGCATTGATAAAATATCCCACTTTCACTTATGAATAAACAATGATGAAAAAAGTTATTCCAATCACTGATGCTCTAAATTCACCAACTCACTGCGAAAAACCTAAGTGATGAAACTAGAAATCTCATGTTTCTTACCATGATAAAATTAATAGTTTTTTTGATCCCAATTAATTTTTGTGACATCAGAATGAACAACCAATACTAATTCATAGAATTCCAGAATCATCTCTTCTCTGATATTTTCTAGGACCCATTCATGAAAATGGAATAGTAAAGTGTTGTCACCATCCACAGTCCACCCTGAATACCTATCATCATCTGAAACACATTCACTTTGTACAAGCCCTTTGGGATTAAATAGTTTTCTCATTCTCACTCTTTCCGGAATAGTAATCGTCTTGTATAAGGAAAATATAATAGTCTAAACATATTCCTAAAAGTAAAAGTGAATCATTATGTTTAGGTCTATAAACCATCATTAGACACTAGATTCTAGAATGTCATTTGTCTCAATCAACTGGCTTCGACATCGGCTATGGAATCCCCCTTCACAGACGTTTAAAAAATCAAGAAAACAAACTACTGATTATACTCAATGCACCAGCGCTATCAAAGATTGAGATCCCACTATGTGATCATGTATGTGATTATTTTGTGTTCAGTGTACACCAAAAATATTATCTCTAAGTATATAGTGTCTCCAACAACGTATGTCCTGAAAAAAATAGCAAATTTGAGGTTGTGTGTCAGGTATTTATTCCCATGGGGGCTTAACATACAAGACCCATATGCGACGACTCACTCATCCTGCATCCAAACTGCTCAAAGACCAACACATTTTGTATCACAATAAAATGAAAATCATTACTATCTCCGATAGAATCATTATCGACACTAAATTCAAATATCACTTCTATTTCTTAAAGGCTTCTTCACAAGACTCTTGATCATAAAAATTTCACACCATTCATTATCACAACTATAAGAAACACTACAAGATGGGAGAAATCCTGAATGAAGCATCCTAAATATCTAAAAATACCCAATAAAGTCCAAATTCCAAATATATTCATGGGATTCTCTCAGAAAACTATAACTCCGAATTTTTTTTGATCTATTGATACTCCTTACTACGAGTTAATTTGTCCCAAGATGTGGATTTTTTTATGTAAAAGTAGCATATTTAGATTAGAGAATAAGTTTCTGTTTCCAATCATTGTATTTAGCATGATCTCAATATTATTTGAATGATCATTTCTCGATTGTGAATACAGAAAGATATCATAAATAAATACTACCACATATCATTACATATATGCATGGAAAACCAGATTAATAATATTTTTAATGACCACAAGTGAATTAATGAGTCCAAATGGGATTATTAGGTACTCATTTAGACCATACAGCTCTTGGAGGCTATGTGAGGTATGCTAGAGGTCTTAACATGCCCACATAGATATGTTGGCCTTAGATATATCTTATAAAAAACTCTTGCTCCTATGAGGTAGTCAAAGTTGTCATATATAGTAGGATGTGGGTACCACTTATTTACTGAGAGCTGGTTCATCTGATATTAATCAATACATATCCTAAGGTTAACATCTTACTTCTAGGAATAGAAGACTAATAAACTCCAAGGGTATTTTTTAAGGAATATAAATCATTTATCCTTGAGATCCATTAACTTTTTCTTGATATATATGAGTTCCTTAGTTCTCATCCTATAATTAATAATGGGCATCGATGCAACTATTGGAACTAGGTCAATAGTAAACTATACTTGTCATATAGAAGGTATACCAGCAACATTCAGAAATACATCTATGAAAAGATACAATATATGAGAAAAAAATAGTTTTTGATAACCCCTTATAATCTATGAAAACATTTGAAATATGATCTATAAAACTCCCCATACTCTAATACACAGGTCCTTCTCTAGTCACACTAACATCTCATTCTCCTTTATGAGTGTTTCTAATGCCATCTAGGGATGTAAATTTTACTATCAAATGATAGTAGTAAATATTGGATCAACTGGGTACTAACGAGTCCATCTCATTAATTTTGATGATCCCATGATGTCGAGGGAATAAACACTCTACACAAAAAAGGTAATTTTCAATATTAAGGGGAAAATTAATACATTTTACATTTCCCTCAGAATGGATACTAAATAGGGTGTCAAGAATCATAACACTGTAGTAGTTATCAATATCGAGGCACAAACTCCCATTGTTTTCTAAAATACAATAGTGGGAGGATAACCTATTTTATATAAAGTAGATAGTAAAGTGAATGATACTATAATATTACATTGTACAGTAGATGTTTCATCACTTTTTTCCATAATCGTAGACTAGGAAGCAAGCAACTAGCATGTACCGCAACCCTGAGTAACTTCTTGACTACCCTGAGCAAGCCCACTCTACTAGCATTGAGATTCATAAGTAAAACTACGCCTACAATTCCCTATAACTAATCTTGGTCATCTAGTGGTATTAAATATTTCTTTATATAATTATCCAACTAGCCCTACTACTGATTGTGGAGAAGTCATAGATCCCTACACACTACGAACTGTCAGAAAATTCCCACGAAAATGCTTGATGTGACCCATCATGCAACATATTTCACACTCCATTGGATTTAAAAATTATAGAGGCTTGATTTTTATCTACATCCATCACTCATGAAAAATCAAGAAGATTTCAAATTGAGGATACTGGATACTGCAACCCCAATGAGTAGCCTTGAATGGATGCTTGCACCGAGAAGGAGAACCACTTCTAGAATTAGGTTCTGAACCACCTTGGCTCACACTATCAACATCTCTAAGATTACTCTCTATAATAAGGGCCTAGTATATGATATTATAATCAGTAATTAATTATAAAACATTGACCTATGACCCAAAGGTGTAATCCAATCCATCCATAAATCACCTAGTGATCAAAAGATCATTGCCTCTCATAGTTGGAGAAAACTTTTGCACCTTAGTGAAACAATAAGATTAGTCCATAACTATATATCTCTTATATGATAAGTTCATGAATTTTCTTTCTCAATCATCTTTAAGAGTATGTTAAAAAAAATTAATGGGTGACCATTTGGAAATCCACCCAGACCATATTTCTATGTCGATCTTCTGGGGTGATTACATCCAACCCCCACTTAGCTGAGTTGAGTAGCATATACGCAGCTAACTTGACAATCCACAGTGGAGGAATATATTGATTCTTTAAAATAGATAATATATCCTCTATACATGATTCTACATTATGAGGTCCACCATCCCTTAAAAATATGGGAGGATGTTGCTATGGAAACTCACAAGTTAACTCTTCCATGCATGGGGTAGGTCGAACTGCACCATTAATATTCCAAAGCATACACAAAAACCCTATTGAAATTGGCCATCAATTATTATATCAGGTATACAATAAGGATACATAGGTTTCTCTATATAAGTAATCATTGGGATATATTAAACTTCCACCACAAGAGAATGGTCGTCACCGCCTTCCAGGAGTTTGAAAGGAGGAATTCATGGTCGCATGATACTACAATGCAAAATACATGCATCATGAGATATTTAATAAATTTAGAAGATTGAATGTAAGAAACTTGTACATGAGTGAATCCTTCTAATAAAAAAACAAGCCACACTACGTTCTATAAAATCCAGTTCTAGATGGAAGGATAAACCATAAATGCCATAAGATTCTAGAAGATGCCCCACAACCCACTATATAGGTAATGTTCGGGTCTAATTATTTGTTTCAAATATATAAATTAGATGGTTGTTTTTAATGTAGAATTCATATTCACATGAATTTGTTCTTGTTAGAAAATTCAAATCACTTTAAATTGGTTAATTTGATGGTATACCAGTTTAGATTTATAAGGGTACATATTCATTATGAACCAAAAAATGTTATCCATTCATCTTATACCATTACAAGTTCTTTCCCAAGCGATGAATGTTCCATGGATTAATGTGCCATAATTAACTACATATGGTGTCATCTCTAACCTATTTAGAAAAACACTATTATGATAATTTAGGTTCTTTATCTATCAATTATGTTTTTCAAGACCCACAAGAAGTGTAAACACAATTCAATACATATTCAAAGCACTATCAATGTGAAATAAGAAAATGCATGCTAAAAATTGACATGAAATGGAAGAATTCAAGGAATATTTTTCCTATTGTGCTAAATAATGATGCATTTATCAATTATCAGTTCCCTCAAATCATTGGTACAAAGATGAAATAAATAATAAATTAGAATAATAATAATAACCATAGAACATCATGTGCATCACCCGATGGTGAAATTACACCAACGGAAATAGGAAAAAGAAAAATAACAATTTTAATTCAAGAAACATGACCGTTACCACAAAAATGGGTTTGTGATACCCAATCATGGCTTATGACCATGAATCAAGCATTCTCTAATCACTAATATAGTATCTCCAAATATTAAAGAACGAAATTAAACCTGATCTCATACCACAGTGTGACATCCAATATCATGATCCACATAACCTATGCCCCGATCCAGTAGGTCACATTGCCTCAGGCGCACCACCCCACATGTCAGAGGTTGGAGACAATTAGTGAGGGTGTCAAGGTGTTACAATGGGGAGACTAAACCATCATGTCTGAGTGGGAGATTGGATGAAATTGATAAAATTCAACAATGAAAGCATAATATAATAAAAAAGAATAACAATACAATAGATGAATAAACATAATTGAGAAAATAGACAAGTTCCTATGTAAAAATAAATATATCAAGATAACGAAAGTCACAACATCAATTAGGATGTGTTTGATACATGGATGCTTGGAATTCAGTTAATAAAAAGAGGAATACTTTTCATGCCTAATCAATAATATTATAACTAAAAACCAAAAAGAACAAAATATACTACACAATAAACTTATGTGTATGATCAGTCCTCTTATTATAAAATCGAACTAAAAGAAAAGGATATAAATATCCAAAAATAGTCCCTTTCCATTATCAATACCTATAGATAAACAATCTTCTTAGGTACTAAAGTCATCCCGAGTAGTATGTTGGATGAAAATCTCAATAGGTCACCACCAATGGTTTCTATGAGTAATATAAGTATTCATTATAACTGAACAATGTGAAGGAAGTAAAAATTAATTAATAGTAAATAATAAATAATGAACCATGCCCTCTTGTTCTTGATAGACACCTGGTGGGTCTACCTTCTCCAACATAGGGTTGTAATGGATGTATGAAAAGTCACTATATATATAGTGGTAATATATATAAACAGTGAAATTATATATATATATATATATATATATTTATTTATATATATTTAATCCACATATATGAACCATGTATGTGTGGATGTATGTGGCTATATACATGGAAAAAATGCTGGTTGGACCGGGGAATTTCTTAAACACCAATGACTAATCTAATGATCTGATAAAATCATGAAATTTCGTTCATTCTCTACTTCCCAATAAGAGTGTGAGATGTCATGCACGACACTCAAGATGGTGAGTGAGCCATCATGTCAACACTCTAATAATGAAATGTGGTCCATAATGCCCATCTCCAATATAGTATCACTAGTGTCAGATGGAATACTCAGCACCCATTGTAAGGGATTGTCATTTTCAACCATGATTGACACCCATTACCATTGTATACTTCCTAGACAATAGAATATTAATGATAATAACTAGAATGAGGCATAACCTACAATGAATACTTTTCAAAAGTCCTTCATATATCAATAATCCATATTTATATTTATAACATAACACATGAAGAAATACATCTTGTGTGCCACATTATTCATTCACAAATTTAATTAAGTCAACACATACTATAAAAAGAATTTTAATTAAACATAACAAGAAGGCATGACCTTACAATCATTTGAGGTCATTCTATTAAAACCAATTGATTTAATTAAAGGAGGGAATAAATTAGGAATAATCATTTCCATATAATCCATTTAATTTAATTAATCCATTTCATTAAAAGAAGGCCACTCATCGTGAATTAACAATTCCCTTTGACAAAACCATTTAATTCTTTAAGTCGTGAAAAACAGTTCATAATGATTAATGGGATACTTGGGAAGTGAAATGAGTAACAAGTTAATTGATTACTTGGGAATTCCAAATATAATAGGGACAAACACCTAAGTGGTTCTTTGGGTTCTATTTAATATTATTGTCTTATAGAAAATTTCATTTTAAGTATATGACAGAAGCTAATTAGGAGTTCCAAGGAATTAATCTATTTACCATTTAAGGGTAACATGATTTGAAACCCCCAAGGGGTGTACACATTTGAAAAAAACCACTCAAATACTAAAAAAGAATCAATAATAATATATGATGGTGACAGGATTAATTATACATAATGAACTCAATATAAAGGCGATGCTTTGAAATGGTCGGCGTGCGGCACAACGACATCGCTATGAGAAGACACAACTCAAAGGGAAAACTATGTGACCACCTATATAATGTTCATTGATAACGACTCACTTTATAATATCCTCACATATGAATCATGTTATTGGAAATATGAGATATGACCCAAATTCATAGAAAATAAGAAAAATTTTCATTCACTTATATAGATCGATGGATTCTAATAAAAACAGAGATATGAATTAAGAGACTGAGGAATGAAACAGAGAGAGCTCAAAAGCTTTTAAAGGATCAAGGAATGGACAATATCAGAAGAAGTTATCTCAAATCCTATCATGAGGTATTTTTAACATCCATAGTATGAGAGGAACCTATTTCAAACACAAAAGGTGAGGATGTGAAAATAGATGATATTATAAGATTAAATGAATTCTATTAATTTAGTTTCACCCCAAAATGAATAGGTTCAAGGTTTGGACCCATGGTTCGGCCAAAGTTTGTGTAAAATTTGATCATTTCAATATTTCTTTGGCACACACTGCATGGTTGGGATCATTTTTTGAAAATAAATGTGAAAATAATGAAAAATGGATCTGTCTCAATCCTTCAACGACTGCACAACCATGTGACATGGGTAAAACGGTTGCTGACAATCCATGTAGCCTAGTCTCTTCATCCCGTTTTAGAGCTTTAGGCTCCGAATAAGCCCCAGATGATCCTGATACGTCCTTAGCATGATTATGAATCAATATTAGGGTCATTTAATAAATTAAAATAGAAATTAGTATGATATGTACCATCCTTAAAGGACGGTTAATTACATATTTTTTAATAGGTCTCAAATTTCATGATCCAGATTGGTGAAAATGTCTCCAAGACACACACCAATGAAACAAACTCATCTCAAAAGTCCTAATGAATGAATTGGGATCAATCATGGTCTTTATAGATACACGACTCATGGTCTCAATCTACATAGTCACAATTTATGCAAAAAACTATGTTATCCAAACACAAAACATGTAGTTCTACTAATCCTTCTTACTTTGTTTCCAACAGTTTCCAAAACATATATTTTTATTCACCTTATATAGGGTTTATTATCTACTTATGGGGGGACACTCATCAATATCATCCATTATCTCCCAAAACCCATATAACTAGATAGAGAAAATCTATGAGAAAACTAGATAAAACATAGGGATAAGGGATGATAAAAAAGCATCCCAAGGGTATAATACATAACCATTTCTTGGGATGATACCACCTCGAACATCATGAATAAAGGCAACTAAAATATTAGATGATCCAAATCATGAACCCACTTTCCAAAAACCTAATCTAGAAACAAAAATCATATAAGGGACAACAAATCACATGATCTTTCAATGGCCCCATGGATCTCAGTCTCTATAAAACAAATTCCTTGGGCCCTCTAAAACTCTTTTTAGGGCCAATCCAAATCTATTGGATCCCACTATACCATGACTAATGACATTAATAAACTTCTGACTAGATAATCCCATACTATCCCATGCACATATACCACTCCCATAAAAATATATATAAATTTACCAAATGACATTGATTGAGTAGTAAAACCTATGATGGTTTCCTATGACATGTCCATCGCTTGAGACATAATCTTGGTTGAAACATCCCAAATGGCCTCAGTGGAATCTAACAGATCATATATCAATAATATTCCCAATGGTCTTCCAAAAGAATATCATGCCAATAAGTGTAATCCTAATTTTTCTCAAAACTATATCTATATAAAAAATCCTTATAAAATTCCTTGGTAGAAATGAACCTTTATGGAAACTCCCACATTAGTAAACTACAGCTGGACTTCCAAGATAACAACCCCTCCTTTTGTACCGACTCTCCTAGATCATCATCTGAGTAATTACCATGACATCCATCCATTATTAATATGCAATGCTGAAATTTGTAGATCATATGATCAGAAACAATCACACACGTGCATCCTCAACAGTCCCTCCAACTCATCTCAACACCTCAACAACACCCACCCCTAACATTCATACCACTACCTCAGCTCTACCTGAAACCTCTAACATCTATGATATTCTAAAATATGATCCAAACACCAACTACTCTAAATAAAAGCAATTGTTCATGGCATGAAATGAAAAAAAATGTGTTCTTAGAGATAATACATGATTAGAAATTATGTGATACTACAACAAGAACCTCAAATAAATTGTCATGGATCAGTCTATCTACGAATATCACTAAACTCATAACCCTCACCTTGGACTAACATCCATCAACCCAACACCCAGGAAGATTATAAAACCAAATAAAAATTAATTCCTCAGGAAAATAGTCACGGAATCAAAAAATCCATCCAAATAGAATCTATACAACAAATTTATACTCCCAATGTGATATACAGGAATAAATTACACAAAATTGGCTCCTCTCATGAGAAGGTCCCGCTCCATGGTAAAAATAAAAATAATAATACAATATTTTGATGATATATGAGGTGTGTACATCGGGTACAAGGTGTGTAACCCCAACGGTCCTCCGAATCCTTGCCCTTAGTCCCCATATTATGTATTTCTTCAAATTATATGGTCGTTCATCCCCACACATAGTTTTTATCCCACATGGGATTGCTTCCAGTGTACCTCTACAAATAGGGATTGTAAAATTTCTAATTAAACATCAGGTACTACACACACATGGATTATATATTGGATGGGTTATATGGATATGTACCACACATGAGGTTTAACTAGGTAACATACATTTATACGAGTCATTTACATCACAAGGGATTCACCTATGTACCTTATATGTCCTTGTTCCCCTGACCTAGACTGTCTTGTTTAGCCACCGACCAAACCCTTGGTCTTTATAAATGGCACGTACATCAAAGATCATACCATGTAATCTCAAAAAATATTTCCTCAATAGAAAGAACACATAGAATATGTTATTTGATATAATCTTGGGTATATGAGATCTCCAAAACGAAGAACATCCAAAACATCCCAAAACACTGATTTCTCCAAGATTAAACATTGATCAGCAATTAAGGTTTACCGAAAACCCAAAAAAGTCTTTAGATTCTAAAAAACGTTGAAATTGGAATTTTTAGTGAATAAATAAAAATTGTCCTACATTTGGGAGTAATTATAAAAACATCATAATGTATTCACACTACACACCCATTCATCATTGATATACCACCAAACGAGCTCTCGAGGAAGCATATCTTCATTTATCTCCCTCTAATATCAAAGTACCTCAATTGGACATGTGTCACCAATTCACTGAATGATCATTCATAAGAATCCAAATGTATAAAAGATAAATAAAAAAAATATGTAATACAAATGAAAAAAAATATAAATTAATAAAAAATGAATAGAATATTTTTCTAGACATAGCATTGGTTCTCCGGACTAGGTTTTCCCTCACATATGAAAAGACCCCATTCATAACATAACCATAGAGATATAATCCAAAACCATCACTAAATTTATGTTATATCACTAAATGAACTTGTATAATTAAATTAATATATTATCAAATACATATTTAACATTCAATGATAATTTAAAAGTCATGAATTTCCATCAAACACTTATCTAAGGGTAGACATCATATTAGAAAAAAACAATGTTGTTAGAAGAAAATATCAATGATTAGAATATAATAGAAATTACATTTTCCCCATGAAAAACATCTTGGAATAAAATGATAAACTTTCCCCTTATTTTCACAACTACTGGTGATGTGAGTCGTCACATTATAGATTAATAAAATGTAAATAAATATAATGTAAGTAATAATGGAAAAATTTTTAGTATAATTAAAATAATTCCAAAATATTGTTTTGTATAAATACAAAAAAATGAGGAAAAACTATTAATGTAATGGAAGAATAAAATTTTATATAACTATATTTTTTAGTAGATAAAATTAGGAATATGACTAAAATGAAGAAGAATATTTTATTATTCAGATTAATAAGAATAGATATATTTATTATCTATGAAATGAATTCCAAAATGAAATTTAATTTCAAAAGAGTGATTCTTATTAAATTAAACAATCACATATGGGATTTAATCCACATACTCTATTGTATATTATATAAAAATTAGATTATAAGATATAAATGTATAGTAAAATTATCCTTAATATTTTTCATAATTTCATAATTGGTATTCACTTTATAGGAGTTATTTATGATACTCCATTCTATACTAAATTCATAAAAAATATCATCTCAAATACAAGGATTCTATGTGATCTTGATGGTTCACCACTCATGAAATAATCAAGTGTTTTTATTTAATAATAATTTTGTTCAAACTGAATTTATTCATAGAGCTTCATGATTCTATATTAATTTTATTGGTATGGGAAAACCAATATATCATTTTGAATTAATGAGCTAGTTTAAGCTTGATTCATCTAAAAGTTTATAAGAATCATGATATTTAAGAGAGGTTGTTCAAGATAATATAATTATATGTAGTTGAATCATAATTTAAATTCTAATCATTTATTTTCTTTTATATAAGTTAGAATTTAAAATTATTCCCTACTAGATATTTTCTGGTGGTATTCATGAAAATTGATAAATAAGTGCTTGTTAGACTCAAACTATCATTTTTGGACACCTGAGTTACCGTGATTAATGTACCTCATGGAAGAATATCAATATTAAGAAACCTAGTAGTTATTAAATGTATATTGTGATAAAATAAGTCAATTTGGATTAGTTGACCATTTTTTGTTGATATAATTGATCGTAAGGTTAAAGAGAAGTCACAAATTTATCAATATAATGAATTATATGAGCATGTATAATTATATAGAAACATGTAATACAACCTGTAAATTTTAAATAATATGGAAAAATAAATATAACAGTTAATATGTTTTTTGAATGATTTACTAAGGATTTAGATATTTAGAAAATATATTTTCAAATGCAGCAAAATTTAAAATTTATGTTAATATATAAAAATTAAATATATCATTTTTTGAGAATAAGTTAAACATATAATCATTATATTAAATTAAATGGATACTAAATGAGAATAGAATCTAATATAGGTTATAATATATAATACATGTATAATATCATAGACCACTTCTAAAATCATGCCAATTAATTAAAAAATCACAAACACAAAATACTAACTGACAATGATCTCAAGATATATATGGATTTACAATCAAGTCTTAGTCCAAATACAAAAGATGTGTTATATGATAAGATAAATAATTTATTAATGATATGAATATATAATCCATATAAAACATCGGTAGTGTAACGCCAATACTGGTGGTTTATATAAAATTCGGTATTACTATAAATAAATATCTAAAAATTGTTAGACTTAAATTAGTTTTTCATATTGATTGTGTTTTCAATAGATAACATAAATATGAACTAAACTAAAATATAAAATAACTTTCCTTTTTTACTAATTCATCAAATTCTTTTTAAAATTATACGGATATCAAATTTTACTTTCGTAGATAACTTTTTATTATAAAAAAAATTACTCTTGGTCTTACTCTCTAAAAGAAAAACATATTCACATATCTCTATGGATTGTTTTCATAGAGAAGAATTAATTTTGGTATTGATGTAACACCTTAATATTTTTAGTAATGTATAAAATCGATTTTATCCACTTTGATGTGTGGAGTCATTAATGTGTTCATGGATGACATTTCTTATAATATTTTAACATTTAATGATAAATCATCGAATATTTAAAATTTTTTTTCTAAATGTGTTGACAATAATTTGGTATTGAATTACAATAAATAGAAATTAATAGAGAGATAATTTATAAAACATTGAAATAATATATGAAGAGATTGGATTCATGTATATAAATATAATAGTAATATAATTTCATACCTTCCTCTATAATCATATTCCACAGAACTAGGGAGATTATTTGGAAATTTTGGGTTGTAATAAATAAGTTTCAAATAATTCTATAAAATTTATAGTGAATTGTTCTCACTTAATGGAAAAAAGGTCATGTTCATTTTTAATTGAAATTTAAACGAATATTCAAATATATTGGAATGTTAGTTAATCCCAACCTATAATAGATATTTTATATTAGAATATAACTATAGAAATCATGATTAAATCTAGTGAGTTGGGTTTTTGGTATTTTTTTGTTAGAGTAGACAATTGAATAAATATTTCATTTATTATTAAATAATGTTATTTAATGAAAAAAACATAATTTTTCCAAAGTAAAAAATATTCATTTGATGTGGTTTGTGTTTTCATGAATTTCTATCATTATCTTGTTGGATGAAATTGTATTTCTTAGAGAGACCCATCCTCTTCAAATTTATTTTTGTTAAAAATGGTTTTGTGGATATTATTTGTTAGAAAAAAATTTTATTTGATTTAATTTTCTATTTAGATACTGGAAATTAATAGTTATTTGAATCAACTAGTTCATCTAATATCCATAATTGATTAATTAAATGATGGTTAACTTCACTATATTAAAAACAACAGTAATTAATTGTAATTAGTAAAGTGTTTATAAATCGTATGTAACCTAATCCTTTAATATGATTTGATTCACTACAAGTAATATATAGACTAATTTCATAGAAGGTATCATACCCATAAAGAGGGTGCATCAATTTTAAACCACTACGAGAAATATAAATTTGATTATAACATGTAAATTTTAATAAAGGTACCAAGGTTATGTAGATTGAATTATATAAGACCCAATTATTCAAATATGTAATGAAATTTTATAAGAAATATGATAATTTTGAGGATATTAAAAATTTTGGGAGATGTAAAGAAATACATAAACCATATATATTGGAGGATTTAAATTTTCATTTTTGTGGTCAATCAGTCATGTGACCATTTCTAATATACATTTTTAATGAAAATATATTATTTGATGTTCACTATATATTAATATGTGTCAAACCCATTTCCCTACCAGCATTTTTTTGTTTTAGAGAGTTAAATTTCTCTCTCAATATAATTTTTTTTATTTAGAGTTCCTATAAAAATAATCATTCAAAAAAACATTACATTTTGAAAATTTTAATAGATGAAAGTTAATAGAGAATTTTACACGATAAAATAAAAATTGTTTAGTTTACCATCCATACATAAGTGGGAATTCTACGATAACAAACTATGCATTCGATAGAATTTTTTAAAGGATAGTGGGATGAATAAAGAATTATAGTACTAAATTTTTCACTTATTATATTTTGGAATATATATATATATAACTCACATTTTTATTTCACCATATAGAATTTTCATGTAAATATAATTCCATCCAACTATTGCGATTGAACATAAGAGATTTTATACTAAGGAATGTATTAACATATAATACATGAGTGGTGAAAATATGAGGTTGTTTAATATCAAATAGTATTAGTAAATATGAAAATAATCATATGAATATAGATGGATAGTGGAAAAATGAAAAATCAATTTCATGAAAGGATGTGTAATGACTCAGTAATGGAATCATGGATTCGTTTCCTTATATTATTACATTGGAATGATTACAAGGAATAAAATCATGAAGCAATTATCATACTAACAGTTTTAGAATAACATAGTACATAAATTATACCCAAATTACATTGTTAAGAATAAAATAAAACATGAAATATAATATAATATAATTAATAAAATTGATAAAATTTCATTCAATGAATTCTTATTCATATCCTAGGGATAGTGAAAATAATAAGGGTGAGCTCAAATGAAATGTAATGATAATTACAATAGACGATGAAATGGTTTAGTGAACATAATAAGAATTTCAAGTTAAATAAAAAATAACACATTACCTTTATATAATTAAATAAGTAAAAAACAATAGGAAATGGTATGAAAATAAAACAAATACCATTTAATTAGTAAAATGATAATGAACTACATCCATGGATAATGTAAAAACAATCTCATGGTTAAATAATTACTATTTCTTAATGAAGGGAACTATGAATTATCAGACTCCATATTTTCTAGGTATATGGTAACTTTACCATTCAGACATTTCACAATATGGTTTATAAAATATACGGTAAAAACCCATCGTATTGGCCAAATAATTCATCTCATTAGACTTCCGATATATCAAGTGGATTTCGAGAAATGGTCCCCACCTATGGCCTACACTTCCAAATAATTCATCGTATATCAAATAATCAACATAATTCTTTAACAATGTACCTTATCAAATTTATGGATTGAGTAAACAATACATATATCCTAACATATTCCATGATAATAAAATTGATTTCATGTACACAGAATATGTGAAAATTTTATATGATTTTTGAAATTATTATAACCATCGTGTAAGATTATGTAAATATAAAATAAATTTTATTTCTAGTGGAAAACTATTTTAACAAAGTTATTTCTTCAAGATAATGCTAGAAAACAGAAATGAAAGTGAGACTGAAAAGATTTATTTTATAGCTTGTAAATTTTGAGTTCAACAACTATGGAGGAGAAAATTCCAAATTAAAAATATTATAACATTATATATGATTTAATAATGATATTAAATTAAAATTTTTAATTATATACACCAATTAAAGGTCAATTGGTTCATAATAACAAATATATTGCAAATTAATGTAAATGGATATGACATCTCATACCTTAAACTCCCATTTTATTGATAATTATTTGACCTCATTTATAATTCTTTTAAGAATTTTATTAACATATAACATGTCCATATTAATATTTATTATATAATATATAATACTTTTATAACAACTCATGATGTATTTGTTTAATAATTTTTCATTATTTTTACTATTTGGGGTGTTAATTGCCTTATATTTGGAGTTTGTGTTCCCTTGTAATTTTTCCTTCCTATTACATTGATAACAATTTCAGAATATACTAAATGTAAATAATGATTTAAATATCATATATATTCTATATATATATATATATATAGAAATCTCCAAAATTTGGATATAGGTAAGGAAAAGCATTGTTCTGGGAGATGGTATGTCATAAGTATGCATGAACGCTACTACCAATTTTTATCATCTATAAAATTTATGTAATATTCATATATATGGGACTGTGTAAAATAATTAAATAATAATAATTGTTCACTATATGTCACATATTATTATTATATCATTCCTTAAAAAATTTCATGTAATGTGTGAATGGATCTCATTTCTTTGAGAGTTTTCCAGTCCACACATCCCCAAATGATTTTTTCATATTCCCAATAAATAGAAATCGTGTAGTTATATGTTATATAATAAATAAATAGGGATAATGGAATTATAAATAATATATATATCATATATAAAATATAAAATAATTATTATTTTCTTCAATGAATTTTGTTGATTTCAGAGTGAATGCCATCAATTCATGAGGTTATAGTTCGTGGTACACATGACTGGTTATTGATAATTACATTTGATGAAATTGTTGATAGTTTTAGGATGTAAAATCCTGATAAAAATATCTATATATATATATATATTTATGATACTAATTTTATTATATAATAATGATATATAATGAATTGTATGGGTGTACAATGAAATAAAACAAAAGTTGTCATTGAAGAACGCTACCACTTATTCGGGTAAATAATTTTAGTTTATACATACAGCATTTAATTGTTTAATTTCATCCCAAATTAATGATTATTAGATGAGTAATAGGATTTTTGAATATTATTTTGTTATCTCATCAATTATCCAAATTGTTTTTATATTTGTGTAATTTGTAGTGGTGAGTTCTATTATATAGTGGAGTAGGAGTGGATTTTATTTAAATATAATAAGGTAAACACTATTAGGATGTATCCCTTACAACATGTGACTCTAAATAATGAATAAAAATAGATAATCGGTAGTTTATGGTCGATATATTTCTATATAATGTGTTTTGGGAACTTTTCTATGTCATTTTGGCTCAAGAGTTTAAGAATTAAACCCTTATTATTTTAGTTTTTATTTTAATCACAATAATTAATTTTAATTTCATTAGTAATATTTTTTCATAAAATACTAATATGAACATATAATAAATTATTATTTATTATTATATCAAGAATGGAATATATTTTACCAAATTAAAATCATATATGTGGAAAAATAAAAATTTAAAATTAATCCTGCGGACTTGACGAGAATGGAGGTTTTTAAAGTAAAAATGTACAAAATTTAACAATGTTTTTATATCTAAATTGAAAATAAAAATTATTCAATTAACACCAATTTTTTTAATATATGTTAATGTTATCAACTTTTAATTTAAAACCTATTAAAAATTTAATTTTTAAATATAAATTATTTAGATTAAAAGTCATTTTTCAATTAAAATTTAGTGTTTTTCACAAATCATCAAAAAATGAATCATCATAGAAAAAAATCCAAAATTAAACCAAAAATTTTCCCCATTTTAAAAAATGATTTTTATTTTTTAATAAAAAATTTATTAAATTCCCAAAATAAAGATTTAAAATATTTACTTCATTAAAAGGATGAAAAAATTCCTTCTGAAAATTATAGCTTTTAGAGTAAATATTGATTTCTTCTAATCTTATTTCAATCAAATATATCAGATGAGTGTCAAAAATATTTTAATGAATATATAATAAATATTTTTAATAAATATCATTCATTAGTTTCAATTAATTCAATTTTTTCAGATAAAACACCTTTTTTAAATAATAATATTTTTTTATAAAAACATTACCTTTATATTCAATTTGTATTTATATTCATTTATAATGAATTGTTAAATAATGAAATAAAATATTTATTTTCAAAGATATTTTATCATATTCCTACCCCCTAAGCTACTTTCATTGTTATAACAATTATATTAAATAGAATATTACTAGTATTCTATAAAACTTGGTCTTGTGTGTAATGAATGCTATTGGTAAATAATGAAATGAACCATATATTTTGGGTAGGAATTTGTTTTTGTAACCTGGTTGAGTGTTAATTAGATACTATTTTGATAAACATTGCTTATAAGACTGATAAATTTCATGATTAGTATTTTTGTAAATAATGTTTCGTTTCAAAGTGTTTTAGTGTGTTTACAACCCTTTATAAAAATAGATTTTTTATGTTTATAATTGTTTATTATATATTTTTTTAAATGGATTCAAATTAAAAGTGTGTGTAGTCATGGATTTAAACCTGATTGAGGTGAAATGGTGATATTTGGTTTCTTAAAAGTGTTCCATATAATTTTATGTTTAAAACAAGCGTGTAATTGGCATTTAATGTGGTTTGACATGAGATGATGGAATGTGACTGATTAGAGTTTATGAACTATGTGTAATTGGAAATGTTTTGATTTAATTTATGGAAGTATTGGAAGTGTTAAAAATGATAATTTAGGGGTACTTTTTAGGGATTTTCAAACTGGGTTTTGTTTTTTAAAATAAATGGGTGTTATGTTATAATGTGTTTTATAATGTGTTATTGATAAATGGCTATTGTAAATTTTTAGAAAAATGCTTTCACCCTGTGAAATGTAATCTGAATGGTTTGATAGAATTTATCAATGTTTCGTTGTGGAAATGATGTTTTTCCCCTATTTAAAAAATGTGGATTTTGTGTTAATGATAAATATCAGTATAGGAAAACAAACAAATGGTTTATGTCCTGTTTGGAATCTTTTTGAAAAATAGTGATATTTTTTATTATGAAAATATCTTGTTCATGTTTATCATGAAATGATTTTAGGTATATAATGGTTTTGATATCCTTACAAATGAATTCTTGTGACCGATTATAAGGGTATCTCAGATTGGACTATTAATGTTCAATTGATTAAAAGAATGGGATCAGTCCTTTTAGTGACTCGGGGTGATGCATGTTGTGTTTTATTATTATATATAATGTGATTGGATTCTCAGCCAGCATCAGTTGTCCCACCTCAATTTTAAATACCTAAGATATATTATCCTATTATATTGATAGAATATTTTGAGTATGATTATCACGCGTGTATATTAGGGCACTGACATGTGTCCCATAATAGGTGGATATGTTTGGTTTCACTGATATGGAATTTCCCCTCATCATGCCTAAGAAAGGATGGTCGAGCATTTTGAGCATTTTGATTTCATCATGTGTGACATGTCAATGAAGATGAAGTCTCATGTATTGGTGTCTTTTGTATTATTTCTGATCTCTATGTTTCACATATGTCTACTCATTCTTAGTGCTTGTAGTGTTGAGTGGGTTACTTGCGAGTATATTTTCTTTTCATTTCCCTTGTAGTGAAACTACTGTATTGCTTTCATGGGTACTTTTTTTACTGGAATGTGATGTGGGGTTATCTTGTGGCTTTTTAAAACTATTTTCAAGGAAATATTTTTTATTTTTTATTCTGGTTAATAATTTAAACATGAAATTCCCTTTAAAAATTCTAATGTATCACAAAAAGAATGACATGGTTTTTTAAGAAATGAATAAGGGAAAAGACTAATACATTGTTATTGAGTCACATATACCAAACCATACTTTTATATATAGTAGTTAATAGTTGAAAAGGGATGTCTATTTTATTTTAAATGTAGTGTACTAAGAATAGTTTTACGGTCTAGCCTACTGAGTTTTAAATCTCATGTATATAGTTCTTTTTGGTTTTTAGTTTTTGGGTATGCTCTATCTTGGGATGGTCTCTCCTTGGGAGGTGATTTATTTTTGAGTCGGGGAGTGACACATGCGGTCAAATGGATATTGTGTTCCCCCATTGGGTTATTTTTTATATCCAACTGTTCATGTTCAACCATATTATGTTGATTATTTATTCTAAGATTCTCTATATTATTTATTCTACTTTTATTTATTTTTACTAGGATAAATTATTCCCATCATCTCTGTCGATGCACTCGTAGTTGTTTCTAGCCCGGGAGGATTGGGAACACCTCTCTGGCCTTGTTGATGATTGGATCGTGTGACCAGTTCAGGGTCGACCTTGGTTGGTTTGTGACAAATAATATGGTGTGAAAAGAATTTACGATTTAAAAGATGATTTTATGGGTGTTACAGACCATCCTGGTTCAACAAAACCTTACACCTAATCCATCGGTCACATGGTGAGGTGCACCATGAAAATAGAAAATGTCTTGTTTATAGTGAAATAATAAAAAACGACCATAGTAAAAAATCATTAGAAAACTATACACCAAAATCCATACAATCCAATGCAATCATTTAAAAAACTGATGTATGAAAAAGGAAAGCCCAAAAAGTCTCTTGTGACTAATACTCAGCTCAAGACACCATTATTTGAAGGAAAAGACTGAAATAGTGGCTGAAAAGATACACGATTCTCTTTATTTTATATTTATCCTATAATAAAACATCTATAAACCACCATAGTCTTAAGTAAATTGTGAGAAAAATAACTAGTTGGATACCACCACATAGCCTATACAAGGTCTAATAATAATAATTCAGCAGTTAAAACATTTAAATCAAGAATAGTTTTTCTGTAAAGACCTATAAATTTCAAGGAAAATTTTTTTCTTAATTTTCTTTGGAATTTTACAAGAACGCAGTTTCTGACGGCACCTGATTCCGAGGCCCGGCGTGCCATGAATCATTTTCCGAAGTTGGGCTCGGGTACGTTCAGTGAACGGGCAAGCGGGTTTTTATAACTTTTGAACCGGTGCCCGGAATCGAATTCCGAGGGCACCGATGGAATCGCAGCGTCGGTTTTTGCTTAGAAACACCTCTTCCGGAGTTGCGTTTTCTCGGTTGTGGTTTTTAATTTTTGGGCTTAAAGTTAATAAATAAAATAATTGTACAACAAACTTTATTTTATTTCACTTAAGCCACTTGGAAGCCACTTGAATCCACTTAAAAGCAGCTTATGCTGAGTTGATCCAGATAGGATGCTATCCAAAAATATCCTACCCTCTTGGTAGGATATTTGTGAGGTGGGGCCCGCACGAGCCCCGCCGTTTCTTTTCCGCTACGTAACGCACCCGTGAAAACCCGTCATTATGAAAGTCAAATGACGTGTTTTCTTAAATTCTTAACGCACCATTTAATTGGGCGGTTTATTTCGTGAATTAAATGGATGGTTTCTTTCGTTGAATTAATTCTACGAATTAATGGGTTGTTACTTACCTCTATTTCGTTTGTTGGCGTAATAATAAAATAATACCAACACCGTCTTTTGGAGGATGACACATTGAGAGGTTTTCACAGAAGTTCTTGTGCCTTCACCCTTCGTCGCGGAGAACGCGAAAAACGCGAAGAACACGAAGAACGCGAAGAACGTCGGCCTCCAACGAAGAACGCCGAACCCGTGGAAATCGAAGACGCGACGCCGTGTGCCGCGACGCCGACGTTTCCTCCTCTGCGAAGTTCTGATGCGACATTCCTTCTTCCGCAATGAAATCTTTGAATCATCTGTTTGAGTTCTTCGACGCGGTGCCGGATACTGCGATGATCTCCTCCTTCCGCGATGAACCCCTCCTTCCGCGATGATCAAATCCGCGAAAAACCCATGCGTGCGACTTGACGAGGTAGGGATTATGTTTTGGAATTCCCTTTTTCCGTGAACGTTTCGTTAATAATTAAAGAACCGGTTACAAATGAAAAATTTTAATTTATTAAAATTGTTGTTTCATGTGTTGAATTATTTTCTCCCATTGTTTTATCTAACGCAGAGGGTGCGGGCCAAACGAACACGGCCCGACAACCCTCTGCGGTTCTTCGTGGTTTTGCGGATTTGGCGGGTGATGGAAAATCATGACTCAAGGGAAGTTTGTTGATTCCGCAGTGAAGAACGGAACCCGGGAGGAGCACCGTCGCAGACGGGAAGGAAAACGGACCACCGGAGCAACTCCGGTGGCCCGCGGAAGATTCCGGCAGCGCGGGTCGCCGGGGTGGCGGCGCCGGCAGCCGGAGGCGGCGGCGCCCCGGCGCGCCACCGGACGAGACGGCCGTGGCTGAAGCCGCGGTGGCGGCGGCCAACGGACCCGCGGCCACGCGTGTCCGGTTCGGCCACACAGGACGCGGCAGAATCCGCGTCCGTGGTTCTCCAGCGCGGCCCACGCGGGGCCGCGACTTCCTCAACCCGCAGGGGCGGCGCCCCGTGGGTGCCGCACTCGGCTGCTCGGCCGAGCCGAGCCAGTCCGGTTCGACCGGGTTCGGCAGGGTTGGACCGGGTCGGGTTGACTCGGTTCGGCCGACCCTGAGGGGGGGGGGGGGTCGGGCCAGGTCATCCCGGGCCCAGACCCACCGACTTCAGACCATTTTCAGTCAAATGCCTGTAACATGAGCTACGGGCCTCCAAAAGACTCGCCGTCAGCAGTAACGTGATCCTTGGATCGAGACGGTCGTTTCGGTATATCACACTCAAGGTTTCCGAAAACTTTGAGTTCGGCCAGGTTGGTTCGTACACGAAACCAACCGGGCCTTCGGAACGGAAACGCTCATATCTTGAGCTACGGATGTCCGATTGACGTGCCGCCAGCTTCGTTGAATTCCTCTATGTGAGACGGATCTTTTGGCATATTCTGCCCGAGGTTTGGATGCAGGTGGAGTACGGTCGGGTTGGTTTTTCCTTAAAAACCAACCGGGCCCCTTGGACGAAAAAGCCAATAACTCTCAGACCGGGCGTCCGATTGACGCGCCGTCTGCGACGTTGAGTTCCTGTTGACGATACGGAACTTTTGGATACATCAACATAGGACTTTGTGTCAGTTGATGTATCGGCCTCTTGACTCGTGGAGCGGACCCTCCCGAACGAGCTTGTTGTGTGCGGGAACCCTAGAGCTGGATGCGACTGCTACATCGACAGCGACGACTGTGCAGAGATCCTCAGTGGACTGCAGCGACGTCTGTGTAGAGATCCTCAGTGGACTGCAGCGACGACTGTGCAGAGATCCTCAGTGGACTGCGCCGACGACTGTGCACAGTTCCTCAATGGACTGCAACGATGAAGACAGCTGGTCATGTATCCTATGTGGGTCCTAGCCATGCTGGTCTTGTATCCTATGTGGGTCCCATCTTAGATGATTCAATACTGGTCTTGTATCCTATGTGGGTCCCAGTATAGATGAATCAATGAAGACAGCTGGTCTTGTATCCTATGTGGGTCCCAGTATAGATGAATCAATGAAGACAGCTGATCTTGTATCCTATGTGGGTCCTAGCTGTGCTGGTCTTTATCCTATGTGGGTCCCAGATTAGATGATTCAATACTGGTCTTGTATCCTATGTGGGTCTCAGTATAGATGAATCAATGAAGACAGCTGGTCTTGTATCCTATGTGGGTCCCAGATTTGATGATTCAGTGTTGGTCTTGTATCCTATGTGGGTCCCAGCATAAACGAAACAATGAAGACGGCTGGTCTTGTATCCAATGTGGGTCCCAGATTAGATGTTTCAGTATCTATGTATGATCATCTTTTTCACCTTTTCAATGATGTATACCTGTGTTAGCTGAATCTAGTGTTACTCTCCTTTGTGAATTGTGCTGAACTATCCTGTGTGGATTTACTGTTTACTCTCCTTTGTGGATTGTGTTGTGCTATCCTGTGTGGATTCCGTTTTGCTCTCCTTTGTGGATTGTGTCATGCTATCCTGTGTGGATTTACGTTTTTCTCTTCTTTTGTGGAGTGTGTTGTGCTGTCCTGTGTGGATTTACGTTTTTCTCTCCTTTGTGGATTGTGTTGTGCTAACCTGTGTGGATTTACGTTTTCTTTCCTGTGTGGACTGGGTTGTGCTTGGGCTCGGATGTTGGAGCCGAATAGGGATTGAGGACTTAGGTATATGTATGGGCATATACCTAAGCAGTGTCGGTTGTTACTTCGTGATTGTATCATTCCGTTGTGGTTTATCCTTTGTGGATTTAGGGAGACCTTCGGGGGTCTCGGGGTCCCTACGGAGTAGCTTATACTCACCCCTGCACGGGCTATACCCGCACTACGTTGTGTTGGTTGTAGACGACAGACAGCGCTGATCGTGGTGGAGGCTTGCGAAGCAGGACGGTACCTGGAGGTGGACCACTAGGCGGGACGTACTTGGAGTAGACGGTTGGACCAAGGAACTGTGGAGGCTATTTGTGCTCATCCTTCAGGTGGGACGTCCAGAGGATGGCTCGACGCGGCGGCTTTTCTTTTAGTTGTTGTTTTTCCCTTTCAGTTGTACTTTATAGTTGGGTTGTATTTCCGGCCCCTTTTACTTTCAGCACAGCTTGCTACAGTTTTTAATTAGTGTTTACTCTTTCTGCTTTCTTACTCTGTGGTTCTTGTTTACTTTTCGAAGGCAATTCCTTCCCTTTTGTTGGGATTTACGCCTTGGTGCTAGTCGCCAGCCCCTGCCCTTTGGAAGGCGGGCTTGGGGTAGTCACGGCATGGGCCCCGAGGACGGGTCGTGACAAATTGGTATCAGAGGGGGTATGATCTACCGCAGACTCTAATCTTTCTTCTATGTGAAGCAATAGTGTTCAGCTTATTGGGTGTGTTTATCAGTCCAGGGAGTCCAGTGTGGGTGCGGTGGCCGACGTATCCATACACCAGGACCCTGACTTCTGATTTTTGACTTAATGCACGAAAACATTGATTGCATGTGTGTTCAAGTTTTCTTTGTGATTGCTTGTGTCAGCTCACCAGGTGTACAGTTCTGACCGTTGCGCACCTGTTTCTTTTCAGGATGGCCCCATGATGGCAGCCAGCTAGGGTTCCGAGAGTGGAGCGTGATGATAGCCCACCGAGCGACGAGGCCACGGTGCAGGGTTCCTTGTTTGCAGTGGCACCGAAGGTACCTTTACCCGCCGAGCCACCGATGCTACCAGCCCCAGCCACTAACGATGCACGTCGCCTTAGCGCACTGCACAAGTTTCAGCGTCAGCGACCGCCCGGGTTCCGTGGGGAGACGGACCCCCAGGAAGCTGAGGACTGGCTGGAGGTAGTCGTACGAGTTTTTAGGCTAGTGAGGACACCAACAGACCTCATGGTGATCCTCGCTGCGAGCCTACTGCACGCAGCAGCGGGCCGATGGTGGAGCTTGATGCTCCAGGTGCACGACAAGACATCTCTTCTCTGGACGGACTTTGAGAGCATCTTCCACTCCGAGTTTGTCCCAGCCAACCTCCGTGCGGTGCGTATTCAGGAGCTTCTTCAGCTGCGGCAGGGCAGCATGACAGTGGCCCAGTACTCAGCGAGATTTACTGATCTCTCACGCTACTCTACAGATATGGTACGGGACCCGTTCTTCCGAGCCCGAACCTTCGAACAGGGACTGAGTCATGAGATGAGGGCTTCGATGATCTCCCTCAACATTCTGACACAGGCAGAGGTGTTGGAGAGAGCCCTTCTAGTGGAGAGTTTTCTCGCCGAGCATGCTCCAGTGACATGGCCCTCTGCAGGACGGCCCGTAGCAGGGTATTCTGCAGCTGGCAGTAGACAGGTGACGCAGAGGTTCAAACGGGCCAGACCATCAGATGGGCAGTCTCAGGATGAAGATTGGGTTGTGTGGGGCACCCGAAGGAGAGCCAGCTACACGAGGGGAAAGAATTGCTACGCATGCAGTGGGCGAGGTCACATGGCTCGAGACTGCCCGACTCGTCTTACAGATGAGCAGCAGGTGGTAGAGGGACCTCCCAGACAGAGGTTCAGCCATGGTGGTCCGCAGGGTGCAGGCGGATGAGGCAGAGGAGCTGGCCGAGTAGCCGATGGTGGGAGACACTTCGAGCTGTTTCCACCACCACCACTAGGAGTTCCACCCCCGACCATAGGGAGTTGGTGGACATGGGAGAGATCAGCTTCAGGTAGCTTAGGCCTTTGATCATAGAGCTCTGGGAGAAAATCGACAGGAGCGGAACTAGTGGATACGTCCTTTGTACTTCTAGTTCCTTGTTGTTATTGTGTAGCATCTTTGTATCATGAGCTGCAATAATAAAAGACGCATACCTTTGTGATGTTTTCATTCCTGTCCTCTTTTGTGTTGTTACTAAGAGGTTCCAGTTTTGACTGTTGACTTGACCCTCACTTGTGAGACATCTACTGGAGGAGACCCAGTTACCACACACTGATGTCGATAGTGTGACTCAACCCTTGGAGGCGAGTGTAATGGTTGGATCTCTTGGTAGTACCGTCGAGGCCTTAAGACGTCATCCTTGGTATGGATTAGTATCATCCATGTCGGGATTGACTGTATTAGGCAAAGAAAGTGGTTCATCCAGTGGAAGAGACCAGATTTCTCTTATCGACAAAGAAGAAATCACAACAGCTCTTGTAGGACCAGAGAAGGTCCAGGTCATCCAGGAGCGGATGAGGATAGCTCAGAGCCGGCAGAAGTCTTTTTCTAATAGGAGGCGAAGGCCACTTGAGTTCGAGGATGGCGATCATGTCTTCTTGCATGTATCACCTCGACGTGGATTACGGAGATTTGGCGTGGTGGCTTATCACCTGACTCTACCACCTCAGTTTCTCCGGGTGCACGACGTCTTCCACGTATCTCAGATAAGGAGACACGTGCACGACCCGACGCAAATATTTGACCATGGAGAGCTATTCTTTTATGGTGGGATGACTTTTGCGGAGGTCCCAGTAGAGATCGAGGGTCGACAGGAGTGGGTCCTACCTGGATGATCGATTCCTCTAGTGCGCTTCAGATAGCTGCATGGGAACCTCCAGGAGAGCACTTTGGAGCGGGAGTCTCAGTTGTGTGCTCAGTACCGCCTTTGTATCCCTAAGTTTGCGGTGAAGCTTTATGGGGACGTAAAGTCCTGTGGTGGGAGTAATTTAAAGACCCGGAAATTTCAAGGAAATTTTTTTTCTTAATTTTCTTTAGAATTTTACAAGAACGCAATTTTTGACGGCACCTGATTCTGAGGCCCGGTGTGCCCGGAATCATTTTCCGAAGTTGGGCTCGGGTACATTCAGTGAACGGACGAGCGGGTTTTTCTAACTTTTGAACCAGTGCCCGGAATCGAATTCTGAGGGCACCGATGGAATTGCAGCGCTGGTTTTTGTTAGAAATGCCTCTTCTGGAGTTGTGTTTGCTCGGTTGTGGTATTTAATTTTCGGGCTTAAAGTTAAGAAATAAAATAATTTTACAACAAACGTTATTTTATTTCACTTATGCCACTTGGAAGCCACTTGAAGCCACTTAAATGTGGATTAAGATGAGTTGAACCGGATAGGATGCTATCCAAAAATATCCTACCCTCTTGGTAGGATATTTGTGAGGTGGGGCCCGCATGAGCCCTGCCGTTTTTTTCCGCTATGTAACGCACCCGCGAAAACCCGTCATTATGAAAGTCAACTGACACGTTTTCATAAATTCGTAAAGAACCATTTAATTGGGCGGTTTATTTCATGAATTAAATTTGTGGTTTCTTTCGTTGAATTATTTCTACGAATTAATGGGTCGTTACTTACCTCTATTTCGTTTGTTGGCGTAATAATAAAATAAGACCAACACCGTCTTTTAGAGGATGACACGTTGAGAGGTTTTGACAGAAGTTCTTGTGCCTTCACCCTTCTTCGCGAAGAACGTGAAGAACGCGAAGAACGCAAAGAACGCTGGCCTCCGACGAAGAACTCTGAACCCGCGGAAATCGATGACGCGACGCCGTGTGCTGCGACGCTGACCTTTCCTCCTCCGCAACTTTCTGATACGACGTTCCTTCTTCCGCAATGAAATCATCAAATCATCTGTTTGAGTTTGTCGACGTGGCACCGGATACCGCGATGATCTCCTCCTTCCACGACGAACCCCTCCTTCCGCGACGATCAAATCCGCGAAGAACCCACGCGTGCGACTGGACGAGATAGGGATTATGTTTTGGAATGCCCTTTTTCCGTGAAATTTTCTTTAAAAATTAAATAACCAGTTGCAAATTAGCAAATTTTAATTTATTAAAATTGTTGTTTCATGTGTTGAATTATTTTCTCCCATTGTTTTATCTAACGCGGAGGGTGCGGGCCAAACGAACACGGCCCGACAACCCTCCGTCGTTCTTCGTGGTTGTGCGGATTTGGCGGGCGATGGAAAATTGTGACGCAAGGGCAGTTTGTTGATTCCGCAGTGAAGAATGGAACCCGAGAGGAGCACCGGCGCAGACGGGAAGGAAAAAAGGACCACCGGAGCAACTCTGGTGGCCCGCGGAAGATTCCGGCGGCGCGGGTCGCTGGTGCGGCGGCACCGGCAGCTGGAGGTGGCAGCGCCCCGGCGCGCCACCGGACGAGACCGCCGCGGCTGAAGCCACGACGGCGGCGGCCAAAGGACCTGCGGCCGCGCGGGTCTGGTTCGCCTGCACGGGACGCGGCAAAAGCCGCGTCCGCGGTTCTCCAGTGCGGCCCACGCGGGGCCGCGGTTCCTCAACCAGCGGGGGCGGCGCCCCGCGGGGGCCGCACTCGGCCGCTCAGCCGAGCCGAGCCAGGCTGGTCCGACCGGCCGGGCCGCGCCCTGGCTGGACCAAACCGGGTTCGGCCCTGTTATACAGGGTCTGGTCGACCCAGTTCGGCCGACCCCAGGGGGGGGGGGGTCGGGCTGGGTTAGCCTGGGCCCGGACCCCCCGTCTTCGGACCATTTTTGGTGAAATGCCCGTAACATGAGCTACGGGCCTCCAAACGACTCGCCGTCAGTGGAAACGCGATCCTTGGATCGAGACGGTCATTTCGGTATATCACACTCAAGGTTTCGGAATACTTTGAGTTTGGCCGGTTTGGTTTTTACACGAAACCAACCGGGCCTTTAGAGCGGAAATGCTCATATCTTGAGCTACGGACGTCTGATTGACGTGCTGTCAGCTTTGTTGAATTCCTCTAAGTGAGACGGATCTTTTGGCATACTCTTCCCGAGGTTTGGATGTAGGTGGAGTACGGTCGGGTTGGTTTTTCCTTAAAAACCAACCGGGCGCCTGGGACGAAAAAGCCAATAACTCTCAGACTGAGCGTCCGATTGACGCGCCGTCTACGACGTTGAGTTCCTGTTGACGATACGGAACTTTTGGATACATCAACTTCGGACTTTGTGTCAGTTGATGTATCGGCCTCTTAGCTCGTGGAGCGGACCCTCCCGAACGAGCTTGCTGTGTGCGGGAACCCTAGAGCTGGCTGCGACTGCTACTTCGATAGTGACGACTGTGCAGAGATCCTCAGTGGACTGCAGCGACGACTGTGCAGAGATCCTCAGTGGACTGCAGCGACGACTGTGCAGAGATCCTAAGTGGACTGCGCCGACGACTCTGCACAGATCCTCAGTGGACTGCGACGATGAAGACAACTAGTCTTGTATCCTATGTGGGTCCTAGCTGTGCTGGTCTTATATCCTATGTGGGTCCCAGCTTAGATGAATCAATACTGGTATTGTATCCTATGTGGGTCCCAGTATAGATTAATCAATGAAGACAGCTGGTCTTGTATCCTATGTTGGTACTAGCTGTGTTGGTCTTGTATCCTACGTGGGTCCCAGCTTAGATGATTCAATACTGGTCTTGTATCCTATGTGGGTCCCGGTATAGATGAATCAATGAAGATAGCTGGTCTTGTATCCTATGTGGGTCCAAGATGTGCTGGTCTTGTATCCTATGTGGGTCCCAGCTTTAATGATTCAATAGTGGTCTTGTATCCTATGTGGGTCCCAGTATAGATGAATCAATGAAGACAGCTGGTCTTGTATCCTATGTGGGTCCTAGCTGTGCTGGTCTTGTATCCTATGTGGGTCCCAGCTTTGATGATTCAGTGCTGGTCTTGTATCCTATGTGGGTCCCAGCATAAACGAGACAATGAAGACGGCTGGTCTTGTATCCTATGTGGGTCCCATCTTAGATGTTTCAGTATCTATGTCTGATCATCTCTTTCACCTTTTCGATGATGTATACCTGTGTGAGCTAAATCCAGTGTTACTCTCCTTTGTGGATTGTGCTGAACTATCCTGTGTGGATTTACTCTTTACTCTCCTTTGTGGATTGTGTTGTGTTATCCTGTGTCGATTCCGTTTTTCTCTCTTTTGTGGATTGTGTCATGCTATCCTATGTGGATTTACGTTTTTCTCTCCTTTGTGGAGTTTGTTGTGTTGTACTGTGTGGATTTATGTTTTCCTCTCCTTTTTGGATTGTGTTGTGCTAACCTGTGTGGATTTATGTTTGCTTTCCTGTGTGGACTGCGTTGTGCTTGGGCTCGGATGTTGGAGCTGAACAGGGATTGATGACTTAGGTATATGTATGGGAATATACGTAAGAAGTGTCGGTTGTTACTTCGTGATTGTATATTTCCATTGTGGTTTATCCTTTGTGTATTTCGGGAGACCTTCAGGGGTCTCGGGGTCCCTACTGAGTAGCTTATACTCACCCCTGCACGAGCTATGCCCGCACTACGTTGTGTTGGTTGCAGACGACAGACAGCGCTAATCGTGGTGGAGGCTTGCGGAGCAGGACTGTACCTGGAGGTGGACCACTGGGCGGGACGTACTCGGAGCGGACGGTTGGACCGAGGAGTTGTGGAGGCGATCTGTGCTCATCCTTCAGGTGGGACTTCTAGAGGAAGGCTCGATGCAGTGGCTTTTCTTTCAGTTGTTGTTTCTCCCTTTCAGTTGTACTTTACAGTTGGCCTTGTATTTCCGGCCCCTTTTACTTTCAGCACAGCTTGTTACAGTTTTTACTTAGTGTTTACTCTTTCCGCTTGCTTACTCGTTGGTGCTTGTTTACTTTTAAAAGGAAATTCCTTCCCTTTTGTTGGGATTTACGCCTTGGTGCTAGTCGCCAGCCCCTGGCCTTTGGAAGGCGGGCTTGGGGTAGTCACGGCATGGGCCCCGAGTACGGGTCATGACATTTTCAATGATTTTTCATATATATATTTCTTTTATAAATAATTTTCCCTTTGGATTTCATAAAATCAATTATTATTAATCTAGATATGTGATAAGTAGAAATGATCTAAATAGGAAATCATATTAATGAATCATATGATTATAATGTAAACACATATCCATGGAATACCATCATGTGATGTCATTTGATAAAAACTCATATTTAATCCTATGGGAAACTATCAATGAAAAAACCATGAGATAAATTAAAATAAATTAAAAATCACATCATACTAGGCCTTATACTATGAAAAAATGTTTACCAGACACCATATTTCAAATACCTGCATAACATTTTATCCAACCAATATCAATTCCTTCCACAATCAATTATTATCCAAATATATTATGACAAATTGTTGTCACACAAAATAATTAAACCAATGTCTACTTCTAAATTCTCCTCATATTACTAATGTCTTAATTGTAAAATAAATCAAAACCAAGATCAATGTTTATAAAACGTTTTTAATACTACGAAAATATGCTTTAGTGTTTGAAAAAACATTTCAAAATGAAGAAAATCCATTTTCAATGTAGAGACACTTTTTACATAAATTTTTAATTCCAATCAATCCATTGAAAACAAATATCATTTCAATGTAATGATCAACCCAAATAAATTTACCAAGAACTATAAGAAATTCAATTCATTGACCAATAGTAATGAAACCCGACCTCAAACATGTAAAAACATATATTCCTTCAATAGTGGGGATTGGTAACCACAAAAATGGTGCATGAAAGAAAACTCACATAACGAAACTGATATACAATGATAGAAAACACTATACGATCATAAATACTAATAAAACCACATCCAAAACAACTACTTCATGAACATAAGATAAATAACATGAAGAAATTCTTACACAATGAAACATGATGCAACAAAATAAATGATCAGTTGATGAATGAAACAATCTTGAAGGGCCAGTAGTCTCTGAAATCACCCCTAAGAGATTCCAGATTGTGAGGGAGAAGGGTTGTAATGAATGAAATAGGAAATCAGATCATTAACATGTAACATGGTATGAAAAACATTCATGTTGTGAACCTATTTAGAAACTTCTTCTAGAATAATGTTACATGGTGGGTAATACATTAAAACTATGTGTAATCTCCTATTAGACTATAGAAAATACATGTTTTAAGTAGAAAACTCAAAGACCCCACTCTGAGTGTTCTACAAAATTTAGAGGAACCCCTCTTTGTCTTTGACCCATTTATACCATGACCAAATTAATTCAAATATACTTAAATCATTTAAAATCTGGTTATTTTACACAAAAAAGGCCTTTTATCCCTGAGAATCCTAAAAAACCAAATAAGGATGATAAACAATACATAAACAAGGGACTGAAAAAATCATAACTGGGTGTTATAATCTCCCCACTATAAACATATTCTACCCCCATAAAGATCTCATATTCCTATACATTCAAACATTGAAGGCAACTATTTCCTCATCAATAATTCCCACTCCAATGTCTTATGGCCATCCTGTTTAAACTTCCATATCTCTGGGACTAGAGGAAACATTTTATTGTGTAGTACTATCTCTTGGTGATCCATGATCTGATTTGGATGCACTAGGAAGGTTGTGTTTGTATCAAGATAAACATCCTCCCATCAAATAACTTGTGATATATTTGGTATATACATACCCATATGGGAATAGTGAAACCATCAATTTATAGATGTGTAATAAGATGATATGTCCAACCGATGGGCAACCTTCCACATTTAACCAATGACCAAAAGGGACCTACAATCCTCATTTCCCACATATGAATCGTACCCAACCAATCATATTCCAAATAAGTGAAACACATATAAATCCCCAATTACAATACTCAAACTCTAGAAGCCAATGATGATGGTCTATATAGTACCATTGATTACTCATTGTTATGAATAATCACCTCTAGATCAACAGACTCATCTATATCTCTTTTTGGATGATACTCAGCACAACAAAGGACCACTCTCCAATGTCTTCCCAATATAAGGGGGATCTAAATGGACTCCCATAAAAATCTACAAATGGTTCCATCATAATCGAGGGATGATAAATATTATTATAAAGAAAATAAACTAGAGGTATATGTCATTCCTATGATCCTCCAAAATCAAGCACACAAGCATGAAACATATCCTCATTAACCTAGGTAGTCCTCTTCATCTGTCCATATATTGGTGGATGATAAGTGCTTCTTATTCAAATTTGGGAACACATATCCTCCTGAAGCACTTCCCAAAACCTTGATGCAAACATTGGGTCCTAGTCAGATATAATTAATGTTGTAAATACATGACGTATCACAATATATCAGAAACACATCTACCTAAGTAGATACACCCTTTTCATGTCCTTAATAGGGTGGAAATGCAACAATTTATGGAGTCAATCAATGATCATCCAATTCAAAACCTCCACACTATAATTCCATGGGAAAATATGATTAAATAAATTGAAATCTCATCTGAAATCCATACTAGAATGGGTAATGGATGAAACAAAACACATAGGTATCCAGTGTTCTACATTAACATTGTTACATGTATTACACCACATAATAAAATCTACTGTCAATTGAGTCATCCCCAAACATCAATAATGACATATCTGTAATCATATATCATGGTAGCCCCATGGTGCACAGTAAATAAGAACATCTTCCACTATCAAACAACTCCTACCTAAGGGAATCCAGATCCACCGTCCTACCACTGATGAACAAAGAACAACTGAGAGACCATGAACACTCACCCAAGGACTCCCCACTATTAATTATAACACTAAAGTGTTGGAACTCAATTTTTATCACCATATTAATCTTAATTCACACATCAAAATATGAGTCATCTTTCATCGAAGACTGTAACACCTGTCCACAATTCTCCTTCACTCCCAAAACTATATCAGTAAACAAGCCCATCAAATATAATTAATCAAATGATTTCATCATTTCATATGTTTTTAATTGTATACTCAGTGCATCAATAACAGAATTTACATTATCATGGGAGTAAATAATATCAATTAAATGATTGATTTTATTCTAATAATCATCTCTATTGAAATATCAAATTCCTCCGAGTAAAAATATATTTGAGGATCTTATTATATATATACAATATAAACCACTGCCCAAATATATTGTGATTCCTTGTTTTGAGTGCATATATGACTACTACCACCTTAGGATCATTGGTAGGGTAGTTCTTCTCATGATGATACAACTAGTGTGAGCCATATTCAATCACCTACTTCCCATGCATCAAGACACATCCAAAACCATGATAATGAAACCATATATAGTAACCGAAAAAACCATTGAAACTTTTCATTCCATCAAAACATTACTCAATTCTATATTTAATAATTCATCATTGATGAGACCTTGAAGTAATCCTAAAGAAACCATATATTGTAACCGAACTAACCAATGAAGGTACACCTAAAGGGAACATTTCTTTTATTCCCATTTGAATTCCTATCATGTATCTTTTTATGATCCACTAACTCTCCCATCAAAAATATTACATGCCGTAGAAATTTTTCTTTCGTGGCCCAAAACTCCAACATGGATTTATTACCATATAGATGAAATCAGTTCAAGGTTAAAAGACTAATATCCAAATATTCAATGTGCTCCTCCTATGTCTTGGAGTACCACAATATATCTTCTAAATTCCAAACAATAAATTATTCAATGATCTAAGGAAATATATTTTCAATCAATTTCAATAACACCATAGGAGAATTACTCAAACCCAATGGAATAACTAAAAACATAGAAATCCAAAACCACATCCTGAATGTTGTCTCTGGTATATCCACTGGTAAGACATTCATTTCGAGGTTCCCAAAATGAAAGTTAATCTTTGACAACAAACATTCTCCCATAAGATGGTCAAAAGGTAAAAAATTCAAGGTGACTGATATTTGTTCTTAATGGTCATATGATTCAACATACATTAGTTAATACAATGTCATAGGATTTCATATTCGTTATTAATGAATATGCTAAGAGATACCAATGGTGACATGCTATGAAAACTAAATCCATTAGCCTCTATGTACTCAAATACGAACTCCACTCCAATCAAATCATAAGGATTCATTTAATAAGATGGTATATAAATTAGAATAGTAATGGGGGCTCCTCAATGTTAACATGAATTCTTATTGTGGAGGTATACTACAAAAGGAATCCGAAAATAACTCAAATTAAAAACCCACCACTATAGTAATTCAACAACCCAAACAAGGGTCAACTACATAGTGAAACATATCTGAAAACTGACACATGAATACCCTAGCATAGGAGAAAATATTTCATGTCCTTCCAGATTTGGAGTCCCAATATCACTAAATACATGATTGACACTATCATTAGACAATTACTATAACTGATAGTGATAAAAAATTATTCGGGACATATCATTAACCAACCAATTCATGTCTTTAACTATGTTGAATATTTCATGATCAAGAACCAAGAAGTCACATTCTACCCTAATGTCATATATCATATCCCAATTCGTAGGACACATGAAACATTGTTCATCACATTTTCCTAAATGTTTGGAATGATCTAAATTGTAAAAAAAATAAAATTAAATAATAACACACCAAAAATCATAGATGATATAAAATAAAGAGTAGAACTTATATCAAACAAATATAGCAACCTATAAGATAAAATACACACCATACTGCTTACAATATATGGCCCTGATACAAGTTCCTCTTACACATGCATAGTCACAAAAAGATCTATGGTCACGTCCCCATAAACATCCCACTTGTATTGAGGATTTTACTCACTACCTATGGAATCGTCATTACAATCATGTAAACTATTGGTGAGAGTGGAAATTTCCTTACTACCCTAGGATATCCTTTTACCGAAATGCTTCATATGGTCTGATAATATGGAGTGATGAAAATTCCATGGATCTTATGTACAATTGTGTCATCTATGGCCATCCTTCCTATACTGATAGATAACAAACTTTTTTCCCCATTCATGCCGCTAGAATTTTTCGTAATGAAAAATGGAAACCATTATGACTAATCTATTAAAAATAAGGTAAACTCTCAAAAACAAATTCACAGACAGCTATTCCACTAATAAATATCATCAATGAAATTCCCTATTAATCCACAAATTCATTCTAATATACCTAGAAAAATTTCATAAATCACATGTGAATCAACATCAAACTAATTTCACGACTTAGTCCAAACTAAAACATATATACCTTAATGTACTCATTCATGATAAGATTTATTTCCATATGAACTAGCTCAAAAAAATTAGTTGATTACTCAATAATGATATTCCCCCTCTATTCAAATGATAGAGACTCCCAAGTCCTTACTATACAGTACATCTCAGGTTAAAATTTCTAAATAATGATTTTATTAAATGAATCATAGGTAATGTTCTCATGCAACTTATCTTCCAACATTTAGTCCAACCATCCCCTTCCATATCTCTCAAGTATGAAAATGGAAAACATATATTTTAGTCTTCAATATTCTTCAATAAATTAAAGGTATTCTCAATCTTCTCAAGACACTCATCATATTCCAATAATATTTTATCATTACAAATTAAAGGTGTATTCTTCTTAGTAAACTCACCACCATGATCTACTAAACATCATAGGTTACTAAAACCTACAAAATATAATGTCAATCTAGTAAGTACTAGATATTATTCCAAATAAGTGTCCAATAGTGGATATCATACATGCATTAACTTCTTCCAATAGCTCTCAGATTTGGAAGAGATATTCTCAATACAATTTTACAATAAATACAAGAAAATAACCAATTAGATCTTGAGCACATTAATAAAATATTTCGACCACTTATAGAATCAAAATAAATTATTTAAAATGGAAAATAATTAAGTGAAACTATATATTATTATCAGTGAATGATATTTAAAGAAATTAATAAGTCAATTTATATAAACATCTCATGTAGTTAATTAAAATGACATAAAAACCCTAATATCGAACTTTGTACAAATTCTTGACCAACTATGGTTAATCGATTTTTGTAATGGATGTGAGCTTCCCAATACCCATTTCATCACATTATATCTGAATTTTGATGATGCTAATTCATGTCTCTCTCATAAAATGAACAAAAATTATTCAATGTACATAAACATCATGTTGAGCCTTCGCATTTATAACATATTATAACATGCCTACTCAGGTCAACAAAACCATGCTCTTCAGACAGTGATAACTTGGTGAGGTGAAGTTGAAAAATATAACATGTCTTGTATATAATGAAAAAATACATTCAATTAGAATACATGGTGGATGAAAATATGAAACCAAATCCACACAATTCATTCCATATCAGCTATACCTGAAAGTATGAATACAGAAACACCAAAAAGTCTCCTTGTCACCAATAATGAACTCAAATCTAGACCTCTACAAAGGAAAATACCAAAGGAGAAGCTGAAATTAAACATGATTCCCTTCCCTTTACATGTATCCTACAATACAACATCTACAATATCCAAGAGGGAAAATTATTGTGTGAGAACAAAGACCATTAGTATAACACTATAGTGTCTATAGAAAGATTAATAACATGAATAAAATTGATATAGATAAAAATATATTTAAAAATTATTTTCATAGATCCATTTGATTTTTATATCATATTACCTTCAGTTTTGAAAAAAGAAGTTACCATTTTTGTACAATAAATATGAAAATTAGAAGTAATAGAAATAAAAAATTACATCCATTCATCACAAGGTATGTAGGTAAACTTGTTTCCATGAATTATCATTATGTGATTTCATGTTATAAAACCTCACATATAAACCTGTGAGTAATAATAAATTATAATAATAACCATGAAATAAATAAAAGTAAATGAACAAGTACATCGTAATGGGCCCTAGCCTATTAGAAAATGTGTACTAGACACTCAATAGCCTATATAAAAAAACATATTATCCAAGAAATATCGAATCCTCCCACACTCCTTCAATATATAAAAAGTATACCGTTTGTGGGTCCACAAAAATTAATAATACATGTGTCTCTACCCCAATGCACCAAAATATACCCATGTGATTATTGTAAAAAAACATTTTCAAATCCATTCTCATAATTTTATATAACATTTTCAAAGACAATATAATTCATTTTGGTTTCCAAAAAACCATGTCCAAACCAATAAAATTTATTTTCCATGAAAACCCAACATTTATTAAACATTTTACATTACAATAAATCCATTGAAAATATATATAACCTCAATGAAATGATCTTCCCAAATGAAAGTACCAAAAATTACATGAAATTCGTCACATCAACCCATTGTATTGAAACACCTTCCGAAAACTATAATAAACATATTAACCATCATTAAATATGATTCAAAACCTTCAAAAGTGTTATGAACCAAAATTTTAATACACTAACATTGCATAATTTTTGTGGAATTCTTAATAAATTAAACAATGTATGTCCAAATACCACATTATTCTAAATCCTTTAGAAATATATAAACATAAAAATGGAATTTAATTGAGATAAAATATCTCGTACTAGGATATTCATTCCTATATCTCTTTTTAACAATATTAAAAATATCTCAAATATACACAAATAGGGGAAGGGAAGCATAAAAAGTGGTGATATCAGATCCACCGTAGGGGTAAACAAAAAATATATAAGAATAAAACTATGAATAAAGGAATTAGATTATGATAATGGCATTTAAATATAATACCCTACATTTCAATGATATTAAAAATGTATTAGGGCATAAATATTGATGGTTCATAAGATATGAATCTAAGGGAATCTGGGGCATATGCCATGAATGCCATGAATAAGAATAAGATAAGGAATTGTGGTAGACACACAAGAATATATAATTAATTCTATAGTAGTTATGTAATCAATTTTAAGTCCTTATTAGTAGTACTGGTTCACTCCCCATACTATCTTGGTAGTCATGGTTTACTCTCATTCCCATATTAGTAGTCATGGTTCACTCACAATACAAAATTAGTTGAAAATGACCATTACAAAACAGATTTCACTCCGTATTCAATATATTTCAATATAATGAGTTATAAATATGTACCCAATGAATTTGATAAAGATATAAGTCTCACAATTCTCATAATTAAATCATATATACAAGTGCCACAATTTCATAAACAATTATAGCATAACCCACGAAATAAAATGGGTATCAGAACAAGTAATTATATATTTAGCTATGGAAAATATACATGTTTAAAAATAATTTAATTAAATAATTACCCATGGAATGTTGCTGGATTCCTAAGAATATAACATGTTAAAGAGAAATAGGGTTTTGAACATATAGCTACTGAAATAGAAACAATTTTATTAAATATAATTCCCTTAAAATATAAAAGATACATTTAAAAAATATTAATGGATCCTTTGGATCATTTCATAGAAGGCACGAATATGACCAAAGAATATAGATGAAAATAATTTTTAAATATCCTATCAAAACATTTCATGAGTGAAATATCCTTTTATTTCTAAAAAAAATTATAATAATTTTTTTCAATTCATTTTACATTGAAAATATATTTGAAAAATTATAAAAGAAGTGTTCAAATAAAAAAAACAATTTATAAAACACTTTCTTAGAAAATTATCATTTAATATATTTTTCAAAAGAAAATTGAGAATATATTTAAAAAAATAGATATTTGAATAAAATTGATTTCTGACTGAAAGGGGAATTGAGGTCATATATCCTTTAAAACATTATATTTAGTATCTTATATATAAAATATGGGACATATGGAAACAATAAATGATGATATCAAGAATAAAAATTGGATAATAGAATTTGTGAATTTCCATTTCATATGGATCAGGATATTTCATCTATAATATTATGATCATAAATAATCCTCATAAATGATGATATTGTTTCCATAAACAATTAACACAAGGTAACATTCAATCTTACACCCATATAAGAGAATGAAATAAATAAAGCATAAAATTTCATAAAATTAAATTTATTCCTGATATCACATGTAAAATGGTAGTATATACACCTTGTAAATGAATATAGGTTCATAACAAAACATGTGTCTCTAAAAAGAGAAATTTAGATAAAACTGCATTATTGATTTGGTAACAATTGAACTGTAAAACCCTATGGAATAGATATCATAAATGAATAGGAAAATACCAAGAAATTCAATATTCATATAATATATTATTGGTTATAATATACACCACATAAAATAAACAAGTAGTTAATAAGTCATGAATCTCATAGAAATACAAGTGAGATGAGAAAACCCATATATTATGTCTTCACTCTAATCATACTCATATAAAAACGTGTAAAATAAATATATGTTTATTATAAATCTGTTAAGGAATCATATTATTATAGATTATATCATATATTATTTGATTATGACTTTATATTGTCATTTTATTAATAATTCCATGTTAATTTTACGTTTCCCTTAACATCCTCTATCTTTTTTTACATGTTTTTTACCTTACTTTGGCAATGATTTACATACATATCGAATGTTAAACATGATATAAATATATTGTAATATAATTTATATTTATTTATAATAATAGATAAAATATAAGAATATAAAATTGAATACACTATTTATGGGGACAGTAGGTCGTATGTATGCCTGAATGCTATTTCTGTTTTGATATCATATTGAATGAATGTAAGAAAATTAAATACATGTATTTATATTGAAAATAAATTTGAATTATTATATCATATAAATCATATAATTTCACTAAACCCTTCTTTAATACATTCCTTGTAATTTGTAAATTGATCACATCATTTTGAGGAGGCGATAGTCCACATCCCCACAAAAAAATGTTAGGTATATTTAGGATAGTCAGGTTACTCAGGTTATTATATAAGAATTTAAGAAGAAGATTTTTGGGGTGGATACTGAAAATAATACAAATGATATTGACAAATGATGTAACCTCTTTGTTGGGTAACACTTCTTGGTTTTAACAATAGGGGTTCCATTATTGGATTTACGCCCCAAGGGAGGGTTCTGGGATGAAGGTAGTGGAGTTTTATGTATATTGTTTTAGATTTTGGCCTATTTGAAGGGTCTGATAGGTGTGAGAAATCTAGATGAGTGATTTACCTTTTATAATATATGAGGAGTGGAATTATTGTAAATATAAAATAGTAATCACAATTGAGAGGTCTCCCTTGCATCATGTGCATACTATAATAGTTGAATTTTTATACAATAGGAAAATTAGTCTAAATATTTCCATTTAATGGATTTTGGACATGTTTCTAGGTCATTTTTTCCTTAAGATTAATATTTAACCATTAAGTAAACTAAATTTTTTTACTTTAACCGCTGTAAGTAATTTAAATTCCTTTTAGTAATCTCTTGGTTAAAAAATGCTAACCTTATTAGAAATTATAAATTATTATAATTCTAAATATGGAATCAATTTTTTAAAATTTAAATTAGAGAAGTTGTAGAAACTCATTTAAAATTAATCATTGAGATGTGTTGTGACTGTGTGTTTTTAAGTAAAAATGTTTAAACATTTGGGATGTTTCTATATCCAATTTCAATGTGAAAATGGTTCAAATTAACTATATTGAATTAATTTTTATAAAATTAATAGAATTAAACATAAAACCAAATTAAAATATTATATTACTATATAAATATATTTTATGAAAAGGGTTTTTTTAAATAAAATTTAGTATTTGTTACTACTAATTTATGATTATGTTTTTCATAAAAATATTAAAAAATATCCCTAAGATAATTCTGAAATTATGATTTTGAAAATGATGTTTATTTTACCAAATTCAAACTTTCATGTTTTATAAAATTATTTTTATTATTATTCACATATTGAAACCAGAATCAATTCATTTCAGAAAATAGTATTTTGAAATTGATAATGTATTTTTATCTTGAACATATTTTATTTATAAAAAACAATTATAAATAATATTTTAAAACTGTTTATAAATATTCATATTACGATGTTAAATGGATAGGTTATAAATACCTCATTTAAAAAAATTAAATAATAAAATATTGTTTCATATAAAATTAGTGTTGTGTGCTATACAATCCAACTCAGTGTTGCATATAGTGAAAGAATATCTTGGGGGATAATATAAATATAATTTTTATTAGAGTATTGTGAAACAAAATAACTTAAATAATATATATTTTTTCAATAAATAGTCCATAATAACGTTTCTTGTTACATTCTACCCCATTAAAATGAATTTCTCCCACAAAAATTATTATTCTCATACAAAAAATAATGATAATTATGCCGCATCATATCCTCATGTTCCCACATAGCTTCCTCTAATAGGGTATTTTTCTACAAAACATTGAGCATGTGAGTGGCCTTTTATTGTATAACATTCCCTATTCAATGCCAAATTTCAACTAGTTTTCACTATTAAGAAAGATATTTGTATAGAGATATATAATATGAGTTTAGTACCTCTGAAGAGTCATCTATGTAATTAATTGATAAATGTACATGGAATACATCATTGACATGAGAAATATTTGGAGGAATGGATGAGAAATTAGGAACCACCTTGATATGATAATTAATATCAAATTTAATTATATTCTTAGGGATTAGTATCCCATTATTTATAAATCGCATAACCTTCATCTACAGAGAAATTCTTACAAACACGTTCTCTCCAAATTTAAGTACTATATCCTTCCATTAGTTATAAGTATTGATTTTCGGTGTACACTGAGCTATATTTATTTTTTGTTTGATTGCTCTAACCTTCTCATCTATTTATTTTGAGATTTGAGGTCCTAATATCTATATTTATCCAACTTCATACAATAATTTTGGAGCTTTAAATTTATTCACATAGAAGGATTTATATGGGATCATCAAAAAAATTTAGTCACGATATTGTTTTAATAAATATCAGTAATAGGACTGTCTCGATCCCAACCACCTTTAGAATCCAAAAAACATGATGTTAACATATCCTACACGGTTTTAATTTTTTATTCAGAATGACCATCTATCTGAGGATGAACCATATTGATAAAACACAATTACAGGTCATATGTTTTATGAAGGCTTGCCCCAAACAATGAGTAAAAAATCACATCCCAATCCGATATAATAGAGTGTGTTACTCTATTAATCCATACAACTTCATTAAATTATATCCTATAACGATGATCTGAGAAATGTATTATCTGAAATATTGTGTGTGATGACTTAGTAAATTGATCGAATAGCACTCATATAGATTTATTTGGGAGTCAAATGAAAAAACCCCTAATGATGTTATCTCATTTCTATGCTGGTACGGGTAACTGAAGCAACATCACCGTATAATATTGTATTTTATCATTTTCATTTAGGAACACCAAGGAAAGGGATACAAACCACATTATTCCATCCCACAAAATGTATTATTTCAAATTTATATTCATCTCTATACATCCAGGATGAATATATAATGAAGAGAAATGATATTCTTCAAACAAATTCTTATTTAATTATGGTATATATAGAACAGATACATGGTTCAAAACACTTATCATTAAATCCTCATCAATTTTAAAATAAATATAATTTATAGCCTTATTTTGTTGATCTACATATTACTTCTATAGATCTTTAATATTTACTAGGATACATGGTCGAACATTCAATTGATAAAGAAATGATTTTTGTCATTTCTTCTACACATCTAGGTCCATAATTTACAAATAAAAAAATATTGTATCATTTTTTATTATCATAATGGATAATCAATCATGAAATGTTCAACTCAGTGCATTAGCCACCTTATTCTCTTTCCCAGGGTGGTAATGTATTGAGCAGTCATAGTCCTTTATCAGCTCCAACAATATTTTCTTGCTCATGTTAAACTCTTTCTGTGTGAATATATATTTCATAATTTTATTATTGGTATACAAATAAAACATAGCTCTATAATGGTATTCCCACCATATCAATAATGAAAAAAGTACTACGACTAACTCTAAATCCACAATTGGTAAATTTTCTCCTGAATCATCATCTATTGTGAGGTATAGGCTAGAGCCATGATATTATTTATAAGTAATCATCTGGATCCCTTCCATGAATCATCTCGAAAGATTACAAACACTTATATACTACAAGGTATTGTAAGAATGGGTGCATTGACTATCCTTCCCTACAGTTACATGAAATATTATTTACATTCATTTTTCCAAAGTAACATTGAACAATTCCAATTCATCTTGTATTGCGGATTACAAAGTCATGATAAATACCAAAAAAATTGATAAAATCAATTTAAACAAAGAAAACTACAGATTTCATTCACCATGGTTTGTCTAGAAAAACATTCAATAGTATATATCATTGATGGGTATGCTATAATACCCTCTATTGAGATTATGTGACTGAAAATTGATATCTTTTACTTTAAAAATTCAAACTATGTAAAATTTTCATAATGATTCTCCATTCTTAGGGTATTTAATACAATTTTCAAGTAGCCTTAATGCTATTTATTTCTCAATTAATTTATAATAATATCATCTATAAATCCTACTAAAAATTGGTTCTAGTAATTTATAAATACTATATTCATCAAATCCATGATGAGAAAAATTGAATTGATGAGACCAAAAGGAATCATTATATAATTATATTATACATAAATATTATAGAATTCCATCTTCGGTATACCCTCTTTCATTAATATTAATTTATAATATACATAATGAAGGTAAATGTTGGAAAATTATAAATCTCCACATAGTTGATCAACAAGTCATCAATATCTGGAAGAGGACACTGGTTCTTGATCATGATCTGGTTCAACATCCAATAATAAATGTAGAGTAACATTGATCGATATTTATTTTTCACAAATTGAATAATTACACCCCATGGTAACACACACGGCCGAATGAATCCTTTATAAAGGTTTTATTTGAGTTTCTTCTTCAATTCCTTCAACTCAATTAGGGTCATTATATATAAAGTCTTTTAAATTGGAGTTGAAACATGTATGATCTCTATCAATACATCAACTTCAAATTTTCGGGGAAGGATAGGAAAATTTTCCATAAATTCATCGAATTGGTTTTGAAAAATACGAATATCATCTATGTTGATTTTCTACCCAACCATTTGAGATAAATTGCCCATGTAAAAGTTATTTAAGACTCATACACTAGGTGAAATCACTATAGGATGTCAAATAATTTTTCTAAAAATAATATATGATCATAGGATGGTTTGAAATATAAAATGTAAATTCCCTTCTTAGAAAATTGATGTGGTATTATGAAGAGAAATCCAATTCACGATTAAAAAAACATCAAATTCCTCACAAGGAATAATAAAAAACTATTAGGATTAAATTATTGTACCATTAGGGGTTTTCATGGATAATTCCACATCTAGTATTTTGGGTGTAATCTTATTAACGTCATATAAGTTTTTATATGAAATTGTTGGTACATATGTAATAAAATAAAACATTTACAGTTCTAGAGTGTTTGGTAAATGTATATTTCACCACATCATTATCGTACACATCATTGAAAATAGTGATTTCATGTGATTTCACCTTTTCTCTAGTTTAAGTGGTTTTTGACGCCATGCATCACGCCCAACCTTATGTATGGGAACTTGTTAGCATAATTCCAATTATCTTAACACATGTAGAAATATAGAGGGAGTGTTTAATTATATAGAGTTCTCTCATTTTTCACATTATTAGTTGAATTATTCCTATCACATTGGAAAATAATTATGATGGCCTTTCTTTTCACATATAAATCATTTATTAGAACCATTAATACAATTTATTACATGCTTCATTCAATTATTAGTGCATAAAAGAAATATTATCTTCTTCTCTTCATGGTTTCTAAACTTCCCCTTCATCCCCATCTTCCTTTTTTGTCAATACGATGAGATTTATACTTAGATCCAAAAATCATATCAACATTGTTTTCACAAATGTACAATATTTTTTTACCCACTAAAATCAATTATGACCAACAACTTTCCTGGAAAAAAATTTAATCCACTTAAGAACCAATAAAATTTACATTTGGGATGTATTATAATATTATATGTGTGACTCACAATCATTGGGAAAATAGCCTCACTCATATCAATAGATTCAAAATCCCATTTCATTTAATTAAAGAACTATTTTCTCATCTATTTATAATTAATAGGTGGAAATTACTTATCAATGAAGAAGTTCTTGAACATGTGCTAATCTATGGATTCAATTTTGTCTAATTGTATCATATTTTTTATTAGATTCTACCACTGGTTGGATTCACCTTCTAATTGTCAAATAGATATAATGAAGTTCTCATGTTTTGAACACTAGATAATTGAGAATTGCTTTTTATTGGTGCAAATACATTTTTCAGAACAAGTGGATCAAATTACCTGCTAAATGAAGTTGTACGTGGCCTGAGGAAGTACTCAATAAATTATTGTTCCCTTATTTTCTAATTATAAGTCCATATTTATTCATAGATTATAATAGTTTATTGATCCAAAAAACATTTTACATTCCATATTCAATAGAATTTGGTTTATAAATATTAATATAGATGCACTACCCATCACACTCATCATTGATGTTGTTACTTTGTGTTTCAAAAATTGACTTAAACCAAAATAGAATATAATAAAAAATAGTTGTTATATTGTGGAGCCACATAATCATGAAAAACAACATATATGATGTCAAAATTGACACAAATTATTTAACCTTTAACACCATAGTTTTATCCTAGGTTAGCCATATTCAACATTTATTTAAATCATTCATAATGGTTCATGGAGAGTTTATGAATTTCCAATGTATATCCCCCAAGACTGTCAAACTAGGTTTTCAATAAGGTCCATTGTTGGAAAAATGTTCATGATTGATTCTAGCTCAATAAAATATTTTTGGGTACTTATGCCTATGTATATTTGTTCAAGAGCCATATATAATTGTAATATCTAGACATGGATTTATTTCATGGAATCTACTCATTATATCCTTTAAAAAAAGATCAGGATATTTTCATATACTTTTCCCCATCCATAGGCATATCCTTATAAATTTTCTTAGGGTTCTCACTAACGTTTTCTCATCATAGTGTTAAAATATTGACTAAACCTAGTATCTGATGTTATCTACATACACACTATATCTTTATTCATTAACGTTGGCAAAGTTTTGTGGAATACTGAATACATTAAACAGCAAACGCCCATAGTCTGTATTACCCTAATTCCATTGGAAGGAGGGAAACTTAAACAATGTAACATTATTGATCATATATTATCTACCATTTGATTTTTCATGACAATCACCATTGTTATAAACATCATACATAACAAATATATTCAGAACATGGGGAAAATAAACATAAAAGGGGTGACCTCATATTCTCAATAAGGGTAAACATTGGATATATATAAATATAAAAAAGGGAATAACAATATGATAATGTGATGATGAAATTATATGATCATACACTACATAAAATATTCAGTAAAATTTAATTGTGTAATAAGTTAAAATAGTTGATTAGACATGAATCATAAGGGAATCAAGAGAAAAATACATGAATAAATAACATAGGAATAAGATATTGAATTATTTCACAAGCATCTGAATAAAAAAATGATTTTCATATTAGTCATGAAATTTCAATCAAGGTTATGTTAGTTGTATGGTTTAACTCCACATACCATATGGTTACTCATTGTTCACTCTCATGACCATATTAGTAGTGATGGTTTTCAACCAAGATCTTATCTCAATAAAAATTACTTTACTAGACAAAGTTCACTCCAAGTTGCAGTCATATCTATATAATATGATATAAATATTTACCCCGTGTGTTGGAGGGAGATATTTTTTAACACCCATCTGGTAATGGAATAATGCATACATGTTCCACATGGTCATAAACAACCATATAATAACATATGAAATGAAACGGGTATAAAAAGCATCTAATAATACCATAAACTAGTGAAATGAGAAATGTTTCATAACCATTTATTCATATTTTAACATGGTAAGAGAATAATTATTCAGAAGAATATTACACATGAAAGGGATACATGTTTCCTAAATAGATAACACATGAAATAGAAATGTGTTTCATACACATAATGTAATTAAAATATAAACCATTCAGAGAAATAAAATGAAAGAAATAATTAGATAATTTCCACTTTTATATGAATAAAAACCATAGATATCATACAATATAAAAAACAATTTGGAAACATTCGTTATAAACATTTCTTTAGGAAAATATTTCTTCTTTGGTAAACATTTCTTATAATTTGTTTTGAAAAAAATATTTCATTAAAAATATATTTAACAAATATAATGGAATATTTGAAAACAATAAAACTTTTTTTATTTACATTACATTGAAAATTTGAATAAAATATCAATTTAAAAATATTTTTTTTTTGAAAACATTTATCTTTTAATGAAACATATTATATACCAAAAGGAGTCATGAGGTCATATTTCCTAAAAATAAATTCTTCATTTATTTTATGTAAAAAGAGTAAAAATGGTAATAATACATGAAGATATCATATCTCTCTGAATGATAATAAAACTTAAGAGTTTTCATTGATATATGAATCACAATATTTCATCAATGAATGCATAATTATAAAAAATCCTGATAAACGATGAGATTTTTTCTATAAACTCTTACTGCATGGTAACATTTAATCATTATCCCCATTTTATATAATAGAATTTTGTGAAGCTTAAAATATCATGAATATGAGGTTATTAATTATATAAACTTGTCAAATGTTCATGTACACACCTCATAAAATAATATAGGTTCATAAAAAACATGTACCTCTAAGAAGAAGAATTTAGACAAATATACATTACAGATTTGGTAACAATGAACCATAAAACCAAATGAGTGATAGATCATAAATGGATATGTAAATACCCATTACATTAGGTATATGATTCATAGAATATATAAATATTTAGTATATACATTATAAAAAATAAATGTGTAGTGAATAATGTATAAATATCATAGAAATAAAAGTGAGAAGTGAAAACTCTTACCTTGTGTATTGTCTCTCATCATACTCATATAATGATCATGTATAATAAATATAAGGATATTATATATATATATATTTAAAATAAATATTACTATATACATTACCATATAAAATTTTTTTATGACTTTATACTAACCATTTATTAATAATTCCATGTTAATGTTATGCATTGGGTAATATGTTTTTTGTTTTTCACAAATGTTTTGACTTTAATAACATCATGAATTACTTATTTATATAATAAAAAACATGAAATATATCATATATCATCAGTATATATATTTTTTTTATAATTATGTATAAAATATTTGTAATGTTAAATGTAATTCACCATTCCTGGTGATGTTAGGTCAGACATTCGAATGAATGATGTTTCTGTTTTATTGTCGTATTACAATAAAGAATGAAAATTAATTATATATATATATATATAATATTAGTAAATTAAATTAATATTTCAAATATAAATATATATTATAATTTTACTAAAACATTCCTTAATTTATTACATGTAATTTTTGAATTAATCACATTGCATTGAGGAGGTGGTAGTCCACTCGCCCACAAACGATGTTATCATGTTTACTCAAAATGGAACGAATTAAGGTATGTTTTATATAATAATTATATAAGTATATGAAAATAAAAATATCATATGTATATATATATCATAAAAACATAGTATCAATAATATTTAGAAACCATGATAGGTGGTGAAGGAAAAATAAACAACATCGTTTCGTGAGGCAGTAGTTCATCTTAAATAAGAACGATAAGTTCATTACCCATTGGATGGATATGTGTGTATGAATAGGTATGAATATTAGAATAAAAATATCTCAACATATTTAGCATTATTAGGGTATTAATTAATAATTTCATATGAATATTTTTGGGTTTTTATAACGAATATAAAATAATGGATATTGAGGAAGGATGTTACCTCTTCTTTGGGAAACTCCTCATCATTTACAGAAAATGGATTCCTTGGTTGGAATTATACACAAATTGAGGATTCAAGAAATAATTTATATGATTTTGGAGTATATTTTGGGATAATTTCTATGATTCGTATATAATTATAGGGGTGATGACATAGAGACGTGGGTTCCCTTTTATAATGGATGAAGGGAGGTATTTTGGTAAACATATAAAGGAATACAATATTGAGAGGTCTACCTTACACCATGTTTCTCTAATAACTGTTAAATATTTATAAAATATGGGAAATCGTCTAAATATTTTAATAAATTTTATTTAAGAAAAGTTTATAGGTAATTAAGAACATTAATATTAATGATAGACCATTCAGTAAACAAATTTGTTTTTACCTTAATCGGCCTTACCAATTATAACTACATTCACCAATATTTTTCTCAAAATATTATGATAACATATAATAAATTAATTAATTATTATTATTCCAAATATGGAATCCATTTTTTCCAATTATAATAACATAATTGTCTAAATTTTGTTTAAAATTAGCATGCACACGTGTTGCGATAACGAGTTTTCTGAGAAATGTTTTTAAAATGTTTGCGATTTTTTCTTATCAAAATTCAATGTTAAATTGGTTTTAATAAAGTAAATTGGATGATTTTATTTAAAATTAATAAAATTAAACTTTATAAAAAAATAAAATATAATTTAACAATGTAAATAAATAAGATGAAAATAAAGTTTATAATTAAAATTCAGTGTTTTTAACTACTCATCCAAAAATGATTTTTTTCAGAAAAATATCCAAAATCCAACCTAAGAAAATTTTAAAATTATTATGTGAAATATGGTTTTTATTTGAATAAATTTTAAGGTCAATGTCATAATTTTTTTGTTTAAATAATTATATTAATAAAATATTGATTCGTAGAATCTAAATATTACGTGTAACATATGGCAACTCAGTGTTGCATATATCGCAAGCATATCCTAGTGTAGCTTATTTAAATTTCTTACCTAGTGTATTATTAATTGAAATAAAAAAAAATTGTTTTATTGATATTTTTTTCATAATATCTTAGGTTGTTACAAGAATAACCTTTTAATGACAAGGGACACAAAGAAATTAAAATAGGCTATTAGGAAATACAATATGATCGACAATCTGAACATAGATCTAAAAACAACTACATCCAATACCAAAGATAAAAACAAATAAAAAGAATAAAAAAGTAAATCTTACCCGAATAAATTAACTACACATACTACAATGATCAATCACTAAAAAAATTATTCGGAAGGGTCAACGGTCTCCAAAATCACTCCGAGGATATATTTGGTCGAGATAGAGATATGATTAGTGGAATGAAATAGGAAATCACTTGTGAAACATCATAAAATCAAAACACATTATATTTAATGTATTTTAAACCCATTACACATCATGTAATCCAGGAATGATGAAATCACTGAAAAATAAATATCATTGTTATTAAAATACTATTTTGACAATTACATGTTGTGAACCTAGTACTCTGTGTGTAAACCCTTGAATTCCAGAATCTGTTTCTATTACACCCCCGGTAAATAAATAATATGACATTTTCATATTTATCCATATTTTTGAATAAAATATTAATATTTCTTTAAATGGAATTCTATGCTCGATGGCGTACCCAATACGCAACAACGAGTTTCTTTGAAATCATACGTTGCACTCTAATAATAAAATAATATTATTTTAAATGGTAGTTAATGCCTAGCCATTGTAATGACAGGAATGAACAGAACTAACTAAAATATGATTATATATGTTTTTCAAATATTTTTACTTTTATCCAATAAATGTTAGAGGCTTAAAATGCAAATGAATCCAATTTTAAGCAAAAATCTTCTAATATTCTTTAAAAGTTCGATTAACTGCCTTTTGATGGAGAACCCTTTTTAAATATACTTTTGACCATTTTAAATGTTTTATTTGATAAAATAAAATCCTTCTTTAGAATCTGGACATCAAAATTTACTTTGTGTAAATTTTTGTTATTTTTCCGATAAAGATCATTTTTAGTGAAAATGTTGCATTTTAATTCAAAACCTCATTTTAATAAGATTTATTTATATGAAAATATTATATTTTTAATTAAGATTAAAGTGTATTTAGAATATATTTTTACCATTTAATCCAATGGTGGTCATTGGAATTAATTTCACCTTGAAATTTGACTTAAACTAGTGACAATCTTTTAATAGATTTTGTTTCTTAAAAAAACGCTATTTGTTTTGACATCGAGAATGAATTATTAAATTAATTAATGAAACTTATATATTTTTAATTTTAATAAATAGTCATCATTTTTGAATTCAGAATATCAAATATAGCTTAGGGTGAATTTTTGGTATTTTTCTGAAAAACTTCAATTTTTGATGAATAGTGAAACCACAAAGTGGTAGTTAAAGAAACTGATTTTACATTTAAATGAAACTTTACCACTTCTTTGAGTTGATTTTCAAAAATCCGACATACATGGTTGTCATTAGAATGTAAAATGTGGTTCAAGGAGATTAAAATAATTTTTTGATAAATAGTAAGTTTTAAGTTTTATTATTCGCGATTAAAGGCAATTAGTGTAATTTAAGGTAAAGATAATGTTATAATAATATGAAATGACCTTGAAACATGTCCTAACATTATTGGATGAGTCATGTCCGACCAAGACAATCCATGGGTCAACTTTGGGACCCCATGGATCCACTTTGGTTGGAAAATGATATTAATAACTTTTTATATAAAGTTAAAAGTAAAATGTCACAAACATGTATTGTTTTACTAAAACAATTTTTACATGGGGATAAAGTCATATTTTTTACTATAAATATTCATTATAAAGATAAAACTATTTACTACATCATGATATTTTTTTATAATTTTTAGACATTAAATAAATTATTTTATTTATGACACCGTGATGATGCAGTGATTACCTCATAAATGAACGATTTAAATAAAATGAGAAGATAAGGTGAAATCTAAGTCTTACAATTTAATATAACCTATTAGATGGGGGGATTTCGAAACTATATCACCTTATCCTCGAAATATTTGATTTTGAGACCTTCAAATCCGAAAATCATTTTATAATAAAGTTATATTTTATAACTTTCCAAGAGTGCCCCTCCTCTTCTCTTATAAAAGGCCCCCACCTCTACCACCTTAACCACGCCTCTCAAGACTTTGTCTCGCCCAACCCCTACCCATTTCATCCCTCCAGATATCTCTATTCATCATTGTGTCCTCACTTTTGTCAGAATGCTCTTCAAGAAACCCTTTTGGTTCAAACGAAGAAGAGTTACCCGATTTAAAGGTAATGTCTTCACTTGTGGTCTTTTGTTTTATTATGCTTCTCCAAACCCCTAAACTCTTTTTATTCCATTCTTTTTTAAAAACACCATTTTCATCAATATACCATGATGTTGTTATGTGATGGATTCGAGCTACACTTACAGACACCTCCGTCTAATAGTTAAAGAACATACTGTTTCTGTGGATGGCGAATTATTGCCTCACGAAACGATGATTGTTCAATATTCTCTTAACACATTTCATGGTGTCAATTATGATGTCACTATATTTTATATATGATATATATGGTATTTATATTTTCCATATTCATTTCTATTTTATATTTAAAACATACCTTTATGCTTTTCATGTTGTGTAAATGCGATAATTTCATACAAGGAAGTGTGGACTACCGCCCCCTCAAGTGATGTGACTCATTCATGAAATACATGGAATGTATAAAGAATGAAATTAATAAACTTATGTGACATATAAAACATATATATTATACTGGAATTATAATATATATATCTCTCAATTATTTTTAATTCCATTAATATGTCAAAGAAATGAAAGTAGCGTTCAAGCGTACGTACGGCCTACCGTCTCCACGAACTGTGCATTTCATTTCTTTTTACCTCCAAATGTTATGTAATATTATATAATTAATATGTACTGGATATATATAATATTTGAATCATCAATACTATTCTGGAAATGATTTACTTATAACTACATGGAAAATCATTTTCAAACACGTTCATTTTTGACTCATGTACCAAACATCGACAAAAACGTCTGATATGAACTGACATTATTAAGCATTTATTATAACTTTATAATATGTAATATGAACATAATAATAATATTTAAAGGATGACCTTAAGCAATTTTAAATTTACCACAGTTTATTATTCAGGAATATAAAGAAACGAACAAGACAAGTCGGACTTGAGGTAAGGGATCCTACCTCTCTCTTTCTTTTTAAGTACTCTTTTTATGTAACTTACTTTAACCTCCTATTTCTTATGTAGGGGTATGTTATTTTATATTACATTTGCTGTAAATTTTATGTTAATAAGATTAGAGACCCTATTTTATCTCATCAATCCATTTTTGGAAGTATTATGTGGCGCCGTTAGGCTGCCGAATTTTCATAAGGGGATTTTCATCTCACTTTTTATTCCTGTGAGATTCATGCTACATTGCCCACTATTTCATTTTGTTTGGTGTATATACTGCCCATTATTTTACTATTCATATAATTTAATCTCATCTATGGGTAGTTACATCTTCATTGTATGACCTTTCTTTCATGGGGTGTACGTTTCGAAAGTTGCCCAAATCGGTAAGGGAACCTTTCACACTCCTCTTTTAAAAAGACCTATTTTGTTATGACTTTTAATTTACATATTTTTATGTTGGGATATATTCTTATATATCCTTATTGATGTAAATTTTATGTCCAAGTTATGAGATAGCATTTTCTCTCTCATCAACTAATTTTATGAATTTTAAAGTGACGCTGTTAGGCTGTCGAATTTTACCAAGTGAACTTTTTAACCCAATTTCGATTTCTTTGGGTTCAACATGTAGTTATTGAATATGTCATCCTTTAAATATGTGTGAATGACCTTTTATTTTTTTACAATTAATATCCACTTATATTCGGTGTATTTATATTTCTCACACATAATTTTGAGATTTTTATATCCTTAATTTAAGGGTACTTTCTTTATAACGGATTTCATCTCATTTTACATTTCTATTGAGACATCATTATTGTTATGCACCAATTCACTATTATATGGTGTATATACTGTCATTTGGAATGTCATATCATGAATCCATTTATTCTCATGATATTATAAAGTTATGATTAAATGTTATTCCTCAATTATTGTATTCAAGTGTCTCTAATTTTGGTAAAAACCCTTTAACTAAAATATGGTTTTAAATGTTTTAATGATTTGTTATTATTAATATCCATGTTTTCAAAATGGTTTTAAGGATTTATTTATTTGGATATTAATGGTTTAAAATGTTAAAAGCTTCAAGGTGGTATGAGACACTTTGATTCAAAAATATCTTTATTGAATGTTTTAAATGGGTTTGAAAATGGTTTTTTTAAATGGATTCATTATTTCAATATTTTAAAATGTTATATTGTTATTGAAATGTGGGAATGTTATCTTTACTTTATGCTTAAGTTATGTGCTATGATTATTTTTTGATTCTTGGGAATTTTTTATGAAAATGGGTGGTTCCGTGATAAACTAAGGGCGGGTGAGGCCGATATAGCTCTCCAATGCATTGGGTAATGCGAAGGGGTTAAACACTATGGTTTCTCCGAAGAGATTTAGGGAATATACTCTGATGGGTATTCCAAACGTAACCATGAGGGTTACTCCCTATGTAAGAATGTTATGAATGCCTCAAGTTACCTTTATGTCTTATGATTTCTATGAGTTATTCGGAAATCTTATGATTTAATGAGTTATGTTAAATTGGTTATGTTTTATGAGTAAAGTATGATTTCATTGATTCTTATGTATACATGGAATAATGTTTTCTTTCCGTATTGTTATAACCCTTACTGAGATTTTTCTGCTCATCCCATGTTTTTTTTGAAATGTTTTTCACTGGACATAAAGTTAAATAGGGTCAAGGATGGGATCAAAGAAATGTCAGGCTGTCTAAAACAAGGAACTAGACATGACTCTTTTGTTCAAGAGTTTTTATTTTTGTGAAAAAAATGGAAGCTAAGTAGATGTGTATACTTTGTAATCATTGAGATGTAATTTTTATGATCTAATTCTATAAAACTCTAAACCTGAAATTATCCTCAATGTTTATTCTTGAAATAACTCAAGATTAAGTAATATTTAAGGCTAGGGCCTTATAGTTTCATGTAGTCATCATATCAGGCATTAAAAAACGTGTTAAAAATTTACACAATATGTAATATCCTACTAGACATTAAAAACAATATGTTTTAAGGAAGAAACTCAAAGACCCCACTCCAAGCATTCTTTGAAAATGAAAAGAAACCCATTAAGTATTTTACAATTTTATAACAAGACTAAAATAATAAAAAATTACAAACATACATAAACATTATTTTATTTTCCAGATAAATGGATATTCATCCCCAAGAATCCTAAAAACTCAACAAAAAAAGATGATAAAAACATTTAAACAAAGATGTTCTTGAAAAGAGTAATGTGGTGTTATAATGGTATTTAAGATTATTATGTGTTAAATTGTTTCATAGATTAAACCCATTCCCATATTGATTACATAATCTCTAAAAGTGTGATGTAAAAAGTTCCTGGTGTACGTTCAGATCCAATCTCTTTAGAAACTCCCATAATTAATCAAAACCATTAAATAATATCTATAAATTAAAAGTGATATATTTTTTTACATATTGTGTTATATATTCTAAAAACCTAATTATTTTATAAATATCCCTCATAGTTCAATTATGGTTTTATTGAAATTAATAGTTTCTTTTATTATTTTCAATGATCCTTATATATTTTATAAATCATCAAGAAAATTGGTTTTTATTCATTATTCTATTTAATACTTATCATGAATTTACTATATTAAAATTCCAAGATCATCACTAATTTCACTTTTTAAATTATGAAATTTCATAATGATTTAATTCATTCTTATAATGAAATAACTTAGGACTCATCCTTTAGTTAAGCCTTAAATTAGAAGATTTAATCATTCATAATTTTTAAAAGACTTATCATGATTATGCTTTATACAGGGTTTTTTTACTCATGAGTAACAAATATTAATTAATATTTAATGGTTTTCATTATGTGATGGTTATTAAAATTATTATATATTTTAACAATGAATTGGGTAATGTTTCAATCTCATGAGATACCCTGTCTGATGTATATGTGGATAACCTAACCACACTATGTTATCTGAATGTTGGGCCTATGATTATATAACCCTCAAATTCAATGGGTAAATATTTATATTTAAAGATATGATATTGAAGGGATTTGAGAGTAAAAAATCTTTCAATGGATATTTTTCATTTTATGATCATGGTTTTTGGGGTGACCCGAGATACATATTTATTACTTCATATCTTCTATTGATGATATATATTATAGGATTCCATGATTGTATTATATCACATAGTTATGCCATGATTACATTCTTTGTATAATTTTATTATTGGGTATGAATTCAATATATCATGTTCACATAACATTATTACATCCTCATATAAATATTCATATTTATCATGACATAATAATAAATTCAATGTTCTATGTGATAATATATTTCACCTAATAACTAATAGATAGTGTAAAACAGGGTTGAACCAAAACAAAGTATGGGTAATATTCCAAGGGAATATAAAAAGACCGAATCTATGGACAACATAGTTTAAATGGTGAAAAATAGATGTGAACATTGTATGAGAATGAGGGATTTATAAATTATAAAATACAATGATAAAATTTTTAAGAACAATTAATGTTATCAAATTGAAAGTAGAATTTAGTTTTTTAATTAATTTGAATTTTTCATTAATAACAAATAAATTTTTTGTGCATCTAAAAAATTGACTTCATTTTTCTTTTTTAAGAGAGATAAATCTTGAAAAAGGATAATTCATTATACTCTGCACAACTATGAAAAATATCATGATAACTATTTGTGTTTTAATATCATTAGAATAGATCTTGAAAAATATTTTTCATTTTTTAAATGATTCAAACATGAAAATTGTTTTTGGAAAAAATGAAATTAAAAAGTGTAAAGGCTAACCATTAAATTTCCTTCCTCATAAATAAAATTTTTTATTTAATGCCAAAAAAGATCACACGATATATATTATATTAGGATATAAAAACAAATTTATACAAAAATCAACATTCTTCCCTTATTATCTAAAACATTTATCCCCTTTTTCATATTCAACTTCCCCAATTCGATGAAGTACAACTCATTCTCACTAATAGTGTATCGTTATGTGGGCTTTGGAGAATCAATTATGATTTCTAATGTTACAAAATTAAAAAAAATCATCATTTAATGTCAAGTTTTGGATTTAAGTTCATCTCTTTTATGGTATGTCACCAATAAATTCCTCTAAACTAGTTTAGTTTGCACCAATTATCATAAATTTTTTTGTTTAAAACACAATTTTTAAACACTCGTGTGACTATACATCACTTAATAAGATGTAGTAATCAAAAATCATACAAGCTAGGCTCTTCACCCATAAACAATGCATCTAGCCTTAAAACAAAATGAGAACCCTTGGCTCAAAATCACGTGACACATGGCCATACAAGAAAAAGGGAACTCAGAACCCTAGAATGCATTAAATTTTTATAAAAAATCAGGGTCTTTAATACATATGGAATTAACCAATTTATTAATTGTAATTTACAACTATAGTCAACAAAAATAGTAAGACATCAAAAACAATTAAACAATCCTACTGCATTAATTTGATTAAAATAAAATTATTAAAACCACAACCATATTCATTTACATTCCTCTTTATCTTTGTAATTAGTTTACAATCAATCCCAGTTTAGCTTCCTTCCCATTTCAATCAAAAAATACATGCTAAATAATGTATGAATATATATTACACTATAGGGAAAAACAAGATACAATAACATAAGATTGATACAAATTTATTAATTTGGTTCAATTATTTATTATGTCAATTCCTTTATGATCCACTGGCCAAAAACATGATAAATCTACAGCTTCATGTAAAATAAATGAAAAGAAATAAATCCCCAACCTCAAAAGGTACATTAGGTTATTTATACAAGAATGATCCACACAACGTATTACGATCTCCTCCCCCGTGACAACTGTATCCACCCGAGGACACCGCGACATGACCGCCCAAACCCATATCCAATAAAACTCTATTAGAATCTTGGAGATTAGATTCCATAACATGGAAAACAGAAAAATGAAAAAAGGATTGAAAAAAACACAAGAACATAGGTAGATCATGCCTTATATCGATGATGGATCTACAGTTGATACTTTCAACAAAATATGGGGTGCACATGTAGTAAGAAGAAACATCAAGGGGAAACGATCCAAGGATTAAGGTTTGATCGCACTGATACTATGGGAAAAATGAATGGTTCGAGTATGTCACAACAAAGAATAATAAGGTAGATCAAGGGAGAAATATATCTCATCCATTTAGAATATTTTCGATGAAACAATTTAAAATAAACTAGATTTTTCAATTAAAATCATATCGCATTAAACCACTCGATTTCACAAAGTAAAGGAATCCCGATCCATATGAAAATTAATATGTGAGTTGTGGGATTTAAATTGGCCTTAAATCCCTTAATACAAGGCCTTGAATGTGTTTAACATCAACAAAAAACGTTAAAGGGGAAAAACACTAGAAAGATGAAAATATTTTACACCTACCAAAGATGTAAACCTTTTACAGCTACCGATGTTGGAAACATTGTACGCCTTCCGATAATGGAAGCACTATTCATAGAATGACATGCTGATGGAACTGTTCACAAAATGACTCACCGATAGAATGTTCACATTGGTCTCACTGATAACACAATTCACATAATGACTCACCGATGGCACTGCTCACATCTGTCTCACAGATGCAACTATTCACATCAGTCTCACCGGTGTAGATATTCCCAAAATGTCTCAATGATGCCATTGTTCACAAAATGACTCACAGATGGCACTATTCCCCAAATGAATCACCGATGGCACAATTCAAAACATGAGTCACATATGGTATTGTACCCAAAATAACTCAGTGATGGCATGTTTCACATCACTCTCACTAATAAGACTATTCACATCTGTGCCACTGATGACACTATTCACATCTGTATCACTGATAGAACTATTAACGTCTATCTCAATGTTGAAACAGTTCAATAAAATGACTCATTGATGGAACTATTCCCAAAATGACTCACCGATGGAACGTTTCCCAATATGACTCACCGATAGCACAAATCAAAAAAGGGCTCACCAAAGGCTCTGTTCTCAAAATGACTCAATGATGGAAATATTCACAAAATGACTCATGGATGGTACTATTTTCAAAATAACTCACCGATGGCACTGTTCACCTATTGACTCACCGATGGCACTATTCCCAAAACTGGAAAAACTATTCACCGAACTGGAAATTTGGAAAAGCGTTGGGGATAAGACACCATCACCTCCCAGAACACCTCAGACACAAGATTTCAGCAATGAAATGGACTATAGAGGTCCGAGCCATTACATCAGATGCCTCTCAAAACATTATTGTCCACTAGAATTTAAAACCAACCTAAAAGGAAACAAAAAATGTGTCTAAACAACAACCCATCAAGAGACCTCTCAAAAGAGATAAATACATAAGATGCAACTAAATAATTGCATATCATAAGCACAAATGTCCTACAAAAAACAAAGAGAACATCTTTACATGAAAATAATTAAACATCAAACAACTCTAGGTATTGGTCATGTATCGTTGACTCATATTCCTAGGTACTCTCCTTGACACCCCAATGTCGCCGCAAGACCTGAACCAATGGGATAGCATGCCCAAAAAACAACATCTACTTGTAGTATTGGATCTCAATAGGCCACACCTCAAAGGTTTCATTATCATCTACATCGATCTCAACACAATCAATGACACTAGAGTCATCATGATGATAAGGTTAGAGCCGTGACACATGAATAACATTTTGTATCTCAATTATCATTATGGTAAGTTCTACTCAATACTCCATGACTCCAACATGATCCAACAATAAGAATGGCCCAACAATATTGGGAGACAGCCTACTACCACAATTAAACCTTCAATTCCCACAATGGGGAGTCTCCTTCAGAAAAAATGTGATCCTCATCATCGAACACCAATGGTCTCATACTTTAGACTTTATATTATTTTTGATGGGCTTGCACTGTCTTCATCCTCTCAAAAATCACTAAAATCTTCTCTGTCGTATTCTGTAGTAGTTCTAGTCAGAAAATTGCTAACTCTCTGACCCAAGTCTAGCATGGTGTAGAACACAAAGGTAGGCCATACAAGGATTAAAACAATGACATATCGATGGAAGAGTGAAAACTATTGTTGTACGTTAACTCCACTATGGTTATGTTCCTTATCCATGAAAAACCAAAATCAAGGACATAAGAGTGCAACATGTCTTCTAAAGTTTGGATGGTCCGCTTTGTCTGATCGTCTGTCTACATATGAAAATATGTTCCAAGTCACAGCTTAGAGACAAAAAATTTTGAGACCACTACACACCCTAAAGGTAAATTTAGCATATCAATCGGAAATTATCGTCCTATGGACTCTTTGGAGTCTCACCACCTCTTCCAGAAACTGCCTCTACAAAACGACCACTAAACTCGACTTCTTGATCGCTATAAAGTGGGATGATTTTTTTAAATTATCCAATACCACCCAAATAACATCATATCCTCCCTGATCTCAAGGTAAACAAATAAAAAATTATATTGAGATGTACTCCCACATCAACTTAGGAATATCTAACTACTTGAGAAAACTACTAAGGACACACTTCTCGGCCTTCACCTTCTAACATACCAAACATCGAGACACAAACTCTGCAACTGCACACTTTTACCACGACCATCAAAAATGACTCCTCTATGTCTAACAATTCTTTTTCTCAACATGATGTACCGTTAATGGTGTACAATGGTTTTATCTAAGAATCGTCTCGCAAATCTCAAAAGGAACCAAAAACCTTCCTTGATACAAAAGTCGTTGTTGTTTGTCCTTAGACCAACCATCATGGGAATCCAAAGAAACAATTAAGTCTCTCCAAACCTGAAACTCTAGATCCCCCAACTGGGACTCTTACAAGTGATAGACCAAAGATGATTGCACTATCATATGAAAAATGAAACTTATGCCCCCCATCCTCTCCCATATCGAGATGTAATGATGAATGATCTTCCATCACCCCCTAGAATTCCCAGATTCACACACTACATCACTACGTGACATCCTACATAGTTACTCTACCACAACATTCTTGTTTCTAAGTGTATATGATATTTCAATGTCGTATTCTTGTAACAACTCTATACACCGATACAGCTGCAAGTTCATGTCAGACATGGAGAAAGTATACCTCAATGTCCTAGGATTGGTGAAACCCATAAATAACTCATGAATAAGGTAATGTCTCCTCAACATCAGAGTAAACACCACTGCCTCCAACTCAAGATCATGGGATGAGTAGTTAAGTTCATGGGCATGCAACTACTGAGACCCATAAGAAATAACTAATCTCTACTGCATCAGAACATACCCAAACCTAAAATGAAAAGCATCACTAAAAACATAAAACTATACACCCTTTTCTAGAAAAAAAGAACCAAATCACTTTACAACTTCTCTTTCAGATACTTGAATGATTCCTAACACTGATAATTCTACAAAAACTACATGTCCTTTTGGATCAATTCTCTCTGAGGAGTCGAAACATGATATAAATTAGTTACGAACCTCCTACAGTATCCTGCGAGACAAAGGAAACATCACACCTCTACCACTTTGTTGGGGGATTCTCAATACACAACTGATTATATCTTAGATAGATCCACATATACACCCTACTAGGACCCCACCTTCCCTATGAAACATATATCTCGAGCCCAAGACTCACACATTGACAATTTCCCAAACAAATATTGTTGATGAAGAAAACCAAAAAGGGTATGCAGATACTCTTTATACTTCTCCTGAGACAGGGATTACAAAAGGATGTCATCAATGAAAACCACCACTAACATATCCAATAATCCATAAAACACAATTTTCATCAATACCATGAACAAAACTAGTGCATTCATTACACTGAACAATATTATATCGAACCCGTTGTGCCCATAACAATAATGGAATGCAGTCAATGGGATATCCTCATCCTTCACAAGAATCTGATGATATACTCACTGAAATTAAATCTTTGATAACCAAAATTATTCCCTCAGTTTATTAAATAAATCATTAATCTATGGATGAGTATAGTGATTCATTAATGTCACATAGTTTAAGAGATGATAATCGATACAAAACTGCAAAATTTTGTCGTCCTTCTTCATGAACAAAATTGGTGCACTGCACAGTGAAACACTCAGCTAAACAAAACCACGCTATAACAAACTATAAAGATATATATGCAGCCCCATATCTCAAAAGGGGCCATCATATATGGAGACATAAAGATAGGAGATCCTCTTAGCTATAGCTCAATACAATACTCGATTTCTTTTTGAGAGGGTAACACTATAACCTATATTGGAAAGAATTTATGATATTCTTCTATGTCCCTATGAAACACCATCTACTGAACCTCCAAAGCCCTCATCATCATATTATCCATAAAGGATAATAAGGAAATAACACTCCTCTGACCCATATGAGGGTCTCACATGCCAACAAACATCGTTGGATCTCCATCATCATTGAATAACATAACCTTCCTCCTAAATAAATCCATGATAGACTGCACCTAATACAACCAATCCATTATTAGGATGATATCATGTGGTTTTATCTATAAACATAAGAAATATACCCATGGGTGGTGATGACGCAACACTTGCTCACATTACCAACATACATCAATGAAGTCATCTTGACATTCAACTTTCTTAGTTAACACTATGGGCATTTGATGCCACTCTAAATAAAGTCTCAAAGCATGGAAAAAGGTTGGTGATATGAAGGACTACATTTCTCTTGAGTCAAACATGGAATACACCGAAGTGTAAAACAAAAAAAGGGTACCTAAAATGAAATCTTCCTTTCCTGGCACTGGCAACACAAATGCATGAAACTGACTATGACCTCATCCATGACATCTTTGAACTTGATGATGACCACCACCATGGCCGGATCCTGTGTTGTATGTATGGGGATCATCAGTTGGTTGTCCTCTACCTACCCCATCGACACTCCACTGATCCATAACTGGTGCAACCCCCTGCTACTTCCTTGGTTGGAACTGCCTCAATTGAGGAACATGGAGCAAAACCCCTAGTGCACGATAATTTCTTCGAAAGGTAGGGCACTGTCACTACTGATGGACATGGCCTACATAAGGAAAACAAGTGCCTGACCCCTTAGGATAGACCACATATTCACCAATGAGAAACGAGATGTAGAGGGATGGGACTTACCCAGACCAAATAGATACACTTATTCCCTGAGTACCTGTAAATACCAATGCACAGAATCATGAAAAATAATGAAAAATACTTTATCCTGATGATCCGTTTCTTTCCAATGTCCTCGTGATGAACATTTCCCTCGCCATCACATCATGATATGTCTTCAGTATAAATAGGTTGACCTGGCACTGGATCTATGGACACAAATCTTTTTTAAAGTGCCTCTCCCTAGCCTCCTCATATGTCAATAAGTATAAATCATATATCATCAAAGGTTCCTGAAATTGATTCCAAAATCTTGCACACTTCAGCTCTCTTATCAAAGGGTTTGATTCTCCTGGCGATTGGATGCCTTTGAGGTCGAAGAAAGAAACATGACTATGAACATGTCTCGAAGCTCCTCCCATGAGATCGCTAACTCATTCCAATCCCTGAGGAACAAGAACCACTACTACCTAGTTTCTCCACACATCATCATAACAACCAAAGACACCCATTTCTCTATTAGAGCACGGATCGAACTGAAGACTTTCTAAACCACCTCCAACCAGTCTTATGTGACAACATATGAAAGGGATCCCTCATACTTCTATAGAATCTAGCATTGAAACACTCAATGTCGCATCCGCCACGTGTCTATGTCATCAACCAAAACCATTTTGTGATCTTCTAGCACAACCTTCAAGAAATATTCTATGCAAACCTAACGAGGACATTGACCATGAGCCATACCTACAAAATAAAATACATTTAGAGCTCCAAAACATGGAATATAGAAGACTCAAGATTATTTAATTAATTTTTTTATTTTATTCATATTAGGGGAACATATCACAATCTCTATCTATTCAATCACATGAAAAATAATAATGATTCATGATCCTTTCCGAGGTCTCTACCATGGAAATAGTACCACCTAGTTTTGTAACACCCCGAACCCTCTAAGCTGGATCCGGTGCATTACATTTGATATTAGCATACTTATAAGAAATGAAAATCCTGAAAAAATGATCATTTTAGTAGGATTTAATAAACTAGATACATAGATGTTACTCAAATAACATTGGATAAGTTTACAAAATATAATACATAACAAAAACTAAAAACGGCATCCCCAGGAACTCAATAAAAGTCATCTCTTCATCACCTATTCAAGGTAGACAATGGAAGGGGTGAACTCAATTGCTCAGCAAGGGTTAAAAAAATAGAGGAATCATGAGTACAATAATAAGTGGTTCACAAAAAATCTGACATAATCAAAATGACATCGTGAATAAATGAATAACTAATTCCATTAGTAAACTAAAAATGAAACTGAATCTATAGATTTTGTCATAGTTAAAATCTCATGGAAAATAATAATAACTAATAATGAATAAATAGAATTATTATTAGCTAGAAATCATGTATCTGGATCAAGAAACCATAATACAGTAAAGACAGTTTAGTTCTATGGGTCGAAACCCGTCTGATTTTTTTAGAAACAAACTCGAAGTGTATGTCGCCAAACTATTTTGTCTCATGAGACCTACTGATGCATCGAGGGGCTATAGTGGGCCCTATCTGCCACTTCATGTCCAAAGACTAATTTATACATTTATTTCATACAAGATAAATAATCCCTTTCAATATCTGTATAGATTTGAGTACACAGATTCATCAATATTTCCATAATTAAAATAACTTTCCAAATAAACACCGTATGTAAGATGGTATATGGTTTAGACAACAAACATATCCATGAAATGAGATTATGGATATTTAATATAAATATAATTTCAATTGAAAAGTTATCTAAAATGGGTAGTAGGTACACCACATAAGTATTATTAGGTGCACAATAAAAAGTTAGTCACAACGAAAAGGTAGTTGAGACAAAGTCCCTTACCACAATGTAATTAGTCGAATCATGTGAAAAGAACATAAATAAAATCTAGTTAATCATTTAATAACATGAATATAAATATAATCATGTTATTATATTACAAATGGATGTAAAAATATACCAAATATAATGAATAATTGGTGAACAATGGAAATATCACAGAAATGAAAGTGAGATGAGAAACCCCTTACCTTATGCTCGAGTGTGTTCTTCGTTTGATTTAATGACCTGAATAATCAAATATATCATTATTAATTATTATGTCCGTAATCACATATACATTTAATTTATTTATTATAATGTTATTAGTTTTATCCATGTCCCTTTCTATGGGTTCAATTGGTTCAATTTTCATGTTTTGGAAGCATTTTCTTCCTTGGTTTTCATGGTTCATTTACTTGTTTCCACGAATGGAAATTCATTTGAAACATGGTTATAAATCCATAATTATTAATAAATATTATTAATGATATTATGGAGATATAAATGATCTTATTATTATTTTTATTTATATACCATGATGATGATTCTTTATTTAAAACATTAATGATGTTTGTTTAGATTGTTTTAATGGTTCTTTGATAATAACAACCACATTTGGTCTTATAAATTCCATCCATGAGTACAAAAGAATTCCAGAACCATGGGTGAGTTATAACACATATATTATAACCTGGTTCAACCACATATATGGTTTCATTACCAGACTTGAAAGAATTAATGGAAATGGAGATTACATCATCTACGATTTTAGTAATTTGATACATCGCTGACAATGTTTTTAATTCCTTGAACATGTGGGGGAAAAGAACAAGATTGATGATGAATTTCTCATGAACATGAGAACATCCGTAATATATAGGAGTATTGAGATTTCATTCCTCTTGGGTATGAATATAAGAAGAAACAAAAAATAAAGAACTCAATATAAAAGAATAATTTTGAAATCGCTTACAAAAATTCGGCAGCCTAACGGCTACGCAACATGGTTTTAGAAAATATTAAAAAGAGAGAGGACAAGGGTCACCTACCTAGAAATGAATTATAATATAGATTAGATCAACAATAAGAATAAAAATAAGAACATGGTATGGAAACATGAACAATATACCACATAATATAGAACATGAAAGGAAAGAGAATGAAATTGATATTTTTCTTACCTTTTAGAATAACCCTTAGAATATCAAGGTTGGGACCTTGGGGGCTTCTGGAGACCTTGGGAGGACATATATTGAGGTAAGGAGGCCAGAAATTAGTTGAGTAAAAATTGGGAATGAATTCAATGAATAAAATAGTTGGTACTTGTATGAAAAGTGAAGGATTATTTTAATAATTCCCAAGGGACACCTCATGGGTTGTATTTGCAAAATGATGGGCATTCCCATAGTATTTTCCTAGTGTTAAAGACACATGGGACACCTCTCATAATATTTAAATATACAAAATTCGACCAGATTTATGAAATAATTATTACATCATTAATGATGTAATAAACACACCAAAATTAAAAACTGTATTTTTAACTATCCACTAAAAAATCAACTATTTCAGAAAAATTCCCAAAATTCACCATAACCATTTTTCGACGTGTAAAATTCAAAAGTGAAATCCAATTTTCAAAAATAATTTTCTAAATATTATTAATTTAATTTTTAAATAAGGACATTTTTAATTCAAAAAATAACAATCTTAAAGTGTAATTAATTTTATTTCACATTGAAAAACTAATTAAGATCTCATTATCTTATTTCCCTAAGAAAATAAAATAATATTATTATTTACTATTCATAAGGGTCATATTACTATTCATATTACTATTCATATTACTATTCATATTACTATTCATATTAATATTCATATGGGTATGTTACTATTCACAAATAAATCATGTTTGTTCTATCAAACTCCAAATGATTTACTGAACACAACTCTAGATGACCATTTTTCGAAAACCAAAACATAGAAGAGGCAAAGTTGTGTTTAATGGATAGATTATAAAATTGAATTCTATATTTATTTTCAAAACCTTTGAGGGTTAATGTTTAGTAGAAACATTATATATAATGGTCTTTGAATTAGATCAACAATGTCCCTAAACGAATATGTCTCAGCCAGTCTCCAATGTTTACATAACTTGCTAAATTTGACTGACAATATTTCACTAACTTACCATGAAACTTCACTATTACTAACACAAAACTCTACCATATACCCCAACCAGACCTTTGATACTACCATGTCATGCCACCCTCCACATAGGGAGTACCGCTCAGGATCTGGAAATTCAAGAAGAGAGATAGTGACACCAGAGTCCCACCTCAAGTAGGCCCCGGGTTGGTGACTAGCACTGACGGTATAATAAGAACACAAATTAAAGGAATTACTCTCTAAGATATCACATGAAAAAGAGAGATATAAGAGAATAAACAACCAAATAGAAATCAGAATGCAATATAAATGAAATTCCAAGTACATATATATAATTTCATGAAAATACTAAAACAACATAATAGGAAAACGACAAGTTCCAAAAAAGGTAATAACATCCGCAACCACGAAGCCTAAATAGCTCATGTAACCCCTTTATAGTAGTAACCAGCCTTATCTCCAACTTGATCCATGTGACCAAAAAACAGTTTATATATACATAGAATGGCTATAACAATATACTCAGTAGAATCTTCTCGTGTAAACGTAATGAAATCATGCCGAATCACAGTGAATAACTATTAAAACTAACTCATCATCTAAACATGAATACTATGTTCATAGCCTCACTGTGGAAAATCTCTCCATGGTTTTCATACAAGAGTATACAATATAATAATTAATATCAAGTCTACCCCTTTACAACATCCCCACTGGTTTTCCTCTATTCCACAATGGTGCATGTCGTAAGAATATCTCTCTAACAAGGCATGACCGCAGACACCTGGGCAAAGCACCAATACATGGACCTCATGTAGCACAACCACCATGTCCATAAAACCAAAGTAAGTTGGTAGTTATCAGGATCCACCAAAGCTCTCGTAATGTGTATCATTCCTCAAGAATTATACCTCAATCCATTAACGCTCATACACTAAGTAAGGATCCACAAGCCATCATTTCCTGTACATGATACACCAATTGTAGTCCATAGGATACTATATAAAGAATATATGTGTTTGAATAACCACAATACATTAAAACCCTCTACAAACACATATGTGAAAAAATAAATGATGTGACTACCATCACAAGTTACTACCAATTGAAGAGAGTGGGGACAAAGGGGATAGTAAGCCCTCCATCCTCCCACCAATATGTTTGGGAAAACACCCCCAAGGGCTCAAAATCATTGTGGTGTCAGTTTCCCTAACTGAAGGGGTGGATTAGCTTATAGAAAAAAAATGTATTGAATATAATATAGATCACAAAAACACTATGGGCATAACCATGTATTAGACTCAACTATAGCTAACGTCAGTCGGACACCTGGCTGCCCCATTTAAGACTATGTATCCTATAAACACACAAACATCTACATAGCTTTATTATATTACATTATTGTTTTTTATCATTTTTACATTACATTAATTAATTCTATAAATAGTAATTAACCATTAACAATTCTATAGTTTATTTCATTAGAATCTCACCCAAACTCCACAGTTCTTTTAAATTGTATCATCAGCATTGTGTCACATATAGCTCCAACCCCATGGGTTAACATAATTTATTAAATCATTTATTATCAACATTATTGAATTCCCATATTCCTTGTAATTATAGAAAAAGAAATTTTATGCTACTAAACATAGGGGGTCTCAATATGGTGGGTAGTTGAACTACCTGTCAAGTCTTTTCCACTTATAACAACAGCATTGACCCATCCTCCCTTGGTAAGATATAAATTGAAAGCACGTGTTATTCCCCATTTGTCTTCACCCCTTTTGGGTGGAGGGTACGAAAGCCTAGATGCCTTGAGTAGTGGGGAAAGTAAAGCAGATAAATATCCAACATGATTTGGAAAGATTCTAACATTCATATCCCACCTGTTTCATCATATCTCACTTCCTCCCCGACATATATATTCAATAACTAATGCATCCAGCCAGTCTAGGAATCAAATGTTTCCACTAACAATGGGACTCACTTCCCCCGCATATCACAATAGCCATCTAGGATCACATCCCAGCACAATCAGTAAGAAACAAACATCATATCAACTAGTCTCATGTCCCTTAAACAAGGCATACTACCTTCAAAAAAATTGAGCACTCTTGGCTCCAAAGCACAATGCACCCGGCCTTACAATAATGAGGGTAACTTTGAACCCTAGAATGCATTACCTTATTTTAAAAAAATATAGTTCTTTAATACATATGGATTTAACTGATTAGTTATTTTTTGGATCCAAATAAAAGAAACCTAAATTGTAAGCCATAAAAAATAATTAAACATGCTTACTGCATTAATTTTATTAACATAAAACTACATCAACAATAACTAGATTCATTTACATTGATCTTTATAATTTAAAATTAGTTTACAATCAATCCCAATTTATGTACCTTACAAATTTCCATCAAGAATGACATGCTAAATAATGCATGAATATATATCACACTATCTAGAGAATCAATAGAAAATAAAATATGATCGATAAAAATTTATTTTTTCAGTTCAAATATTTATTATGTCAATTCCATTATGATCGGGTTGTGTAAAACACGATAAATCTATGGTTTCATGTAAAATAATAGAGAATAAACGAATCCCCTACCTCAAAAGGTCTTCGATGTTCATCATACATGAACTATCCACAAAACGTATTATGATCTCCTCCCTTATGACAACTACATCCACCGGAGGACACCGAATCAGGACCGCCCCAACCAACACCCCAGAAAACTATATTAGAAGCATTAAGATCAGATTCCATAACATAGAAAGGAGAAAACGTGGAAAATGGATAGATGAAAACACAATAACCGAGCGAGGTAATACCTACTATTAGTGAGAGGTTGACACATGATACATGCAGCAAAATAGGGGGTCTGCATGCAGTAGGAAGAAACATTGAGGGAAATGATCCATGGATTAAGGTGAGATCCCACTGCTCTTATGGGAAGATGAAAAGGATCATTCATCTCAAACAATAGAAAATAAGGTAGATCATGGGTGGAAGATATATGCTCCTTTCAAGAGGATTTAGAGAGAAACAGTTTATGATATGTTGGATTTTCCATTAAAAGCATATTGCATTAAACCATGAGGTTAGACCATGTAAAGGAATCCCGAGCCATAAAAAATTAATATAGGATATATGGGATTTGAATCAACCTTTAATCCATTAAAACAAGGCCTTGACTGTGTTTAAAATCAATGAAAAAATATAATGAGGAAAAATGTATGAAGATTAAAACATTGAACACCTACCAATGAAGTAAACACTTTACACATATCGATGTTGGAGGCACTGTACACCTACCGATGCTGGAAACACTGCTCAGAAAATGACTCACTGATGGAACTGTTCATAAAATGACTCACCAACAGCACGGTTCACATTGCTCTCACCAATGGAACTATTTAAAAAAGGACTCATCGATGGTACTGCTCACATTGGTCTCGCTGATGAAACTTTTCACATCGGTCTCACCAATTCCACTTCTTAGAAAATGAATCACCTATGACACTACTCACAAAATGACACACCGATGGAAAAGGTCACAAAATGACCCGTAAATTGAACTATTTACAACAGGACTCACCAATGGCACTGTACACAAATTGACTCAACAATGGCACTGTTCACATCAGTTTTGTTGATGAGATAGTTCACATCGGTCTCACGGATGACACTGTTCACATAGGTATCACTGATATCACAATTCACATCCATCTAACTGATGACACTATTCAAAAAATGACTCATCAATGGCGTTGTTCACAAAATGACTCTCTAATGGAAGTTCTCCCACTATGACTCACCAATGAAACTATTCAAAAAAGGACTCACCAATGGTACTATTCCTAAAAGGACTCAACGATTTCACTGTTCAATAAATTTCAAGCTGATGGAGATGTTCACAAAATGACTCCCTGATGACACATTTCACAAAACTTTAAAAACTATTCATAGTAAATGAAATTTGTACTTGTATTGGGAATATGCCACCTTGACCTCCCAGAACATATCACACAATAGAATTCAGCAAAGGAATTGACCAGAGAGGTCCGCGCCATTACATTAGATACCTCTCCAAACATTTTCATCCTTGATAATTTAAAACCAACCCAAAAGGAAACAGAAAATGGGTCTGAACAACCACCCTTAAAGATACCTCTCAAAAGAGATCAATCCATAAGAAGAATCAAAATAATTCCATATCATAAACACGAATGTTCTATAAACACAAAGTGAAGATCGTTACATGAAATGAGTGAACATTAAACAACTATGGGAAAAAATCATGTTTCTTTGACTCACATTCCCAGGTACTCTCCTCTACACAACCATGTCTTCACAAGACACAAACCAAAGGGATAGCATGCCCTCACAACAACATCCCCATGCGATATTAGATCTCCATAGGCAATTTGTGGAAGGTCGAATCATCATCAATAATGATCTGACACCAATCGATGATGTGAGAGTCATCGTGAAGATAATTACAGAAATGTGACACATGAAACAAATTGTGTATCCAGCTCATATGCAAGGGAAATTCTACTCGATATGCCATGACTCCAACATGAGAAAACACTTCGAAAGGCCCAATAAACGAGGGAGACATCTTTCAACCATGACCAATCCTCCAATGTCCACGATGGGGAGTCACCTTCATAAAATTGTGATCTCAATCATCAAAATCCAATGATATCCACCTTTGGTCTGCATATGATATTTCTGGATCATGAACTACCTTCATCCTCTCATGAATCATGTAAACAATCTATGTAGTATTCTGTACTAGTTCTGGTCCATGAATTTCTGACTCTCTGACCCCAGTACATCACAATGGAAAACGGAAAATTCATCCATATATGGCTTTAAAAGAATCCATACCTATTGTTGTGTGAAAACTATTATAGTAAGTTAACTCTACCAAGGGTATGTTCCTCATCCATGTTCCTCCAAAATTTAGGACACAAGAGCGCAACATATCTTCAAGAGTATGGATGGTCCTCTCTATCTGATCATCTATCTGTGGATGAAAATAATTGCTAATGCATATTTGTGAACCAAGAACATGTCAGATACCTCTCCACATAGTATAGTTAAAATGAAGATATTAATCAGAAATGATCATCCTCAGGACTCCGTGGAGTCTCAACACCACCTCCAGATACTTCCTCGACAAAACATCAACTAAGATAAACTCCTTAATCACTATAAAGTGGGTTGATTTTCTCAAATGATCTATTACCGCCCAAATAGAATCATGTCCTCCCATAACACTAGGTAAACTAGAAAAAAAATTAATTGAGGTGTCCAAACACTTAAACTAAGGAATATCTAACGGATGTAGAATACCATCGACGACACAGTGCTCGTCCATAACCTTCTGACAGACCAATCATCGAGACACAAACTCTACAAATGCCCGCTTCTACCTAGGTGGAAACAAATGACATTTAATGCTCTATATATCTTTGTCACACCAGGATATACCAGTAAAAAGAACTATGGAACTCTCTGAGAACCATCTCACACATCGCAAAAGGATCAAATAGCATTCCCTGTTACAAACTCAATTTTATTCATCCTCAGACAAACCCTCAGGGGCCTCTCCAAAAACAACTATGTCTCTCCAAACCTCCACATTTTGATCCCCCAAATGGTACTCTTCCACTTGGTTCACTATGGATGATTGCACCATTATCTAAAAAGGGAAACCTATTCCCACCCAACTTCTCCCATATTGAGATGTAATGTTGGATTTTCATACATAACTCTTCTAGAATCACCATATTTACACCCTACATCACTATGGGACTTCATGGTCAGTGCCTCAGTCATAATATTCCCCTTTCATGGTTTATAAAATTTTTCTAAGTCGTATTCCTGTATGAAATCCATCCTCCAAATCATACACATGTTCAAGTATTGTTGTGAGAAAACATACATCAGGCTCATTCAATTAGTGAAAAACACAATGCACTCATCAATGAGGTAATGTCTCCACAACATCAGGACAATCACCACTACCTCCAACTCAAGATCATCAGTTTCATAGCTATGTTCATGGGGACACATCTGGAAGGGTCGATAACAAACAACTAAAATCTAATGCATCAGAACATAGCCTAACTCTAGATGCGAAGCACTGTACAAAACATCGAATTGAACTCCCTCTACTGTAAGGTAAAGAACTAGACCACTTACCAACATCTACATAAGATACTCAAAAGATGCATGACACCAATAATTCCACATGAATGTTGGATCCATCCATTTCAATTCTGTTAGAGGAGTCGAAACTGAATATAAAGCAGCTATAAACCTCCTTTAATAGCTTGTGAGATTAAGAAAACTTCACACCTCTTCCACTGTCTTATGGGATTCCCAACACACAAATACTTCTATCTTATATGGATTCACAAATAATCCCTTCTGGGACACCACATTCCGCAATAAATGAAAAAATAAAGCCAAAAATTCAAACTTTGACAACATCCCAAACAATCGATGTTTACAAAGAACTTCCAAAATGGTGTGGAGATGCTCCGCATGATCCTCCTCAGACATGGATTACACAAAGAAAGTCATCGATCAAAACCACCATGAAATTATCCAGGAAGTTGCAGAACACGACGTTCATCAATCCAATAGAACATATCTAGAACATTCATTACACCAAATGACATTACCACAAACTCATAATGAACTTATTGAAAATAGAAATTAGTCTTAGGGATATTTTCTTCTTCTAATGCATCTGATGATATATAGACCACAATTTGATCTTGGAGAGCCAACTTTCACCCTTCAGTTTTTCGAATAAATCATCAATCTGGATAAGTGGATATCAATTCATCACAATCACTTTGTTTATGTGATGATAATCGATACAAATCTGCAAAATGTCGTCCGCATTATTCATGAACAAAACTGGTGCACCACACGATGAAACACTCAGCCAAACAAAAAATCACTGTAATAGAATACCGAGATGTATAAACTGATCCTTTAACTCACAAGGTTTAGTCCAATAAAGATACATACAAATAGAAGACACTCATGGTCACAACTCAATTCAAAATCGATATCATGTTTATATGTTAATGTTACAAACTCTTTTGTAAAGACATCAGGGTTTTCATCTATAACCTTAAGAATCACCATCTACTAAAACTACAAAGAACTCAACATCACCTTATCCATAAAGGATGACAAGGAAAAAACACTCATCTTACCCATATAATGGTCTCACAAGGCAAAAAACACCGCTGGATCACTATCAGCATAAAAGAACACATCATACATCCTAAAGAAATCAATTATATCTTGCACTGAATACAACCAATCCATTCCAATGATAAAATAATATGGTTTTATTGATAAAGACATGAAATCTCCACAAGGTCAGTATTTACCCAGCACCATCTCATAGTCTCTACATTTGTCAAAAACGTCATCTTGACATCCAACTGGAGTATTCAATTCCAAGGGAACTAGAAGCCTCTATATCTAAAGTCCCAAATCCTGGAGAATAGAAAGTGATATGAAGTAGTTTTTTTCTCTTGATTCAAACATGGAATACACTCAAGTATAAAAAATGAAAAGGGTAACTCAAATGACATCTGGATCACCTAGTGGTGGCAACGCCAAAGCATGAAGCTGAAAATGACCTCCTCTGCACTCTATTGATCCAAAGCTGATGCAACCTTCTACTATTTTCTTGGATGGATCTACCTCAATAGAAGAACTTGCAGTGGAAAACATATTGCATGATGAATTCTTAAAAATGTGATGCATTGTCTCTACATATGAACATGACCTCCCCAAGAAAAACAAGTGTATGATCCCTCTATATTGGCCTGAGAGCCGCTGCCTAGAAACAAGATGATAATGGATGGGACCTACCCCTACCAAATTCAATCTCTTCTTCTTTGAAAACCAGTCATCCCAGACCATTGATCTGGTTCGGAATGAATCATTACAACTCCACTCTCTTGACAATATACTACTGGACAATGTCCTCTTACGACCTCTTCCCTCACCAGCACCTCAAGATATGTCTTTAGAATAAATGGGGTGACCTAGAGATGGATATCTGGAGGGAAAGCCTCCTCAAAGTGCCTCACTCTAGCATCCTCATCTGTCAACAGGTCTGAATCATATAATAAAAGGGTCTATACTATTGATTCCCAACTCTTTCACACTTGATCTCCCCTGTCGAAGGGTAAGAATATCCTGGTTACTGGGAGCCTTCACAGTCGAAGAAATAAACTCGACTTGGTACATGTCTCAAAACACATCCCATGTGATCGAAAACCCCTCATGATCAGTGATGAAAAAGAACAATGACTTCTTCATTGGACCACATAACATATTCAAAAACAAAGACACCAGGTGTACCATTCGATCACAGATAGAACTGAAGTCTTTCTAAACATCCTCCATCTAGTCTTCCATTACTACATCTAAAATGGATCCCTCATACTACTATAGATTATAGCAGTGAAACTATTGAAGTGTAATCCTCCATGTGTTGTCATCGTCATCCTCTACCCTACAGTGATCTGTTGGCGCAGCTTGTTGGATATCTTCTATTATATCCTAACAATGACATTGACTAGAGCCATATCTGAAAATAACAAATTGTTAGAGATCCTTAACCAAGAATTTGGAAGACTCAAAATTAATTAATTAATTGCTATTTATTTATTTTATGTTGACCTATCCCATGGACTATCTATTAAAACACAAGTAAAAAAAGAATTATTGAAAATCATTTCCTATGTATCTACACTACAACATGTATCACTTTATTTAGTAGACACATTTAACATAATGATTCGTGCAACATATCACAGGGGGACCTAAAATCCTATGACTTAGCCATTCTTCAGTGTTTACGTCACATGATAATAATGACTGGCATAGTTTCCCTATAAACCCATGAAACCCCACATATTCCTAACACCAAACACCAACATGTCTCTCAACTACACCGCTGATACCACTCTATCACAACCCCCACACCACAGGGTGTACCCTATGTGGCCGGAAATCTTGTAAGAGAGATAGTGACCACAGAGTCTCACATTCAATAGGCCTCGTGTGGGAAACTAGCACCTTTTGTATATTAAACACATAAATGGAATGTATTTACCACTAAGAGATCATGGGAAAATGAGATAGATAATACATACACCAACCAAATCCAACATAGACTACAATATAAAAAATCTCAAGATCACATATTTAATTACATGAAAAAATTACTAAAACTGAATGGGAAAACTATATGTACCAAAAGAACGTAAAAACATCAGTAACCACAAAGACTGAATAGATCCTAAAACACCAAGCTAGAAGTATCCAGAATAATCTCCAACCTACTCCATGTGACATAAAAAAGAGATTATATATACATATAGTGAGTATAACAATATAATCAGTAGAATCCTCCCTAGAGCCTCTCATGTAATGTTAAATAAAGCACGCGAATTCACAACGAAAAACAAGTGAAACTACTTCATCATCTAAACAAGTATAATAATTTCCCAGCCTCACCTTTTCTACTCTACCCATGTAATGCATACAATTTTATATAATATAATAATTAATATCAAGGGTACCCCACTACTAATTCCCCACTAGTTTTCCGTTTTTCCCCAACATCGCACGTTCTATGTATCTCTCCCCAAAAAGGCTTCTCAAAGACACCGAGGAGAAGGAAAAAACATGCACCTTATAAAGAACAACCACAATATCCATACAAATAATGTAACCAGGTAGTTTTTGGGAGCCACCATAGCTCATATAATGTGTGTCATACCTGAGGAATTATTCCACAATCCCTTTCAACCCATACACCAAGTAAGGATCCTCATGAAATCATAGCCTATATAGGTTAAACCTATAGTATTCCATAGGAAACTATATTTAGAATATATTTTTGTGAATAACCATAGGTTATTACATCCCTATACACCCATACATGTGGAAAACTAACCATTTTTTCTAGCAACACAAGTTACTACCAAGAGAATAGAGTGGGTACATATGGGTAGTCTGTTATACATCCTCCCACCGATATGTTGCGGAAACCACCCCCATGGCTTAGAATCCTTAGGATGTCAGTTTCCCTAAACGATGGGGTAGATTTTTGTATAAAAACACAAAAATAATAGAATATATTATATCATACAACCAAACAATGGGCATAAAATATACATAGACTAAACTACAACTAAGGTCTCTCATACGTTTGGATGAAACATCTATTACTAGGTATCCTATAAGCACACAACCATTTAAAGAGCTTTATTACTGTACTATATTTCCTTTTTATCATTATTAATTTATGTTAATTAATTAATTAAACATTAATTAACCATATCAATTCCACATTATATTTATTTAGCTTCATAATAAAAGTCAACTATTCCTTTAAATTGCAACTGCAACATTGCGTCCCAGCAAGCTCCATCCCTATCAGTTAACATAATTTATTCAATAATTTTTTAACAGAATTATTACATTCCCATATTCCTAGGAATTATAAAAAAATTCTATGATACTAAATATTGGGGGGCTCAACATGGTGGGTAATTCAACTACCCGTCATGTCTTTTCCAAATATAGTTATAGTGTTGACCAATCCTTCCTCAAGAAGATAAACACGTAAATCACATGGCATACCCCATGTGTCTTTTCCCCTCTTGGAAGGAGGGAAAGCAAGACCAGCTGCCTTGAGTAGTGCCGAAAGCAAAGAATATAAACAACCAACAAGATTCATCAAGCATCCAACATTCATATTGAAATTTTTTCATCATCTAGATTGTCCTCCTCGACACCCAAATGCATAAATGGATGCATCTTCACATTTTAGGAATCAAATCCAACCCTAAAAAATGGGCCACCATGCACCCACATATCACAACATCAATCCCGGATTAAAACACTTCACAAGAATCATGAAATAAACATCATAAAAATTGGTCTCTTGGCCCTTAAACATTTCATCCATCCTTCAAACATAACGAGCACTCATGGATCCAATGCACAAGTCGCTCGGCCTTACAAGTAAAAGGGTAACTCAAAACCCTAACAGAAATTATCTATTTATCAAAAATCTAGTTTTTAAATCCATATGGAATTAATTGATTTATTATTTGTATTTTGGGACTATAGGAAATCTAAACTATATGCCCTCATAAATATTTAAGCATTCATACTATGTCAATTTGGTTAATATAAAATTACAACAACAATAACGAAATTAATTTACATGCCTCTTTATTTTTGTCAATTAGTTTACAATTAATCCCAGTTTATGTTCCTTACCAATAGTTGTCATGATTGACATGATAAACAAGGAAAACATATATATCATACTATCCAGCAAAAAAGTGGTAAAAACAAATGATCTATTCCAATTTGTTTATCCTATTAAAATATTTATTATGTAAATTCCATTGTTATCTAGTGAGCTAAAACATGCTAACTCTATAGTTTCCCATAATAGAATAGGGGGAAAATGGATCACCTAACTCAAAAAGTTATTGATGTTATTTATATTAAAATTAACCACCCAACTAATTATGATATCCTCCCCCGTGACAACTATATCCAGCTGAGGAAGTCGGGGCATGACAGCACCAATAGACTCCAAAGAAAACTCCATTTGAATCATCTGAAAACTCCATTTAAAGCATAGATATCTCAATCTATATAATTTAAAGGAGGAAATGGGGGGAAATGATGAAAGAAAACATAAGAACAAAGGTAGATCATACCTTCTATCAGTGACAGATTGACTCTTACTGCTTTCCCCCAAACAGGGGGTGTGCATTAATCAAGAATAATGTTCAAGGAGAAACACTTCACAGATTATGGTTCAATCACACAAGTCCAATGTGATGAAGGAAAGGATATATCTTCTCACACCCGGGAACAAGAAGGTAGTTCATTGGAGGAATATTACTTTTCCCTTTAGAATATTTAGTGAGTTTTGGTTTATGATACACAAGATATTCTATTAAAAGAAGATAACATTAAACCACATATTATGACCTAGTAAAGGCATCTTGATCCTTAGTAAAATTAATATAGGAGTTATGGGTCCTGAGTCAGCTTTAAATCTATTAAAACATTGTCCTGGAATCCATTTAATGTAAAATAAAACATAAAAGGGGTGATAATTTAGAAATATGGAAACACTTTACCCCCACATAGGCTAAAAACACTATACACCCAACGATATTTGAAACATTGTACACCAACCTATTATTGAAATAGTTAAAAACTAAAGATGTTGGGAACATTTTTCAATGAATGACTCACTGATGGAAATGTTCACAAAATGACTCACCGAAAAAATTGGTCACAAAATCACTCAGTGATGGCACTATTTAATAAATGATTCTCCAATGGGACTATGCACAAAATTACTCACCGATGGCACTGTTCACAAACTCACTCACTGAAGATAGTATTCACATTGGTCTCACCGATGGAACTATTCAATAATGATCTCACCAATGACATAGTTCACATAGATATCATCGATGACACTATTCACATCGGTCTCACCAATGCCACGGATCACAAAATGACTCACCGATGGTACTGTTCAAAAAATAACTCACCGATGGTAGTGTTCACAAAATGACTCATCGATGGCATGTTTCACAAAACTACTAACTGATGGAAATATTCACATCTATCTAACTAATGAAACTAGTCACATAGGTCTTACAGATGGAACTATTCTCATCAGTCTCACTGATGGCATTGTTCTCATCAGTCCCATCGATGAAATTATTCACAAAATGAGTCACTGATGATACTATTAACAAAATGAATCATCGATGGAACTTATCAAAAAAATGACTAAAATATGGAACAATTCATAAAATGACTCACCGGTGGAAAAATTTACAAAATGACTCAGCAATGGCACTATTCACAAAATGACACACTGTTGACACTGTTCACAAAATGACTCACCAAATGCACATTTCAAAATAATGGAAGCACTGATCACAAAACTATAAATTTGGAAAAGCGTTGGGAGTAAGACACATTGAACTCCTGAAACACCTCAGACACCAGATTTATACAATATAATGTACTGAAGAGGTCTGGGTCATTAAAAATTCCCATAATACCCAGCGGTCATATAGACAAATGATCGTGTAATAGTAATGTTACTTTAATATATTAGTGGCAAAGTTTCTAAATACATCACTTATTTTTATCCCAAAAAACATCAAAATTTATTAATTCATTCCAAAAACATTTATAGCAATTTGTATAATTTTTATCATATTCTTAAGTGATTTAATTATTGAAGTAATAATTTAGTATGGTTTTATTATATAGATTATATTATTCTATGGTAACTACTACTAGTTTTATATATAGCTATATGAGTATTAGATATAGTAATACATATTAAAAAATTACATGTAATATTATTATTTTTAATGTATTTATGTGTACATCAATTGTGAAATATAATAAAATAGTCATTATGAAAAAGAGTTAAATTATTAATCATAGGAAATATTTATAGGTCATTATTGTTTGGGACTTTATATATAGATCATATATAATTTGGATCTTCCTATTTATGGAATACACTCAAGTCAACTTGGATTCCCATTGTTTAGTCTAAAAACACTATAATCAGTGGACTCTGTATAAATCATCTATGTCATGTTTCATGTCACCAAATTTCATAGGGATCAACATGGATAATTTTTTATTGTTTTCCAACACACCATCCAGATAAAGGAAGTATAATAGATGAATAAATTTTATTACGAGTGTTATATGTAGAAAAATTTATTTAAATAATGTAACAAGTGAATTAATTATTGTTTTATGGAATACATTTTCAAGGATATATATTAAATTAGAGTCCATTATAAAGCACATAATTTTAATTTTTTTTGTGATTCATTATGTTCAATCCCTTTAAATTTTTTATTATATGATACAATCATATTTTTATGTTTAATAAATGTTTTAATATTAAATCTACTAATGGTTTTTTTGGGATTTTGAGTATTTTTATATCAGTTTTTGTTTTTTGGTAATATTTCTTTATATATTAATAAATATATTGAATTTATGTTTTAATAGTATTACACTATTATTTTTAAATAATTCATACATCAATAACAGTAGATTACATAAATTATTTAATACCCAAATAATGCCCACCGAAAAAACATGGAATTATTATAGAAAATTAATTATTTTTAATGATATTCCTATATTTCAAACATGGGTGGTCTAAATGAGTGGGAATTTTTAATAGTGATAATCGAAATGTAGATGATTATTTTTTGAAATTTGGAATCGAGAGATTAAGAATACACAAATTTCATAAATGTATTTCAATCCATAAGATGTACATACAAACTGTCTCATAGTTAGAAATAATTTTTATTGATCTTGTTATCATTTAATTGTACATTATCAATTAAGAATAAAATATATCGGTAAAAACACAATAGATAAAATAAAAAAAATTAAAAATACCTTTGTAATATTAATCAATTAATTTGTTCAACTTTATTAAATATTCTGGAGGATAAATTTTGTGGAAAATATAGACACCCATAATCCTATAAAAAATTTTCTCCTCTCAATTTCATTTATTTTACTTTTTGATTTGACCATTTTAGTTAGAATAATAAACATATTATATGGATTTTATCAGTTATTGTTATTATATTTGACATTTATAATATATACTTGAATCTTATTCGATATATTCTCTTTCCATATTTTTCTATTTTGAGTTTCTCCCACCATTACCCACCCAACCTAATGTTAGTGGAGAATAACCTCATTGCTTTTTTGGGTGGAGTAGAGGCTTCTTGATATCATTCACTTCAATTTTTATAATTATTTTATTTTGGTAATATTATTATTTTATAATTTTTTTTGTTAATTGTTCACAATTTTTTATACTATTTCATTCTCTATACCAAACATCTATACTCATCCCATTTATCAAGATAATGATGCATGAAAAGGGTTGGTATAGATGTGTGGTGAGGGTGTAAGGGATATTATCACAAATTATTTGGGTCAATATCTGGTAATAAAATTTCTAGTGGGTTGGTTTTTTGTTATATTGTTGATCTCGTCATTATGTAAACCATTGGGAATAAGTATTTTTAAAGAAAAATAACCACATATCGATAAAATCTAATGAATATCAGTTTCTTTATCAATAACATATTTGAGATTTATTTCATTTGTGATATAATCTATAATTTTACATGTATATTTATAAGATTTAAATATGGAAAAACTTATTAGTACTTTTTTTTATTATGTTGTATATTTTATAAATATTGACCATCGAAAATCAGTTTATAAAAGTAGCCACCTTGAGAGATCACCCACATGGTGCAAAATATATTAATCTATTTGGAAAATTATGATTAACTGAATATAGATTCACTAAAAAACCATATTATTACCTAAATTAATCCCCACAAAAAATTACATCAATGGAATCATATAATAATATGATCCAAACAAATATACCCTGAAATAATCGACAACATAACACAATAATCATATCTAAGAAAATAAATTTCACTATACAAGGATAAAAATTCATAGAATCTCCATAAATATTAATATTTGATTCAATATAATGATAATAACTACATGGATTTCCAAATTCATATACTCATGTGTGAAATTTAATTTTAAAGGAGAATATGAATTTTTTGTTCAGTTTTTGGGTAATTTGTGAAACTGATGGTTTAATTTATAATTTTTTAGATTGAATGTAAAAATGTGATGGTCATGCATATAGTTTGTCGAATGGGTGGTTCTTTGGGGTCTTGGTTGATCCTTGGGAGTGGGGGGTTTGTTAGGGTGAATCTTGTATTTTTTGAGCCTTTTAAGGTAATAATGTTATGGAAAACAATTTAGGATAAACCATGTGAGTACCATTATGTTGTCATAAAATCCTATATGAATAGATTATTTTGATCAAAAGCAGTTTGGGTTTCATGGGAAATGAATGAGTTTCTATAACATAATGTGTGTCATTGAGAAGTAATGTGGTACATTTGGTCAGTCTAGGTTTTAGAACATTAATTATGAGTAGTCTAGAAACCATTCATTAATCATGCAAATCACCTCTGTATTTTACAATTTCCATTCATCATAATTGTCGCATGGTTTTTTCAATAGGTTTTTTTCTCTAGGTAAACATTGAAATGAAGGGGAATTTGGACAATTATTTCTAAATATTAGGTTACATGTATATAAAACCATAAATCCATACCATATGATAATTTAAAAAGTGAAAAATTATGGTTATCGCCTTATGAAATTTTAATTGTTTAACCCATTTTTCATCAAATTCTTAGAAATAACCCCCCAGTGTGATGCCTTCTTCTATCACCACTATATATTGGTGGTTCTTCTTTATCTAGTGTAATAATAAAGTGTCACCACTAGTGTTGGAGAGCCTAAGGTGATTCCAAAAATCCACTTATCTCAATTATTTTTCCTTCACTATCAAGCGGGGTCTATCAAGAAGTAACTAATATTCCCTAAGTCTTTTTTGTTTATATGATTTATCATTTTCTTCCAATTATTTTGAAATTTATGTTTATTATATAAATGAGACCTTTTTTATGGTTAATTTATATTTTCCTTATAAACTAACCCATAATATTTCCATTTTATCGAGTGAATGTGTGACTTAGTAATGTCATCCATGTCATGACATGACCGTTGAATAATTAAATTCATAAATTTATGATTAACATGGTTAATTTGAAATTTCATTCTTTCTCAAGAAAAATAAAATTTATTATATTTCCATGTGGCTTTCATTTTGGTAAAAAATTCCTTAAAAATTATTGATTTCAATAATGTCTTTTTAATAGTCTAAAATGAAAAAATCGAAATTAATTTTGAATTGAAGGTTCTCGAACATAATTTTATTACCATTAATAAATGTAATTAATTTCAACCACAGAGCAAAATTTAATAGAATGTTATGTCATTATAATAAATTCATATTCCATGTTTTGATATGAATTTATTAACATTAAATTGATGATCCCATGTATAAATCTTGATGAACCTTCTCAAACAATTTTTTTCAAGAATTTAAATCATTTATTTTGTAACATTAAAGATTGATAAATCATTTATATATTTATATGAGATTATAAGATGGCCCAATTTTAAAGAAATGATAAACCATGGTTATGAAATTTTTATCAAAGATTATAATGTAGGTTCTTAATGTGGGAATTGAAAGAGTTAATAAATGATATAGATGGATAACTAGAGTTACACTAAGCAACCTATATGTTGTTTGGAATTTTATCTTGTGAGTGAAATCCTATTTAATGAAATTTTAGAAAATTAGAATAATTTTTATATTTTTAATGTGATATTATGTCATTATATTGTTTTTATTACTCATATTTGTTTTTTGGGTGTTTGAAAAAAAAATCCATTAAGAGGACAATTGTAATTTTTAAATGGAAATACATTCTCTTTAAATATAGTCCGAGTTTTATGTTTTATCCTATGTAAATTATTGTTTAATGTTCTTTTCCTTGAGTTTCATCCTTTAGACTCAATTATAGACAATAAATTAGTGGAACGCTTTGATTGAGTGTAGATTTAATTCAGGGACGCAGTTAAATGGGATGGGATTATGGATCATTAAATTCTAAAGTATCCAAATCTATAGAATTCTATTAGACACCATATATTTAAAATAATTTTTTCATTATAAATGCCATTGTGTAGATCCTCATTTTATTTAGGTGATTTATTGTGTATTAAATTACCTAAGTTAATTTCATTAATTTCCTCAGAGTACCCTCATGAATGATTTGAGATTGAATCCTCAGATTTTTATTGATAATACACGATTGAATTAAATGGGTGTGAACATGGATTCTATTCAAGCATTATACTCTGAATTCTTTGGACTCGTGGTTCCCTGGTTTCAGTTTTAGGAATACCATTTTTGGATTCATTAGATTATCCAAGATTGCACTGAGAATAATTGAATGGATTATTTATTTTGATTCTAAATAGCATGGTTAGAAGGGAACTACTTATGGTTACTCTTTTATTTTCCTTATGTTTTTATGTAGGTGGTTTCCTTTTTCGTATACCATGGAACCCTTTATTCTATATTATGTACCATAGATAGATATACAACAGTTCGAGATAATGTTGGTAGGGAAAAGTTCAGGTGTCACCATGAAGCCCCATATTAGAGAAGCAATTTTTATTTATTTACTAGTTTATTTGGTTATGACGAAGGTTATTATCATTAAAAAGTTTGAATGAATTCATTATATAACATGGTTATTTTAGGTATTTCATTATCAGTGTATTACTTAGTTGTACTCATACCACACTCATGCTACCATATTCCTTTGTTACCCAAGAAGAAAATATCTTCACATTGTTATAGTTTTAGAGAAGGGGCATAATACATTATAATTTTTATAGAATGATAAAATGTATTATTTATTATGGATCCATGTAGGACTCGTGATCTGTTTTTTATGGGTTCATAGTTTTCATTTATTATTCAATATTTCTATTTTCATCTATTTATTTGATATTATATGTTGACTATTGGTTCTATATGTCATAACTATTTATTTATTTTATGTAATGTTGTATTATTTTTTATTTCCTGTCAATCTTATATAATATGGTTATATATCTTGATTTATGTGATTTTAATTATGATGAAATTACTATTTCACTAACTAGTGGGAATAGTCTCCCCAGTGAGTCTTCGTAGACCCCCACTACTATTCAACAACCTTTGGTATATGGGGAGGTGCACATGAGGCCTTTTGGTGCACTAGCATAGGGATCCAATTTAATAGATTTTGAGAAGGGGAATTTTAGAAATTTTGTAAAAATTGTTTTATTGTATAATACAATATAAAAATGAATGATATGAGATTATAAGTTAATTATGGATTGGTAATGACTTTATTACAGGGAGTGATCAACCCATGCATCTGGGATATAAATGTTTATATGGATGAAATATATATATTTTTTAATTCATTTTTATAGATGTATTTTTTCCACTGTTAGTGGAACACATTTCTTTGAATGTTATTGGTTAATAGAATTTTTTCCCTTGTATATTTGTGGAATCGAATGGTGTGTTGGTTCATGCATCATTCCTTGAAAATAGGATTTTTATATCACCAATATGTTTGAAGGTAATTATATTTTAATATTTTTAGGCATTCAGTTTATATACCTATGGTTCGTGTGAATTCACTAGTAAAAATGGGGTTCATTATTATGTTTGTCAATATCATTTTCTATGGTGTTTTTCTGTATCAGTTTATCATGGAATCATTGATTAAAAATACCTAGAATGATTCTATGATATATGGTAATATATAAATAGATATATAAATTATGGAAATGATTAAATAATGTTTTAGTATGAATCTTATAATGTTTATTTACACATATAATTTTAAGGAAAAAATTATTAACCAAGACATAGAAAAAAAAAATTTGACGAACCTGTGAATGTTGAATGTAAAAAATTGAATTAAATGAATGTGACTCATTTCAAATGTTGAACACTATGTTTTAAAGAATAATAAAAAAATATTTATAAAAATGGAATATATTGGTAACTAAGGTGACGTAGAACCCTTATGAATAATTCATATCCTAGTGTATTGGTAGTTAGTTCCATTTAAAGTTCTCAAGTTTTCATGCTTCGGTGTTATGTTATGAAATAGAAACCATGGGGCATGTTTTACTCAATTAATAAGGAAATGACCCTAGTGACGGTTGGGAGAAGTGACAGAGCCTGAGATAATGGAGTCTCTATGATTTTTAGTAGTGGATTGAGACCCATGTGACATATACTAGATCTTAGAATGGGTAACATAGGTTCAGTTTATATCTTTTTATGAGACAATTAGTTATATATTTGGATTTATGGACGAAGGGTGACCCTGAAATGGAAAAAATGGGATGTTTCCAATAGTCCATGATTTAAATGAGATTTTACACTTATGTTAGGGTTTTGGTGGTTGGGCTTCATGACCCATGGAATCTAGAGATGTCTGTGGACTTGATTCAATGTTATATGAAAGTGAAACACATTATAAAGGTTATCCATGATCAAAATATGATTCTAGATACATTAATCATGGGTATATACAATGGATTATATGGTTTGTGCTTGTTGGATACAACCATGTTATGATACAGTTGCATTTAAGCTGCAATGATTAAAGAGCCAGGTGTATAGTCAAAATTATAAGAATTTGATTATTCAGATTCTTGTACCAGATAATTATTTAATGCGACTTGGGTATATAGTGGTTGTGTAGGTAAGTGGTTTCTGTTCTCTAAATTACAATCAAGATAAAATGTGGTATGGTGGTTTAACATGACACAATATGTCGGAAGAAATATTTTAAGAGAGTTTTAAGGATTCCACTTTTTAGTAAAATAGGCGTTATAGAAGCACAATTTATTTCAATGTTTGATATGAGATCCTAGGATTATTTTTTATTAAATCATGTATAATGATCCATGTTTCAATAATCCAGTAATAGTTGATTTTTTACCATGTTGTTTCCATAGGATCATATTATATGATAGTGAATATTCATTTTTTATATTGAATCGATGTTGTATTCTTGGATCTTTGGACAATACACAAGATATGTTATTGGGAATATATAATAGGCATGGTAACTCATTTTACTTTTATAAATGATAATTCATTCCATGGTGTTTGTTCTTGAAATCCAGGTTAAGGGTGGAGGGAAGGATTAGTTCAGTGTCATTCCTAGTCAGGTTTAGGGTGTACTTCCCATATATTGGTGAGAGTAGGAATAAAATCATACTTTTTTTAAAAATTATAATCAGTGAGAGGTCATGTCAGGACCATTTCTAAACATATGTTCATGTTTTTAAATATAATATATTATGGTAAAACTATTTAGGTAGTTTTAACATGAATGTGAGGAGGTTTGTTAGTTAAAGTGTGTCGGTATAATTTGGAGGTGATCCAAATCATGAGAACTTGATATAGAATATGTGATTTATCATTTAACGAGTGTGTGACTATATTGGTTTAATGAATCATGGAATTTTTATGATGGTAAAATTTACTCATATAATGTTTTGGGTTATAGATATCAATGTTTGAGCTGATGGCCGATGAACATGGGGATTCTTTTCGGGAATATATTCTTGGGGTTTGGATGTAAAAGATAATACCGTGGGTGGATAGGGGAATCATTGTTTTTTATTTTAGTGATGTGAAGAGGTCAATAAATGAAATCAATCATTGACATGTTCTAATAGGATGGTGGGTGTGGATTAGGATGAAATAAATATGTCTGGTAAAGAAAATTCCCATCAAGGGTCAGTGCTCATAGAATAGTTTAAGGAATGAAACATAGTGGGTATCCACTATAAGTTATTGGAGGGGGTTTCCCTCATTTAGGATGAATTTGAAACAAGTACATAGAATCATGTTCTATGATTCAAGTATATATTACATTTGATGTATGGATTGTTACTCAAATAAAATAATGATATCCATGTTTTACAACATTGTTAAGTGAAAAAAAATGATGTGGGCTGCTATGTTCACAGTTTCAACCCAATTGAATATTGATGGGTATAGTCATATGGTTTGGAGAACCATATCAATAATTAGCATGAGACCACTGTGTTTGAAGGGATATTGATGTCTATGATTGATAGTTGGATGGTCATGATTGAACCAAATTCTGGTTCACATATACATTTAGTGTATTCTGCTATTCTCTTGGAAAAACAGTGGTGACTATTCTATTATATTTTTATAGAGTATGCGATAGTTTTGGTCTCAAGGTAAAAACATGTGATCAAATGATGGTTCGGTATGGTGGAACTCTATCTCTTTGCTGATGGAAAGGTGAATAGAGTGGGTGGTTGGTGTTTTTCCAATATAATAAAACTATAGGGTAGATTTTGAACATGGTTTTTCAATTTTGTCTAGGGATCCATCTAGTGATTTACAATTCAAGATTCCATGGTTACTGGTGCATCAAGGGTGAGGGGATGATGTTTTGAGGTATTGCAGTCATAGGATGTTTGACTGTTTCTCTAATGCATTATTATATGTGCTGATTTTGAAATACAATGATCATGTAATTAAATATGATGAGTAAAAAAATTTATCATTGATTAGAAATTTTATGAGAACCATTGATTTTCATGTTGATCATTGGTGATGAAAACATGTATGTATGGTTCTGAATTTTATATTTGAATATGAAAAACAAAATAAGACATTCATTCACATATATGGGGAATTGTAAAAGGACCTTTGTTTTTTAGACAACAAAGAATGGTGTTTAGCCTGCTATTAAAATAATTGAATGTATAGTGGATTAGAATTTTGAGTTCATCAGATAAATACTATTGTTGGGCACACTATAGGTTTTATGATTGATTTAATGTAAAAACATGGGTCTTTCCTCATGGATGGACGTCAATGATTTTTTTCACAGTGTTTATTGAGAAGTGTGATAATTGGTTGGGAATTATGCATCCTTAAATATATGTCTGGGTGATGATTTATAATATAATTGGGAATTCTAGAATGAAACGTTATTGTTTTGAATCATATTGACAACCATAATTTTCTTGGTGATGCAGTTGGGTGAACCCTATGACTTATTGGGATGAACAGTAATATGGTGGGGAGTTTGTATTTCCATATATCATAGAGTAATATGTATATTTAAGGGGAACATGAGTTTTAGGTTTTTTGGTTTGGTCCTTCATAAAACCTAGGGTTTTAATATCAAAAATAATTATTATGGATGCCTTTTGGGGCTCGATAGGTGCTTCTAGTATTTCACTTAGTCTTGGGTAGGGGGGTTTGGGTTGAATCATAGAAATTATAGAGTTTCTCTCTCAAACATTATTTATGGTAAACCATACTAATATCATATTGTGTTTCCAAAAAGTAGAATGTTAGCTCATTTTTACTATTCAGTATTTGGGTTTTACATGCGATGGATGGGTTTGTCTTAATCTATGATTATTATTGAGAAAACACTAAAGACCTCTAGTGGTTCTTGGATATAGTGCATGACTTTCACACATTGAGGTAAATTATAAGATATTAGTGTAAATAAAAAATATAATTTTATAGTTCACTTGTATATTATTGGTAATTAGTTTTTACAACTATTTTCAGCCTATGCTTAATCTATGCATGGTGGGGAATTTGGGATAGTGCTGACCCCATGTTCGGAGAATGGTTTGGAAAACAATGTGACCGAATTGTTCTACCCACTATAATGAGAAACAAAATTCCACTAGATATCTATTTAGTTTTTAACCCATTTTAATTTCATTTTCTTAGCTATAACCCCATTATGTGATTCCTCTTTCTCTATCCACTCTTATTTAGTTGCCCTCCCTCTTCTAGTGTTGAAATCAATATCTATGACTTACGTTAGAGTGACGATAGTGATTATACAACTAATATTCTCGATATTTTCATTTTTTTACACTATTAATTGTAACATTTCCATGTTTATAAAATACTCTATCTTTTCAATGGATTTTTTGTTATCTCATTTTCTTCTAATTCAGGCTTAACGAGTGTCTTATTTTTGATTTGTGGGAACTTATTTGGTTGAGGTACGTGGTCCTACAAAATTATAAATTGATTAAATTATGATGGTATGGTAAGATGTGGCAATAAAATAATATTCCATGTTTTTATATAGAGTTACTAAAGATAAAAGATATACCCCTTGTATAAACTATGATGAATCTTGTTAAATGATAATCAATGTATTATGAAATTAAATTACTGATTTGGATCTCTTAAATTTGTTAGAGATTCTATATAGTTATTTTAGATTATTGAATGGCTTATATTTGATCCAAATGATAATCCATGGTTATAAAATGGGTACTAGAGGTTATAAAATATGTTGCTAACATGTGAAATCAAATGAATTGTTAAATGATATCAATGGTCAAATTTATTGCCCATAAAAACCCAACAATGTTTTTTTATTTATAGCATGTGAATAAAATCATATATAATCCAGGTTTGGAAATGGAAAAGTATTTATGATGTGTATAGGGAGATTACATCATTATATGGGCTTAAAAATAGTGTTTGTTGTGGATTTTATATTTGGGAGAAAGGTGTAAAACCATCTATTGGTATGGGTTTCTGGAGTTGGGATGAAACATGAATTCACAATTTGTGGTTGTTTTATATTTTAAATAAGGGATAGTATTAGAATTATGATGGTTGGAATCCATAAAAATAACATTTTTATACATATAATGGGATCTTGGAGATTAAGAGGAGGCTTGGGAGGGCCTCATATGGGTTAGTGGTGGATACTGAATCCAAGGTTACAACACACCATCAGTATTCTAGTGGCCACAATTCGCAAGATGTTGGCCTAAATAGATTGAATAATTTATACTTTTTTACATAAATGTTTTTAGAGGGGACCCCATCCCGGAATTATTATACATTGAGTGATGGATATGAGGAATTTAACCACATATTTATCCCATCACCCTTGATGTGAGTGGGAGTCGTGTTTATTTTTAATGTTTTTTAAGTTAGGTTGTTCCCACTGTCTACTACTATTCATCATATACTCTCATCATCATAATATAAATTTCTCTACGATTATGGATATGGTTCAATTCCACTAGATAATGGTGTAATAATTCCAGTGAGAATGGGATTCCCATCTCCATATGATGATATCATTAGAGGATACCGTCTATAGTTTTTTTTGTGATTCAATAAGGTATATATTCTATAAGGAATTCTGTATGATATAAAATAAATATAAATTTTATTGATTATGGTTTTGGTGTTGATGGTTCTTTATTTGTCTCATATTTATCCTAGTGGTGTACTGAGGGTTGATTATATCCTATGTCTTGAGTTTTAGACATAGAACTCTAAAATGGTGAGTTATCCAAAATAATATAAATTCAAAATAACTAGTAAATTAATTATTAGTTTGGTAATTATTTTTTGATGTTTAAACTTAGTTAGGGGATCAGGTCATTGAGGAAAACATAATTGATCATCAAAAGGCTTGGACTGGACTTGGAATCTAATATCAGAACATGGAATATAATGATAAATATAAATTGGATGTAGGTGGACCTATAACTCACCATATGGTTTAATGAATGAATCATTTTTATACAATGTTTAATACAGACTCACCAAAGTGGGAAGTGATGTTAAAATTCAAGTTAGTGTATTGAGAGAAAATGACCACCTAGTTTTATAATTATTCAAAATTTCTAATTAACTAAAATTGATCTCATATACCAATTAGAGATCCAAGGGTTAGATTAGGACCTTGAGCTCTAGATAGATGTATCAATAGTAAAGGTATTGGACCAGGACCCCTATATAAAATGAAATAGATTCAAGAAAAAAAACGAACACCATGATCTATGTTGTACTGAACATGGGTTGGGTGCGTGAACTGACCAAGCTAGTGCTTAATGACTAAGATTCCCCATGGTACATTTGTTGACTATGAACATGCGATGTACCCAGTTTAACAAACATGACCATGCTATCATTATGATGATTTGGAGGAACATGGTTTGGTTTGGGCATTAGTTGTTCATCCAAAATTATTGATGACACCAAGGACACTCATGATTGTCCCTAAATAATACAGTGCCCTGGGGGACCCAAGTGGTTTTCATATTGACTGAAAATTCTAGAGTGGGAATGTATAATATTGTGTAGATAATATTTAATGAATCACCCTAGAACATAACCTGACTTTTATTACATATTACCCATTCATGATAGTGGAAGACGTGGTTGTTCAACCATCCCTTGTTTATTATTTATTTTTTTCTTCTTGGTGATATGTGATTTCCCATCATTCTTATGAATCAATTGTTGGGGATAACGTTGAGGTGATTTAACTGGATTCCTTATAATCACATATTAACATAGACTTGAACTAGTTATTCCCAATTTGCATGTATTCTAGTCACATGGGATATTCACAAAAGATTCATATTTATCAAGAATCTTGTGAGTTGATTTGATCATGATTGGATTTGAATATGTGATACTCTAGATCTAGAATCATAACATATACAGGATTTTGTGTACATGAAATTATAGAATGAATTGGATTCTTTGAGGAAAAGGGACCATTGATAAATAACGACATGCATGGGAATGAAATTCCATATTCAATACACCATTGTGAACTATAAGAATCATTATAATGTGAATGGTGGTATGAGGTACCTGGTGGGTTTATATAACAAATAATATATATTGGATATCCCAAGAGAAGTAGTTTTATCCAATCAATAAATTCATAAGATACCACCTAATATCATGTTGATTCAATTTTTCGAGATTTTCTATGGAGTTATGAGTTGTTAAATTCCCTAGTATAAAATTTGGGATCTACAGAGGATATTACCAATGATTTACTAGGACTCCTAGGAATCAGTCATGCATGGACATATAGGATTTCCTTGGGATTTCCCCTAGGTATCATATTTCGACCTGACATTGTGAGCACACAGGTACTACCATGGTTATTATCCTTATAGATTTTGGTTGATGGATTTATGGTGATGCCCCTTGATTCATTACATTTAATAATGGTGTATTGGTCATAAGATACCCACCAAGTGAATATATTTCCCCATTTATTGATGATAATTATCATAAAAACACTAGATTCAGTTGAAATAATTAAGGTTGATAAATGTTATAGACCAATGGATCGATAATGGTATTTTGGGATATATTGGCACATTTTTGTATGCCCATTGGGTGCTGGTGGAACAGTTGGGGTCCAGTCTCCATGATGTGCTTTAATACACTATATAATTGGGGGAAACATGGTATTAAGGTGTTGAAATTAATTATTTATTTTGTAATAATTTATTTAATTAATTTACATGACCATGTCAAAAGATTAAATCATATCATACGCCAACTACTATGAGACCTTATTGTTGGTTCCCTATTGAGTTATGTAATCACTCCAAGAACAAGACAACATTGTGAATGGGTACCCCATTAGCTCAAAAAAATTATTCAAATCACAAAATTGGGTTGAGGCCATGAATAACATGGTTGGGTGGGATTACGATGATGAAATTGGAGTTCAAGATGAGGTGATGATTAGTATTGTTTTAGGGAAATAATATTTTTTATACATTTTTTGTATGTATACGGGGTATGCCTAGTGGGTGGTCACTTGTATATATTGTATTGATTTTAGGACCTTAGTGCAATATATTTCTTATCAACAATTTTATATTATCAAAATCATTTTTTATTTTCATTTTTAATGTATTAGACATGATTATATTACCCATTTCCAAAACTCAGATAAAGTGGGAATATTCTCCACACTATAAAATTAAAGACCCCATATACTATTTATTTACATTGGTGTAGGGGTGACGCTAAAAAATTTTGGTGACAAACCTGTCAATTTATTTTTCATAGTGTCATCATGACTAGGTTTTTGCAATGTAGTAAGAGAGAATGTTTTTATTTCCTTACTATTTCATGATTTGGTATACATGATATTGTAAATTGTTTTGAGATTATGGTGGTTATTGGACTACTCCATCAGTACCTTGTGAAACAATGAGAATTATTTCTTATCCGGGCTGAGATCGCTATTTTTATTTTCCATGTTACTATTTTATAATATTTTTACTATGTGTTAATTAAATGTATGTTTGAGGTTAATGATTTATTATATATTTTGACTCTTATATTATAGATGAAATTTTTGTATCTTGTATCATATCAATCCCAAAGGATTCTAATGTCAGATATGCTATAAAGTGTGTGATTTCACTGGGTATTGAAGATCTATTGTTTTATGTTACAAAATTTATTCAATCTATGTTTTATACTATAATTAATTGGTTCTATTATACTTATAATAATATAGTTTTTTATTTGAATTTTATATATTTTCACTAGTATCTATGATGAGAATTTTGACGATGAGAACAATGAAATAGTCCATGTTCATAAGCGGTATGGTGACCATTGTTGGGTCGATATAAGAAAAAGATGATTTATATTTGGACCCTTGTTGGTTTAAGTTGTATGGGTTTTTATATATAATGTACTACTAAAAATAGATAAGGAATTTTTCAATATGTCATAAAATTTTATTCTACTTCATCGATTTTTCCCATTATAGTTATTTAGAAGGGGATATCATGGATAATGTGGTTATATATATATATTAACTAGACATATGTGATGGAAAATATCATTGGTCAAGTCCTATGAGTGGATGTCATTAGAATTATAACCCTCATAGATAAATTGGTTGTTATGTTATTGATGACATATGTGAGACCATAGAGAGGGTAATTGGTCAGGTTAGATATTGTGGGCTGTATCCTTTTTATATTTTGGGAAATGGTCAATGTGATTAGTAATATTGACCTTAATATGAGACTGGAATGGTTAGGATATGTGATATACATAGAGACTCTCAGTTAAGATAGGTACTATAATGATTCTTTTTTAGTACTCGGAAATGGAATCCCATCTAAAAGGTTAACATGAATCGTTTGTTTTTTTTTTGAGTTAAAGATCTTAGTTATGCTCTCATATTGAGAATGATGTGTGAGATTTGATCATGGGAATATACTATTGGAAGGGTAATACCCTAGTTCCCTTGTTTAGAATCACCTTGATTGCTTGGGTATCAACATAATCATCAATGGGTGTGAATGTTCGGGTGCCATCCATGTTGACCTTGGATACAAATTATTATTTTTATAATAATAGAGACAGATACACAGAGGTTTGGCATGGTTTTAAATGGTGGCAATGAATTGGTATGGGACTGACAAGACTTGATATATAGATGTGTACTTGTGGTGTTTGGATAATTCCTATTATCTAGTTGTGTGATAAATCATTGTTTGAGTAATGTTATTTATTTTTAAGATAACTCCACATTGATATTTATTAAATGATGTAGAAAAGTATTTGTAATAGGGTTATCATAGTTATGTGATGATCAATTGTGGGGTTTTATGAGAATGTAATAGAATGTTCATTCTATGATGGTGCCATAGGTCTGGTAATTCAGCAGCACACACTAGTTAGGATTAAGGGAGGATAGTGTAGTACAATCTAGTTATGAATATAACCATATTGATTATAATTTTAAATGGTCATGAGTATTATTAAGGATGATGGTAATTGATTGTTTTTTTTATGGTCTGAGTATCCGATGACAGTCATGAGTATAGATTCAGAGGAGTTATTTCGTGGTTGGTAGTGCAACCTACTGAGAATGAGCAATATGAATATAGTAGGAAATAAATTTTATCGGAATTATGTTACTGTATTGTTGAGAGTAGTGAAATTATGTGTTGTATTGAGTTATTAAAGTGATCATTGAAATGGTTTCCATGTGATGAGATCGGTTTATGAGTTACTGTTGTAGGTAGGTGTTTAGTATTGAGCATTTTTTGTTATGCTGGTTGTTTTATCTGGTGAGGATGAGGTATTAAATATAGTGATTCAGAAAATGTTTCTATAGTGAGTTAAAACTGATACTCCAACATTTGGGAGTGTGATTCGATCTACAAGTATGTCACCCTCGTGTCAGAAATCCATGGTAGTGTTAGCCCGAACATTTTACAATTGTATCGTAATTTTAATCTTGTGAACAAACAAACACGAGTACTACTATAATTATTAGTTAATTCTAGGTACATATTATTACACACTAAAATCTAGTTTCAAATTTATATCACCATTATTAGGATAATTTTGAATGTTTGGGGCATGATTCAATTGAGATAAAACCAGTTCCTCTATTTTGATCACAATGAAAGAATTGAGTAGTTGGGATTTTTACTTTGGAATCACATTGGATGTTGGACTGAGACATTAGGGGATTATTGTAATTATTTTGGTGTTACTTCTAGATTAACTACATTAGGTTATTGGTGATATTATTGATGGGGAATTCGATCAATTTGAAGAGATTTTATGCACATAAGGTTCAAGTTTAATTTTTTTAAATAATTGGATCTGGGTAGGTAGAATCTACATTGGGAATTCCATTTTTTATATGATGTATTTATTTCAAGTGATTAATTATATATTAAGGTAAAATAATACATGATTCTTTTTTTTCTAGGAATAATTAACTCAATGTTTTATGTTTACAATTTTCGGAATCAATTGAACCAAAGTAATATTAGTGTTTTAAATAATTCTTTTGTTTAGGTTTTAAAATGAAAATCAGTGGTGTCATTAGAACATTGATATTATAGATACCCCACCATATAAACATATTTAAAAATAATAATCCATTAAATAAATACTAAGGATCTAAAATCCAAGTTTCTTTATAATACTTGGCCCGTACATAAAAATAGAATCTAAAATAAAGAATATTTTAATTAATCACCATAAATGTGGTTCAAACCCCCTTTGATCTCCTATAACTGCATGCAATAAACAGGGGAATAAATATACATAATGGGTGATATAATAATCATAGTAAGGGAATAAACATTTAAATGATTCATATCCCATTAGTTAGAAGACATAACATGATATCATAAAATGAATTGACCATGAATAAAAAAAATATTTTAAAAATATTGAACAATGAAACATATGATCATTGTGAAAATGGAATGTCGTAGAAATATATATCCTGAAATTAACATGAGTCTAGGAAAACATACATGAGGGTATCACATGGTGGAAAATGTATCATAATATATTATGTTTACTCTCTAATCCCATACATAGTGTCTCATGAGAAAAAAATACCTATAAAATTAGATAGATATAATGGGACACCCATTATAATAGGAATATGTATATCTGTTCTACAAAATTAAATCTACCATTAGGAATAAACATAAGGGTTACCCATGGAAAGAAATGGTATTCAGAATCCTGTCATAAGAAAAAAGAAAGTGTGAATCAATATGTTATCAATTAAAAAAAGTATTAGGTCATTATTTGAAAATAATAATTTAAAAAATTATTAGATCTTGAATAACAATGTGAAATTTTTATAAAACAAGAAATTTTCTATTTATGTAACATTAGAAATGGTATACTTTAGTTCAGTTTTAGAGAATATAACAATGAGTTTTTGTAGAATACAAAAGAATACTTATTTAATTAAAATATTAAATGATCTAAAATATTTATTTACTCTAAAATGACTAATATTAAGCCATATGGGGAGATTAAAAAATTTTATTTAGTTTTATTTAAATGGGGATGGAAATAATGAAGTTCCCTGTAATCGATTTTTCTTATCATGTTGAATTGAGAAGGGACCCATTTTTGAAACAAGTATTTACCATTAATGAAAGAAGAATTTATGTAGATGTGTGTGTATGTGTGGTGGGAGGAAATATATAAAGAATATATAAAAATTTGATAATAATTATGAATAGATATTTGAATGAATGAATATGTAAGACATTACCCAAGGGAAATATAGTGTTTTAGAGATATACCTTACCTTATATCCCAATAAGTTCTTTACATGAACATAATTTTATGGATTATATATTTAGATTCAATAATTTTGTTTTCAAAACACTATTCGACATATTTTATTATTATTATAATTTTCTTATGTTCATTTATTTCAATTTTGATGTGTTATAAGGGTCAATCATGTAGTTCATGGAGCATTAGTTTCATGGATTAACGGTTGGATCACTTGTGTTTAATTATGTAAGTTCATCTCAAATGGAAATAAAAATACCTAAATGAAATGAAATTTTTTTCAGAAATTTTAGTAATGGATGATTTGTTTAATAAAATGTTAATCGTAAATGGTTAGTTTATTTTGGTGGTTTTCCATCCATATAAAACTAGCTTAATTGTTTTTAATATTTTGACAACATATTTATTTCATAAAATAGAATAATTAATAAAAAAATTTATAATATAATTTCAACAAAATAATTGTATCATGACCATTTTGGAAGGTAATAATGGAAAAAACTAATTGTTCATGGAGACTGTAAACCACCATAATTTGGATAATGGCTTTATTTCTTTGAATATATGAGGATGATATTAGGGAAGGATATAAAATATTGCATTATAAATATAAAAAACTTGTATATACATGATACTAGATTTATTATTATGTTATAGATGAATGAGGTGAGGATAAGGTATAATAATAATAGAAATTAAGAGAGGTAGTTTGAGAATTTTACCACTTTAATATCACCTCTTTGAAGTATGCATTATAGAAAAGGAATTAGTATATTGTTTAGACAAGAAGAGCTAATATGAGGGGATAGTTGGTAGGGGTGTTTGTGTAGTTATTTGTATATCTTTAATGCTGAGAAGGTTTGAGGATTAGGGATGGTGTTTATAAGTGAACGAGAGGATAGATTTTGACTATTATATTCATTAGTTTATTAATTTGTATCATGATTATAAATTATATTTATTTTTGTGACTATATTAATTAAATTATGTATGTGAGTTCAAAATAATTGTTTATTACATCATCCCTAACTCAAAATTCACTTATATGTATTATAATGTTAAATAACATAAATTAATGTATTTCCCTATCTACAAAAAATTCACCAATTTTATAAAAGAACAATAAATTTACCCTATCAATTTATCAATTTGTAGATTAAAGAAAAGAATAATTTTACTAAAAAAATTATTATTAATTTGACATATTTAAATTAAAAATAAAATTTCAATTTATTTAAAAATTATCGATTCCAATATGAAAATTTAGTTTATGAACTTTAGAAAAAATATTGATGGTCTCTTAAAATTTAATTGTCATCATAAAAAACTTTATAATAATTTATAAATAAATTTTTGGTAAATAATATTTATTTCATAGCATTATATTGATTATAAAGGTAATTAAATTTTTTTTATTATATAAATACATACCCATAATTTACCATTTTTTAAATTTCTATTATATTTTACCGTGGTTTAAATATAAATTGTTTTCATTTTATATGATACCTTTATATTATTATACATTTTCACACGTGATATTTCGATTCTAAAAGCCATATTAATATTTTAAATTGATAGTTTTCTATTCCAATGGTCATGTTATTACTCTAATGGTCAGATTTATGACAGTCATATGGGTTTACTGCTTTCTAAAAATACATATACTTCCATTAATTTTTCATAAAAGTTTACATTATATCATGTTTATTGATACATTCATCTACAAAATAAATATTTATATATATATATATATATATATTTTGTTTTATTTGTACAATTTTGTTCTTGAGTGTAGTTATTCTGGTTGATCAAACATATCCAAATTATCCTATTCATATTAAATTATTTCTAGTTTATAGTAGCCCAATAATATTTGGAATTAAATATGGTTTATTTTATGTGTAATTTATCATTATTTTTTTATGAGAATAATTTTTTTGGTTTCATTTTGTAATGTGTTTTCATTATAATGCATGAAATTATTATAAAGAAAATTTGAATGATAAAATTTCATGTTTTTAAATTCATCCTACCTAAATATATTTATCCCTTGAAATATCATTTTACATAATATAGTAAAAACATGTGAAGGTACATCTCCTTCATCTCTTCCTCTGTTTCAAAGTTCTTCTAATAATATATATGGTTCCACCATAGTACATTCACTTAGGGAGTAGTCTTGTTGCATATAACATTATATCCATTTTCTAAGATCATCACCCCATGATCCTCATAATAGAAAATATTTATAGCTTTAACACTTTTGAATTATATACATGTAGGGTTTTTGGTATGTAATTAATCCTAAGTGACACACATAATACATCATGTACTTGAGAAATGGTTAGAGGAAGTGATGGTTGATAGGCCAAAACTCAGATGAGATCATGATTCTCAAATGGTATGATATACCTGGTACATAACATTCACTTCTTCCCAAATCACATAACATTCTCCATATGTATATTTAGATAAATATGTTAACTCATTTTTCAATATTTAGGTCTCATAAATGATTATATTCACATATCTTATATAGATATTGGGAAGGCATGTTGTTCTTATGAATGGTATTCTCCTTTTCAAATATTTTATTGATAATTTTAGTTTCTAGAAGCTTACTATCAATAACAACATCCCTTCATGTTGGATATGTTCATCATTTCCCAACATGGGATTTATATAATTCCATTTGGATGTTTGAGTGGAAAAATTTTTGTCAGCTAATTCAACAATAAAAAGATGTTACTCTCATACATTTTTGAATTCCATAGACCATGATCTCAAAATATATTATAATTTCCAAATATACCACTCATACTAGCCCTCAATCTGGTGGTGATAATCACTGCCGAAGTTTAACATAGTGTTTAGGTAATTGTAGAGACTTTTCCCTAAAATATAGGTAAATCTAAAATATCTATTGGATTCAATTAATAATATAACTCCATAATGTCTCTGCACATATACTCTATATATTAGTGTAGTTTTATTATTTGAGAAGTCATATCTAATTTCGATTAATAGAGTAGTCTTAGATGACCCAAAAAAACTTATATTGCATTATTTCAACCACATGGCTTTCGAATGTCCAATGAAATAGTCCCTGGTGATGTTTTTATATTTAAATTTTGGTATCGGTAATTGATTGATCATCCAATTATACATTTTCCTTTCATAATTAAAATTTTAACATACTATGAACATTGATGTATGTTAAGAAATCTCATTCTACATTTCTTCTGATCATTAGTGCTTTCATATATCTCACAACATATTTGACCTCCATGGGGGGATGGAGAACGTCAATATATGTGCATCATTTCTAAAAAAAATTTCTTCATATTAGGATATCATGGTACACATAATTGTGACACCAATATTATGAATCCTTAATCACAGTTTTTTAACATAGAGGATTCCCCATTTATAATAGATTCCACTTTATTATGAGTTTCAAAATTATACCATTGAGCATCCTTTATCTTCTACAAATTTTATTGTTGTCCAATCATTCTAAAATGGAATGATGATGTTCCTTCATGTATTATTCTAATTTATATCCTTTAAAAGTATATATATAATAGATATATCTCAACTCTAATCATTTATAATCATCCAAGATCATTTCTACACAATGCATTAGAACTTTTATTTTCATTACCATAATGTTAGAGGATTGGGAAGTAATAATAATTAATGAGATATGGCCATCTCAGTTGGTTCATATTAATAATATTCTAAGGGTATATATATATTTTATGGTCTTTTTATTTTTATATTTCTCACAGTTATCCCCATAGTGATAATGTCACCATATTTTTGGTATAGTTTTATTATGAAATTTTAGATTCCATGAGGTGTATGCTATAACTTTATCATTTTCCCCATTATAGATACTAATACCTTCTCTGATGCATAGATTTTTACAAATAAGTTATCACCACATATGGGTAATGTAAGTACTGGTATAATGAAAATACTTTTATTCAATTCACTAAAGAAATATTCACATTCACTATTATAGACTAACATTATTCCATTAAAAGTAATATTGGTTAGTGTTTTTTATTATCAAGAGAAGTTTCTAAAAAGACATTGGAAATACCAATCTCAACAAAGGAGATAATAGATCTACAGTTCATATTATGGTCTGGTCCACTTTTAAATTTTATTTTTCTTAGAAGAGTCTACTAATATCTCTTTTATGGTGATAGAATTACCCCTAACCGATATTTCCACAATAAATATATTATATTTACTATATATTTCATACAGTTTCTCTAATTGCATTATCTTTAGAATAATATTCAAATACACCCCATTGTCCTCCTTTCACAAGGACTATATCAGAATATCATCTTAAAAGAAAACATCAACAAGTTAATGCTGTCTATAAAGAATCTATTTATTATGTTCATGAAATATACTAGAGTTTTTTTTAGTATGATATGAATCAAAATGAACTTAATATTCCCATACCTCATTTGAAATTTAGTGTTAGGAATATCTACCATCTTAATCTCTTATTGTTTATATCCTGAATGAAGGTCCACCATAGAAAAATACATGGACCGATGTAGTTGATCGAAAAAGTCCCCTATCCATGGAAGGGTTTAATTTTTATTTATCAATATTTTTTATGCTCAAAAAATTTTCAATACATAGGCATATTGATCCATCCATTTTCTTGAAGAACAGGACTAGGAATCCCCACAATGATGCACTCGACCAAATAAATCCCCATTTAATATTATCATGTGACATACAAGACAATTCTTCAACACAATTGTTTCTAACCAACATGGATTCATTGTTATAGATTGAGATCTAGGTATATATTCTACTAGTCAATCAGCATATCATTCATGGGGGAGATATGAAAATTCTTTAAGGAACTGAAAAATATTGTCCCTAAATATGTGCATGTATTCAATAACGATCCTCTATTTTTCTCGATCATTTGAGATATATATGATTTCTTATAAAATCATATTATCAATGATTGAGAATGAGATTCCAATTTATATCCATCCACTTCATTATATTTTTAATGAATTAGAGGATGCCACATGATGTGATGTGTGTTATCACTTTCCTAGAAGTTGATGATGGAATTATATAAAGATTGGAAATACATCCCCAATATACCATCAAACTCCACCTAATTACATATGATGATTTTATGGGAAGTTACGTCAAAAACTATTGAACAGGGATGAGTTATTGTTCTCACGAATATCATATCCTCTATACTTTGTGGTGGTGCTCGAATTGTTAAACTAATATTGAAAGATATGGAAGAATGAGTAAACCAGAATCAAAAAGTACATTTGTTATTCTAGAATGAATAACTACAATACTTGTAACCACATAATTTTTAGGATCCACCTCAACAGTATTGATATAATATTCCCATATTTGATGTTGTTGAGTGTGTTGTCATTGATTTTCTTGAATAACCATTGACGTGGGGAATTGGATCACATAATGTATATATTCAATGCAGTTCAGAAATTAAACTATAGGATGAGTGTTGATATTAACATTCTATATCTTTCCCTATTAGAGGGATTCTTCATATTCCTTAATCATTATTTATCTGTATTCCCCTCCTTTATACATCCGAAGCATCTCTTAGCCCCCATTAGACATTTTGAAACACTCTAGAAACAATGTATTCATGGTTTTCATTCCTCCTCGGTATTAATATGTAGATCCTCCTATATTAAACATATTTTTCTACATTTTGTCTCTGATCCAAAAAGACCACTAAGTGGATCTAATATCCAGATCATCCATAAGATCACTTTAGAAAATATACTCATAATTATCATAGTTTCAAATCACAATGGATTTTCATTGAAAATGATTTATTCCCCTATAGAATATATCCACCATTCTTTAAGGGTTCATGAATAATATAGATGATTATCATGAATGACATATGATTATTTCCCTTTAACACCATACAAGACTCATTCATCTTTCTATTCAGTCATAGTAACATCCCCTTAATCATAAGATGGTGATTTGAATGAATTTTTTTAAAAAAAATATTTTTATGAATCAGTCACATTTAGTGGAATCAGTTTCCCCATATAAATTATATTATTTAACAGTGTTCACACCTAATAATATTCCCCAAAATATGAGATATCTCAACCACATATTTCCCTTTCTTTTAATCACTGGACTACATTGAATATCATCTAAATAGAGATAATTCATTGTCATGCTATTAGTGGATCATATGATCCACTAATGATAGGAGGCATTTTTAACATATCATATTTAAAAATATTTTTATCCTTCCGAGGATAATGACATAGTTCCACATAATTCATGTTATTATTTATATCTTGACATATTTTATCCAGTACTGTCATGGAGATTGTGTTCCTATTTTCATTAGATTTGGCATCTCATCAGGAAAACCACCACATTTTTATCACATTAGTTGTCATCATGGTTTCCCCTATTTTCATAAATTTACTAAAAACATAAAAAAAAAATAATATGGGGATTGAATACAAATCTTATGTTCATTTATGATGGATACTATAACATATAATTATAAACTTATAACTACATTTTTTTTATAACTTGCGATCACCTATGATTAGATATAGGTTATCCATGGTGATATAATTATCCCTATAGTTTTTACTAATGTATTGTAGTCATTGTACACAAAAAATAACTAGACCACACTCTATTACTGACATTAGAGAAAAAATACTTTTACAATTATTATTATATTATTTTATGAATAATTATTCATTAAAAACAATTTAATGATCAAAAATCAATGTGTATTAGAAAGAATATGTACATAATTCTAAATCATGAAACTAGAACAAGAATAATACTCTTTAATGATCTCATAACTACCATTCATCTCTAATAACTTCATTGGATAATCTAAGGAATATATAGACAAGAGGGACAAGTTAAAAATCCTTGTATGGGAATAAAAATGGATGTATTGAAGACCACATGGGTTATAAGGCATTACGTAATAACAATAAAAGAATAGACCATGAATTACCCTTTAGATTCATAACCTATAAAAAATGTAAACATATGATCATATAAATAAAATATGTTGGTATCACCATATATCATGTCATAAACATGAGTAAATTATAACTACTAAGAAGATATGACATGTTGGAAAGAGTCCATAATGTATTATGTTTACCCCATAGTCTCATAAATACTATGAATGATACAAAACATTCCTCAATTATATAGTGAGATATATGGTCAAAACTATATTAATATTTACATGCATATTATTTCTACATAATTAAATCAATGTGATGGAATTAACTTTATGGTTACCCATAGAAATAAAGGAGTATCATAATTGTGTTATAATGCACAATCGAAGGGAATATTTTAATTGAATCTAAAAAATAATTGTTTAAATAATTCTTGGAAAAAAATAAAGAATAAAATAAGAATAGAGAATGAATAATTGGCCCCAACTAATGTTAAATCATGAGAATTCTGTTTAAATCTATGTATAAGTGTTACAATTTATTATTGTTTTGGGGAAATGAAAAAAAAAATCTAGAGTGGATAAAAGAATAATTAATTCAATAAAACCAAAGATAAATAAAATTGTATTTAATAATAAAATTAATGATGTTATAAAATATTACCGAATTAAATCATTTTATGGAGTTTATATGAAAATGGGTATGAAATAGGGAAGTTCCTTTTAATCCAGTTTTCTTATCGAGAGGAATTGTGAAGGTAACTTTTTTTAAAAAAATTAGCATACCATAAAATAATGATGAATTGAGATAGGTACATATGTGTGGGAAATATATACTGAATATGGAATAAATATATAATAATTAAAATGATATAAATTTTTGGAAACAGTGTTAAAGCTTTACCCATTGGAACTATGGTGGATTGGAGAGATCCTAATCCTTGTCACTGAAAGAAATCATCATTTGCACATAATTTACAAGATAAAAAAATATTATTAATTTACTTCATAATTTAGAAAATATTTCACATATAATTTATTTATTATAATTTCATTATGTTCATTTAGGGGAAATTCGATTCGGTATAACGATTAATGTTTTTGTTCTAAGAACATTCATTACACCATTTCATAGATGTTTAACATGTGTATAATTATAGAAATTAATTTAAAATTTAAATAAAAATATAGAATTGAAATAAAATTCTTTTAATGCACTTATATTAGTATATGTGGTTTTATATATAATTTTTTTCTAGTGTGTGGACAATTTATTTAATAAAATACTAATGATAAATAGTATGTTTTTTTGGTTTTTTATCCTCCTTAAACTACTTTAATTATATTTAACATTACATAAATATATTAGTGATAAAACCTATAATAATTTATTATATACTTATTAAAATATTATTTAAACATAGTAATTGTTTGATGATAGTTTTTTCAGGTTGTAATGGAAAAATAAATCTCGTTATGCACAGAGACGGTTAACAACCATAATTTAAATAATAGTTTTAATTTATTGAATAATAAGGGATGATAATCGGAATTCATAGAAGATAATAAATTATAAATATAATGTTACTGTATGTAAATTATACTATATTTTTTATTATTTGGTGGATGGATGATGTGAGGAGATGGTAAAAGAAGAAAAGAAATTAAAAGAGGTAGTTTGACAATGTTACCTACTAAATATCACCTCATTTATGGACCCCTTAAGTAAAATGGGATTTTTATTTTGGTAGGAATTATATCACATAAAAATTTGATGATTGGGGGGGGATAGGGTTTGGTATATTTTTTTAAATATTCAAGGTGTATAATGTGTGAGCAGAAGGGGTGGTGAGGGTTGGTGTGTATAAAGGGATGAGATGGGTGATTTTATTATAATATTCACTAGTTTACTATTTTTTCTCTTATATTAAAATATTATTAAATATTTAAAATATATAACAAAATAGATGAATGTAATTTCTAAATAATTGAATTTTACATCATATGACACTCAAATATTCATCTATTAGTTTTATAATGTTAAATACCAAAAATTTTAATGTTTGACTATTCTCAAAACACTCAAATATTTTATAAAATTTAAAAAACCTCAACATAAAAATATTTTTATTTGTATATATAATAATTGAATTAAATTTATTAAAATAATTTTTTTAAAGGTGATCAATTTAATTTCTTTTTTTAAATTTACTTTTTTTTAATAATGATTTTGATATTATAAACGAATTAATGTCCCTTTGAAAAATTATTTACATATCATAAAAAATATAATCTTTATAATATAACATAATATTAACCTATATATCAATTTTATTAAAATAATATTTATTTTAAATTGTCTTATTTATTGTAATAGTGAGATTAGAATGTTTAGGATTTATAAAAATGCAAACACTTCATTTATCATTTTTAAAATATTTATTTTCTTATACTATGGTGTTAATATGTTAAATATTAATTTTATATGATTCATAAATATTATTTTATGTTTACATAATGAGTTACCTATAATAATGTTAATGTTACTGTTCATAGTGGTTAGATTATAATTTTAGTGGTCCAGTTACTATTCCAAAAAGCTGATTTATAATAGTTATATGTTCCTATGTCACATAAATACCTATTATGGAATTCATTATTCTTTAAAATTTAATTTTTCTCTTGAATATATGTACATTAATATAGAAAAAAATAATATTTTTTACTAACATTATGTATTATTTATATAGATTTTTTTGTGAGTGCAGTCATTTTAGTACGTCAAGAATCCCCAAATTATCCTAGTCTTATTCTATTATTTTCACAATATTATCATTTATTAATTTTGAAAATTGTTATTTGTTTATTATATGAATAATTTATCATTAATAATTTATCATAATATTGTTTTTTTGTTTATCTATGTGTTGTTTTTTCTTTACACTATATGAAATAATTATAATAAGGTATGTTCTATCAATAAAATTCTAGAATTTTATATATATTTTGTTTAGATACTAAATTCCAATGATCTAAGGAGTCATATCATATAATTATACACCATTGAAAAATACCCATGGTGGGGAGAACCACAAATTGATGATGAATTGGGTGATTTTGTGAGCACGTTTTGTAATGGATTGTCTTGGGTAAAATTAATCCTTTAGATTTAGTAATGGATATGAGTATTGGATCTGGATTACTAATATGAATAACATATATATAGATCTCTGATAAAGAATTTTTTTGAGAATCTAAGGATAGTATGCAACCTTTAAATGTATAACTGTAAATTTGAGTTGGCATGGTATAATAATGGAATACATGATGGGACTTCATGGGTATGAGCTTTGTTATAGTGTTGTGGTAATAAATTTTTTTTCCCGTATAGCATTTCATAGTTGAGAGGAATGAATAATTTTAAATTAGTGGGGGTGTCCTATTTTAAATTAGAACAAATATATGAATTTATATTGCTAGAACTGATCAAAATTTGATTCTATTACATGGAAAAATGATTAGGAGAAAATTTCAATACTTGGGAGAGCCTCATATGGGTATGGGATGGCTGCTATACAACACCATTGGCCATGTAGTAGGCACTGTCAGCTAATAGGTAGCCATTAAATTGGGTAAAATTTATTGTTTTTTGAGGTCATGTTTTTAGAGGTGGTAACCCCTCCTCTCTTTTCCTTCTTAGTCCAATGACCTATATTTCATTCTCTCTTACTCCACTAGTCACTCTTAATGTGGGTGAGGTTATTAAGAGGATTTAAAAGAAATTAAAATTATGTTGTATCCATAATCCACCTTTATTTATCATATTATATTATCATCTAAAATATCATTTACCTTATATTAGGGTTTGTTTTTATTCCACTAGAGAATGGTATAATCAGTTCAATGAGAGGGGGTGTTCTATCACCTTGTGATTAGTGTTTTCATACACACCATATGCACTGCTTTTCTCATCGATTTAAAAATTTATGTCATCATTTTATATTTATTTATGTTTATTAGAAAATTCTCATTATATTGTTACTTGTTTTCATACCAATGGTTGGGTAATTGTCATTGTTTGGAATTATGGTTATTCTAAGAATGGATGAAACCTCATGTGTTTGAGGTATTGATACGTATCTTTGGATTGGTGAGTTTTCCAATTATATGTAGAATTTTAATTAACTAGTTAATAAAATATTAGTTAATTAATTAATTAATTATTGAGATTATTCGTGATTTGAGGGGCCATTCATTGTGGTGATTTTTTTCCGTGGGAAGTCTTGGAATATTTGTGGTAGTTGTTGTCATTACTTCTAAAATAATGGTAATGCTCAATTATATGTAGGTTTTCCTATTACTCACCATATGGTAAAAGACTTTTTTTTTGATGGATTGTGTCATGTGGACTCACCCCTATGGGCATAGACATAGATAATCAAATTATATCTTATTTTAATTAAATAAATTTTATAGTTAACTAACTGTGATCCCATGATCCTTATAGATAGCCAAAGTCCATAGTGGGGCCTTTTTCATTGACATGATTCCTCAGCCACCAATGAATGGGGTTGCGACCATGTAGTAGGCTGACCATGATTCTTTTACCCCAAGGTTTTTCCCCTAGATTTATGTTGGAATGAAATTGGATTTGGTTATTGAACATACCATGAGATAACTTCACAATTGAGGCGGACTGTGGGAAATATCATGATTATGTCCATGTAATGTAGCACAACTAGTTGGAAAGGCCACACATCCTTGGTAATGATACCAAGGGATATTGTGCCCCTCAAGCATTGTGTGACCACCAAGATGATTAGATGAGACTTTGGAACCACATGAGTGTGTCTCTACAATTATATGACCCAGGGGATGTAAATTGGTTCCCTATTGACCAAATAATCCTGAGTGGGAGCATAGAGTTTGGTGAAGAGATTATTTTGGACATCACCCTAGATCTCATAACAACATGTAGGCCTAATTAAGATGGGATTATAGTGTTGGGGATAAAATTTCTACTAGTCATTTTTAATTATTTACTTATTTTTTCTTTATGGTATGAGATATACAAGCATTTTAAGGAACCAACCATTAGGAAAAAATTTAATTTGTCTTCTCGGGATACATGTTATTTAGTCATTATCATGGATGAGACCTTAGAATTTCCAATATGTTAGGAATCTAGTACCTTGGAATATTGGGAGTGGATTCTTATTTTGAATAGCATATAATGATATAGGTTTAGCAGGAGTGGAAATCTAGAGATAGTACCAAGGATATGGCAGTAGAGAATATGTGGGTGCATGTATAAATTAATACATTGGATGTGTGGGATTCATTGAAATGTAGATACTATTGTTAATTCTCAGTGTTTAGGTGATTTAAAATCCATTTCTATTAAATAATTATGAATACATGGAACCTTAGAGATTCAAATGTTGGTATAAGTGGTGGGGTGGTCATATGACCCTGAACACTAATAATGGAAATCCCACGAGTGAGACTTTTATCCCCTCATTTGATGAATTTGATACCCCATAAATCAACATCATGCACTTTTGATAGATTCAATGAGGAGAAATTGGTTTTTTGATGACCTTATTATGGTCATGGGATCTAGTGAGTGTATTCCCCCTAATGGACTGTGTATCCTTGGAATCCTCCAAGCCTAGATATATAGGATTCCATAGGGATTCTTCGTAGGAATCATATGTGAGATTGATATTACAAAAGCGTATTTACTACTACGGGGTTCATATTTAGTGATTTAGGAAGAGTATTCTTAGAGATGCCCCATTATCTATTGATTATCATTATGGAGGTATGGGTATGTGACACCAAGTGATTGAATAGAGGATCCATTGAGCTGATTCCCATGATAATTGAAACCTTGTAATTATATTATGTATGTATGGGGAATTAGGGTTTGTGACTTGTTGATAAAAAATGTACATTATAATTCTCTCGGTTATATACAAGAACCCATAGGGAGATGGTGATACTATTGTGGAATGATAATTGTTATGTTCTCAGATGCACTGAAATATTTGGTCGAAGTAGGTCTTGAGCTGTTGTAATTTATTTATTATTATAATTTTTTTTTAATTTTAGTTGATCAAGTAAGATGCACAAATAAAAACTTAAATTGGTTAGTATGTGTCCCTATTCATGATTCCCTACTTATTAATGTACTCACTGCAGGCTCAGGACACAACTACACATGGGTAACCAAACATCTCTCACATGTTTAATTCAGACACATGTTTGGGTTGAGGCATGTAAATACCATAGTCTGGCAGGCAATCACAAATGAGGTTTTATGTTGGGATGAAGTGAGGCTCGGTGTATTCATGGATCAATGTATTTTTTCATTATTAGAAGTCAATATATATAATGATTCATGTGGCCCATTAATTTTTTAAAAGTTATTTCTGTTCAAGTTGTTATTACAATTATTTCCTTTTCAACCATGTTTTATAAACACATCAATTTATATATTTTCTTTTTGATGAATGAAACATTATTATTACTTGATCACAATGCACTCTAATACATGTATTATATTCTTTACAAATTACCATATACGACCCCCAATACTTATCTATAGCCTCTTCCATACAGGGAGGTGTTTCTGGGGACACATGGAAAACCTATCTATTTTCTGTATATAGAGTAATCTGGGTATGGATATTGTAAAATGGATCATGAAGAGGACCTATTGAGTTTTTGGTGTAATTTATTTGATGGAAATTGTTTATCAATATATAATTGTAGAGTACTTGATTTTATCTTGAATGGACGATTGCTAACGGTGGAATGCATTGGGTGTCAGCCATCAGATTTTCCCCTTGAAATGAAATAGTTGGAATGGTATTTGTGAGAAGTGATTCTATTAGGAGAGTCTCTTGAATTCCATGGGAGGATACTTCATTGAATTCAAGGATTTACAAAGATAAATAATCATATTAACTACTTTAAATTTCTCAGTGATTTATCATTATAAATTATTCAACATGGATCCTCCAAGGATTTATATAATGACAAATATATTTAATTTCATAAATTAATTTCATGTAATAACTTAGGTTACCCTTGTGAATGTCAAGGGATGTGGTCCCTAGATTCAAATTTATTTTATAATACAAACATCCATCAGTGAGAAAATAATTTTCATAACTATTCATATTCTAAATTCCCTAGAAACAAGGCATTATTGAATAAATTTATTTAATATTCGGGTCATAATCCCTGGATACACTTGGATACTTCTTTGTAAATATTCATGAATGTTTTCCCCAAATTATAGATTACTTGGTTATAAGGGTATTTATAGTGGATCCCTAATGGATTAACTTTTTATTTTATAATGGTGGTTCCTATTTTTGTATACCATGAAATAATTTAGTTAAATTTATACATTAGTGATATAGATGCACTAGTATTTTCCTTAGTGGGTAGGGATAACCTTGGGTGTAACCAAGGATCCCATGATTGGAGGTTTTGTTTTTTATTTTTATACTTGTTAATATTTTATGTGATAATTTTTTATTAGTATTACCACTTTATAGTGTTTTTATATAGACTGTTTATGTTGGGGACACCATTGGTAGTGTCCTACAACGTTGTTCTCACACCATACATGGGCCATCATGAAACTTTGGTACATTAGATAAATACTATTTGTTTCCGGATATATAATTTGGGAAAAGTCCATTTACATGATGTTTTCCTTGGCATTATAGAGTGGAGTCGGGATAATGGAATCATTAAGGACTCAAAACTATATTGTTATAAGTTCTTTGTTTCAATTTTTTGGTATATATATATTCTTTTCTACTATATGATCCAGTAGTTTAGATATTGGTTCTATATAGAGTACTCACATAATCATATCATGTGAAATTTTACTAATTTTTTTGTAATTTATTATATTTTCTATAATTTCTATTTGAACTAATTTATTTGATTTTTATTATTCTAAATGTATAGTGACTTGGACAAGAGTGATTAATCAAACCATCGTATTTTTTAAACCCTCTCAACTTATGAAATATCTATGTTTAATAGATATGTTTTTATAAATCAATGTGGCACTCTAGCTTAGAGAACTTGTTTAGTGGATTCATTGTTGGGGTAATAAATATGCAGTACATCCCTCTCTTAGAAATTATTCCTATCTTCACTTCAGTATTTTCTATATGGATCATTCCTTAATATATATAATATGTTTCTACCTTATAGGCTTTTAAAAAACTTATTCTCCACATATTATGAGATATAATTTTTTTTAACTATGAGGTTTTTTCAAGGTGAATTTCTTGGTTATAGGTTAGGGGGTAATATATTTAGAAATTTGTGGTTAAAAAATGAGGTCAAACTTTTTGATAAAAATATATTAATATTATAATGAAAAATATATAATATACCTCACTCGATTCATCTTACATGTGAAAAACAACACCCCCTTTATGAATGACATGACACATGTATCAATATATATATATATATATAAGAATGATTTATCCAAATTAACCCTTTTCTATTTTTAATTTATTTCTTTTATTTATTTTTTCCCTAGAATATGATATGATAATAAGATACAATTAATTAATTCAAATAATGGCCAAAATATTTTAGAGGTAAATGATTCATGAATAAATGAACAATAAATAATTCAATACTATATCCACTAGTTTTCCATTTTTCATTTTTTATGTTTTTATTTTTAAGAGAAAATGATTTTATGAATAATTTATAAAGAACATAAATCCAACCCCAAGTCTAAAATGAATTGTTTTTAGAAAAATCACACAACCATCCTTGTGTTATATCCAATAGGACTCGCATGAAAGTAAAATCCCTGATACAGAAACATAAAGTATAGATGATAAAACATTTATTGTTAAGGTAGTTAAGTGAAAATTTAGGCTTAATATGTTTTAATCCTATAATACCATTAATTCATTCTAATAGAAAAATAATGTTATATGTAATGGTAGTTCTAAAGTTAAAAATATGATTTATAAAACAATTTATAAATCATTTCAAAAAAATTCATAAACGCCAATGCATTGAAAGTGAAATAAAAAATGTTTTGGATTACCCAACATGTATGAAGAGTGTCATAAAAAATATAACATCAAATAATTTTCCATAATGATTTAGAAACAAAATTATTTTGGATTTATTTTTTATTAGTTATATGTAGTGCCCATTAGTTTCCCAATTAATCAGTATTCCAATAATCAAATGTTTAGAAACTAGGAAATAAAATCCATTAAACATTCTTTTAAATCCTGATATATTAAAATCATGAAATATTCTGAAATATACCATGCAGTAATGAATTTCCAAATATTTTAATTTTAGATCAATAATACTATCTATAAATCAAAAGTAAGAAAATAAAAAAACAGAATTATTAAAAAACATTAAAATTGGAAACACATAAAAACTCATTATAAAATATATAAATCCCCCTACCCAAACACTCTTAGTATCAAACAACTATTCTATTTAGGCTCAAACTGAAATAAAAAATACATGTACAAAAAACACAAAGAGAAAGAATGATATCTCCTATGTTTTATTTTTTAGTAGAGAAATGGAGATACAATCCTAGATAGTACCATTATATACCTACAATAAATAAGGAAAAAATATGAAATTTTTCTAGAGGAGAAATATTCAAATAAAAATACAAGGAAATTATGCCTTAGAGTGAAACCACCTTGTGGGTTCTGGTTTTCAACTACATCTGGTTGGAAGATGTAGTATTCCCTGAAAACAATATGGTGTGTGTGGATTGCATGTTGTGAAGAACAGTAATTTTTTCCATTATATAATTCATTTTTTTCAAGTACTATTTGGAGGAACCCATAGATATTGTATAACATATATATCCATGTGGATAGTTTAACTTTTAAAGATGATGATGGAAAAAAATAGATGCACCATTATATTGACTACAACTAGGTTTTTTTGAAATTATTCTACTCCATACAAAACCTAATCCATATGGTATAACATAGATTCCCATTTAACAGTGAGATCAAAGAGATTTTGACACTAAATTAGACAAAATTACACTGAATGAAAACTAAAATCAATCCCTTCATGTAATGAACCAAGATTCATGATCTATTAACGAAAGGACACCAATAACCAAATCACAGTATGGGAAAAATCATTACTAAAGTCCTCCAAGTAAATAAATCTCTTATCCAAATATGAAATTATATAGTTGTGTGATGTTATTCGTATTTAATTTTTAATATAATAAAAATAAAATTTGTTCATGATATGATTATCTCACTATGTAGTATTGACTTTTAATACTTCTTCATCATTTATTTATTCTTAGAAATGTTTTATTGATGTTGGAATAATGTTTTTAATATCCACCTTCATTTTTTTCAAATCCCAACACATTAATGGTGTCTTCTTCGAGGGATGAAAAGAGGTATAGTGGTTTTGATTTTCTAGTACTAAAAATAGAATAATCATAAACCATTTCATCTTATAAAAACACAAACTAATTCTTAATCAAATTATATTGAACTCCAACATGAGCATCCACTATGATGCCATCTTCTTCGACCTCATATACAAATTGTATAGATAGGATCAAGTCTAGATTATTTATAATTTCATACTTATAAGGTTCATAAATTGAAAATTTTGTTAGAAATATAATCATCAATATTTTCTAGAGCCTCTATCATTGAGATAAAAATTCCTTCAGGGATGTGGAAATAATATCCACTGGTTCCAAAATTTGATCAACATATTTGAAATTCAATACCATAATTCTAAAATTCTCTTGAACATGGATACTAAATGTTTATGTAATGTCTTTGAAGTTCTTTGTGATTTTCATTAATTATATATAATTATTTTAGGAACACATGCTATGATGGAACATGATTTTGAGGTCGGGTGAGCTTGGAAATGAATGATGAACTTTTTTAGTTATGTTCAGTAAATGTATGAGAAAGATTTTCTATATTTTGAACTGGTGTTCGAATTGAAAATCAAAGGGCACCATTTAAATAGGAATGCTAAAATTCACCCATAATGGACTTAAATTCGGCTGACAAGGGCCAAAAAGAAATTTTTATTTTCATAAATTTTGTAAAATAATAAAATAACAATAAAAAATTTATTTTATTTCTTTTTTCAACCGACTATAGGGGACTCGATGACGACATTGTGCAACAATGAGTTAGCGATGAGGAGCATTAATGATTCCCATTAATAGCCTGTATCGCATAACATAATGATGAAATAAAATAATCCTAATAATGTAACAACACAATGTCACATCATAACTAAAACAGTGTGACATGCTTCCTTTTAATTGTATAATTCATTGGTGGAACAAGGATTAATCCTTGCAAATTATCTGATGATCCTAAAATGGTATTCCTCTCTAAATAAGAGCTACGCACTGAAGAATCATCTGCTACTTCGACACACCTTGAAGAAAGGAGCTAGAAGCAATGATTGACATCTGAATCTTTAACTCTAGATGGAGAAACAACACAACTTCAAATGTCAAAGAGGTAGGGGTTATTTTATTTTAATGTTCTTCCCCATTCATTAATTCTAGAAAAGACTAATGTGGGTCATAACATGAATTGATTGATCAATGAATCGTGCATTTATGCGAGAGGGTAACTTTCTTTTGTAATTTCCGTTATCTCAGAATTGATATTATCATTTGATGATTTAATTGGAATCCCTAAACATCACTTGATTATAAACCTCTAACACAAAGGGTGCCGGTCGAAATGAGAAAGGCCCATTCCATCTAGTGTACTCTTTCATTGTGCATTCTTCGATGTTGAAAGTTCAACATGTCTGTAATGAATTCCATGGTCTTTGTAGTGAATGAGGAATCCTACTGAGTTCGTAGACACAAGGACATCTAGAAATTGACCACAAGTGTAAATCTAGGGGTCTATCAAAGGTACCATCGGTGGTGGATATTGGTGGCCCGCAGCGAATTCCACATGTAGATGATGGTGGTGTGCCCATAGGGCATCGGCAGTTGCAGGGGGACGTCACTCCTGGAGGGCACAGTGTGGATGGATGACCCACATCCATGCTATCCGAGTACTTTGGTGAGCCGCGGTCTCTTGAACATGAATGGAGGGGCCCCACCCATCGGTGGGGCTAGTGGGGACCATATGTGGTTTCTGACAGTGTCCCGTCCTGGTAGCGCACCACCAGCCCACACCTCATTGGCTGGGCTTCGAGCTAGCGGGCCATACCTGTGCTAATGGTTCGGACCCACACCAAGTGGGATGTTCTCACATAGGCTGGCCAAGCATGACTAGACTAAGTCACTGGGCGACCCAGCGGGTTTTCCCCTTAGCCAAACCGAGCTGGGGCCATCAAGGCGTATTGGTCCTGGACCCTTGACATGGCCAGACCGGACAAACCTAGACCCAAATTGGGTTTTTTTAGTATGTTGGAACTAAACTAATGTATGTGGGATCCTCGAGCCGAGTTGGTCAGGTCGGCCAACCGGACCAAGACTCAACCGACCCTGGTTTACTAAAATGCTAATAATTTGCAAACTGATCATCCGATTGATCAGCCATTTTTGGTTATGTGGCCCTCGCGACACAACAGATCTTTTGGAATGACTTGAGGATTTTTTCATGGATGTTGAGATTCTTAGAATGTCCTAAGGAGTGGTTCTACCCTGCACGATATGTAAGGAACTCTGCAGTTGGGTGAGACCTGAGGAGTGGTTCTACCCAGCATGCTACATAAGGAACCCTGCAGTAGGGTGAGACCTGAGGACTAGTGATTGTTGACTATTTGAGACTTGGATATGGAACAATTGGAATCACGTTTGCGTGGCATTACTGGACCACTTTGGGAAGAACATCTATATGATTTTTCAGGCCCATGGTATGTGATGAAGAGGAGTACCTCTGTTGGACAAGATTCATGAGAAACGTTTCTATGTGACTTTACAGGCCCACGGTATGTGATGAGGAGGTGTAACTATGCTGTCCAAGGTTAGTGGGAAGCACCTCTGTGTGACTTGGAAGGCCCACTCTACTTGTTAATGTATGATTTCTCTAGTATTTTTGGTGTTGGATAATTTGACTAATGATTATTATATCATTATCCTATATGTATACCTAGTGTGAGCGGTTTTTTGTTGCATGATTTACTTTGATGATTTCCATGTGGTATTTTTTTGGGATCCCAACTGACTTCTTTTTAACTCACCCATTCATGGGATTCACCAACACATGTTGTGTCTGGTGTAGAAGATTGACATTTTGATAGAGACTTTGGTGGATAGGGACCTAGAGGCACTTTAGGAAATGGAACCGACCAATGCAATGATAGTGGAATTGGTGGCCTGGGACCAAGAGGGGCCCAGTATGATTGGTTGGAAAAGAAGTTATACTTTGGGTTCTAATAGCTACACTACTCTCATGATCATGTGGGGTTTTTAGTGGATTACCATCAGAGATTATTTTCGTACTTTTCTGTTTTCAGATCCATTGTTGAGGTTTCTAATCTGGCCCACTTACATTGGTTTTGCATGTACCCAACTTTGTTTTAGTGATACTTGTTTCCTTTAAAGAGTGTTGGACATGGCTGGTCATGTGTGTGTGTACAGGTACTTAATTAAATGTCTCCATTTGGCAGATTGAATCCTTCGACTCAAGTCATCAGCCCCTGGACTTTGAGAGGCGGAATTGGGGTAGTCACGACAAATTCCCTGGGGGACAGGTCATGACAAAGTTGTATTAGATGGTGGTCGTTCCAACCACAAATTTTGAGAGTTTTTTTTATCTAGGGCTACAGTGTTAAGTGTAATATGTTTGACTTTAAATTCAAGGATTCTAGTGTTGGGGCGGTAACTGACGTATCCATTCACTAGGACCTTAAATTATGATTTTCGGCCCAATGCATGAAAACATTGGTTGCTTAAGTGTATACTTATGTTATTTTTAATAAATTTCATCTCACCATGTATAAACTTCTAACCATGGTGCATCTTGGCCTATCTCATGATGACTCCATGTGGAAGAACAACCAGAATCCTGATATGAGTTCCTGAGAACAACCCACCTAGAGGAGAGGTGTCTGCTCATGGACTAGTTCTAGAGATTGACTTACCAGGTGGGTTACAAGTGCTAAAACCACCCTATGGTATGCGTCTACTTCCGGAATTTCCAACAGAGGACATATACAGACTCAGTGCCCTGCATGAGTACCAGAGATAGAGACCTCCCAGGCTCATGGGAGAGATAGATCCTCAGGTCACTGAGGACTAGATGGAGGTAGTGAAGTGGATCTTTTGTTTAGTGATGACACCACCTAACTAGATTTCTATCTTTTCAGTGAGCCTTCTACAGGGCTTGATATGGAGATGGTTGTTCATGACCACCTTGATGCACGATGAGGCGATCCTTACCTAGGCTGAATTCAAGTGACATTTTTGGGAGGAGTTCTTTTCCATGACCATGTGCATTGTGTGCATTCAAGAGCTACATCACCTTTAGTAAGGTAGCATGACAGTGGTTGAATACTCAGAATGGTTTAGAGAGATTTTATGTTACTCCATGTACTTGGTGAGAGACCCTTTCTTCAGGGATCGACCTTTTGAGTAGGGACTCGACTGAGAGATCTGGGAATCAGTGTTGTCTCTCATCATCCCCACCTAGGATGGGGTGCTTGAGAAAGTGCTTCTTTTGGAGTTATTTTAGATGGAGTAGGCAACAACTACGGCTTCTACTAATAGATCTCAGGTGATGTAGTCTTTAGAAAGCATCTAACATCTAACGTAAGGACCCAAAATGGCCAAGTATTTTAGAGGATGACCCCAAGACACATGGTATGTATTACATGGCTCCCAATCAAGCAGGAGTCATCCAAAAGCAGGATAATGATTTTTGTGTTGTGGGAAGAGACACATAGATCGTGACTGCCCGACCCACCATACAAAGGAAAAGAAGATGGTTGAAGGGCCACAAAGACCGTGATAGTGGTTCGAGCGTGGTGGTACGTTGTGCGATAGACGTGGTAGGGGAGTAGGCTGGGCATTCAGTGGTGGGTGGCGGTTTGAGGTGTTACATTCACCACCCCATGGTGGTCCACCCCGACCATTGGGAGTAGGTGGGCATGGGCAAGCACAACATTAGTTAATGTAGTATTATAACCATGTATCTCCATAGATTATATGAGGTATGATCTTTGTCTTCTCCACCCTAGTTGAATTTCTTATAGACATAGGTGATAATCACTCCTTCAATTCCATGGATTTTGTTCGGATCTTAGAGATTTAGGTGCTGCAGTTGGCTCGATCCTTATTGATAGAGACTCATAAGGGAAGGGATTCAATGATTACACACAAGTGTTGGTAGTGTTGACTTCCTCTAGAAGGTGAGATCATCGGTTGGGATCTTCTAGTTGTAGTGTCGAGGCCTTATGATGTCATATTGAGTATAGACTAGTTATCCATAGTCCAAGATTAGATCAACTATTTTTGGAATACTGTGTAGTCTGTCCACAGAGATGAGATTGGGTTTTCTACCACACATGTGAAGTAAACCCGTAAAACACCAGACAAATTTCTCAGAGGAGGGTGCATCTGATTACTCACAAGTTGACTAGTCTCACCCTTAAATAATTGGATGACATGAGTCTATGATTTCTTGTAGTGGTGGATGATTATGAGGTTTTTTCCTAAGGATGTTATAGGACTTATTCCTTGCATTGTGGTATAATTTTTCATCGACCTGTACCCTCAGATGACACTGATATCTACACCGAAATATTGGATGGCTCCGATGGAGCATCAAGAGATGATGGTATAGCTGGAGGACATGCATGAGTAGGGGATCGTAAGGCCCAGTGTTTCACCATGGGCAGCCCTGGTTATTTTTTCCATGAAGGAAGATTGGAGTTTGAGGTTTTTTGTGGACTTCCGGTGCCTGAACCAAGCAACCATGAAGAACAAGTTTCCACCCTCCAGGATCGTTAATGACATCGATCAGATGAAGGGAGTGAGGTGGTTCTCGAAGATATACCTTAGATTGGCCTATCACCAGCCTTGGGTAAGGGATGAGGATGTATCGAAGACAACCAAAGTGGATGATACGACTACAATGAGTTACCGGTGATACAATTCATTATGAATGACACCACATTTGTGTTCATGGGACTCATGAATATGATCTTCCAGCATTATCTTGACTAGTTTTTTGTGGTGTTTATTGATGACATCTTGGTGTACTCTGTGTTAGAATAAGAGAACACTACACACCAGTTAATAGTCCTAGATACACTCCATGAGCACTATCTTTATGGTAATCTCTCAAAGAGTCATTTCTGGATATGGTATGTCAACTTACCAGGAAATATCATATCGGAGGTGGGAGTTGCAGTGGATCTGGGGAAGATAGAGGCGGTGCTGGCTTGGGAGCCATCCAAGAGCTTGCCAGAGGTGTTGAGCTTCATAGGATTTACCGGTTATTACCGAAGGATTGTGACCTACTTTTCTAGAGTAGAAACACAATTTTCATCCTTGAAAAATAAGTTAAAACCCTACGTGTGGATGGAGAGAAATTAGCTGAATTTTCAAGAGATGATGTTGAGACCAACTAGTTCCCCCATCTTGAGGCTAAGAGGAGGGTGTTGGGTATGTACTTTATTATGATGAATTAGAGACCATACATGGCTGTGTATTGATGTAGGAGTGATAAGATCCCGCGTATATCTTAAGACAATTAAGAAATCATGAGGAGAACTATGAGACTCATGAATTGGAGTAAGCAGTAATGGTTTTTGTGTTTAATATGTGGCATCACTACTTGATCGGTGAACAATTTATGATTTACTCCGACCATAAGAGTCTCATCTATATCCTCTTTGAGAGGCATCAAAACCTAAGTCACTGGTGATGGAAAGTGTTCCTCTAGGACTATGACTTTGAGAAAGTATATATTGTTGGAAAGGGGAACATGGTGGTAGACGTGATCAATATGAGGATCAGTTTCTAGATGTTGAGTGAGGTGAGGCAGCAGTTGGCTGCGATGCAGATATCCTTCATTGATAATGGAGAAGATTTCTACATTTAGTCAATTATTGTAACTCCCACACTCTTACAGTGAATTAGGGAGCCACAGTTGGTGGATGATTACTGCGATACCTGACATGCTAAATTATACTCAGGATGGGCTCTTGATGGATTTTCGATAGGTGGGGACCATGTAAACCATTTTAGAGGGTTCACCATTATGCCATTGAAAATGTGGGAGGAGGTGTCGAGGGGGTTCCATACATCCACCTTGGAAGTACATTCTAGAGTGGTCCAGATGTAATAGGACCTCTGACGTCAGTACTTGTGGCTTGGGATGAAGAATGCAATGGATGATTTTGTTTCACGATGCCCCACTTGTCAGCAAGTGAAGGCCAAGAATCAGGTTCTAGAAGTCTTGGATCTTCCACTCCTGGTACCATAGTGTAAATGGTATTGTATCTCAATGTACATTCTTATGGGGTAAACATGAACATCTAGAGGCCTTAACTCATTTTGGTTGATCGTTAACAGACTCACCAAGATGGCTCCCTTCCTACCCATAAAAAAGCAATGATCGGTATAGGTCTTTGAACGCCTCGACATCCAAGACATAGTGAAAATCCATAATGTCATTTTGATGTTTTTATCAGATCATGACGCTCTCATTACATCCCAGTTATGTAGGAGATTACAGGAGGTTTTTGGGATGCTACTATTCTTCAACTATACATTTCATCCCTAGAAGTGTTTTCCGATGGATCAGACCATACATATTATGGAGGACATGCCTCATACTTATGTTCTTGACTTTGGTTGCAGTTGGGATGGCCACAAGCCTTTGTTGGATTTCTCATACAAAAATATATATCACACCACCATTGGCATGACACCGTTTGAGGCTTTGTACTAGAGGTCATGCAGATCACCCCTATACAGGACAAGCCCAAGATTGTTGGCACTCATAGGTTCATAGTTTGTACGGGCTACCATAGAGAAGGTGCAGATCATCCAGGATAAAACGAGGATGACACAAAGTAAGATGATGTCATATTTCAATAGGATACAATGATCCTTGGAGTTTGAGGAAGTTGATCATCTATTCCGTCGGGTTTCACCACGATAAGCATTGTAGATATTTGGCATGGACGATGGGATGATGTTCATGGAGATCCCGGTGGAAATATAGGATCAATATGAGCAGGTCCTACATGTGAATTTCATTTCTCTGTTGCAAGTTTGGTGGTAGCACAAGAATCTCTAGGAGAGCACATGGGAGTGGGAGGCTCAAATCTGTGCCCAGTACCCCAATCTGTTTGATTTATTTGTGTTTTGGTTTTTGGGGAATTAAATCACTAAGTTGAGGATAATGTAATGTCTTAGAAATAATGTGTAATTTTTTTTTAATTATATGGAATTATTCTGAGATCTAAATATTTAACGGAATTTGATTCCGAGGCCCGGAGAGCCCGGAATGATGTTTTGATCATTTTTTTAGAAATCATCAGTAAACGTATGAGCCAGATTTTCTATCATTTGATCTGGTCCTCAGATCCAAAAATTGAGGTTGTCGATGAACACAAAATTCTAAGATTCACTTTGAATGCACATACCTTCGGCTGGAATGGGACGAATGGAAACTTTTATTTTCAGAATTTTTGGAAAATAATTAAATCAATTTTAAAAATGTTATTTTATTCCATTTATCAACCGAAGAGCGATGAAACGTCGGTGCTATGGTGCAGCGACAAGGTAGTGTTGACGCACATTAATTAATTTAATTAATGGTTCATATCAGGAAGTGTACTGGTGAAATAAAGGACTCATAACAAAGGATTATGATTCATTAATGAAACAACATAATGACACGATGTTGCAGCATAACTGAAATGTTGCAAAGTGTTTCCTTTTTATTGATTGATGTATTGGTGGATCAAGGAATAAATCATTGAGATTCTCTAATGAAATTATAATCCTATTCTTTTACAATGAATAATGACGCACTAGAAGATCATCAATGACATCGACACACCTAACAGAATGGAGAGAGAAGTGATGAGAGACGTTGGCTTCTTGAATCCACTAGGGCAAAATGCCAAAACATAGAATGTCATAGAGTCAGGGGTTATTTGATTTAAAGTACATCCTCATTATTTTATTTGAAAATGATGAACGCAGATCAACCCATAAATAGGTTGATCTGAAAATCATGCGTTTATGTGGGTGGGTAAATTTCTTTTTGGATTTTCATTATCTAGAAATTGAGATGATCATTAGAATATTTAATTGGATTCGCTAGACCAAACATGATTATAATCCTCTAATGAGGAGGGAGTGGTCCAAAAGCAACACGGCCAAGTCCCTTCATTATAGTTGTTCTTTTCCAATTATTCGAGGTTGGATATCCAACATGTTAGAAACACATTTACAAGGGCTTTGCATTGAAGAATTCATCATATGGAGCCCGTAGAAACACGCTCCTTTAGAAAAGGACCATTGGAAAGACTCCAGTGGGTCGTAAAAGGTACAACCGGTGGTGGCCATGGCCACAGGTTGAGGATGGTGGCATGCTCGTCAGCGCGCCATTGTGGTAGGGGGCCACAACTGGTGGGCCTTGATAGTCATGTGGTGACATACTGCCAGACATGCACCACGTGGAGGGATGACCTACGTTTAGGTTGTCTGAGTGCTTCGGTGAGCCATGTTCACATGACCATGGCAAGAGGGATCATGCACATCTGTGGGGCCAGTAGGTCCAGACATTGTAGTAGGCTATGACCCGACCAGGTGTCGCAACACCGGACCGCACCGCGTGAGCTGGGCTTCAGGCTGCCAGGCCGCGCCCCAATTGGAAGGTCTGATGAGCTCCTACTGGAGGCACCGACACCCGGAAGACTGGACCAGTGCCTCCATGCCTAACCCATTCCCTCCAGGATAGGCCAGACTAGACCAGGTCGCTGAGCGACCCATCGGGCTGGTACCTCAGCCAAACTGGGCTAGGTTAAATAAGGCCCATTGGGTCTGGCTATAAAACCCCAAGATTTCATAGTGTGTTTTTTTATTAAAAATAATTCAATAACTTTCACTACACGCAACACCGAGTTCAAGTGCACCATGACTTACCAAACAAACCGTTCAAAAGTGGTTGTGAATAGTATTAACTAAATTTTAAACTTTATATAATCCTTATAAATTTAGAATCCATATTATGAGATTCGTAGACATAATGTAAGAAAAAATTCATTTTTTTCAGATAAAAAAAGTATTTTTCAAAAAATGAACTTTTACCAACTTTTAATAGTGAAACCCTTTTTTTTAATCCAATATTTTAAACTTTTATATATTCAATTAGACTAAATAAATTTATTCTTTATAATGGGGACATCAAAAAAATTCAATGAAACACCCCAAGCTTCCACGGTACGTTTCCCTTTGAATAATGCAATGGCGTGCATTGTACGCAACTTCGGGATTCTAACACACCACAACCAATCAAACTAGCCGTTATGAATAGTAATACCTACATTTTGAAATTTTATAAATTTTATATTTCAAAATGGACTTAATTTTTGGATTCATAATATCAAAATTAGCTTAGGGTGAAATTTTGGTACTTTTCAGATAACTTTCATATTTTGATGAATAGTGAAAATTACTAAATTTTAATTAAAAACAACTTTTTTAATCGAAATAATTAATAGTGATAAATTATTAATTTGAGTGGTTTTAAAGTATATTTAGAATATATTTTTACCATTTAATACAATTTTGGTCATTGAATGTAATTTCACATTTAAACCAGACATAAACAAGTGTCAATCTTTTGATAGGTATTATCTCTTAAAAACATGCTATTTTTTTGACGACGGGAATTAATTGTTAAATTAATTAATGCAAATGATATGTCTTGAGTTTGGTAAAATAAACATAATTTTTGAATTCATAATATCAAATATAGCTTAGGATTAATTTTTGGTATTTTTCTGGGAACTTTAATTTTTTTGATGAATAGTGAAACCACTCAGTGGTAGTTAAAATAAACCAAATTTTTCATAAAACTTAATTTTACCACTTCTGTGATTGGGATTTAGAAAATCCGAGATACACGGTTAATATCAAGTAGTAAAATGTGGTTCAATGAGATGGAAATGATATTTTGGTGAACAGTACCTTTTTACTTTTATTTACCACGGTTTAAAGTAAATAGGGAAATTAAGGGTAAAAATGATATTAATATTACCCTAACACATGTCCTAATTCTATTGGAAAAGTGTATATCAACCGAAAACATCCATAGGAGTAAACTATTATCATTTAGGTCCACTTGTATTAGATTAGGACATTTATCATTATTTAATTCAAAGAAGAGTTAAAAGACTTAAAATAAATTTTTATTTACTAAAAAAATTTTAATATAGGGTTATACATAAGATAAATTCGATTGTAAATATTCATTAGAAAGAAAAACATATTTCCTACATAATGAAATTTTATTTATAATATTTATACATTAAATAATTTAATTTATTTATGACACAATGATGATACGGTAATTACCATAATAGTGAAAAATTAAAATAATTGATGTTATAAATACCCAAATAAATCTAATTTGAAACTTTTTAAGAATTAAACTAATTTTCTAGGTTAATATGACATGTTAGGATTTATTTAATTAACTTCTTTTGAAGTAATCCTTCTGTTGTGATTTTTAGAAAAATCAATTATTGAATAGTGCCAAAATTGACATAAAATAGTTTTTAAAACAAATATTATATTATTAATTGATATTAAATTACTAAAAATCTAAGGTTCATCCAAGAGACATATATAATGATATTTGTATCATTAATGGACCACATGGGGGGTCTCTTGTATTTATATAGTAATTTTATTAACCATATAATATAAAAATACAAAGAGGCATTGTAAAAGTGAAACTAATTAACTAAGAGTTAATATTTAATGATAAGTTTAATATAGTAACCCAAAGCTGTATAAATCATATTTGTTGAGTGGTTTTAGACCTATCCCCACCTTAAACTTTAAATAATATACTTTGGAGCCATTAGAAACCGAATATGAATTTATTATAAAATAATATTTCTAGCTTTTCCAAAGTTTCCCCTCACCCCTATTATAAAAGGGCACTCCTCCTTCTCATTAATTCACACCTTCAAAGACTTTACGTTCGGCCAAACCCTACTCAAATACTCTATCAACTTCCCTAACTTCAACCTAGAGGCCTTAGTTTTATCAGAAAGCCAACCTAAGGAGCCCTTTTGATCAAATCAAAAGGAAGAACCATAAGAAGAGGTAATATTGTCACCACCCTTTTTCAAATTCATTTCTTCTTCAACTTATTCTTTCTTTGTTTTTACGATTCTAAAATAATGAATCTAGTATCTCCTATATAATTTAATATTACTATAAATATGGTACAACCATATTCAGTATTCTATCCATCCATTGAATGACATGTCACTATACATGCGTACGTACGGCTTACCGTCTCCACGTCGTGGTGTAATTGTTTTTCAATATATTATTATTTGTATGGGTATAATAATGATTTTTAATTAATGTAAATAATAAATATAACAGCATAATAATTATTCATATATGATATACCATCCAATTATATATTTTTTTAATATCAAAAGAATGATATTGTCGGTCGTGCGTACGTATGGACTACCGTCTCCACGAACGCGATCAGATTCATTCTCCATCGTATCCATTCAAGTCTAATTCTCATTTGAAGATTAATAATATTGTTTATGGAATTAATATAATTCTGTATATGAATAATATACAACCTATCCTTAACAAACATGTCTTACATAACAAAACATATAAAAGAAAATGAGTAAGTTAACACACAAAACGACAATAATTCTAAAATATTATTAACAAATCAATGTTAAAAGATCATATATGATATCATATTAATGTAAATGATTCTTTTATAATTTAATAACCATTATTTTACCTTTATACAGGATTTTAACCTACCCCAACCAAGGAAAAGTACAAGTTAAGGGTTTATTTCGCAATCTCTTCATTATCCGAGGTTGTTTATACGTAATAATCTATTGGGACCTCTTTATCATCCCAATCCATATTTCATACAAAAAAATTCAAAAAATTCTTAAAATTTTAAAGACTATGGTATAAATTCATTTATACCCTTTTGACTTTTTATAACAAGTTTATAAAGGAATCTTTCCATCGTTTTCCAAACAAGGTTATTTTTAAACAGAATTAAGGTAAGAATGTTTTTTTTAACTTATACGGTTGGTGCAGCTATTTTCCGCCGTTATAAAATCTTTGAAGCTTACCTTACAATATTATAAGAATATTTTCAAATTAAATTTTTTATTTTATAATTATGTGACCTTTAAATGATTTCAAAATTAATATTTTAAGAATTTTTGAAAGGTACTCTTTATCAAGATCAGAATTTTAAATGTTTTAAAGATTTATCTTTCTAAATATTTTTAATTAATTTCAATGTTTTCAAAATTATTTTAAGTATTTATTTATATGTACATTAATATTTTGAAATGATATTTCTTTTCAAAATTTTCAAAGTGGTATGGGACACTTTGATTCAGAAATTTCTTTTAAATTACTTCTTTTAAAAATGTGTGACTTTTAAATGATTTAAAAAAAGTTGTATTTCTATAAAATAGTTTTGATTTCATCTATGTCAATATCCTTTGATGGATTTTAAGATTATTTGAAGTTGATTTATTATGATACAAAACATCCATATTGTATTGAAGGTTTTCTGATATGTTTGACTTTGCATGTGTGATTTTTATACCATTCATAGTTTATGGAGAAAGTATTGACATTTTGTATGCTAGTTTTAATACAAATGTTTATGTTATGTTTAAACATGTTCATATGAGGAATACATTGGACTTAATAAGTGACGGGTGGAGCCTACTATAGCTCCTCGATGCATCGGTAGGTCTCATGAGACAAACTAGTGTCTTGCCACAAGGCCTTGACAAAATCTTATTTTTAGTCTTGGCACGAGGCCTTGGCTATGTGGTTATGATAGTCTGGCATTATGCATTCCATCATTATGAAAGTGGTTATTGATATTTCACGTGATTATTTGATTATTAGAATATCCATGTGAATAAGTAAATGGAATTATTTCATTTTATTTGTGCCATATTATGTTGAAGTTTAAGTTTAAAAGGATTTTGTTTTATTTATACATTGCCATAAATGTTTATTCCTATTTATGAAAGTTTCCGCTATATTTTTATCATTACTGTGATTTGAGATCACCCTTTCTTATGTTTTATTTTTCCCAGGATGTGAAGAAGTATTTTATGAATGACCTTTAGGGATAGTATAAGGGGATAAGAGTGTGGACTATGGAGACTATATTGTAGTATTTTTCATTTTATGATGTAATGTAAACTTTATGAATGTATATAGTTATTCCAAGGATACTAAACTAATCGTTCTTCCGAGACTTGATATTTCTTGTGATCATGTCAATGTTATGTAAAAATGCACCGACTCTGGGTAACTGGGGTCGGGGCGTTACACTGGCCCACTATCCAAGCTAGAGCAAACCAACCCAGACCCAAAATAGGTTAGGTTGAGTTAGTCTAAACTACACTAGGGAATGTTGGACCCCCTGGACCGAGACACAACTGATCCCTTTTTAATAGAATACTAATAACATTCAAACAAAGAATTTGATCGATGATCCGTTTGTGTTGATGTGACCCCATCAATGAGGTGAATATTTCAGAATTCCCTGAGGAGGATCTCATTGATATTGAGATGAAATGAATATCTGGAGAAGCAGTTCTTCTAGTAAAGCTACATACGGAACCCTGTGGTTAGATGAGACATGAGGAAATATGGCTTTCGACTCTATGAGACTCGACTAGGGCCTAGTGGGAAGCACATTAGTGTGAATTTTTCGGCCCATTGTACATGACGAGGTTTATTACCTTAGTTAGCTAGTATTTGTGGGTAGAACTTATCTGTGACATTGCAGGCCCACTGTACATGATGAAGAGGTGTACCTAAGCATTCAAAAGTTACTGGTTAGCACTTCTGTGTGACTTGGCATGCTAACTATAATTGATAGAGGATGATTCATCCAGCATCTGAGGTTTTTTATGCCATGAAAATTATTCTTCTATCAATACCCTAAATGTATACAAGATGTCAGATGTATTCTGTTTCATTATTAAATCTAATGATTATTGTTTTGTCTTTCATTTTTTGTTTTGGGGTCCCTATAGAAACTTTATTACTCACCCCTTCATGGTCTTCTCCTGCATGTGTTGTGTCTGGTGAAGATGATCAACATTTCTATAGAGACTATGGTGGAACACCACCTAGAGGTTCCTTGGGAGACAGAACCTACAGACGCAATGTCAATGGACTTTGGGGCCAAGGACTATGTGGGGCCCAGTAGAATCGGGTGGACATGAAGTAATACTTCTACTTCTAGTTGCTACGCTACTCTCACGATCAGGCGGGGTTTTCCACTAATGGCCATCAGAAATTCATTTTTGTACTTTTCTATTTCTAGTAAACTTTTTGGGATTGTATTATATCCCACATATATTAGTTTTACTTTTACCCTGCTTCTTTTAGTGATACTTTTTTCATTTTCAGTGTGTGAGAATTTTCTAGGCGCTTGTGTGTGTATGTGTACTTAGAAAAATGACTCCCACTTTCTAGTTGTTTCCATAAGTTCTAGTCGACATCCCCTAGACATTGGGAGGTAGGCTTGGGGTATTCACCAAATGTTCCTCAATGGATGAGTCTTGAAAAAGTGGTATCATAGGGTGATCATTCCTTCCACAAAGACCTGGAGTCTTTTGTTTTGTTTTGGGGAAACAATGTTTTGTGTTTCGAGTTAATCTGTCAGATTTGGGGAGTCCAGTGTTGGTGCAACAACCAATGTATAATTTAAATTGGACCTTGAATTCATATTTTCGGATTAATACATGAAATCATTGGATGCATAAGTGTTTCCTTATGTTATTTTGAATAAAAGTCCACTCACAAGTTATAACCTTCTATCCATGGTGAATATTGATCTATCATAGGATTCCTTCATGTGGATGACCAACCGTAATCCCAATACGATGTTGTGAGGACAGCCCACCAAGAGATGAGTTGTCCGTTCATGGACTTGTTCTAGAGATGGGCCTACTGTGTGGTGCACCAGTGCTACAACCACCCTATGGTCAACATCTACCACCATCTATTTCAGTAGAGGACAAATATAAAATCAGTTCCCTTTAAGGGTTTCAGAGATAGATACCTCGTAGGTTAAGTGGAAAGATGGATCCTCAGGTTTATAAGGAATTGTTGCGGGCAGTGATAGAAGAATTTTTCTTATAAAGGATATCATCTAACCATATGGTGTTCTTGTCACCAGTCATTCTGTAGAGCTCATTAGGAATATTGTGGGGCTTAACCACACAAACACATGATGTAGCGACCCTTACATAGACAGACATTGAGTGTATTGTCTAGGATGAGTTTTTTCATGTGACCTTGCACTCTCTGTGCTTTCCAGAGCTACTTCACCTTCAGTAGAGAAGCATGATGGTTGCTCAGAACTCAGCGTGTTTCACTAATCATTCCCACTGCTCTACAGACATTGTACAACCCCATTTCTTAAAGGATCTAGACATTGATTATGGACTCAAGCAGTAGATCAGGGCATCAATTTCATTTCTCAGCATCCCTACCCGGTTCTGGGTGTTGGAGTGAGCCCTTACTATGGATTTATTTTTGGAGGAGAAGGCATCAACAGATAGATCTACCCATTGACACCAGGCAGTGAATTATTTAGCATGCATCCAAAAATTGATGCGAGGGTCCAATAAGGCCATGTAATTCAGTGGATGACTCCTAGACACAATTTTGGAAGTACGAGGATCCCATTCCATAGAGATTCAGTCAAGAGCTAGGCATTCCTTTAGGTGCACTGGGTAGGGACACAGGGCTCGTGACTGCCCTACCCGCCATACAGGTGACTACTAGAGAGTCTGGGGTTGATCGAAACGGTAGCATCTGTTTGTGTGAGGAGGTTCGTAGGGTGAAATATGTGAAATGGGAGTAGTCTGAGCAATTTGATGTAGGAAACAGTATGAGAAGTCACCACCACCACCCCTAGATTTTCCACCCCGACCTTAGGTTGTAGGTGGAAAAGGGAGAGACTAGCTTCAGGTAAAAGAGGCTTATGACTATAGAAATCCAGTGATGATTTGATGTACAATCTGTATCTCTCCACCCTAGACGAATTTCTTATAGAAAAAGGTGCTAGTTACTCCATTCGTTCCATGACACTCGTTCGAAGCTCAATGATTCTGGTGGAGCCGTTGTCTCGATCCTTAAGGCTAGAGACTCTGACGAGAGGGGATTCAATGATTAAACATTAGGGTCGGTATTGTTAGATTACTGTAGGAGATGAGAGCTTCATTTGAGATCTCCTACTATAATCTTTGAGGATATACAACATCATATTCGACATGAACTGGTTATCCACAGTCATTGCTCAGATCTACTATTTTAGGAGTATAGTTTAGTATGTATATGGATATGGGACCATGGTTTCCATCTCTGACGAGAAGGATACCCACGAAACACATGGTAGTATTTCTTGGAAGATGATGCAGTTGATTATAATCCAGTTGGGTAGCCTCACCCTCGATGTCATGGATGAGAGGATTCCAAGATTTCCTATAGTGGTTGACGATTACAAGGATGTTTTTCCTGAGGATGTTCTGGGCCTAACTCCTCACTGGTTGGTAGAATTTATCATTTAACTATACCCTAGGATGTTGCTAATATCCACATATGAATATCGTATGGATCCCAGAGAGCATCGTGAGCTAAGGGTACAACTAGTGGAATTGCAGGAGAAGTGGTTCGTGAGGCCCAGCGTTTCACTATAGGATTACCTAGTGATTTTTTCCAATAATGTAGACATGTGTTTGAGGTTGTACATGGAAATATAGTGCTTGAACTAGGAAACCATGATGAACATGTATCCACTTCCGAAGATCAATGACATCTTTAACCTGCTGAAGGGAGCGAGGTGGTTCTTGAATATAGAGCTCAGATCAGATTATCACCAGCTATGGGTACATGATGAGGATGTACTGAAGAAAACCTATAGGTGTTGATAAGGCCACTATGAGTTCCTAGTGATTCTTTTAATCTTTACAAACACCCAAGATAAGTTCATGGGATTCATGAACTAGATCTTCCATCCATACCCTGACAGGTTGGTTGGGGTCTTCATTGATGACATCTTAGTGTACTCCGCGTCGGAGGAGGAGAACACTACACAAAAAAGAATAGTCATAGATACACTATAAGACCACAATAATTATGGTAATATCACTATGTGTCAGTTCTAGATATGAGTGGTCCACATCCTAGGACATGTCATCTCGGAGGCTAGAGTAGTAGTGGATCTCGAGAATATAGAGGCGATACTTTCTTGTGAGAGACCCAGGAACATGACTTAGGTGCAGAGCTTCTTAGGGATGGCTGGTTACTAGAGGGGGTTCATGATCAGCTATTCCAGAGAAGAAACACCCTTTTTCATTTTTGAAAAATAACAGACAACCCTTCATATGGTTGGAGAGATGTTCGAAGTGTTTACAGTAGCTCATCTAGAGACAGACTAGTTCTCCCATATGGAGGCTACCAGAGGAGGGTTTTCGGTATAGAGATTACTATGACACATTTGGGACAAGACTGGGTTGTTTCCTAATGTAGGAGCATGTTTTTATCACTTACGTCTCATGACAATTGAGACACACTATGAGGAACTATGCGACACACGACCTGGAGTTAATAACAATGGTCTTTTCCTTGAAGATGTTTTGGAACTACATAATGGGTGACTGGTTTACTGTTTACTCTAACCAAAAGATTATTAGGTATTTCTTCTCCCAAATGGACATGAACCTGATTCAATTTTGAGGACTAGAGTTCCTCCAAGACTGTTGGATTGTGATTGTCTATACTCATGGAAAGGGGATCATGGTGTAGATGCACTCAACAGGATGACCAGTTGGTACCTGCTGAGTGAGGTGTCATAGATGTTGGCCATGATACAGATATTATTAATGGATGATGGAGAAGATTCTGACCATTAATCGATGAATATTACTCTCCCACTATTACAATGAGTCATGGAGGCAGAACTGTAGGATAATGACTATGATGCCTGATTTACTCAGTTTGCCTCAGGACTGGATCCTGATTGTTTTTCAATAGGTGGGGAGCATACCATCCTTTATAGAGGGAACATCATAGTTCATGTGACATTGTGGGAGGAGTTGTTGAGGGATTTCCATAAATCCCCCTTGGTGGTATATTTTGGCATAGAGAAGATGTACTAGGACCTCCAACATTAGTACTAGTGACTAGGGATGTAAAAAGTGGTGTACGAGTTCATTTCGTGATACACCACTACTCATAAAGTGAATTTCGTGCATCGTGTTCCAATTAGAATGGACAAGGAAATGGATTTATGATATTTCTAATGGTATGGTATCTCAATGGACATTATGGCGAGGTTACCATGCACATCTAGAGGCCATGACTCTATCTGGGTGATAATTGACTGACTCACCATGTCAGCTCACTTCCTACCCATCCAGGAGCAGGGACCATTATAAGGAATTGGACGCCTATACATCAAATATATTGTGCGGATCCAAGGGATTCCCACAATGATCATCTTAGATCAGAATGCTCACTTTATATTCTATTTCTATAGGGGATTACTTGTGGCCTTCAGTATGTAGCTCTACATAAGCACACCTTTTCATCCCCCGACAGATGGTCTGTTGGAGTAGACAATACATACCCTTGAGGAAATGATTCATGCTTGCGTCCTTGAATTTGGTCATAGTTTGGAGGACCACCTACCTTTGCTGGTGATCACATACAATAACAGCTATCACTCCACCATCGACATGGCACTATTTGGGGCATTGTATAGGTGGATTTTCAGATCACCCGTATACTGAACAGACCCATGGATGTTAGCACTCATGGGCCCAGAGTTGGAATGGGCTACCACCAAGAAGCAACAGATCATCCAGGAGTGTATGGGGATTGCATAGATCATGAAAATTTCCTATTATGATTAGAGAAAGAGAACCATGGAGGTTTGGGAGGGCGACCATGTATTCTTTTGGGTCTCACCCCGATGAGGATTGTGTTGATTTGGATGTGATGACAAGCAGTCTATGAGGTTCATCAGACCATTTTAGATCTTGAGCAGAGTTGGCGATACAGGGTACCACATAGCTCTTCCAATATAGATGTGTCAGGATCATGATGCCTTCTAATTGTCACATCCTAGGTGGTACATGTATTATCCATCACATGTTATCAATTAGGGAGAGCTAGACATTGATGATGTGGTGACATTTGCAGAGTTTTCGGTGGTGATAGAGGATCGATAAGAGTAGGTCCTAATAGGGCTGTCGATTCCTCTGGTGTGAGTTCTATTTCAACACAAGAATCTTTTGGATATATCATGATAGTAGGAGGCTCAGATTCATACTCAGTACCCCCCATCATTTTTATTAGTTTTTGTTTTGGATTTTGATTATGTAAATCCCTAAGGTGCGTAGAATTAAATGTCTTGTAAATTCATTTTATTTTATTTAATTAAATTGAATTATTTTGAGACTACTCACTTTGACGACACATGATTCCAAGACTCAGTGAGCCCAGAACATAATTTGGAACTTTATTAGGCATGTTCAGTAAATATATGAGAAGGATTCTATAACATATTAACTACTGATCAGATCAAAAATCTGAGGGCACTGTTGAACTCAAAACATTGGGATTAACCTATAATGGAAATAACATCGATAGGAAAGGGCCTAAGAGAAAATTTTATTTTCAGACTATTTGGATAATAATAAAATAACATAAAAAAGTAATTTTAATTTTTTTGTCAACTGACGAGCAGTGAAATGACAATGAAATCGTGCAGCAACCAAGAAATGATGAGGCACATTAAAGAAGATCATTATTATCCTATATCATGAAGTGTAAAAATGAAATAAAGGAAGTGTAATAGCGATGTTGTTTCATAAATGAACCAACGTAATGACACGATGTCGAAGCATAACTGAAACACTGCAATGTGTTTCCTTTTAATTGTTTGATGCATTGGTGGAACATGGATTAAATATTGTCAATTCTATGATGAACATATAATGGTCTTCCTCTCCAATGAAGAATGATGGAATAACAGATCATCACTAACATAGACACACCTTGAAGAATAGAGCCGGAAGTGACGAGTGACTTCGATATCTTAAAACCTTAGGGGCTAAATGCCATGGAATTGAATGTCAAAGAGGTAGAGGTTATTGGAATTTAATGTTCTTACCCATTATTTCATTCTAGAAACGATGAATGTAGATTTACTCATGAAAAGGTTGATCCATGAATTGTGCATTTATACATGTGGGTAACGTTCTTTTGAGATTTTTTTATCTAGGAATAGGTAATATTATTTAATGATTTAATTGAAATATCCAGACCTATCATGTTTATAAACGTTTAACACATAGGTCATGGGAATACATGAACAAGGTCCAATCCCTTTTCCAAAGTTTTTCATTACTCGTTCTCCAAGGATGGATGTTCATAATGTCATAAAGATTTTCAAAGCACTTCGTACTGAAGGTGGAATTTTACAGAGCCCATATAAATATTCTATTTTAGATAAGTACAACCAGAGTGACTCCAGTTTCCCATCAAAGGTGTCTAAAGCCATGGGTAGAGGATGGTGGTATGAGGCCATATCCTTATGGAAGCACCTACTATGGGGAAACGCAGAGCCAGGTGGGCACCCTGGGGAGGGACGACCTGCTTCTAGGATGCTTGGGTGCTTCGGTGAGACATTTTCAGTCGACCATAGAAGGAGGTTACCATAAAATATATAGGGACAGTAGGGGACGAACACTCAACCATCCACATTCCGGAGAGGTGACGCAATACCATCCCGCACCACGCGGGCCATGATTTGGGCTGACGGAGGGACCTACGCAGGTATTATATGATTCAAGCTAGAAAGAGGACCCACTATAGGGGACTGAACCCAAATTCAACATTACATACCCACACTAGTAGGTCGTAACTTTTCCCTTCGAGAGGGTCTAGACTATGTCGGGTTGTCTGGTATCCTGGGGGGATAGACAATCGTCCAAACTGGGCCAGGTCTAGCATGGCCCATTGGTCTTGGAACACTTGTTGGGTGAGACCAGACCCACCCAGAACAAAACTGGGGTAGGTTGAGTCAGTTGGAACTGAACCGGGGTATGCTGGACCCCCATGCCGGGTTGGTCGTGTCAGTTCGATCGGGTCAGACCAGACCCAGACAGAACCATCCCATGTTAACTAAAACAAAAATAACAAGGAAACCAGACATCTGATTGATGAGCCATTTTCTTATATGGGTCACTCTCAACACAGAAGATATTTTGGAATTCTTTAAGAAGGATTTCCTGAATTTTGAGATGTGGTGAATTTTGGGAGGAGTTGTTCTCTTATGCTAACTTCGTATGGACACCTACAGTTTGATGAGACCTGACAACTGCTGACTTTCAACTCTGTGAGACTCAAATAAGACCCATTGGAAGTCCCATATATTTGTTTTCATAAGGACATAGTGTGAAGAACATCTGTATTAATTTATAGGCCTATGTTACACAATGAGGGGGAGTACCTCAGTTGGCCATGATTAGTGGGAAACACTTTTGTGTGACTTTGCAGGCCCACGATACATGATCATGAGGTACCTATGTTGTATGAGGTTAGTGGGAAGCACTTCTGTGTGACTTTTAAGGCCCATTTTACTCGATAGAGGAGTTGATCTCCAATAGCCGAGGTGTTTAATGATGTCACTAATGATTCTTCTATCACTAACCAAAATGTATAACTGTTGTGAGTTGTATTGTGTTTCATGATTTACATTGAGATTATAGTGTGGTCATTCATTTTTTGTTTTATGGTACCGAATGAGTACTTTCTTACTCACCCCTTCATGGGATTTTCCATCATATTTTGTGTCTATTATAGATGATCAACTTTGGACAAAGACATTGGTTCACCAGGAGCTAGAGGTTATAAGGGAGACGGGACCGACTGACATTTCTACGGAGGACACGGTGGCCTAAGACTAGGTGGGCTGAATAGGATCCGGTGGACATGATGTTATACTTCAGCATCTAGTATTCACCCTACTCTCATGATTTGGTGGGGTTTTCTATGGATAGTCATCTGAGTTTTCCTTTTTTTCCATTTTTAGTTCTTTTGTTGGGTTTCTATTCTAGCCCACTTATATTAGTTTTACTTCTACCCATATTTGTTTTAGTGAGACATGTTTCCTTTTATGTGTTTGAGACTTGGTTTGGCATGTGTGTCCATATAGGTACTTGGAAAAATTCCTCACACTTGCATCTTGATGCCTTTGATGCTAGTCTCCAGCCCATGGCCTTTGGGAGTCGAGCATGTGGAAGTCACGACACAAGATCTGAGGGATGAGTCGTGATAGTTTCTCCCCCTCTAGACTAATAAAAAACATTAATTGACCATGAATATGAAATATATCCATAAAAATCATTATTTTATAACAAAAATAGTTATTTTGAAAGAAGCAATATTTTTGTTTTAAAAAAATTATTATTTTTATGATTATTTTCTAAAAAACCTTATTTGAATGATATTATCCTCCCTAGAATTGGATCCAAATTGATAATAGTAATTTTTATTGATTCCTTATAAATAAATACTTATTTTGATAGAAATAAATTATAGTGCACACATAAGGTTTATATATTAAGGTAGATACTATTAAAAAACATTATACTTATAGTCAAAATTAATAATATAAAACATACTGCAGAAATATTATAATATTTCATGACAGTTTAAAATAAATATGATATTATTATATCCAGATATGAATAAAAAATAATAATAATATAATAAAAAAAGATGTTTTTAAGTGTAAATTATTATTTTGTGGAGGTCGATGTGTTCAAATAATTTTTCATAAAAATATTAATTCAAAATATGATATCCAATGTTGAAATGAACCCAATCATTGAATAATATACAATTAAATCATTTGCACAACACAAAAACCCTTATCATGTGGGATAAAACTCACTCTCATCATATTCACAATTATACTCCACCCCATATGCTTCATTATAGTGATTATGGTTAAGAATAAAGATGAATAGGAATAAGAACCCCAAAATAGTTACAGAAATTGTCATGTAATATCACCCCACTTCTCCCTATGATTGATATCTTCTTCTCATTAATCTTTATTCCTCTTTAATTTTCATAATTCTCTATATAGGGTATACTAGGATATTTTTGAAGATGTGAGAATGTATTATCCCACATAGATAGGGTCAATATGGTGTAATAACAATTAATTAAGAGGGTGTTGAGGAATATGTTTTATGTGATCATTGGAGAAGACATTTTAATCTAATATTTTTATGAAAAATAACTTCTTCACTAGGAAATCCTCTTAAAAGTAATTTCCCATTCACTAATATATTTTCTTATTATCTTCATTGATGGTGTTAGAATTCATATATTTATATAACTGTATCAAATTCATTTTCAATCACCCCAACTAAATTATTATATTTAAGTTTTATAATTTATATTAAAAAATTTATAAATAAAGAGAAATGTATGTATGAGTGGCCTCTTTAAGAGATCCTCACTAGGTTTATGATATACAATATTATTAGGTGAAAAAATAATTTATAAGTGGAGAATCATAAGAATTATATATTATTGGTGGTGACATAATTTATTAGAGCACTTCACATGTTATTTATTGTAAATTAATTTATTTTTTTAGATGTACTATTATTATTATTTTTTATGTATTTGAGTTGTTAATGATGTAATGTGGAATTTTAAATCTTAATAAATAATTTTTTAGTGAAATAAATTTTTTAAATGAGATTTTAATAGGATAATGAATATTTCTTATTAAATAAAAATGAAATGTTATTTTCATTAATAATTATTTGGAGACATGTATTATAAAAAATTATATATATTGGAAATTTCTATTTTATGAAATCTTATATTTTTAAGAGTCATGTTACACTAAAATTTCTAAAATAAAGATCATATTTTAGAAATACCATTTTATTAAATTATGTGTATTACATAATTTTTGAAATATATTTATATAAATAAAAATGGATGAACCAAGGTCGTTTATTTGGTGGGATGAACTATATGTTTTTTTGATGGTCAATTGTAATTATTATGTAATAGTTATGTTAGCATGTATTTATGTTATTATATTCATGGTAATATAGTTTTATGTATTGTAATGAACATGAACCATGTATCCAAAAGTCAGATCCTTAGATTATTTCATTGGTTTATATACAATACTCAATTCAAAAATGATCGGATGGTTTATTATTCATGAAATTCAGATTACATACATGAAATTTACCTTAAAATTAAAAACATAAAATATAATCTAGATAATCCTGTTTGAATTATATTATTCTAATAGATTGTTCCTATATATCAATATTAATTCAAATCATGGATTCATGGTAAATTAATCATAATATAGGGGTGAGATGAAATTCATTGAAAGGGTAAACAATTCAATGGATGCTAGCATAAATAAACATAATCAATAAATCATGGTGAATAACTAAAAACACATTCCATTAAAACATAATCATGGGCATAATATGGAGGGGATATAATATGATCAAATAATGATACATAAATATCCACATGAAAAATATACAATACCATGGATATTATACTATTTTAATAATCACATGGAATATCAACAACTAATCTCTTAATGAAAGAATGCATAATACTAAACTTTATAAACTAACTATCGAGGCTTCGGCCAAGATACAATACATAAATGGGTAAGATGTTAGCTAATAACGAAATTATTTTGTCTCATGAAGCATACCACTACATCAAGGGGATATTGTGGGCCCCACCCATCACCTACTATTCCCAACACATTCAACATATAAAAAGAGTGAAATATCCCCAACATAAACCTTTGTATTCAAACAATCGTATGAAAAGTTAATAAAATTACCATAAAATATGAATTTTGTCAAACAAGAACATATAATTCAAACATATCACAAATCATTTCAATAAAATAAGTCATGTGTTATCTTAAGAGAAAAAACTCAATTAGAAATAAAATCCAACAATGGATTTTTACATAGATAAAAGTAGTCTAATGAATCATTAAAAACATCTTGAGAGAAATTCCCTTTTTATTTCGAAATTATTTTAAAACAGACATGAAATTTTAAAGAAAACAATTTCAGTGAAAATAATATTGTATTATTTTAATGGATGATTTTCTTATTCCGTATATGCTACAAAAAAACATTCATGTCATATTTTTTCAAAACATTCCTGTATACCTCATTTAGTAAATGACCAAAATATTTCATTCAATCCATTTAGAAAAAAGACACCTATGGTTAAAAATGACATTAAATAATTTTAGAATAATAGTTAGAATATATTGAAACACCGTTTCTAAGAAACATGGACATGGATGATAATTATGTTCCAATTAATATTTACGTATAAACAATGCCAGATAATAATGAGTTTATTAAATTAACCCTTACCAAAGGTCTAATTCCCTCCGTATGTGTCTAAAACTCATTTATAGTGATTTTAAACATATTATTATCTTATACTAGAATAATAATAATATTTACGATATCGTATATGATTAAAATATGATATTATATTACCATTTTAATAACTATTCTAATTTATAGCAGTGTTCTCGGTAATAACAGCCTTGTTTATCGTACATGTTTAGACTTATTATTCTTGAACCTATAAATTAGATCATGATTTACTAACATTAATAATATATATATATATATATATATATATCAAATATATTTTTTTTATAAATATATATATAATATTTTTATATGATGTTGAATATGTTATCCATTGAGATGGAAGACATATGTACCCATGAGTGTTGTTCCCATTTTCTTATTGTAATTAATGTAAGAACGTAAATGATATATATATATATATGTTATTAAATTTTATTTATTATGTCATATATTTAATATTTATTCATTTTATAAATTTTTATAATCATTTTTTAATGTTTAAAAATGAATATGAATCTCATCGTGTCGGGGAGACGGTAGCCTATACGAACAAAAGATCGATGATATCATTCGCTTAATGGAAAAAGGGTATAAAATTAGATTGATTATTAATTATATAGAGTTAATATCATGTCATATTTCATATTTAAATATATTATATTCATCATTATACCAATCCAAATAATGTGGATATGAAAAAAAAATTACACCATAGTGTGGAGATCGTAGGCCATAGGTACTCACGTATAGTGATATTTTTTTAAAAGGACGAATAAAAGATGGTATATGATTTTACCATAATAATAATAAAATATAATAAGATATATGACACTATAATTATTATTTTATAATGAAAAAATTGCATGAATATAAAGTATATGAAGAAATAATTTTGAAGGAGTTGGTAAAGATGATTACCTCTTCTTTAGTGAATCTCCTTTGGATCTCATTATTGTTTCACTGGGGTTGGTATTTTGAAAAAAATACCCATCAGAAGAGTATAGGTATGTTTACAATGGAAATTTTATGGGTTTGGTCATGAAGAAGGGCTCAAAGTGGTTCGAGAAACTGCTGGGAAGGTGCCTTTTATAAGAGAGAAGAGGGTACTCTTAAAATTCATTAAAAATATAATTATTATAATTTTCTTTTCTATTTTAAATATCTCCAAAGTTATTAAATTAGAATAAAGTATGATTATGGGTATAAAAAATATCCAAAAATTATTTTTAAACATTTTTAGCGCACACTATTAACTTTATCCTTTGTCTTTAACCCTTAGTTACACCCTATAACATTTACCATGGAAACATGGATTTTTTACTCTTTAAGGTTAATATAGTTACAAAAAAATTCCAAAAGAACCTTCAATGAATAATTGATCAAATATTAAACCTTATTGTGGTCAAATGGACTTATTTCATTTTTAATGCATTTTATATCATCTAATTATATATTATTTATTTTAATGTATCATTTATATAAATTTTGATACTATTCCATATTATTCTTTTAAAAAATATCTTAAGAACATGATAAATTCCTAAAAAAAAATTAAAATATATATAAATAACATGTATAAATTATATATAAAATAAATATATGTAATTAATTATGTCAAATTATATTTATTTTAATATTTTTAAAATAATTTATTTGATATTTCCATTAATTAAAAAATTACCATGTCATTATAATGAAAACCTTTAATTAAATTATTTCTTCTATAAAGATTTAAAAAATATCATGTATAATATAATAATATTAGATTTCAAATTAATATTTATATTCTAATTATTCATTTTGAGATTCGTATATATAAAATGTAATGCTTATTAAATAACTTGAGTATGAGATTTTTTACTTATCTTTAAATAAAATATTATAAATGTCTTATCCATACCCTGGTCGCCTAAAAAACATATAATTTTTAAATGAGGTTTATTTTGGTCGAATCCAACTTACCTAATTAAATTGGTATAGGTGTTACGGTAATTTTTTATTATTATAATATATTTTTTACATTTAATTACTTGATTTACCCTTAACCGTGGAAAATGTAAATTTACTAAATATACTGTTCAAAATATCCAAAATATTATGTTTTTTCTATTGTACACTGAATATCATACTGATTTAAACCATTTAGTTAATTTTTCCACATTCAATTCAATGATGTGGTGAAATAATGTTTTACTTTATTCCAACAGATGTGCCGAGAAAGCGGTTTTTTAACAAATGTTCTCGTGTTCAATAAGTTTATATATATAATTTTATAGAAAAATAGATTCAAATGAACTAAATTTTACTAAATGATACAAACATAATCAACTTATTCTTTAAAACAAGTCAAAAATAAAAGTTAAAACTATAAATTATTTCAATGGAAGAGTGGTCTTTAATTAAAATTTTTAAATATTCACTATTTATCAAAACATTATACATATTAAAAAAATAACAAAATTTAAATCAAAGTAAATTTTTATATTCCTCTTTAATAAAATTAGATTATTATTCGAAATATAAAATATAAAATTTTGACAAATTGGATTTTAAATAGGTTATCCATTTGAATGTGGTAGAACTGTCTTTAATAAAATATAGCCTTTTAATGCGTAAAATTTGATTAATTCTTATCTTATTCCTATAAGATCTTTTTTATGAATATAAACACATGTTATTATATATATAGTATATAAATTTCATAATTTTGTTAATAATATTCATTTCCTCTGATGAAATGGCTAGGTTATAATAGTCGTGTTGAAATAATGATATTTAATTGTTTATCATTTTTTGTTTAAACCTTTTGTTGTTTGAAACATAAAATATCAAAGAATTTAAATAAATAAGGTAACATACTTTAAAATATCGAGGTGTTACTTGTATTTACATTTGCAGTTTCACATAAATAATATAGTCACTATTTTTGGATATAATTGAGTTTTTTAACTGTTTATATTTTGGAATGTGTGTTGTAAATTCTATTTATAAAGAATTTTGAAGACAAAATTGGTTTTTTAAGGGAGTTACATGTCTTATGGACGATTTTTTTTAGAGATGAATGGTTTTGTTACCCTAAAAGCTAATATTGATTCCACATCCTATTAAAAAATGACTTGTTTACTATAAGGATTATGTTTTTGGGGAATCAATGTGTTTGGGTAAACATAGGATATAATTTAGTATGATTTCATGGCCACTTACATAGTATTATATACTATTAATGATGACGACACAATTTAGGTTTTGGTAGAAATTAGAATTTTGTGGTTAACATATAATCCCAACATCATTGTATTGATAAAGGGTAATCTATTCTATTTTGAAGATGTAGTAAAATCCTTGTTAGATGAATGATCATGGGGAGTGTATATGATGACCTTATAGATGTGTTTATGCTACACAAAGTCATTTTTTATTGATCCAACATCCTACTGGTCACCTTATTCCTCATATCAAGAATATTTTATATTTCTATATACATTCAACACTAACTTACACTAGAAAACTATAAACCAAGTAATTTCTCTCAAAGTGACTTGTAAACTCCAAGAATGACATGTGATATATATTAGAGAGTACCGACATAATACAAAACTTTTTATCCATTTTTTGTTTCTAACTAAAATAATTTCTAGTGGGAAATAATAACTACAATAATGTGTAATTCATTATGTTGAAGTCCTCTATATGTCCCGATAATTTGAATCAGGTTTACATGATCTGTATTTCATTAATAGACAACCTATAATTGCAGTGGAGAACATATATATGTTCTATAACTCATACAAATTTTAATTCCTTATTTTATTTCGAATAATTAATTAAATTATTTATTAAAATATTCTAATTTTTATACTCATTATATAATATTCATTAAACATAGTTTTACCGGAATAATCTGTCATGATAACCAAATAGGAAATAAAACATTTGATATATATTATATATTACTTTTTTTCATGCATTCAAAAATAATTTTTTTAGTTAATATTAATTCAATAAAATGCATTAGTATATAGTAAATTTTGTAATCATCATTAAGATATATGAAAAACTTATCTAAATTTTTTTATTTACATACCTATATAAAGTAATGATAGGTTTTGACCCAACTGAATAATTCTTTTATGTTCTATCACCTAAATGTGAAACAGTTTCCAACATTCATTTTTATATACTGATATATTCTGAAACCCTACATGGAATAATATGGTTTAACATGTCAGGGAAATATAACATTATTATTTTAATATGCATAGTTATGAAATTAATAGAAATAAATATTATTGATGTTGAAATAGAACACCAAGCTGATATTTAATTGATAAGTGGAATGTGTAATGTTATCTTCATGTGAAAATAGTCATTTCTTATTGAATTTATAATTATTAAAAATTTCTCTATCTATAATAAATATTACATACTGATATAAGGGAACATAAATTCAATTAGGGAATTATTTCCTATAAATTTAATTAATGTTATTATTCATTATCATTTATGGCTGAGGTAAACACTATATATAAATAATTTCTTGTTCTTCCCATTTTAAAATAACATAAGCCTCATAAAAGATGCCAACATCATATTGTGAAATATCCCTTGTCTCACATTAATAGAATGCTAATAAAAAACATGAGACAAAACATTGAGATAATAAAATTATAAAACATAATATAACTATATCATAAAATATTAAATTGATTACTATAAAATGAGATAGGCCATTAAAAATATCCATTTCATCATGTACCTATATTGGTATATCTCTTTAACAGAGGGGAAATAGTTATTTAAGATTGGAATGAAATGACATAAATAATGCTTGGTATCTTTAATATCACCTTTTAGATTTATAGAAAACATTATTATCATGAATCTATAGGATGAGATTGGAACTTGATGATTTTCAAAAATTAATAAAAAATAAATCACTAATACCCAATGAATTATATTCATTCATGTATTCCATTTTTTTTATCTTATGATTTATCATTGACTCATGTTATACTATATCATATTTTCATATTTTTATAGAAAATGTATCTTATATTTTCAATACATTATAATAACTCCCAAATATATCTAGCAAGGTAATCATATACTTTAATTTTCCATTAGAAACATACTTAATCAAAATATATAGGAAACTATGAATTGAAATTATCAATTAAAATTCTGGAGGGTTAAAACCCCCCAATACAGACATCTAATTATTGAATAAGTCAGTTGAGCTTGGCTTTATCTGGATATATACCGCATTTTCAATTGAAGAAATGTTTTCCATTCTAAACATGTCAATATCCACCACATATAACAAAAAAATATAAATTATTTTGATGTGTTTTGACCATAAGTACCAAACTAGGTTTTTATATATGTTTATAGCACAGTGGTTTCCACACATTATTCTTCATACTAGTTCGAAATTTTCTTATATAAAAACAAAATAATATTTTATCCACAAAATGTTTTTGTTTCTTGAGAACCAAACACATACTAAACCTATATTATTTTTAATGTTACTTAGAATTTCTAGTTCAAACTTCCAAGAAAGTATTCCTCCATCAAGAAAATAAAATCCCCAAAAAGTTTACATCTAATCATCGTCATAGTCAATCCAGTCTATATAGATGTTCAAATAAATTTGAAGAGTCCAATTATGAATATAAATAGTTCTATTATTTATTTTTCCATTCATATAAAATAGAGACATATTTGATTTTATAGGATGTGAATCCATCGTATCGGATTGTAATAGAGAAATAAATGTCCCAACAAACACAATATTTTTTCTATAATCCATTAAATTGAGTAAAATATAAAAAAATATTATAACTATCTATGAAAATTAACAATTCCATTAACATAATTTCATAATTTGTAACACATTTAAATAGACATACCTGAAATTTTAAATGTTTTTCTTTTTGAGTGTTATTGATGTTCACATTTATACTTCTATTATTAAAGAAATAATAACTTAATATGTTATATAACATGCATCCCCAAGAACAATAGGATCATACCAAACATAAAAATATAAATTCCTTGATCTATTATGTTATAAAATTATATCCATATCATAGATTCATCTATAATGAAAATAATATCACTAACATAAAAAATAAAAAAAAATAAAATATGAGTTTTATTTTTTGAGTCTATTTTATGAAATTTTATATAAATATGATAATAAGTTGTTTAATTCTATGACTTAATGTTTATTATGTACAATGACTTTCTATAATTTCACACACAATAAACATGTATCCAACATTGAGATCTAATATAAAGTGAAATTTTTTATGTGTATCATTTCCTTCTTCAAATTTTTATAATTATATCTATATTTATCAAGTATAAGTACCAATAATTTATTAATATAGAAATCATCTTCAATGAATTCAATTATCAAGGTAAAATTAACAATCATTTGAATGAAATTATTCTTTATTAAATTAGTAAGAGATATTGTTATATAGATTATTTCGAGTTCTAAATCAAAAATATATTTCCTCAATATTATATTCTCTAAACTTGTGATTAATACTTATATACAATACCCACCTTATTCTAATTAACATCACCACTTGTATTAAATTTGTTTCGAAATACCCACTTCACATCAAACATGTTCTTCAAATAATTCTTGAGAATTATATCCTAATAGTTTATTTTCAATATTATATTATGACACATTTCATTGAAGTGATCCCTGCCTTTTATTGATGTTCCACTACCATTACATTGGGAGCCATAATAAATATATTACACATGTACCTTTCATTCTGAAACATTATACATGTTTATAAAATGTTATCCCCCAAAATAATGTAATTTCCATTCTCGATGTGATTATAAGTCTATATAAATTACATAAGGATTTATCATATATTTATTTTCATAAGGGTATGTTATGTTACTATCAATATCCAATACTTCACTGTTACATCTAGAATTTTTTGTTGGCTGTCTACAATTCCAAACATGGGTATCCTCAATATCTTCAATGAGTTGGGTTATTTATATGGTTTAATTGTCCTCAAATTATGTGACATTAAATATATCAATTATTTTTCTAAATCATTTTTCATAAAATTAACATCTTCTTTAATTAGGTATGTAACCATGGAATATGTCCTCATCCATACGATCATCAAATATTTTCAGGTGTTTTATTTTCACCTGGATCATATGTGGGATACAGAATATACTTAATCATTTATGGTTTGAAATTTTTTTAAACCATGTAATTTCATTATCAAAGTACATGTTAAGAAACATGATATAATGATTTGGAATATTTGTAAACATAAATGTAGTTTATATTAAAAAAGTTTCATGATATATCATCTTATGTTATCATAGTTTTCCTACTTAAATATTCATTATATTATTCAATTTATAATCTAAATTTTATTTTTGAATAAGCTCACATGTGCTATTTTCCTTATCAATGATAAAATCATGTATTTAATATTCTAATTTTTTCCATTATTTTCTAAAATCATTTTATTTTTATATGAGCTCCATTCGTTTCTAAATATATTAAAAAATTAACATTTATTAAGTGAAAATTCACAAGTGATCCAACTGAAAAATTTCACCCATGTAATGTGGTAATTTTCTCCATTTTATTATTTCATCATCATTAACCCACACAAATTATAATTCCTAAGATTATGTTGTCTCTATTTAGTACTCTAATATATATTACGATGAAAATTTTATATTATTCCCTCACTACGTGGGGAACATAATGAATCAAATTCTAAATTTATCATTATAAATCCCTAAAATATGATATTTTTATAACAATATATACATTTTTCATTGAAAAAAATGAGAAATAATTTGATGTTATATATTAATAAAATCATTTAAAATCCCATTTAATACATTATCTAAACATTATTAATTATATATTTGGTTTTTTTTCTATTATTTCATCAAAATAAACCCATTTACATGTTTCTTGACAACTAAAACATTTCCCCAAATTGTAAATCATTACTGAAAAAAAAATATTTGATAACCTCAATAGGTTTTTGTTTATTATAATTATGAATAAAACATTATTTGATTGTGTCTTATTTTCACCTATTTGTATAATATTAGATTCTTCAATGTTTAATGTGTGACCCTTGAAAATTGTGAAATCCCCTATATTATTGGATGTTTAGTGTGTCACCTACAATTATGAGAGTTCAGGTGAATTCAATAATAATGCTAGGAACCTAGGTTCACATTCCATATATTTTTATTTTTTATATTATATAGAGCCAAAGAAATTAAATTTCAGTTGAGATTGTGATATGTGCCTTGGAAAAATATTTGTGGAAATATTTTATTTGATCATGTTGTATTTTTTCATGAGGGTATATATGGGGATGTGACTAAAATGTAGGTATAAATGGATTTAAATATAATTCAGGACTTTATTAGTTGTAAAATCCATGTTATAATAGGTATCTTATTAGGATGAAAATTTTTGTGAACCCTTTTGTGTGGCTATATGGTTTTCAATTTTCTTGCTTAAACATTAAGATTTTCGCTTTTGATGGTTTTCATTGTGGTTTTTCAGAAATTTTAGGAAATTATGCCTCTTATATGTATCTCATATCAAATTATACCCCCTATAAAATAGGAATATGCAATCCAGCATGATATGTTTGTTTCTCTATGAGGGGAACCACAAATACCATCCCATCCAGGACTCTTTCAATTGAGTCTTGTTTACAGAGATGGAAGCCATATGGGAAGGATGAAAATGGATGATTATAATCATGAAATATATATAAAACATTCTCCATTATTTTTTGTTAATTTATGCCCTCATGGAATATATTAATTAGTAATGATCATTATGAGGATTCTAGACATAGTGGGGACCCCAAAGTATTTAAAGCTTAATCATGGAACATTCATGCTTGAAGGAAAAAAATGGACGATTATGGGATGTCTTGTTGTAGGATGGTATATGGTTGAGGATGACTTTTTTTACCCTCATTGATCTTTTTTCCAAGGTTTTATTTCTTGATATGTTTAATATGGTTCATAATTAGGAATTCATCTCTGATCATTCCTTTTAAACTAAGAGTTTTCATGGGTTTTGGAAAACATTGAATATGAATCATTATATTATAGTGAATTGATGATAAGTTATTATAAAGCTATCTCATCTCTTCAGAAACAAGTGAATATGCCATGAAGGTTAGTAAACTAGGTTACTCATGAGCATGTGGGATGTCATGGAGTGGTAAATAACTAAGATTATGTGATTTATCTTGCTACAAAAGATAATATATAGGGGACTTACACATTCCCAAGTACTATCCTTTTTTATTTTTTGTACCACATTATTTATTGGATATTATTATAGTATATTAATCTTTCATATCTAATCTTGTGGGTATGGGTGAGGATATACTAGTTAAATTCACTTCTAATACTGTGTTTATATTTTTATCTCGGTGGCTTGAGTTGTTCATGCTAGACAACTATAGATTATTCTAGTGGATGAGAATGCATTAGATGCGTAATTATAATTTCATCAATTTTTAAATATTATTTAAACCCTATTTGGTTTTTATTTATAATTATTTTTATGTTAACATAATTTTTTAATAAAAATCATAGTTAATCATGTTTTTATGGAATCATGTAAGGTAAAATAGGTTTCCAAGTCTTATTGGATGGTTTAAAACCATTTTACATGTGTTTCATAAGGTAAGGATGGTTTTTCGATAGATACACAAGGGTAAGAGTATTTTTATGGAACTGTGTAAGGTTAAATAATTCCCAAGATAAGTCTAACTCTATAATTCATATGCTGTATATGAGTACACGCCATTATGCAAGGGCTGATTGTGTTGTGTAGGGGTATCTCGATAGTTTCAAATGGGTAAGTCCATTTAAATATAGGAAGTATAAGGGTATGAAATTATCTATATTGTTAGGGTACATGTGAATGGTAATACATCTATACTATGTATGGGTAAACTGATGTTCATAAAGCCCTGGAGAGGGTAAGCACATTTGTACGTAAATGTATGTGGGGTTTTCTTCAATTTGGGTAAGGCTGAATGTTCCCTTTGTAAAATAATATAGTGTTAAACATATTTATATATCACTAATAATGTTTGGTTAATGATGAGAAAACCAATATATATAAAGGTAATGTAATTTAATATTTCTTAGTGTATTACAGTCACTTAGGGGTACTATTTTACCCATTTTTCATAATTTCTTGCTTATTCACACATGTAAACTTCATTGTTGAATTTTAAATTCCATGAATCATAATAATTTATTCTTTGGACTCATTTAATGATTCCAAAACCTTTATTATGGTTTCTAGAAACTATTTAGTTAGTATTCATGTAAAAGTAAAATTAAATTGTAAATTAAAATTGTAGGTTTTTAATATGTTAACTTGTATGCATTTTCTTTTGTAAAAAATACCAGATCCTTTCAAACATTAGATTCAGATATCCTATCATGTCTCATATGTATATGAATTCTCTTATTCAAAATTAATTAAGCCTTTTATAATCAATCAGAACCTTTTATTCCATGTTTGGGAAGATATACTTCATCCTTCCTATTTTGAGGGTGTAGTTTTCAAAAAAGATTATTTTCCTACTATTAATTGCCTTATTTTATTTAAAATTATTTTCTCTTGATCATATATATAAACTGAATAAGGGTTTCCTTAGTGATAATAACTTGTTGGATCATCTTCGAAAAAGTGATAATAATTATCAACTAAAATAAATATTATTCTAGGGAGAGACAATATTATGGAATAACATATTATAATTTTTCCTTAAATAATAATCTTATATCCACATATTATGGATTTAGTGGATAATTTAGATATTTTTCAGTGTAGATAATGTGTCATCACATGTAGAATTATAATTACTATATATTGTTTTCTCGCGGCGCACGATGGGGTCATGGGGAAGAAACATGCACTACCCGAAGGTTGATTAGAGAAGGTTGGGTTCTACTTAATAACTCTTATCAGGTGCACCGTTTTCCGCCTAAAAAAACCCAATGGTTCTATATCCAGTAATACATGGAACTGCTTTCCAAAGGCAGAAGTTTTCTGGGTGGTTTGACCAGCGACGCTTAAGAACTCACATTGGTCGAGAGGATTGGAAGTCTGGATTATCACACCCTTTTTGGGGGAATTATTGCCTATTCCAAGACTCTCTTATAGATTTAATATGTATTCATATGTTCGCAAATCTTTGGTTTATATCCAAGAATAGTATCCTCGAACTTCTCCTGATTGTCAATGGTCAGTTGGACGTAGGGATTCAGAATCATTTATGTCCAAGGTTTACCATCCCTCGTTGGATTAATGACCGCAAGGAGTCTTGACTCATTGAGGCGGAAACAGGGTCAGTGTGGTGAACCGATGTGAAGATAGTCGGATCAGCCAGTTGTTGGGCTTGAACCTCAGTGAGGCTTCCTACATACCCTACCTGGGAGACAGGGGTCAATGTCCACGTAGTTCGGATTGGGCTATTAGAGTACCGATATAAAGGTGGACCCGAGGGATGGTAAACCTCGAGGGACCAGCGGTGATTGGGATTGAACCTCCTGGGAGGCTTCCTACGTACCCTGCCTAGGTGACAGGGATCAAAGTACACTTAGTTCGGATGAGTGGGGCTTACGTTATGAGTCATCCCATAAGAGGATGTCATGGTCGATGCTTACTCTAATCCCACATGATTAATACTCGGTGTGAGAAACAAGAGGCAGCAGGGACCAAATGATCACGTCACGAAAGGTGAGTCCGTGAGAAGTGAGTGGAGCTTATGCATGTAGCATCCCAGAAGGTCGGGGCTTACTCCGAGGGGGACGCCCATGGAAACAAAGTAGAGAGGGAGAGGGAAAGAAGTGATCATGTGCTCGTCACCTCCCTTATTCCCGGGGGAAGTACCGAAGTTAATGGGGGCTTCCTTCTGATGGGTATTTTACTACCCCCCAATGAAGGGAGAAGTGCTCTGGCCCCAACAAGTGGAGGGGCAGAAAGGGGCCTCCGAAGCTCAGACTCCACATTACCGTGGGAATGTGAACCCATGAATGCTTCGGAACTCCACTCAAGGTTCAGAGAAACCCCTTCACCCCTGCTTACCGTGGGTATGTGAACTCAGAATGGCCCGCTGATGTGCCTGAAGGTTACATCACGCGGGTCTGATGGCTCTGGGGGAGGCCTTGGCTCAGGGCCGATGAGTGGGCCAATGATGTAGTCACGGAGGATCAGGCTGGATTGGAAAGATTTTATCTGGCTCGGGGAACTGGAACTCCGAAGGATTCGGTGGGCCACACTGGGGTATGGGTGGTGGCGCCATTTATGCAAGAAGGTGCTATGCAGCTGGAAAGTCCGTCCGTGAACCAGGGTGGTCCCCGGACTAATGGGCATCACGCGAACTAGGGTGGTTTGTGGAATGGTAAGAATCCCACGAACCAGGGTGGTTTGCGGCTTCGGGTTCGATCTGCGAACCAGGGTGGTTCACGGACTGATGGGCATCCCGCGAACCAAGGTGGTTTGGGGATTCGAGTTTGATCTGTGAATAAGGGTGGTTCGTGGAGGGTTCCATGCGAGCAGCGGCGGCCAAGTGCGACACCAGTAAGGGGTTCGTCTGTCAGGGCTTCGTCTCCATAGTAGGGTGCTATGCGGTGTGGCGGATCGGAAAGGAGGTATAAACACCCTGGTCCACAGAGAGTGCATCCGCGAAGGGACCATGGTTTGTGGTTTTCTATTCTTTGTTCTTTTAGGTTCTCGGTTCACCATGTTATTATGTGTTTTGGGTTCCTTATTAGTTCGTACCCAGGTTAATATCTTCTCTGGTTCACGAACTGGAACATCCGAAATCCTGAGCCTTCCTTCGAAATAATTCCACCCGAATCTGATTGATCTTATCCGAGTCCCCCAAATCCCCTTCTTCTCTTCCCCTTGATCTCCTTTTATAGTGTGGGAAAAAGGATGTATCTATGGTCATGTGGCACCTTTTGTGGAGGCCCATGACCGAAAACCCGATTCACGGATGACTCGGTCAACTCGAAACTCATGGGGGGCATTGAGTGCATCTCCCCCACGAACCAAATGATCTCCATGCGAACCAAATGAGCTCAGAACGTTCTTCACGGCTACGGAGGGTTCCTCCTCCCTTCTGCAAATGGTAGTGGATGTGGCCTGGTCTGGTCAACGTGGTCCGCAGCAGGGGCGGTTCGTGACGGTGGACCGGTTTGGTGCCTGTTCAGCTTCGCGCCCGCAGAGGATCTCCGCCTCCATCTTGCGAACAAGGCTGGTCCATGGAGGGGAGAGGTTCACTAAATCTGCTGCGTAACACTTGGGCGAGGTCATAGACCGGTTATTCCATTTCCAATTTTTAGTATTTTCCTCCTTCATTTTCCCAATTCGTTGAAGGTAATTGAGTAAAAAAATTATTTCTCGAATAAAGGGGATTATTATCTTCATTTGCGGATTTTTTTTCAGGACCCTATAGATTCCCCCCATCAAAATGGGGTCCGATTAGAAAGAAGAGGAGGCCATTCTAATACAGAGTGGTTTTGAAACTTGGATGGTTAGCGGTAGAGGGGTGGACCCAGTAGGGGACCACACCTATAAATACGGGGGTACCTTCCTTTGTCTTTTTACAGATTCTTCGCGAAACCTGAGCCCTATCGCTTTTTTTTTTGTCTCTGCGTTCTCATTCCCTCGCGTAACACCTGGTCCGCGAACTAGCTTCTATCTTCACGAACTAACCTTCATTCATGGCTGCCTTAACCCGCAGACCAATTTCTCGGCCACAAACCAAACCTTTTAATTAACTAAAAAGTGAGTTACGCCAGGCCGCTCAAGAAATTGTTACGCTGTTTCAAATGGTCTGTAGAATAGAATGATCCAAAATTTGAAAAAAAATTCTTAATTCCTCCAAACTTAATTACTTAAATCCAGGATAAGGGCTTCGTTGAGAAACTTGGTTCGCAGTTTTCTTTCCAACGCTCCATAGGCCAGGGTACCGCAGATTGCTTCCACGTAGGGTTGGTTTGCAGGATGCAGTCATCACGAACCACCTTTTGAGGCCTTCTCACGAAGACCTCTCGATTCCCTTGTCAAGATTTTATTATTCCGAACTAACCATGTTCTGATCTTCCTGATGCAGGGTTAAAACATGGTTCCTCCTCACCCTAAACCCAGACCTACCACAGAGCCTCTCCCAACTGGTTTAGGAAGATGTCTGGCTATGATTCAGAGATCAGAAAACATCAAAGAGGACCCTAGTCAATCCATCATTCCTGACGATGGTGTCTTGAAGGAATTACTCTATCCTGAGCTCCTGGGTTATCCACTATCAAACCGGCTTCCTCTTTACAGCTTCGGTCTTCAAGACGACGTCCCTATCCCCCCCTACTTTCTCAGGTCTTCTGTCTCCTTTCTTGGAAGTGCTACCAAAGTGTGTTCAGGCGAACCTTACCCCATTGAGGGAGACAACCTATGATTCTAATCCAAAAGATGCTTTAATTTTGAGAGGCTCTGTTTGGACCCAAAGTGATCAGAACATTGAAGCCTTCTCTCAAAAATCCGTCTTTAAGAATTATCCCTCCATAATCAACCTTACGTAGGTGGATCCGGATATGGGGTGGATTCCTAGGTGGGATCTTCAGTATTTTGGGATTTTCTCGAACGACTGGGACTGGGCCTTTTGGGTTCATCATCATTTCCGAGAATCTCCCGAGTCACTGGAAGTAGTCAATTTGTACTCTGTAGTATAGGCCACCTAGTTTTATGTACACCCACCATCTTTGATCCTGCCTGACCTGCTTAGTCGCTGGTGTTCAAGCACTAATACTTTTCACCTTTCCCATGGTGAAGTTGGCATTAGTCTATCAGATATCTATCAATTGGGAGGGATCCCAATTATTGGAAAGATTTACGACGAGTTTATGCCCACTCCGGGTGCATGGGACGACATCGAACAAGTGCCTTTGTTGGCAAGGGATCCGCTGGTTATGGCAGAGCAATCACTAGGTCAGGCCTTGCGTGCCCACTCTCTTATTCTCTATAGCACATGGATAGGGTTATTTCTGAACAAAACTGGTCTTGTGCTTAAGCTCAGGCACCCTAGGAATCTTCCTTCTCAATAGTCACGAACCATCCGAGGTTCTTACTGGACGGTTCTGGGGGCAGGTGACTACCTTTCATGGGGTTATGAGGTGTGCCCCGGTGTACCACCTATGTTCAGGCTAGCAATTCTGTTTTCTATGTTTCGGAGCAGGTGTGTATTCCCTTCTTGGGATATCAACCCAGGCGTCAAAGCTTGCACCTTCATGATGGCAATTGATTTGGCAGAGGGCCGCCTGGTGAACTTAGCCGTGCCCACTTTGTGTCGTATTTACGAACTGCTGAGTCACATGCAGAAGGGTGGGTCACCCTACCATCTAAGTGGGCTATTCCAATTTTTATATTGCAGGATCACGGATCATTGTCGTTGTTATGAATATCGTCATAACACGGTCATCCCGCTTCCTACATTTCGGCCTACCCTGCATGATATAGCTGGGGTTCACCTAAAGTGCTTTAATTCTGAGGAAATCATCGAGCTCCTTAGTGACTTCTCCCAGTTTTCTTTCACTCCCTACTCCACTCCTTTCAGCATCATGGTTGATAACCGTAGGGGGAGCCTAGAGGAGCGCTCTTTCATGATTTCGCTGCGGGATGGGTTTCTGGCCACATGGATTGACGGTGTTTCTTTGTGGAAGCTATATTCCCCACATCATTTTTCCCGCCAGTTTGGGTTTATGCAACTCAATGTTTTATTTCCTCCTCCTCATGCTCGAGGTCTGCACCCAGCCACTCTTTGTCAATGGTGGTTGATGATGATGCGGGAGGGATCTGATACAAGCATACTCTTGCCTGGTATGGGAGTGGCTGCCAGCCTATCCTTGGAGTATACAAGGATGTGAGTAAAACATTATCCCAATGGGATCCTGGGAAGGCTATCTGGTATGTTCCCAAGTCAAGATTCATTACGGCTGCTATGCCTACCGCACCTTCCTCAGCAGCTTTGAGGGAGGACCGACTGATGGCTCATCGGTCAAAGAGACTCAGGAGATTGTCCCCTCCCATCCCCTCTGCGACCGAAGATCAAACGGACCCAACCTTCTTGGAATTGGATGAGGATGACCTAGTGGTTTAGGGTCCCATTCAGACAATTCCTGAAGTTTTTCCGACCGATATCGGTCTTATCCACTTGACTCCCAAGCCCAAACCGGGGTTAGAACCTTCAGGTATTCTAGCTTCGGAACCATCGTCGAGCGTGCACATGCCTCTGCTGTTCGCAATTCCAAACATCGTTCTCGCACCGTCTAGCGAGGATACCAAAGATCCTTGTTTCAAGGAGGATCACCGAGAAGTGCGTAGGTGGGCCTCGCGCTGGATTTGCAAGATTGTTACTAAAACTCCCCTGGCCAAAATGGAAACTAAAACTGAAGCACTCCGACAACTCTTCCTGGGTTTTGAGTCGAGTGGCTTCGACTATCAGCAGTTTCATTTTATCGCCTGCCAGGTTGTCATTGCCCATGAGGAAGTTGCTACTAGTGAGCGAAAACTTTATCATGTCATTGCCTCTCATTGCGGGACCCGATCCCTGGAGGGAGCCATGATAAAGCTCTATCAACTGAGAGCACAGGAGGCGAACTCTTGAGATCTAGCGGTTGTCCTATCTTTCGAGTTTCATGAATGTGATGAACGAGCAGTGATGTTGAGGGATCAATTATCAGCTATGACTGGTCGCCATGAATCCAACAGAAAAGGGATCAATGATCTCCAAACAATAGTGGAGCATACTAGTTCGGTGGACGAGGTTGAGTCTAGAGAGAAGGTCATGCTTGTGCATACATGCAACAACCTCCGCGTGCACGGTCTCTGAGTTGGTGGAGAGGGCGAGCCAGGCTCCTCTGTGACTGTCAGAGCCATTCTTGTGCATTCCTTTTTTAGCTCTTTTATCGTTGTGAGGGAGAGGCCCCAGCTTGTGGATGCCCTCCCTTTTTGTCTGAATGGAATGCAATCTATGTCAATATTCCTTGCCATAAATTTGGATTGTTACTAGAACAATTATTTCTTAAATAACAACTCACTGAATCAGAATTGATCATAATTCAGGAAAGTGAAAAACGATGAAAATAGGCTCTGATTTTTTCCCAGACCATGGGATCCAATGAGCATTGTTTGACTATTTATAGGGTTCTATAGAAAAATCCCAAAAACATTTTTTCTTTTCTTTTAATTCCCTAATTTTTCTTGGGCTCATTTAGTGTGAACCCGGTAGGTATGGCCCGACTTTTTCTTAGGTCGCCCTTTTAGGGTTTTCGGCCTAACAAGATTAGTGCCTCTTTTGTGAGCGGTTTAATGTCCCACCGTCAAGACTATCATTACTGATGTTTTAGGTCAAATAGCTTTGACCAAATATAGTGGGGAAAGGTCCCCAATTCGGTTTGGTTGATTGAAATATGTCTCGGTGTCTTTTAGACGCATGTGGTGGGAGTGTGTTTAGGTTTGAACGACATGCATGGCATGTCTCAAGGTATGGGATCCATATAAGCATGCAGAGGTGGGAAGAGAATCTCCTAAGGAAATCATGTCTTTGGTAGACGGGCCAGGGGTGATCAATATGCAAAGCCGCAAAGTTCATGGTATGAATAGTCGTGCAATGGTGTCCATAAGTCAATGACTCTCTATTTCTGATGGCCATATGACTTCATTAAAGTCCGGCTTATGGAAACCACGATGGGTGGCTCAGAGAAGTACAAAAACCACCAGGGGTGGCCCGGAAAGGGTATGTGACGAATGAAGGGGATTTGGGAACATCTATATGAACTATTAGCGGGGACGCAGGGTCCCTGTCCCAGGAATTTAGTTAGCATGGAGGACGGTTTGAGCTTGTCGCAGTTTCGAGTCATGTAGCTGGGACATTTCTTGAAGTGGGATGGCCTTCCCTGGTTTTTAGAAATCTTTTCAAAGACATTCCATCGTATTTAGGCAGGTTTATTGAATAGGTTAGTAAAATGCATCTCAGAGGGTTTCCGAATGGATATGGGGGGCTCAGAGGCCAGAAAGCATACGGAGAGAGGCATTGACAAAAGAAATCTTTCCTTTGGTAGACGATCCAAGGGTGATGAATATGCAGAGCCGCTGAGGGCACGGTATGCATAGTCATGCAAAGGTGTCCTTTGGTAAATTATTGTATTCTTCTGATAGCTGAGGAACTTTAGGGAAGTTGAGATTTCAGATCACCAGGGCTGGCTTACAAGGGTTCGGCTCTTTCAGGGTATCGAGTATGGTTTATGAAAAGAGGATGCTTGGACACGGGAGAAATGTCCCAACTAAATTTCTAGGAACGGGTGAAGTCATCCCTCTCCACGCTGATGTGAGGCGGTTTTTTGTGAAGGTCTGGCCCTTGCACTGAGGAGGGGAGGAAACCCCTTTCCCGGGCTGGACTTTTGGAGAGTTTGACTGTGCAGTTTGACGTCATGCGGTAAAGACAGAGTCCATGCATTTTAACGTCCCGCGGTAAGGACAAGGGATATTTTTACATTCTGTGATGTTTAGTGTCACGCAGTAAGGATGAATGAATATTAGTTTAATAGTCATAGAGCTCAGACCATTGAGCGACTATTGCTATAATCACTCAGAGGACAATTGAGTTTGGATGCTCTAGCATGCTCTGAATATGCGTGTTCGAGTGAAGGTGTAAACTGCAACTATGGGGTTTCCCGGATCAGGAGAGATTATATGGGGGCTCTGAGGCCGGTAAGTGTACGGTTCTAGGAAGATTCTCTCCTGGAAAATCTTGCCTTTTATGGGAGAGCTTGGGGCTATTATTATGCAGATCCGCTGAGGGAATGGTATGCATAGTCGTACAAAGGTATCCACAGGTCGATAACTTTCCACTCCCGATGGCCATGAATGATCATGAAAATCTAATATTTCTCATAGTACAGAGTTCAGCATGTGGGGATAATGGTGTCTCAAGAACAGAGGAGGCATCTTCATGATAGTTTCCTGCTGAGTCAGAGTAGCCCAGTTCTGGCTTGATGCTTGTAGATGAAAATTGTCATGTGAACCACGGTCGGATACATAGGCTCATCAGGCAGGGGTGCCCGGGTAGCACTTGGATGCGGGTGTGGAATGGACTTCTAAACCACTGCTCCATAAATTTTTGGATCGGGATATATGAAATGGGGCATTTGGTCCGGTGAGTGTATGGATATTGGAAGAGTATCGCTTGGGGAAATCTTTCCTTTGATGGACGAGCCAGGGGCTATCAATATGCAGAGCTGTTGAGGGCATGGTATGCATAGTCGTACAAATGTTTTCACGGGTCGACAACCTTCCGCCTCTGATGTCCATGAGTGGTTATGGAGATCCACAATTATCCGGGTCATGGAGTCTAGTGTATTAAAAGGATGCATCCAAATGTTCCAGGAGTATCCCTTTCCCATTTCGACGTATATCTTGGGTGGGTCTCGACGAAGCCTGTGCAGTTTAACGTCATGCGGTAAGGATGAACTCCATGCAGTTTAACATCATGCGGTGAGAACGAAGGTGACCCGACGTGAAAGGAATGGGGGGTCTGTGTTGTTTATCATCGTGTGGTGTGGACGACTTCTGTGGAGTTTTAACGTCGTGTGGTGAGGATGACTTCCGTGTAGTTTAACATCATGCGGTAAAGACGAGGATCATTTTTAAAGGATGTTGTGCAGTTTTACGTCATGCAGCGAGGACGGGGGGAATTTTTTAACCAGTGAAAATTCTTGTAGTTGAAGGAATTTCCTAGGATGGTTAATGCTTGGTCTCTGCAGTTTTATGCCAAGCGGCCAAGATGTTTTGTGTAGTTTAAAGTCATGCGGTGAGGACGTAGTGGAAAATGTTGTCCTTCCTCAAAATGGAACAGGGCTCGAACATCTCGGCATTCCCAGATGTGGAGAGGGGTTTATTGGTGTAAATCGTGGTTCCAGGTCTTCTTGGACCAAGAGAAATGATATGGGGCTCCTGAGGCTGATAATCGTACGAAGCTAGGAATAATGTCGCCTGTGGAAATATTTCCTTTTGTAGATGGTCCAGGAGCTATCAATATGCAGAGCCGTAGAGGGAAAGGTATGAATAGTCATGCAAAAAATCCCACGGGTCCATAACCTTCCACTTCTGATGGCTGTGAATGGTTATGAGGATCCGTAATTATCCGAGCCACAAAGTCTGTCATTTGGGAAGGAAATGTCTGGGCATGTCGGGCATGCTCGGCCCTGGTTGTTGTTAAAGCTTAGAGAGCTCCTTACACTGATTTATTTTGTGCGCAGGGGTAAACCTTCACTCCATGCAGTTTAATGTCGTGCGGTAAGGACGAAGTACTCCTAGTTTAGCGGTCATAGAGCTCAGACCACTGGGTGACTATTACTGCATTCACTCAAAGGACAACTGAGTTAACATGCTCTAATATGCTCTGGACAGGGTAGGGGATGAAGGTTGTAAACTACAACTCTAGGGTTTCCCAAATCAAAAGATGTGGTGTGGGGGCTCTGAGGCCAGTAAGGGTACGGGGTCAGGAAGTGTACCGCCCAAGGAAAACTTGCCTTTGGTAGACGGGGCAGGGGCGATCAATATGCAGAGCCGCTGAGGGATTGGTATGCATATTCATTAAAAGGTGTCCTCGGGTCGATAACTTTCCACTTCCGATGGCCCTGAATGATCATGAAAATTTGAGATTTCTCATAGTACAGAGTTCGGCACATGGGGATAGTGGTGTCTGAGCATACAAGAAACATCTTCATGAAAACTGTCCGTTGAGTCACAGTAGCCTAGTCCTGGCTTGATGTTCGTAGATGAAAGTCGTCATGTAAACCATGGTAAGAATCATAGGCTAACCCGGTAGGGATACCCTGGCGATTTTGGCTGTGAAAAGGGGACGAGCTTATAAAACACTACTCTATAAACTTCTGGATCAGGAGGTATGGTATGGGGGCTCTGAGGCTGGTAAGCATACGGGGCTAGGAAGATTGTCACCTGTGGAAATCATTCCTTTGGTAGACAGGCTAGGGGATATCATTATGCAGGGCCTCTAAGGGCATGGTATGGATAGTCATGCAAAGGTGTCCATGGGTTGATGACATTCCACTTCCGATGGCTATGAATGGTTATGAAGATCCATAATTATCTGGGTCGTGGAGTCTTATGTATGGGGAGGATGCATCCAAATGCTCAAGGAGTATTTTCACATCGTTTCTCCATATATCTTAGGTGGTTCGTGACGAAATCTGTGTGGTTTAACGTCGTGCAATGAGGATGAAAAAAATACACCCCATACAGTTCTAGTCCATACATGGGGGAAAGGGGCATTTTTAACTTTCATCATCCATACAGTTTAACGTCGTACGGAGAGGACGTAAGAAATACACCCCGTGCAGGTCTATCCCATGCACGTGGAGAACAGAGCATTATTATTATTTTTTAAAATCTTGTTATCTGTGCAGTTTAACGTCGTGCGACCAGGATGAAGAGAACACCCCGTACCGGTCTGGTCCGTACACTGGGGAAAGGGAATTTTTATCTTTTATTCTAGGGGATGGGCTAGTACGGGGAACCTTGGCATCACTACGTATCCTGCGAGGGCAGGAATCAAGCTGCACATTGTTCTCTGGAAGAAGTACACCCCATGCAGGGAGGGTCCATACACGGGGGAAAGGGGAAATTGTTAACTTTTATCTTATTTCATTTGGGAGTGTCTAGGCTAGGATGGGATCCTGGCATTGCTACATATCCTGAGAAGGCATGAATCAAGCCGTACATAGTTCTCTGCTAAATACACCCCGTGCAGGTCTGGTCCGTACACGGGAGAAGGGGGAAGTTTTTTATTTGAGAGGTGGTTAGGCTAGGATGAAGAACCCCGACATTGCTACGTATCCTACGATGGAAGGAATTAAGCAGTATGTAGTTCTTTGAAATCCATTCAGTTTAACATAGTGCGGTGAGGACGAAGAATACACCCCGTGCAGTTCTGGTCCGTACATGGGAAAAAGAGGTCATTTTTTTTGAGAGGTGGTTGGGCCAGGATGAGGAACCCCGACATCACTTCGTATCCTGCGATGGTAGGAATCAAGACGTATGTAGTTCTTTGAAAGAGAATACACCCCGTGTAGGTCTGGTTCATACATGGGGGGAGGGGGAGTTTAAAAAAACATCTTGTCCGTGCATTTTAACGTCATGCGGTGAGGAAGAAATACTCTTAGTTTAAGGTCGTGGAGTTAAGACAGTTGGGTGATTGGCCGTTTAACATCATGTAGCTCAGAAGATCCTTTTTTTCTTTTTTTTTATTATCCATGTAGTTTATTATCGTGCGGTAAGGGAGAATGACATTTTTGGTTTCTATGAGAAATACTTCTTCAGGAATCTCACATTTAAAGGAGCGGTGGTGAATTGCCCATCCATGGAGATCAGGGCATATGCTCCATTGGAGTAGACCTTGTGTATAACATATGCCCCCCCCCCCACTTGGGATCTAGATTTGGAGGTTTCCTTCCGGTTATGATTGGGGTCCGGAGGACCAATACCAATTCTCCTTCCAAGAAAGACTGAAGACATGACTCTTTATTGAAGGCTCATGCAATCCTGTTCTGGTATACTTCTAGATGGTGAAAAGTGTGCAGCTGCTTCTCGTCTAGCTCTTCCAATTCACCTAGCTACCTTTCTGATTGCTCATAATTGAATAATTGATCACAAATGGCAATGTAGATCGAGGTTAATTGGAGCTCAATGGGCAGGACTGCCTCTGTGCCGTATACCAGTGTGTATGGGGTAGCCCGAGTAGCGGTGTAGATTGTGCTTCGATAAGACCACAATGCATGGAAGAGTTTATCTAGGAATTACTTCTCGTATTTTTCCACCATTTTCTATAGAATGTTGGACAGGGTCTTTTTAAATGCCTATATCTGTCCGTTGGCCGCAGCATGGTAGCGGGATGAGTGGTTAGTCTTGATACCATATTCTTGGTATAGCTTCTACAATTCAGCAGAGCAGAAGTTGGTGCTATTATCTAGCAGTATGGTATGAGGGATACCAAATCTGGTGATGATATTGGTTTTCACAAAGATGACAACGTTTCTTGCCCCGACTTCCTTAAGGGGTACAACTTATGCCCATTTGGAAAATAATTCAGTTGTTGTGAGGATATACTTTAGGTGTTTGGATGTGGCAGGTGGATATGGTCCCACGACGTCCATTCCCCATACGGAAAATGGCCAGGAGTATTTGGCTTGATGAAGTAACTCCAGGGGTTGGTGTTCGAAGTTGGAGTGTATTTGGAACAAGTGGAATTTTTCGGTAAAGTGCTCGCAATATCGTGCCATTGTGGGCCAATAGAACCCAGGTCTTTAAACCTGATGTTGATTCTTGTTCCCTGGCTGATGTTCTCCACATACTCCAGCATGAACTTCAGTCATGATGGCGGTAGTTTCTTCTCCATCAATTCATATGAGGAGGACTCCGTCGAGGCCTCATTTGTAGAGGACCTCTTGTTGACTCGTGCCTCCATATAGGACAAAGTTGATTCCCCTTCTTTGTATATTCTCTTGTTGAGCCCCATCTGATGGAAGTTCTCCTTCTTGTAGGTAGATTGAAATGGGAGTCATCCATTCGGTGGAGGGAGAATATGGCTCTGGGACTAGACTGATTTCGTGGATCTCCTCCATCTTGGTCTGGATAAATGGAAAGACCATTCGGTGGTGAGAAATACTGATTAATGTTTCATCCCAGTCTGGGTCATCCAGGGCTGTTGCCGCGTTGGCTAATGCATCGGCCTGGGAATTATGAGACCAGGGAATATAGGTTATTGTGGGTTTTGTATAGAATTCCACCATTAACCCTTGGACATGGTCAAACAGGGGAATAATCTCCTCCTTTTTAAGAGCATAGTCACCATTGACTTGCTTAATAACCAGTTCCGAGTTTCCTTTTACCTTAAGGTACTGTACTTGTGCCTGGAGTGAGAGTTCTAGGCCTGAAATGAGGGCTTGATACTCTGCTTCTTCGTTCGTACATCCTTCTGATAGGAGGAAAGAATATGGAAATACTGCCTTCTCCAGGGACATGAGTATTATCCCCAAACCCACCTTATTGAATTTGTGATCTTCCATCATTTTCCCGGCTGGGCTTCAGGATGCGTCATCGAAGTACATTTCCCATATTGGGGGATCCCCTTGAACCTAGAGGATGTCTTCATCCAGTATCTCGATGTCTGGTGTGGTGGTCCTCGCTGAGGGGTGCTCTGCCAGAATGTCTACTAATACCTGGCCCTTGATGGCCTTCTAAGGCACAAGCCAGATGTCAAACTTCTGTAGGATGACTGCCCATCGGAATAGGATCTTGGTCAGCATTGGGCGGCTAAGGATGTACTTGAGCGGGTTATTACGTGATACCAAATATACATCATTATGCTGCAGATAATGTCGCAACTTTTGAACCACGAAGACCATGGCCAAACAGCTCTTCTCGATGTTTGAGTATTGAGTCTCAGCATCAATCATTTTTCGGCTGAGGTAATAGAGACTGTTTTCACTACCGATGTCGTTCTTTTGTGCAAGGAAGGATCCTAGTGACCGTTCTAGGGCTGTCACGTCTAGAAGGAGAGGTCTTCCTTCAACCAGGGGAATGAGCACTGGTGGGCTTAAGAGGTACCTCTTTAGGATTTCATCCACCTCTTGGCAATCATTTTCCATTGGTACATGATTACATTCTTCATTAACCAGGTAAAGGGAAAACATTTTCCTTCTAGGATGGCTATGAACCACCGGATATAGGCTAGGTGTCCTTGGAATCCTCACAACTCAGTGAAATTGCAGGGAGGAGGCAGGTCAAGGATAGCCTTTGTCTCTTCAGGGTCGACTTTGATGCCACGATGGCGTATAGTGAATCCAAGGAATTTCCATGTGGTAACCCCAAAGGTGCATTTCAAGGGGTTCATCTTCAGGCTATGCTGTTGAAGTTTGTTGAAGACGGTCTCAAGGTCTGACAGGTGATCTGAGAGCTGTCTCTATTTGACCACCAAGTCATCTATGTAACATTCAATGAATATCCACATGAATGGATTGAAAATACGATGCATGGCGTGCTGATATGTGGTGGCAGCATTCTTGAGGCCAAAGGGAATGACCCTGTAACAAAATACTCGTTTTGGGGCTCTGAAGGTAGTTTCACTTTCGTCATCTCGGGCCATTCAGATTTTATTATACCCAGAATAGCTTTCCATGAAGGATATAGCCTCATACCCAGCTGTTGAATCGATTAATGACTCGGTGATTGGGACCGAGAAGTCATCTTTTAGGCAATGCCATTTGAGATCCATGAAATCGATGCAGATGCGGATTTTCGCATTCTTTTTCTTGACGGGGAAGACATTGGCCAACCAGATGGGGTACTGGACTTCCCGAATGAAGCCTGATTTAATGAGCTTATCGACTTCAGCCTTTATTTTGGCAGCATGTGAGGGATGTTTCCTTTTGGAGGCCTGTTTATAGCCTCGGTGGTCTTTTAGAAGACCTAGGTTATGCGTCGCCACTTCGTGATCGAGTCCTGGCATTTCTGTATAATTTGAGGCAAAAACATCCCGATGTTGCTTCAGGAAAGAGGTATATATCTCGTGATCCTTGGGGGACATGGCTGCACTAATGAGAGTAGGCCTCGGATCTTCCTCTGTACCCAGGTTTATTTCCCTGAGCTCGTCCACCGTGGTAGAGATACCTTCCTGAAATGCGGGAGGTGAATCCATGAGATCTTCCTCCTCTTCTTTTCCCAAACCCTCATCTTCTGGATCTGATGGGGGGAGAGCCCCCAGCGCAAGTTCTTGGGAGTCCGGCGGTGAGGGAAAGGCATCGTGGGAATCCCCGCTCAAGTATTTGTCCCCAGATTGTGGGTTGGCGGACGTTCCAGCATTGTAAAGCTCGAACTTTGTGGCTGAAGTCATGAGGACAACTGAGTGTGTGTCTGAACTGATACCCCTGCTCTTAATATGGTTGATGGTCAGTACGTAGTCTCTTCCAAGCTGCCTGAGGGGGTCGTCATGAACCACTTTTATACCATTTTGAGTGGGGATCCAATCAACACCATCGGCCAAAGTCTTCTACTTATTTTGCTTATAAAATCTGGCTTCAATTTAGTGTGACTCAGAGAGCTCTAATGTGGCCATGTCGGTGTACAATGTCCCATATTTCGCATTGACATAGCAGTTAATACACTGGTGGTATAACGAAGGAACGACCATGTGCTTATGGATCCACGGTCTCCCTAGAAGGGCATTGAATTTCGTGTTATGTCAGACCACCCGGAATGTCGAATAGGCCACAAGGTCACCAAAATGGGTCTTTAACTTAATTTATCCCATTGGCTTTTTCTTGCTCTTATTGTAACCCAACAGATTTGTAGATGAGGGTATTAGATCATCCCCACTTTAGCCCAACTTATGGAGTGTCCATAGGGGAAGGAGGATAAATCTGGAACCATTGTCAATAAAGACTTTGTGGATTTCAACATCATCTAATGTGTCAGACACATATAGTGGTTTGACGTGTACTTGAATTATGGAATCTTCATCTTGATCGGTGAAGAAAATCACCTCATTTCATTCAGTCGGGCCTATATCCTTCTGGTAAACCTCGGCGGTAGCTACCTCGACTTGAAACTCCTAGGGGATGAGTAAGGCTTCAATAAGCGTCTCCCTGAGGTCGGCTGACAAACTCAGGGCATCCAGGATGGAAATCTTGGCTGGTACTGATGTCAAATCCTTGAGGATGTCGTATTTTTTCACGAGCGGCTGATACTTCTCCGCTGGAAAGAGGGTTCTAGTAGGCGGCTTGGGAGTTAGAGTATATGGCGTGGAGGTACTCGCTGCAGGGTCGGATGCCGACGATGTTCCCACGTTCTGGGGACTCGGCCCGACCGGTCTGTTTGTGCGCACTAGGTGGTTAAACGCTTGTTCCTCCTCTAATGGGTATCGTAGAATAACAGGGCCAGGGTGTTCTCTTGTGGAGGTGGGGTGATATTCTTTCTCCTGTTGAGTCTGGTGAAGATCCCTCCCACGGTATTCCACGATATTGACGGCTTAGGCCGAGGTCCAACCGCATGGTTGGTTTCGGCTGCGACTGCACCTCCCCTAATATCTCTTGCCTCTGTGATTCCTCCCCCCGGTCCCTTGTGCCTGGAACACAGGTTCATAACCATACCCTTCATCAGGGGATGATTCCATAAGATTGATGACGTTGATGGAACCAATGGTTTGCTCTTCATCCTCTAACAGGTCAACCTGGTCGGTTGTCCCTGACGATGCCATTTGGGGGGTCGGTGCCCGTGGTGCCAAGTTTTGGGGCATGAAATCTGACAGTGTCGGGGCTAACTTCAGCCTTCTTCTGGATTGATCATCCTACGCTTGTCTCTTGCCTATTTGATTACTTCTGGATGATGGGCTCGTGGAGGGTTTTTAAGTCGATACTATCATTTGTGCAGCATCAGGGGCTATTGGAGGCAGCACTGGCTGTTGTGGCTGAGCATGGAGTATGCCATGGGCTCGGTTGATAGTCTTCTGAGTCATCCAGTTATCAAATTTATGCGCTTTTTTCCGGTGACTTCCAGCCACCCCTCCCCTTTTTTGGATTTGGTGGTAGAAATATACGTCACATGCGATGGGGGTGGTCCCAGCTCGACCTTCCCGGAGTCTACCATTCTTTGGAGGAGGTCTTTGAAGACGAAGCATTCCCGAATATTTTTCCAAAACATTCAATGGTAGGGACAGTAGTCTGGCTTGTCATTGCGGCCGACTTCTTCAGGTTTCCTTGGCTTTGGGAGGCCGATCGAGTTATAATTCATGGTGGTGATGATATAGACTTGGACTTGGTCCTCTCGGAATGAGTATGTTTTATATCTTTGTTCCTCAAACTGGTTCCGCTTCGCCCATTTCTGATCATCCCACCTGGGTGGAGGTGGTCGCTAATATACAAGGGGACCTTGACAATTTGGTGGAGGCATGAGCGGTGAAGCAGGCACAGCGGCTGGCTTGAGCCTGATAGAGGAGGCTTCCACTCTAACTGTTCACTTCGCAGGATCATGTGAGGATATTCAAGACTTCAAATTGGTCCACTGCAGGGTGTCCTCGATTCTCTGGGCAATTTCTGAGAGATGGAAAAAGCCCGTGGTGCACTCCACTGGTATGAGTGGTGTTCCCAGCTCATCTCGAAGATTTTCGATGCATATGGAAAGAAACACATCTTGAGGCATTGGCTTATTCAGAGATTAGGTCAAAACTTTCCATCTGGTGATCAAATCTAAGATCCTCTCGTTCACCCTCTTCTTTCAGTTCATGAGGTCTATGACCGTCGTCTTAGGTAGCGTTGAGATGAATTGAAATAGGAACTACTACCAAAGGTCTTCCCACCTTTTGATTGACTGGGCTGGCAGACTCATATACCAGACGAAGGAAGATCCTTGTAGGGTCTGTACGAAGCATTTGAGTTTCACTGCTTTTTGTTTTTCCATATTTCCCATCACAGGGTCTTAGTAGGATGCGTAGTGCATCAAATGTTGTTCCTGTTCGCCTGATCTATTGAAGATAGGGAATACAGGGCTCCCCAAATTGAGTGGGGGAGGCGTGTTGCTTACCCAATCCGAGTAGGGCTTCCGCTCTGGTTGTATCGGAGCGCGTCGTCCCTCCATCACCTCCAATCAAGCTGTCATTGCCTCTATGGTGTTGGTGAGACCCTGGTCTACATCCTGTTGGGCCCGGTCTTGGGCAGGTGCAGCATGAGGCATTGCTTGAGGACCCAGCTCAGTAAGTACCAAGGGTGCATATGCTATTCGGGACACCCTCAGAGGTTTCGGTCGCACTTTCTCTGGTTGCTTCCTAAGTGGAGGGAAGTCTTGGTATTAATCTGGATCCACATTTAGGTAGTTGGACGGACCAGGTGTCCCGTTGGGCGGGAGCCCTGACCATGCTTCATTTTTTGGGGTAAACCTCAGTCTTTGAGGAGCACTTACTCGGAGTGCATGACGTGGATCCTCTTGGGATGTGCTTTCAATAATATGGTTCCTCTGGAGTAGATCGGCGTTAAGCTGCCTCAATTATTTCATTTCCTCTTCCTGTCGAGCGAACCTCTCTTCGAGCGTGAGTGGCTCGTTTTTGTCGAGAAAAGCAGATGGATTAAGGGTAACCGGTCCTTTGTTCTTATCCTTGTTGGAATCTCTTAGGTTAAGTGGTGGAAGGTTAGCTGAAGGGGCGTCCATATTTAGAGTAGTCCTCTGGTTCTAGGTGTGCACACCTGGTGGTTCGTTGTGGGTTGCAGCCTAACCAGAACCATCATCTCCCAATCCATCCCGATTCGCATCTTCTCTGGTGTCACCCGTGGGGTTAGCCTCAATGACATTGATAGATGCATATCATGGGTCAAGTATGATTTCATCTTCCAAATAGGAATTGGATCTCCCACGTCTTTTAATAGTCTCCCCTTTCATGTGTCGGGATCGCCTTCTGACTTCTTGATGAAGGGTGAAGCGGAGATTTCTTTGATGAGACCATACGGTGTGCCTTCCTCTAGGAGGGAATGATGATTCAAATGACAGGATAGGATGGGAACCTCTTCTTCTGACTGTCCTCGTTAGATGAGAGAATACTGACTCTCGTGGGGAGGTTCTTGTTGAGGGGTTAATAATTCCCCCAGCCCTAAGGGCTAGGGTTGGCTCCATTCTCTGGACGCTGGGTCTCTTCCCGTTTTTATTGGTCTTACAGGGGAATTTGTTGTTAAAAATGCCCCCAGCCCTGAAGGCTGGGGTTTATCATGGATTGCGGCAGTAGCTACGGCTATTTCTACCTGCCTGATCATGCGTGCCCCCATTCGGGGGTGAACTGGGTTTGGTTCTGAGTTCTTTTGTGAATCAATCCATTCTGGGGAGGCAGGAAATGATCATTGATTGGTCACTCTTAGGCGAGAAGCTTGTTGTATTGTCTTGGTGGCCTGATTCAAGAGTTCTTCAATAGCTTGTTCCCATCGGGCCAGATGCTTCGGGGACTTACTCAAGGCCCAACTCTGTTGGGTGTATTGCCTTTCGAGAACAGGGAGACCACCCGATTTCCATCTTGAAGTGATGACATTGCAAGATACCATGTCAAATGGTTTATTCTGGGTGGGGAGCGGAGTGAAATGCAAATCTCTATGTTCCCCCCATCCTTTTATATGTAATCCCATCGGAGCATCACCGATGAGGCAGCGCAGCTGGTGTAGTGCACGGAGGCTGGTTATCTCCATGTTCCCTTTGCACCTCTCGGGTCGTTTTTGTCACGCCAAAGGAAGAGCTTCCAGGTTGATGTGATGTAGGAGGTCTCCTATTGTCTTGACATGATCTATATACCCATCGTAGGGTAGGAAACATGATTTCAGCCAGCGGAGGTTCGTCCATAGATTGTGGTAGATTTCGTGCACGCATTCTTCCCACAACTCTCTGGGAATGTCGAACAGAGAGGTGGTTGTAGGCCAAAACATAACTGGTATATCATCCCTAGCCAGTCATTTCCTCAGGTGCAACATGTCGGCATACTCCTCCTCCAGTGATTCCTCTACCTGGTTAGCCCAACTGATATGCCCGTTGATAGTTTGGTCGGAGGCAGTGGGACTGGTAGGTGCTGAATCCTCATGTGGGAGATTCTGAGGTGGTTCAGAAGATGAATGTGGCCCTGAAACATCTACTGATTGAAGAAGGATGAAGTTGGAGACTAAATGGGAATCTGAAATTCTTGATCCTGTCCTTCTGAGTGCCTCATCATACGAGGTCTTTTCTGTGCTTGATTTGGCAGGGGGGCCTTCCTGTCGTTAAGATTTGTCATTTCAGGAGGACCTTCGCAATGGCGGCAGAAATGGCGAGGACTGCCATCACAGCTTGATGCCTCACTGCATAGTGGACTTTTGTAGTGCATACCCTGGGGAGGACCTCCATGGCGTGTTGTAGCAAGGGGAGGACCTTCTGGCTGCATAGTGTTGTTACGGGGATGGCCTTCGCAACAACTGCCATCATGGTGAGGATGACCATCATGGTTTAACGTTCGGTGTGCATCCTGGGGAGGACCTTCAAGACACACTACAATAGGGGGAGGACCTTCTTGTCGTTTGGGGCCACTGAGGGGAGGACCTTTGCAATGGAGGTCACGGTGGCGAGGACTACCATCACATCTGCTGCAATAGTGAGGACTACCATTACAGCTGCTGTAGGGAGAATATCTGCAGGGCACAACCTGGGGAGGGCCTTCAGAATGTGCCGCAACGAGGGGAGGACCTTCTCATTTCTTGACATCTCTATAGGGAGGGACTCCGTTATCAGGGTGGCGAGGACTACCAATGTGATCTGATGCCCGGTTGCGTGGAGTATCATTGCAACGTAACCCCTAGGGAGGACCTTCAGGGCATGCCACGATAAGGGGATGGCCTTCTTGTCAGGATGATACATCACTATGGGGAGGGACTCCGCAGTTGTGACTATGATAGCATAGACTACTATCATAATCTGTGGTCCCACTGCATGGAGAGTGTTTTTAGCATATACCCCGAGGAGGACCTTCAGGGTGGACCACAGCAAGTGGAGGACCTTCTTGCTGCTTGATCTTCTGGTCACGTGGAGGGTTTTCGTGACTCGAATCAAAAGAGGAGCTCTCGTGATCGATCATTATATGCCTGTGGGGGAGGCCACCACGGGTACTATGGGGTGGAACTTCAGATCTGCTGGTAGCAACATTGCGGGGAGGACTTTCGCAACTGCTACTACTGTTCCCAAAATATGGTAATGGGTGGGTAGGGTTCTGAGCCTGGGATGTGTGCTTAGCGGCCTTGAGAACCCCAGCTTCCAGCAGAGTTGTGTCATGGACCTGCTCTTTATTTTCCAACTGCCTTTGGTGCTTTTGGGGCGTTCTCTTGCGGGCAGCGGGGACCATCTACAGTTGACAACAACCATCACCTTTGGGTCCCTGTCTAATTGGGTCTCGTGATGCTGCCGAGATATGCTGATGAACATCTTGACTTTTAGCAAGGATATATGCCTTCTCTAGAGCATCAACCATGATGGACGAGTGTCCCCCAGTTGGAACGAGTGAAGATGCTCGATCTGGCTGCCCTTGCATCGCGGAATATAGCCAGCAACCCTCTTGGGTGGGAGTAGGGATGTAGATCTGCTCCGAGGTAGCTATCTCGTCTCTTAGATGAGTCGCCCCAATTGGGGATATGGGCTCACGCGACCGAATCCTTACGGTTGCTTCTCATTCAATTACATTCTGGAAAGTCTGCAAGATATGATCTTGGATCGATACCTACTCCTCCATCATTTCCAGGAAATGCAGAGAGATATCTTTGGCTGGAATGGGTATGAAGGCCCATTCCGATATCAGATTAGGAATATCCTGCTCCGGTCCTCCGGTGGTCAGTGGGTACTAACAATTTTCCTGTGTCGGGGTAGGTGAACGAATCTGCCCCTATACCGGGATATGCCAGTTTATCTCTCTGTTTGCCGCTACATCGGGATGGGGGACTTTACTTGCATCCGCATGGAGTCGGACCAGCATATATTGGTTTCCCACCGTATCGAGTCAGTGTCCTTTGTTGGTGGGGATACCTGTCTGCCTATGAGTTTCCACCACCTCTGGGTGGTAGGCTTTGTTGATCGCCACCATGCTGGGATGGTATGCGTAAAAGGGATCTTCTAGGAGCTGGCCCTGCAGACGTTGGGTTGCCACCACATCGGGTTGGTGGGCTTCAGGACCCTGGGTAGGGAGAGGTGCATGCCCGGTAAGTGTCATCATGTGTGAGCGACAGGCTGGATGAAGCTTGGTAGGGATGCGCTCCTTCTCACATGATGCTTCCATATCTGGATGGCGGGCTTGGGAGGAGCGAACAGGTGTATGTGCCTGTTCATGATGTGTCTCCATGATTGGGCAGTGGAGCTCCTCCTCGAGGACAAGGGTGATGACCAGTCCCCGATTGTATGTTTTCCGCCCTCGTTGGGTGGTCCGAGGGGCCGGAGCTCAGGGAGCATGGGCTTGGGTCCTTGGGGCGATTTCCTCCATGGAGAGAGGATGTTTGGTCATGGTGTGACCGCAACGACATCTTCTGGAAGGGGCCTTAGAGCGAAACCCCTGCTCAGTGGGGATGAGGCCCTCAACGTCGACCTCATATGCCTCCCTAAGATAAGGGAGGTACATGTTGTCTCGTTCCGGGGATAGAATCCCGAAGTGGTTACAGATAGAAACATGGGTTGTCTGTATCTTCCTTTGCAACCACCACAGGGCAGGCAACCGGTGAGTCCTGGCGGACTGGAGGGCATGCTTGGCCGCCTCCACCGTCGGGAGAGTACCATTCACATGGTACTCTCGGATCAATGCATCTGAGACCCAGCGTTGAAGACACTGGGTAGGTGACAGGGTCCTCCATTGGTGAGGAAGTCCGGTCATTGCATTGTTGGAAGCACGCACTTGTGAGTTCCTTTGTGATGTCATTGGATCGAAGGGAGTTCTGTGTGGTACCTGTAAAATATTTTAACAAATACAAATAGAAAACCCTTCAATGTAGCATCTAATGATCCCATGCATATTTAATGACCCTTCTTGGCCCTCCATGAGAGTATAAGGGGGCACAGGGTGGTATTAGGTTAAATCCATCATTCTTGGTTAATGATTCCAGTCAGGTTCACCATTTTTTGTCTCGCAGTGCATGATGGGGTCTTGGGGAAGAAACGTGCGCTACCTAACGGTTGATTAGATAAGGTTGGGTTCTACTTAATCACTCATATCGGGTGCACCATTTTCCACCTAAAAACACCCAACGTTTCTATATCCAGTAATACATGGACCTGCTTTCCAAAGGTATACGTTTGTTGGGTGGTTTGATCGATGATGCTTAAGAACTCACATTGGTCGAGAGGATGGGAAGTCAGGCTTATCGTACCCTTTTGGGGGGAATTATTGCCTATTCTGGGACTCTCTTATTTATTGAAGACATATTCATATGTTCACGAATCTTTGGATTATACCCAAGCATAGTATCCATGGACTTCTCCTGCATGGAAATGGTCAGCTCGACGTAGGGATTTGAAATCATTTAAGCCCAAGGATTACCATCCCTTGTTGGATTAATGACCCCGAGGAGTCTAGACTCATTACAGCGGCACTAGGGTCGGTACGGTGAATTGACGTGAAGATAGTCGGATCAGCCAGTTGTTGGGCTTGAACCTCAGGGAGGCTTCCTATGTACCCTTCATGGGATATAGGGATCAAATTCCATGTAGTTTGGATTGGGGTGTCGGAGAACCGACATGAAGTTGGACCCGAGGGATGGTAAACCTCGAGGGTCCGGCGGTGATCGGGCTTGAACCTCCTGGGAGGCTTCCTACGTACCCTGCCTAGGAGACAAGGGTCAAAGTCCATGTAGTTTGGATGAGTGGGGATTATGCTCTGAGGCATCCCATAAGAGTATGTCATGGTTGATGCTTACTTTAAGCCCACGTGAGTCATGCTCGGTGTGACAAAAAAGAGGAGAAAGGGACCAAACGATCACATCGTGAAAGGTGCGTCCCTGAGAAGTGAGTGGGGCTTACGCATGGAGCTACCCAGAAGGTCAGGGCTTACTCCGAGATGGATGCCCATGGTGACAAAGCACATCGAGAGAGGGAAAGAAGTGCTCCTGTTCCCGTCACTTGACTTATTCCTGGGGGAAGTACCGAAGTGCATGGCAGCTTCCTTCTGAGGGGTATCTTACTACCCCTCGATGAAGGGATAAGTGCTCCGACCCCAACAAGTGGAGGGGAAAAAAGGGGGCTCCTGAGCATAGACTCCACATTACCGTGGGAATGTAAACCCAGTATTTCTTCGAAAATCCTCTCAAGGGTTGGATAAACCCCTTCACCCCTACTTACCATGGGTATGTGAACTCAGAATGGTGCGCTGATGTTCCTGAAGGTTACATCACGCGAGGCTGGTGACTCTGGTGGAGGCCTTGTCTCAGGTCCAATTAGTGGACCAATGAGGGAGTCATGGAGGATCTTGCTGGATTGGAAGGATTTTATCTAGCTCAAGGAACTGGAACTCCGAATGATTCGGTGGGCCACACCGGGGTATGGGTGGTGGCACCCTATGTGCAGGAAGGTCCTACGCGGCTAGAAAGGCCATTAGTGAACCAAGGTGGTCCGCAGACTGATGGTCATCATGCGAACTAGGGTGGTTCGTGGAATGGTAAGCATCCTACGAACCAGGTTTGTTTGCAGCTTTGGGTATGATCCGTGAACTAGGGTGGTCCACTGACTGATGGGCATACCGCGAACCAAGGTGTTTTGCGGCTTCAAGTTTGATCCGCGAACCAGGGTGGTTCGTGGAGGGTTCCACGTGAGCAGTGGCAGCCAAGGGCGGTACTAGTCGGGGGTTCATCGGTCAAGGCTTCGCTCGCGTAGGAGGGTGCTACATAGTGCGGTTGATCAGAAAAGAGGCATAAACTCCCTGGTATGTGGGGAGTGCATCCGTATAGGGACCATGGTTCTCATTTTTCTCTTCATTGTTCTTTTAGGTTCATGGTTCACCAAGTTATTATGCATTTTTGGTTCCTTATTAGTTTTTTCCCAGGTTCATACCTGCTCTGTTTCGCGAACTAGAACTTCCAAAATCATATGCCTTCCTTCGAAATACTTCCACCTGAATCTGATTGATCTTCTCCGAGTCACCTGAATCCCCTTCTTCTCTTCCCCTAGATCTCCTTTTATAGAGCAGGGAAAAGGATGTATCTATGGTCATACAACACCTTTTGCGGAGGCCCATAACCAAAAACCTGATTCATGGATCAGTCAGTCATCTCGCAACTCGCGGGGGGCATTGAGCGCATCTCCCCCGTGAACCAAACGATCTCCCCCGCGAACCAAATGATATCGGAGAGTGTTTTGCAGCTGCGGAGGGTTCCGACTCCATTCCGTAAATGACAGCGGATGCGGCTTGGTCCGGTCAACACGGTCCGCGACTAGGGCGGTTCCTGACGATGGACCGGTTCAGGGCATGTTCTTCTTCGCGCCCGCAGAGGATCTTCGACTCCATCTCATTAATGAGGCTGGTCCACAGAGAGGAGCGGTTTACTGTACCGGTCACGTAACACCTGGGCTAGTTCGTAGACCGGTTAGTCCTTTGCCAATTTTGAGTATTGGCCTCCTTTCTTTGCCCAATTCATTGAAGGGAATTGGGAAAAAAAAATCCTCTCTTTAATGAAGGGGGTTATTTTCTTCATTTGCGGATTTTTTTTCAGGACCCTACAATGTTAAAATACATATTATCAACTTGGATTATATAGAATTGACATGTTAAATTCAGGATCACCTATGAGTGACAATTTTATTCTAGCATGTAATATATTTAAATTTTGGAAATAAAATTTTTGGAAAAGGGTTTTGGAATCCTAAGATATAATTTTTAGTTGATCAAATTTTTTAATAATTTCATGTGGTATTACATGATGAACATTAACCATCTTCATCAATAATAATAAGATAGAAATCCCTTGACATTAACATTCGACTTATTTATGTTTTTGTTATGAATGTTTGTGTTAGAGTGTTTTCATAAGAAAGATCTTTTTATAATTCTTAATCACATAATGCGCATATGTATCCATCGAACAATAATTATTTTTTCTATATATTTATTTTTAGTATTATTATTCTATTTATTTTATGTTATTTTTTATATTTCATATTAATATTGTATCGTATGTGCTAGTATTTTGTTTTTGATAACTGAGCATGATGGTTGAGCCTATTTGGACGATCCTCCGAGAGGGATGTGGAAGAAATTGGTTAGTATATATTGAGACGATCTCAACGGGTGGGGCGTGTAACATTATTAGTCTTCTCCACTCAATAGGTATATGATGGGCTTGGGTTGACATGTATTTGTAGTATTCAAACTAGTGGGATGTCTCGTATTCTTTGGGATATCCACATGAGGTGGATGTTTAATGTATAGTTTAGAATTTACCTGGTAAATCAATGGTAGTGGGATATGTCACATGCATGGGGATATCCCATTAAGAGTGATGTATTGGTTAAATGATTGTTATTTCATTTCTATGGTGATTAAATAGATAAAGATTCACTCAATATGGTGTTAGTAAAGGAAGAGTTGATCCATATTGACCAAAAATATTTGTCTACTTGTCTGATATATTTTTATTTATATTTTTACGTTATTAATGATAATTTAATGAACATATATATTTTATGACTTGTTGTTAAGGGCCCTTGGTGGTTTCCTACTATGTTTTGTACACACACCCAAAATGGGCATTTCAGTGAACTTCTAGATTTCATAACTAGGAATATAGAAAAGGGCCATGAACCTATGGTATATTCTTGAGTATATGATTTAGAAGGATGATGACATTTACATATTCTTTTTGAGTTTGATGCCTTCAACTTATTTTAATTTTACTATCTTAACCTTGAACCATGTATCTATTTTTAGTTTACGTTTATTATATATTATATTCCATATTTCAATTTCAACAAGTTACTTTGATTATTTACTATTTTTTTATTTATTTATCCAATTATAATATACAGATGGAATATTCTCTCCACTAATGGATGTTGACCATTGATTTCAGTCACTAGACTTCTACATACATGTAGGAACACATGACGTTATCTGACACCACATATCAGACCAGGCGGTTCAGTTTAGTATGTAACATTAATGATATAAATTTTTTAAAAACATAATCCTATAGACAATCCTGTGATTCTTTTTGACCATGATGACATCATTTGTATTTTTATATATCAATGTTTTATGTGTTTTTTATCTTTCTTTATCATTTTCAAACTCATATAAAATATATTTATTCATTGTAGGAAATAAAAATAAAATCAACATCTTTTTTGTTAAGATATAGTCCATCACAGTGAATAATATTGGGTCATGGGTTCCCAAAATTTTTTTGCCTTAGTTATTTTTAAAACACTTTATTCTTTTTGAGGCCTTGTAAATGTTCTTCATAGATTTTATGATTTCATTAATAACCTATAATTATATAACATAATTATCAAGAACATTTTCATGCAATTATATCATATGTGAAACATTAATTGAATAAAATACTACTCATAGACATTTTTTTAAGGATGGTGTTTTTTAATTAACAATATTAATTCATTAAAATACAATTTCATTTATGTATTATGTTATCTTGTTTTGGTATTCTAGCTTCCTCTAGAATTATGACTCCTCGTCTTTATATTTATGTGATATTTAGTGATTCATTATCCTTCATTAACATGTAATGTGTCTTATTGAAAATTTAATGTTAAAAAATAGAATCTATTCCCTTTAAATATCTTATTACTCTTCAATATCCTTCTCTAATTCAAAATATAAATCTCTATTTTGTTTTCAAGATCCATATAAAGAAATTTACCTTCAACGTCACAACTTGTTTTATTTACATAATTTTTTAGCTATTAGTATTTTCATAAAAAATGATAATTATATCTATACTCCATTTCTATTATCCCAAAATTATATATTCAAAATAAATTATACAACCTTTATATTTAGTAACACCTTATCTATTCTTCATTTTGAAATATCACTTTTGATGTGCTCTATCATCATATTCTTGAATCATGATAAAAACATTTTCCACAACTATCCAAAATTTTAATATATGAAAACATTTAATGTCAACATGAATTTATACATCACTTTTATATTCATTATTACTATTGATAGCAATAAAATTTGATAATGATAACTTTTAATATTTTCTTTATTCTCATATGCTTTATGGAACAACATCATATGTTTACTAATCATTAGATCGATAAGTGATGTGAATGATACTTCATTAGAAATATTTATTTTATTATTTAATTATAAAATGATACTAATATAATTATAAATAATGAATTTATGAATCTCATATAGTTAAAATTTATTGATGAATCTATCATTCCAAAAAATATTAAGGATATTGAAATTATAGAAGTGGTGAGTTGTGATTCCCATTTGATACTTTTCCAATATAAAATCAATAAAATTGAATCACATCCTTTAATAGGGTTACTAATGTTATAGTATAATTACATAATAAAATAAAATAAATTCATACTGTAATTCATTTTTTATTTTTATTTATCACTTTATTCACATTTTCGACTATATTAGTGATTGTACAGATATTATCATTTTTACAATAATCTAAATAAGAATTCATCTATTGATGAAATCTTTTGTTCCATACTGGTTTGAATAACTTTAAAAAAAAATTGAATTCTATATTTGGGTAATCTAGTGATTTATGTCATTAATTTTAGAATGATTTTATATATACCTTACATTATATCTTTAGAAACATATGAGATTCAAAATTATTGTCTCTAATTATATATATAGTTATTAAGAAAACAATATTATATAAAGAATAACACATGTAAAATTAATGAAATATTTAAGTCTATTTAAATATGTTAAAATTAAAATAATTTATCTCACACTACATTTATTTTAATTTAACAATACAAAAATGTCATATCTCCATTTATAATAAATGTAATTAAATTATTATTTAGGTGAAATATAATATATTTATATAATTTATAATGTAATGAATTATTTATTTCTTTAAATGTTATTGAACTAAATTTATTAGATCACCAACTTGATTCAAATCATCCAATAAATATTATTGAGCACTAAAACATAAAACATTGTGTGTTATATAAAATAAATATTATATTCACATAAGATTGAGTAAATATAAATTTTCTCCAATAAATTATAAATTGATAAGTAATTATTATATTCAATAATATAAAAATAAATGAATATTATAATAATATGTCTTTTTATTAAATATGATAAAAAATCAAATCACATATTCATGAATTCTTTAATCTTATGATTGATTTTTTATCAATATAACGTGAATAAAGATAATTCAAAAAACTAAGATTATTTTTATTCTTAATCCTAAATTTAAAGGAATATAACGTATTTACTCATACTCATATTATGTGACCCTTTATAATCCTTTATTTTTGGTAGAAAGTCAAACCAAGATTCTATGATAGTACATATAAAATAATCATGGGTTATATAGGGAAAATGATAAATTGTAGAAACTATAATGAAAAACTTCTTATATATTATATTGTATAATATAATTGATTTTCAATCAAATATATCAAAATGTTGGATTCATACATGAGTAATTATCCATTGATACTATATTTTATGTTTTTTATCTTTCAAATATTATTTTTTTATTAACTACCATGGCCATGGATTTAAGTAAAATATTTCCACCACAATCAAAGTACTAGATATATCATGCTTTATAACAAAAATGGAAAAAATATCATTACCATTAAATTAATACAAAACATTTTTATGGGAAAATGGATGTTAATTTAACATAAGTAAATACATCATGGTTTTATCTATTTATCAATATATATAAAACATGATACATATTAAAAATTTTAAATTATATATGGACTCATAGATATTCTCAATGATAGGATAATGCAATAAATAATTAACTATATGGTTTTCTTTATTGGTTGGTAGATCTTGATGACCTAATTTATTATACACCACTCTATGTAAATATAATGAGAATACGATTCAATAGATATGATCCCAAAAACATTTTTAGATACAAATGTTTTGCATCATGTCAGATTAATGCATCATGTCCAAAAAAATAATTTTTAGAATATCTTCAAGATATATGTACGTTCACCTGAAATATTAGAATGATTTAACCCATATATATGAAAAATATATAATGACATATTCATGTTTCATATGTAAAAATGAATTCAGTATGTGAATATATTATATATATATAGAATACAATTTATGGTAACAGAATGTTCAAGATAATATTAATATGAAGGGACCCAATATGAAATACCCCAATTTCCTAAGATAAAATTACTACCTTATTTAAATTAATAATATATTAAAAAAATTTCAAAATATTCCTACTTTATTCATTATGTTACTAAGACAAGACAAAAGAGATTTTTTTGTTATAGTTCAAACTATGACAACATATCCTAGAAAAAACATATTAATATATTATATACCAAAATATATCCATATTTTCTCATTAATTACAGCTCATGTTTTAATATATAATAATTATTAATAATTATTCAACATATGTTACATTATTATTATTCTATATATTATACTCTCATTATGTTAATATTTTTAGTTGACCAAACATATCATTTTAGAAACTAGGGTATTTATCCCCCTCAAAACTGTGTTCTAATCTTTTACATATACAAAAATCTAATATTATCCAACTATCATGATTTTGGATAGTTTTAAATTCTATTCTATATAGTTATCTTATTATTAAAATTACATATCATGGAATTAATGAAGGATATAATTATCTATGTGAAATGAATTACTCATATTCTTAATATCATATTCTAGAAAAAATAATCCTCTCTTGATCATTTCCTCTTATATGTTTAAAACCTTTCTCAATGTATTTATTTTTAATTATTTTAAATATTTCATGAATCTATATATTTTTGATAATTATCCACATTATAGAGTTTTCACATCCATGTTCTTCAAGGATAAACATTTATTAAAAAATGACTATAAGACTAGTATCATAATTTTATTTTTAATATCCCCTTTACATATATATTACATAAATTACTCTTACACTCCCAATAATAATATATTGACAGAGATAACATTATATTATATGATTTATTTATCCTTAAAAAATAATTTGTCACAATCTTCACTTTCATGAAAACCATATCACTAAACTCATTTCAATTCTTAATCTAACATATGAATTGTATTGTGCATATGGATTAACATCCCCCATCAATTATTGAAAATTACTTTTCCCCTATAATATATATTGTATATCATGGTACTCAACTTCACTAAAATACATGTTCCTATCACTATCACATTTTAGATATATGATACCATTCTAAATATAACATTTTATATATATGATTATTTAAAGATACACTCAGGTCTTATAATTAAAATTTATGGATATAAATAAAATTAGAAAACTATTTGCATCCTTATACACATATATTTGGTAACAAGAATTTTAATCCTAAAATAATAACTCATATGATATCTCATTTACATTTGGTTTGGTGTTTATACAACAATATTCTATGAAAATGTATAAAAAATATTATAGATGAATTATATGACTCATGATCTATGATGACTTTATAATAATAGTATATAAATTACTATATTTAGAGAATATTTATTTTATTAAATTGTTTATTATATTATTCAATTTTATATTCATTAATATATAGAATATAATTTATATATATCCCCTTCATGTATATACATATTCATATCATATGATGTTATAAGAATGGAAATGAAGTATGAAAATACACTTCTCACCCATTACTATAAATAATCAATATATAACTATGTAAATTAATTATATATTCTCTATTTATTTTTCACATTTAAGTCTATAAGTTACATTAGACATATTTTCACAAAAATAATAAATAATAACTATGGGTTTTAACTAATGAGGATATATATTTATATATAAACTCTTTTTAATTCATATAGTTTTAAAAAATCTTACCATGATATATCTACATGTAAAATGAGTCATGGATATTTAATTAACCATTTACTAAAATATTTCAAATTATTAATAAAATTATATATTTAAAATATTATTTTATATTATTATATCATAATATATGGTTCCATTTTTATTTCAATACATGAAATAAAATCCGTTCATTGTAAAATCGGCACATAAATTAAGTTATGTGAATATAAATATATAATTGTTGATTTATAATAATTGATTCATTACTCTAAAAAATATTTAATAGTAATATTCTCTAATTTATAATTTGTATTTGATTCATTACTCTCTTTAGGATTATTTCATTTATAAAAATATTTTATAATATAATAAATTCCTCATAAAAATATAAAAACATGAATAAGAAACTGTTTCAACTACTTATGAGCTGAAATAAAAATTGTATATTTAATAATAATTAAAATTTAATGTTCCTAGTGCTTCTTTGTTTCCTTTCAATTCATCAACCAATGACCTTTCAGCCCACATAAAAATAAAATAACCATATATTTTTTGATGTCCACTAGAATATATTTTTTCATATAATTATATTACATCGGTGCCTTTAACATGGATCCTTCAATTGGACTTTTATTCTTATTCAACGTCTTGAACACCAAATAAATAAACTAATTTTTTTCATCATGAAATATTCAACATGGATGCTATTTTTTCCAATGACTCAAAATCGAACTCTCTAGGTTATTAATGTTAAAATTAATATTAAAAAAATGAGGATCTATGGTTTAAAATTGAGGTAATGAGATATCTAGAAAACCTATTGTCTATATTGAATTATTTTTATAAATATTTCTCAATAAACCCTATCACGTTGAATATAATAATTCTAATATGGAATAAAACTCTTATATTTCATAATAAAGTGTTCTATGATGAATCTATATCTCTCTAATATATCTCTCTTGGTAAAGAAACGTGAGATAATAAAACCTCAGTTTATGATATGTGTCATTGGGAGGAATTTTAATCTCACATAATATTTATTTTATAATAAGTTCTTACATATCTAATAAATTATCCAGGTGTCCCTAGTATACATAATTCTCATCCCAATACATTTTTATGGATTATTAAGTAGAATTCGGGATATTAGTTCATGATATTTACATATTTATTACTATATAATTCATGGGATTCTATACCAAGGTTGGAATGATAAATGAGTTTAGATATTTTTTTTATAAATTATATCATAGAGATGATAATAATTGGGTATTATTTATAATTTTCTATTATTATTTGAAGATAAATTTAATAATTTATCTATATTACCATGTTTAACCTTACTATTTGATAAATCATTTTTATTTCCCACTATTTTATCATCTCCTAGAAACCATCACTATTAAATTTGTAATATCCACTACATAGGATATTATAGAGGAAATTACCCATATATTCTACAAATAAGGAAAAAATAGACATTATATGTGCCTCTAGAATATAAAGTTAATTTTTACTCATAACTATATTAATTTTTTTTGTAAATTATCTTTTTAGTGTAATGCTCAATATATAAATCATATTCTCATATTTAAACAATTATTTCCCCAAATTACCAAATGATGTTTTTGATCACTTATCTTAATGCTAATTTCATCATGTCAACCCATCATTACCATTAAAACACAATGATAAATGGATAATGGATAAATTTTGTCTAGAGAAGAATCTCAATCTATGGTTCATTGTAAAAAATTGATAGAAGGTGTTAAATGATATAACATTTTATTTTAATAGATTATAATTATACGATGTTATGAAATCATGTTTTACCAATAAATCACGGTAAATAGTATTTGGGAAAATTTTCATTTACAATTAACCCTAAACAATGGAACACTTAGTCTATTTAATTTTTTTTCAATCATATTAAATATTATAATCTTTATCATCATAATCACATATAAAAATTTAAAATCAAATGATAGATATGTGTGTTATGATCAATAACCTTAAACTACCTATTTATCTATTGAATGATAATAAACAATCATAGAACATATACTGAATAACTTATTGAGTTATATTAAACAAGAGTTAAAAAATCCCTTATAATTAAGAGCATCACCTTTATTATTATATTCTATTCATCACTTGAACTATTATATTGGGTAATATCAATCATTATAATTATATAATAACAAGAAAACCTGAATAAAATTTAAATATATAGATTAAAAACAGATCCAAAAAATCAATCTAATAATTATTATTATAAATTTTAATTTTGAAATATATAAATTAAGTTATATAACTAAATTTTAAATATATTTTTTTAGATGAGATCCATTTACAATTAAATATATTTTTCTAATAATATAATTAAAATAAATCTATGTTACTAAAGAATACTTTTTAAATAAATAAATTTAATAAAATAATATAAAAAAGATTTTTTTTTCAATCCTACTTTTGGTCCATGATTCCAATTAATATAACTAATATTTATTATTAGAATTTTAGATTTTTTGAAAACTTTCGTTACAAAAATAAATATATTTATGTATATATTTCTCTTAGTGTGTGTATTTGCAAAAATATGTACACAAATAATGTGAAATTAATATGGTGAGGCATTTTTGTGCCTCCTTAAGTAATTTTTTTTTGTTTTTTTAAATAAAAAAATTTATCCCCTCAAATAAATGGGGCATTGTGTAGCTAGAATTGGGGATTCCTAAACATATTTGAAATTTAATTTTTCTAAAATATATAAAATATATATATATCTTTATAATATAAGTAATAAATAAATATATTTGAAGTAAAAATATAATCAATAAAAAAACCTAACTAAAAATATGTATTGACCTAAATAAAATAATCCACTTATTTTATTTTAATTATTTTAATAATGTAATTTTATTCTCGATAAATATTTATATCAATAAAATATTTAAATTTATATGATTAAAATCTCATAATATTTTTTACCATTATTAATCACATGAACATCACATTACCAATTATTTCCAATTGAACAAATTTTAGACCATTAAGTTGAATTTTAAAAAATTAAATCAAAAAATTATTATAAATTAGCATGGATTATTTGATATAACTAAAAGGATCTAAGCAATGTTAAAATTGTTGGATTTTTTGGAAATTGAAAATAATTTCCACATATATAAAAGAAAATTTAACTAAATCCCATAATAATATAGTCACAAATAATTAAAAATTATATATTTAAATAAAATAAATAGTTGTTTTAATTTATATTTATATTTCATTATTTATAATTATTTATATTTCCAATTCAGACATCAATTATATTTTTATTATTATTCCATCATGTATCCATATAAGAATTCCCCTATAGATATCTAGATGTAATCATCAATGCTCCAAAAATGGTTCATGGAATCTATAATGATTGAGACAAGGAATAAATTTTATTTCTTCAATTTGTATTGATTTTTTTAAATATCAAACATCCTCTATAATAAAATATTTTTTATATAGTTGTATTTTCACTAATTATTTATCTTGGTGTTGATAGGAGAATTTTAGGGAGTGAATATTACATTCCATGGAATTTATAGATTTTACTTTTTATACTTACAATAAAAACAATACAATTACAATTAAATAATTTACTATTTTAAATGAATAAACATGTAGGTATATATTTAATAGAATAAGGGATGAATTAGGGATACTATATTGTAATATATCTTTAAAATTAACATCTATAATTGGTTAATGTTTTAATCCTATCTATATTGAACCACAAATTCACCAATATAAAAATTGAATAAGTAATTACAATTCACACATGAATGTATTACATTGTTCACCCCTAATGTGTGTGACTAATCCATAATATGACTTGATCAAGTTTGCGACCTCAGGTATATCACAAATGTCAATGTTCGTAAAACTGAATGTATAAATAAAATATTAACCACTACAAAAAAATAATTGGAAGATAAGAATAAATTTTTGATAAATATGAAACAATATAAGTTATTATAATATCAGGATAGAATACACCATTATATCTTTTAATGTAGTAGAAAATATATCCAAAAAAATTATTATACTCATTCCCACCAATTTTAAATGTTTTTCCTTGAATAATTAGAATTATACATTCAATTAGACTCATATATGTCACAAAATTGGAAAATATGATATTCTACCTCAAATTCAAAGACTTTTATTTCTTGTATATGCTCAATATCAGTGCCTTAACATGAACATTTTTATCAGCCTATTAGAATGATCAACATATTAATGGGAACATGGAGATAATATTTTTCATTTTTATAATCAACCAAACACATTCTATTACTCAACACGTGAATCCTATTTTCATTAATGATATGAAAACATATAGTATATTATGAGACCCACTTGTCAGTATTAAATTGTTCAATATTATTTTGGATTTCCTTGTATGTTTTTTATATTTTAAAACATTTAGTCTTCTATGTCTTATTTAATGGAAATTTTTGGTGTGTGTACAAGTTCAAAATAGTCACTTAGTGGTTAGTAGAAACTATTAATATGAACCTTATATAGGGGTTTACTATCAACTATTCACTAATAATAGTCTTGTATAATTCATGTGATGATCTTCATGTGCTTCTATTTGTTCATGACATTTAGTTAATTTTAAATGTTCATGGTTATCTCTGAATGGTTAGTATATTTTTTGTGCATCTCCTAGTGAAAAACATGAGGATTTAAAATATTTCAAGTGTTAGAAGGCACATATTTAGGAAAAACATTTAGAGCCCCAAGGTTATGTCATGTATAAGTGATTATTGTGGATTTCTATCTACACATTTAGAACAAGGTTTCGAAATCCATTTGGACATCCTTGAAATAATTTAATTAGTGAAAATGACTCTTTCACATATTTATTTCAGGTATTTTATCCTTCATTCTCCCCACTTGTTTGAACTAACCTAACACACCCAATGGAGCGCTCCTCTTCACTTTCTTAATCAGTTTTTCGAATCCTTTAACTAATTACATATTCTATATCTAATGTAATCCCTACATTTTTTTTTAATTTCTCTTCCTCTTTCATATTTATCTATTTTCTCATTATTTGGACTTATAATTAAATAACCTAATATCGAAATGTTTCAATTACTAGGGTTCTATGTGGGTTTTAATGACATAATATGGTTGTTAAGGACTACAAAGTTTGTGTCCATTTTTTATAGAGTGTTTAAAAATTTAGGTGTCACATTTCATAAAAAATTTTAAGTATTACTTTTATATTACTAGGAAAGTAAATCATTTAATTTTACTTCATTAATAATTCATTTTATGTATGATTTTTTAAATGAACTATTTTTTATAATTATAAATCATATCTAGAATCTCATGTAATTTTTAAAAATGTTTCAAGTGTCTTCCCACCTGAATTATTTATTTAAATATAATTTTATATAGTTTTATATAGTATTGTTCAAAGGATGTGACATGTTTATTATGGGTTTATAAGTTTAAATTACTGTTGATCCTATATAGGGGCTTGAATTAATAGAAAATATATTTCTATATAATGAATCACTAAATAGATGAATTATGATTGTTTCTCATGTCGGTTAAAAAATATGGTCTTTATAAAAATTCATTATTTCTTAATTTTATTTCTATGGGTTAAAATGATATGTTTTAAATGTATTTTTAAATGATATTTAATGTGTTCTAAAAATATATTTCAAATGGATTTTAATTTTGAGAATTATGTTTTAATTTCATTTTTGGAATAACATGAATTTTTTTGAAAGACTTTATAACCATCATATATGGAAATTAAGTTTTCATTGGTTGTGGTGAGTTGAGACACCTTGAGTAATATTGATATCATTATACTTTGATTTATTCTTGTTTATAGGACTGAAAAACATTTTGTGTCATTTAAGGGTTTAATAGATGATGTTGAGTTATTTTTAGATGCACTGAAACAATTTTATTTGGCATTTTATTATACGTCTACATTTGATGTAGTTTAGGGATGTCTTGGTAGAATAGTATAGATCTAAATGATTTAAAGAACTATATTAGAGCGAATAAAACCAATGGTATGGACCTAGTAGTACATTGTGAGCTAAAGAGATGTTTTATGGTCCTAAAATGTTTTAAAACATACTAGGTTTTCTTTTAATCCCCTTGATGATGGTAGATAGTAGACAGTTCTATAAGACAACTGGGATATGATATTTTCAGTTGAATTATAATGGTTCTATTTCACTAGTTTGGGATCCTGATACTTGAGTTTTTGGGTGGTGTACATGATTATTTTATCTTTTTTATATAGATTAAGGGATTTTATATTACACATATATTCTATCTCTAACCCATAGATTTCATATTAGAACAATTTTTCTGATTGGCCATATTATCATGTCTTTCTATATGTGCATTTCATTGTGTTTTGTTTTATTTTGTGTAATATCCCATGTTTAATTTCAAAATTAATATTCAGATGATTTTAAAGGTGTTGTTTTACTTTAAAAATGATAAATAGATTTTTTAAGGCTCTTGATTTTTTTTGAAACCATGATGAAATTGTATGTTTTGTTTATTGATTTAAAAATTTATAGTCTTTTGTGTATAAGTGGAATATAAAATAAAAATACCCAATTCATGGGTTGGTATGAAAAATCATTTGGCTGTATGAGACAAGTATTTTTTCATTTGTTTCAATCTAGTTTTGTCAGTGGATCAAATTTATCCAATATTTTCCTCTTTTAAAGATATGGAAAATTTTATAAACATGAATTTATAGTGTGCTATATCATTTTATGTACTGAACATTTTCAAAATCTATTTATGAGTTTTGTTTCAATCTATAATTCAAGATGTGGTATTTTGTAATGAAATAGAATAAACACTTTGGTGAAATAATTTTGGTGTTATTTTTATCACACGCTATATACACCGTATATTGCATGTACATCATATGTTTTATTGTAGGTTACATATATATGGTTAGATCGTTATTTGATTTTTGTTTCGGATATACCATAATTGTTAGTTAATAAAATGGCGAGTGACTGTGTTTAATGAAATTGTTATTGGGTTGTAGATTTATTAGTAAATTGTTTTGATTATAATGAATATTTCTTTTTATACAATATCATTATTATATATTTTTTAATATATTGATGTCTTATTCGATTTAGTTTATGCATTCATTGCAGGTATGAGAAGTTATTATAAATTATTTTTTGGTTACTGTAATTTTAGATAACCATGTATACATTATATATAGTTTTGTTGGCATGGAATACTATTATCAAGATTAGTATTCTTAGTTATATTTTTTGGGTTCCTAGTTTAGTTATTAACATGTGAAAGTATATTACACATTTATTTTCAATTCCAATTTATTGTAGTGTTTTGGGTTATAACTGCTTTATATATCCTAAAAGTTTCTCCTTATTATTCACGATCTAATTAATTATATAATGATTTAATAAAATTATGAATTTAAAACATAATTTATATATCAAATATATTTTTATACAAATAAATATATAATATTTTTATTTGAAATTGAAAACGTTATTCATTGAGATTGTAAGACGTACCTAAACATGACTTTTGTTCCCATTTTCTTATCATAATAATATTAAGAAGGTCACTGACACACACACACATATATATATTATTACTTTAAAATTATTATTCCATATATTTATTAATTATTAATTATATATATTTCAATAAGAATTTTTTAATGATTAAAATGGAAGTCGAATCTCATCGTGTCGTGGAGACGGTAGCCAATACTTACACATGATGGATGATATCATTACCTAAATGGAAAAATGATATGGAATTATATTGAATATTAAATATATAGAATTAATATCATCTCATAATTATTATTTATATCTATTAAATTCATCATTATACGCTTAAAAATAATGTTCTTATAGAAAAAAAATTACACCATAGTGTAGATATGGTAATCCATATGTATTCGCGCATGGTGATATTATTTTTCAAAGGATACATAAAAGAAGGAATATGATTTTCCCATAATAATATTAACATATCATAATATATATGATACTAGAGTTATTATTTTATAATGGAAAAAAAATTGAATATGACATATAAGAAGAAATGATTTTGAAGGAGTTGGTAAAGATGGTTTCTTGTTCTTTAGCGAACATCGTCTAGATCTCTTTTTTGGTACACTAGGGTTGATATTTTGAGAAAAAAGACCTATATGAATTGTCAAGGGAAGTGGATAATTGAAATGGTATGGGTTTCGTTATGAAAAATGGCTCAAAGTGGTGAGATTAACTGATAGATGAGGTTCCCTTTATACGAGAGGGGAGGGAACTCTTGGAATTCTATAAAATATAAAATTATTATAAATTGATTTTCGATTTAAAATAACTCCAATGTGAGTTATTTAGAATAAAATATGATTATTTGTAAAAATAATTTCTAAAAATGTATTTTTATACATGTTTATGTCACACTATTAACATTATCCTTTGTCTTTAACCCTTAGTTACACGCTTTAACACATACCATGGAAACATGGATTTTTTAGTCATTAGGGTTAATATAGTTATAATAAAATTCCAAAAAAAACTCTCAATAGATAGTTGATGAAATATTTAACCTTATTGTAGTATTATGGACTAATTTTATATTTTAATGTATTTTATATCATTTAATGAAAGAGTTTTTATTTTAATGTATCATTTATGTAAAATTTGATATATTCAATATTTTCCTTTTTAAAAAAAATCCAAAAAAAACTAATAAATTCAAATAAAAACCTATATTATTTATAAATAACATGTATAAATTATATATAAAATCAATTTATTCCATTAATTATGTCAAATTATATTTATTTTAATATTTTCAAATATCAATTATTGGATATTCCCATTAATTAAACAATTGCTCTGTCATTATTATTTAAGAAATTAATTAAATTATTTCATCTATAATAATAAAAATATTATCAAGTAGAATATAAATATATTAGATTTCATATTAATATTTATATTCTAATTTATCTTCATTACAACCATATTTCAAAAAAGGTAATACTTATTAAATAAAATGAGTTTGACATTTTTAACTTCTCTTTAAATAAAATATTCTAAATGTTATATTCATACCCGGATTGAAAAAAACCAATAATTTTGGAATGAGGTTGATTTATTTTGAATTCCATTGATCCAATTATATTATTACAAGTGTTGTGGTAATTTTTTATTATTAAAATTTTATTTTTACATTTAATTACATAATTTAACCTTAACCATATAAAATAAAAATTTTCTAAAGTTACTATTCAACATATTAAAAAAATAAATTTTTCCAATTAGACACTAAATATCATACTTATTAATTACATGTTTGTATTTTTTTTCTAGATTCAATTAGTTGAAGTGGTGAAATTAATTTTAATATTATTCAAACAGAGGTGCCGAGAAAGATGTTTTTTTAAAAAATATTCAGAAGTTCAATATGTTTTTATATACAATTTTTTTTAAACAATTATTCAAATATACTAATTTTCATTAAATGATAAAAACATAATATAATTATTCTTTATAACTAGTCGAAAATAATATTTAAGACTATAAAATATTTCTATCGAAATTTTTTTTCATTTAAAATATATTGCTTTTCTTATTTTTCAAAACATTAAACTTATCAAAAAAACAAATTTTAAATCCAATAAAATTTTTATATAGATATTTAGAAGAATAAGATTATTTTTCTAAATAAAATATTTAAAATTGTCAAAAATTAGATTTAAAATAGTTTCACCATTAAAAGGTAGTACACCCGCCTTTAAAAAATATATCCTTTTAATGCGTTAAATTGGATGAATTCTAATATTATGCCTATAAAATCATATTTATGAATGTAAAATAATGTTATTAAATATATAATATATAAATTTCATAAATTGGTTAATATTATTCATTCTATTTGATTTAATGGATTGGTTATAATGGTTGTGTAAAAAGAATGATATTTAATTTTATATCATTGTTCGTTTAAACATGGAGGTGTGTGAAACAAAATCTATCGATGAATTTAAATAAAAAGGGTGCATGAAATAAAATATGTAGGTGTTAGTTTTATTGAAATTTGTAGTTTCACATAAAAATAATGTGAATATTTTTGGATATAATTGACTATTTTAACTCTTTATATTTGGGAAAGTGTGTCGGAAATTCAATTTTAAATGAATATTGAAAATAAAAATGATCATTTAAGGGAGTTACATGTCTTATAGATGATTTTTTTGAGAAATGGATGGTTTGTTTATCCTAAAAGGGAATATTGATTGCACCTTCTGATAAAAGATGAGTTTTTTACTATAGAGTTTATGTTTTATGGAAATAAATGTTTTTCAGTAAACATATGATATGATTTATTATGATTTAACGGTTACTTAAGTAGTCTTAGATACTACTAATACAGACAACACATTTTAGGTTTCGATAGAAATTAAAATTTGGGGTTAAAAATATAATCCCAAACACATTGTATAGAGAAAGTGTATTTTATTCTATTTTGAAGATATAGGAAAATCATCATTAATTTCATGATCATGGGGAGTGTATATGATGACCTTATAGAAGGTTTTATGACACAAAAAATTCATTTTTATTACTCCAAAATCATACTGGTCGTCCTATTCATCCTATAAATAATATATTATATTTCTATTTACATTCACAACAAACTAACACTAGAAAACTACAAACAATGTAATTTCACTCAATGTGACATGTCAACTCCAAGAATGACATGTGATAAAGTTCAAAAATTACAAACATAATACATTAAATATTTATCCATTTTTTTATTATGGACTCAAATAATTTCCAAAGGAAAATAATAATGATAACTAAGTGTTATTCATTATGTTGTTGTCTTCACTATGTTCAGATAATTTGAATCAATATTACATGATATGTATTTTATTAATAGACCACCTATGATAGTAGAGGAAAACATATATATGTTCTCTAACTCATACTAATTTTAATTCCTTATTTTATTTCGATGAAACATTGAAATTAATTATTGAAATATTATATGTTTTATACTCATTAAATAATATTCATTAGAAAATATTTTTACCAGAATCATCTAACATGATGTAAAAATATGATATAGAATATATGATATATATATTTTATATTCATTTTTTGATAACATTCAAAAACACTTTTTTAGTTTTCATTACTTCTATAAAATCCATTAGCTTATATGAAATATATTAAACATATTTATGAAATATAATAAATATATCTGAATTATTATTTTTTATGTACCTATATCATGTAATGATATGTTTTGACCCAACTTAATAATTCATATATGTTCTATCACCTCAATGCGAAACAGTTTCCAACATTCATTTTTATGGAATGATATCTTTTGACTCCCTCCATTGACTAATATGGTTTATAAAGTCAAAGAAATGTTACTTTATTATTTAAAAACTCTTATTTATGAATAAAACAAGAATATATATTATTGATGTTGAAATATAACACCAAATTGATATTTCATTGATGGGTGAATGTGTCATTTTCTCTTCATTTGAAAATATTCATTTCTTTTTTAATTCATAATTCTTAAAAACATCACTATGTTTTATAAATATTACATAGTGATATATGAGAATATAAATTCATTAAGGGAATTATTTTCTATAAAATTAAGTAATGATGTTATTCATTATTATTATTTAAGGTTTATGTAACCATTATTGATAAATAATTTCTTGTCCTTTCTGTTTTATAATAATATAAGCCTCGTAAAAGGGTTCCACATTATAGTGTGAAGTAACTCAGGTCTCACATTAATAGAATACTAATAAAAATCATGAGAAAAAACTTAAGATAATATAATTATTAAAACATTAACTATAGAATAAGATATTAAGATGATTAGTATAAATATTTAAAGGCTATTAAAACATATTCATCTGTTCATGTAGCTATTTTGAGAGATCTCTTTAACATGGGGAAAATAATTATTTTACATTGGAATGAAATTACAACAATCATGCTTGGTATCATTAATATCCCCTAATAGATTTAAATAATACATTCTTATCATGAATCTATATAATGTTATTCGAACATGATTATTTCATAAAATTAAAAAAAAATCAATACTACCCAATAAATTATATTCTATAATGTATTCCAATTTACTCTCTTATGAATTATCATATTCACTCATGTTATACTATGTCAAAATTTCATCTTTTTATAGAAAATTTCTTTTAAATTTTCAATACATTTTAATACCCCTCAAATATATATATAGAAATATAATCATAGTTTATAATACCCATCTAGAAATATATTTGGTGGAAATATATAATAAACTATGAAAAGTGATTTTCAAATATCATTATAGAGGGTTAAAACCCCCTAATATAGAACTATATTGATTTAATAAGTATTTAGAGCAAGGATTGATTTGGATATCAACTAATTTTTGTATTGAATAAATGTTTACCAGTTTTAAAATTTCAATATCCACCCAATATAACGAAAAATATATTCATTATATTGATGTGTTTTGACCACAAATACCGCACATGGATCTTATATATATTAATAGCACAATGGTTTCCACGTATTATTATTCATATGCATTCCGATTTCTCTTATATATACTATATATGTGACTTTATCAACACAATTTTTTGGTTTCTTGAGAACCAAACACAAAATAAACCTATATAATTTTTAATGATCCCATATTTACTTGTTTAAAATTCTATGAAATTATTCTTCCATAAAAAATCCCCTAAAGTGGACTTCCAATCATCATCATTGTCAATACAATCTATATAGATGTACAAATAATGTTGAATAGTCCAATTATAAATAAAATAGTTCTATAATTTATTTTCCATTCATATAAAAGAGGGCCCTATTGGATTTAATGGGATATGGATCCTTTTGGTTGGATTGCAAAAATCAAATGGCTATCAATGTGAACATAATAGTTTTTCTATAATATATTAAAATGAGTAAAATAACAAAAAATATTCAGAATTATCTATGAAAATTGACCATTTAATTATCATAATTTCATAATTTAGAAACCATTTTTAAAGGCATTCATGGAATTTTAAATTTTTCAATATTGAAGTTTTATGGACCTTCACATTAATATATATTTTATGAAAGGAATAATAAATTAATCTTCTATATAACATGAATCCCAAAGAACAATATTCTTATACCAACCATAAAAATAAATATTTATTGATTTATTATCATATAAAATTATTTCCACATTATAGATTCTTCTCAAATAAAGATAATATCACCAACATAGTAAATAAAAATAATCAAATATGAGTGGAAATATATGAGTCTATATTATGAAATAATTTATAATTATAATGATAAGTAGTTTTATTGTATGACTTAATTATTTATTCCACAATACCTTTCTATAATTGCACACCCAATAAACATGTATCCAACTTCTTGATCTAATCTAAATGTGATTTATTTTTGTGTTTCATTTCTTTCTTCAACTTATAAAATTATTTCCATATTTATAAAGTATTAGTCCCCAATATTGTATGATATTGAAATCCTCTCAATGTATTCAGTTAGTAAGGTAAAACTCACAATCATTTGAATGAAATTATGCTTTATTAAAGTTCTAATAGATATGATTATATAGATTATTTCCAGTTCTAAATCCAAAAAAAATATCTCTTTAATAATATAATTATTGAAGTTGTGAATAATCATTATATATGAAATACTCCTTATTCTAAATAACATCACCATTTTCATTCAATTATTTACAAAATACGCAATTCACACCAATCATGTTTTTCACATTTGGAATTATAACTATATCATAACATATAATTTTCCTTATTTTATTATGATCCTATTTCGTGGAAGTGATCCATGACGTTTATTGAAGTTCCCATACCATATCATTAGGTGTAAAAATAGATATATTACTCATGTACTTAGCTTTCTGAAGTAATATTCTTTTTTAAAAAAGTTCAATGCTATAAATGATGAAATTTTCATTCTCAAGGTTATTATAAGACTATAAAAATTACATTAGTATTTACCACATATTTATTTTCAAAAGGGCGTGTTAAATTTCTATCAATATCTAATACTTCACTATTATTTATAGAATGTTATTCTTATTGTCTACAGTTCCCAACATGGGTCTCCTCAATATCATCAATGAGTTGGGATTTTGTATATGATATAAATTTCATCAAATGATATGACAAAAAATATATAAATTATTTTTCTAAAACATTTCTAATAGAATAAATATCTGTATTAATTGGGTATGTTATCAAATAATATGTTCTCTTCAATGTGATCATCTAATATTTTAATGTATTTTAATTTCACCTTGATCATATGTGGGATACTAAATATAATTAATCATGTATGAATTGGAATTTATTAAACTATATAATTTAATTATTCATGTACATGTGACGCCATATAATATAATGATTTTGAATATACATAAACATAAATATAGTTTCTATTAAATAAAATTTTATGATATATCACGCTATACTAACAAAGTTATTCCTACTTAAATATTGATTATATTATTTTGTTTATAATCCCTATTTTATTTTGAATAATCTCACATCTAATATTTTCATTATCAAGGATAGAATATTTTATTTAATTTTTTACCTTTTATCGTCATTTGGTAAAATCATTTTTATTTTTATATGAACTCCAATATTTTAAGAATATATTAAAAAAATTATCATTATTTCAGTGAACATTCATAATTGATCCATGTGAAAACAATCACACCTGTAATGTGGTAATTTACTCAATTTTATTATTTCATCATCATTATACCACACACATTATAATGCCTAAGAGTATGTTGTCTCAATGTAGTATTGTAAACTATATTGTGAATAAACTGTTTTGTTATTCCTTCTCTATAGGGGTCACATAATGAAACATATTTTAATGTTATCATTGCAAATCCTTAAATTATGATATTCTTGTGCTAATGTATACATTTTTTGTTTAACTAAAAGATAAATACATTGTGGTTATATAGTAATTACATAATTTAAAATCCAATTGAATACTTTTTATACACATTACTCATTATATATTTTATTGTTTGTTTTCTATTATTTCATCAAAATGGCCACATTTACATGTTTCCTGACAATTTAATCTTTTCCCGAAATAGTATATCCTTGTTGAAAATCAAAATTTGAGATAAAATCAATAGGTTGTCCATTATAATAATTATTAATTAAACATTATTTAATTTTGTATTGGTTTTAAATATTTTTATAATATTAAATTCTATGATGTTTAATGCTTCACCCTTGAAAATTGTGAAATCCATTATATTATTTTATGTTTAATGTGTCAGCTTTGATAATGGGATTTTGTGTGCATTCAATAGTTATGATTGGAACCTAGGTTCACATTACATATATACTTATTTCTTATATTATATAGAGCAAATGAAAATAATTATAGTTGAGACAGTGATATGATCCTTGGTGAAGTATTTATGGAAATATTTTGTTTGATCATGTTGTATTATTTTCTTCAGATTATATACGAGGACATGACTAAAATATAGGGAGAAATGGATTTTGGGTATTTCTGAGTATTATAATCCATGTTTTTGTGGGAATATTATTAGGCTGAACATTTTAGTGAACCCTTGTGTGTGGCTTTGTGGATTTTAATTTTCATTCTTAAACTATAGGACTTTCTCTTTGATGGATTTCAAGGAGGTTTTTTCAAACATGTAATTAAATGATTTCTCATATATGTCTATCTTATCCAGTTATAACCCCTATTGAACAAGAATACGTAGTCAAGAATGATCTGTTAATTTCTCCAAATGTGAATCAATAAACCATCCCATGAAGGACTCTTTCGATTTTTTCTTCTTCATAGAGATGGAAAATATAATGGAAGGATGCAAATGGATTAATATAATCATGAAATATATCTCCAAATTTCACCATCCTGGTAGCGTAATGGATGCCCCAATGACATAGATGTTATGGTATAGATCTTTGAGAGGATTATGGACACATTTGTGACCCCAATGGATTGACAACTTAATCGTGGAACATTCCAGCTTCAAGGAAATGATGGACGATGGTGGGCTGTCTTGTTGTAAGTCAATATATGGTATGGGATAACTTAGATGACCTTCATAAATCTATTTTCCAAGGTTGATATTTCCTGATATTTTTAATATGGATATTACTCAAGAGTTTATCTATTATAAGTTATTTTCTCTTAAAAGTTGCCAGTGGTCTTGTAAAACATTGAATATGAGTCATTATATGACAGATATTCAATGTTAATTTATTCCAAATCTAGAACATCTCCTTAGAAATATGTTAATACCCCATGAAGGATAGTAAACCAGGTTACTTATCAGCCTGTGGGATGTCATGGAGTTATTGATAGCTGAGATTATGTGATTTATCTTTCTCCAACAGATAAGGAAGAAGGGGATTATAAATTCCATGGTACGATCCTATTTTATTAATCTTATCACATTTTTCTGGATATTATTTTAGTATATTATTCTTTCATATCTAATATAGTAGTTACGAGTTTGGATTTATCGGTAAAATTAAATTCCTATCTTTTGTACAATGTTTGAAATCAGTGTCTTGAGTTGTTCGTGATAGACAACTGGATATTCTTCTAGTGGATGAGAATCCATTAGATGAGGTAATTATAATGTCATCAATTTATAAAATTATTTAAATCCTCTTTGGTTTATAATTTATAATTATTTTTATATAAACATACTTTTTTTAATAAAAAACATAGTTACTAATGTTTTTATGGAATCGTGTAAAACTAGAATAGGTTTCCAAGCCTTATTATATGGTTTAAAGCCACTTTACATGTGATTCATAAGTCTAATGATTTATTTCAATAGATAAAATAGGGTAAGAGTAGTTTTATGGAACTATGTAAGGTTAAATAATTCCATACATATGGGTAACTCCCTAATTCATACGCTGCATATGAGTACCAGCCACTATGAACGGGTCAATAGCGTTGTGTTGGGGTATCACCAGAGTTTCATAAGGGTAAGTGCCTTTAAATATAAAAAGTATAAGGGTAAGAATAATTTATATGGTTAGGGACTTTTTTAAGGTATATCATCTATACTATGTGTCTGTAAACTGGTGTTCATAAAGCCCAGGAGAGTTTAAGCACATTTATACATAATGGTATGTGGGGTTTTCTTCCCTTTGGGTAAGGGTAAATGTTCTCCTTGTAAATGCATATAGTGTTGATCATACATGTATATCCCTAATAATGTTTGGTTGATGGGAAAAAAACATAATATATAAAGGTAAATTAATTTAATATTACATAGTGTCTTACATTCACATTTGGGTAAAATTTTACCCATTTTTTCATAATTTCTTTTTTATTCACACATTTATTCTCCATTTATGAATTTAAAAAACCATAAATCATTTTTATTTATTATTTGGACTCATTTAAATATTAAAAAAACTTTAAGATATACATTATAAAATCATTAGTGTATATTCATGTAAATATAAATATAATTTTTTAATTTAAATTTTTTGTGTTCAATATGTGAACCTATATGTATTTTCCTTCATAAAAAATACCAGTTCATTTCAATAATATTATTTTGATATCCTATCATGTCACATATGTATATGAATTCCATTATTCAGTATTATTGAATCCATCTATAATCAATATTAACCCTTTCATTCATTGTTTGGGAAGATCTACTTGATCTCTCCTCTTTTGAGGGTGTAGTTTTCAACAGAGATAATTTTAATAGATCTAATTGCCTTGTTTTATTTAAATATATTTTTTCCTAATATTATATATAAATTGAATAAGGGTTTCCTGAGTGATTATACTATGTAGGATCATCTTGGAACAAGAGACAATAATTATCAACAAAAATAAATATTATTCTATTGAGAGAAAATATTATGAAAGAACATATTATAAATTCTCCTGAAATAATAATATTTTATCATCATATTATGGATTTAGTGGATAATTTAAAGATTATAAAATGGAGGGAATGTATCATCGAAAGTATAATTATATTTTTTTAATGTTAAAATATATATTATCAACTGGGATAATATGAAATTGACATGTTAAATTCTGAATCACATAAAAGAGATAAAGTTATTATTGCATGTAATCTATTTAAATTTAGGAAATAAAACTGTTGGACATGGGTTTAGGAATCATAAGAGATATTTTTTATCTGATCAATATTTTTACATATTTTAAGTGGTAGAAATTGATGTTCTCTAGACAGCTTCATCAATAACTATAATGTAAAAAGCCCCTGACTATCACATTTGACTTATTTGAGTTATTGGAATGAATGTTTGTGTTTGGGAAGTTTTATATGAAATCTTTTTTCATAATTATTAATCACATTATGTGTGTGTGTATCCTTTGACATATTCTTATTTTTCCAGTATATTAATTTTTATCGTTATTATTCTATTGATTTTATGTTAATTTTTATTTTTCATATTCATCATGTATCATATTGCTTTTATTTTGTTGTCTATAACAGGGTGTGATAGTTGAGGCTATTTGGACTATCCTTTGAGAGGGAAGTCGAAGAAATTGGTTAGTATATATTGAGACTATCTCAATAGTAGATATGTGTCACATGCTTGGTCTTACCACTCGAGAGGGATATTTCAAACATGGGTTGACATGTATTAGGACTATTCAAGAAAGTGGTAAATCAATGAAAGTGGGATGTGTAACATGCATGGGGATATCCCATTGAGATTGATTTATTGGGAACATGATTGTCATTTCTTTTGGATGGAGATAAAATAGATAAATTTTCTCCTAATATAGTGTCGATGAACGTATAGTTGATCCTTATTGACCAAAAATATGTTTCTACTTGTTTTATATATTTATATTTATTTTTATACCTTATTTATTTTAAATTAATGAATATATATATTTTATGAATTGATATTAAGTACCATTTGGGATGTCTTGCTATGTTTTGTACACATACCCTACTTGGGATTTTCAGTGCACTTCTAGATTTATTGACATGGGATATAGAGAAGGGCCATGGACCAATGGTGGATGGTTGAGTAGATGGTTTAGGAGGATGATGAAATTTATAGATTTTTTTGAGTTTGGTAACTTCAACTTATTTTAATTTTACTATCTTTACCTTGTATAATGTTTCCAAAATGTTTTATGTTTATTATTTATTATATTCCATATTTCAGATTCCAAAAGTTAATTTGATTATTCACTATATTATTTATTTATTATTTATCCAATTATAATATTTAAATGGTATATTCTCTCCACTAATAGACATTGACAATTGCTTCTAGTCACCCACCTCTTACATACAGGGAGGCACACAAGAGGTTATATGACACCCTATAACAGACTAGGTTGTTCAGTTTAGGATGTTTCATTCATGATATATATTTTTTTAAAATATAATCCAACAGAAAATACTATTATTCTTTTTTAACATGATGGCATCATTTATATTTTTCAATAGAAACTTTTTACGCAGTTTTGAGCTTTCATTATCATTTTCAGACTACGCTAAAATATATTTTTTCTTTATAGGAGTGAAAAATAAAATGAAAATATTTTTTACGATATAGTATATCACATTGAAAAATACTAGGTTGTATATTCCCATAAATTAATGTATTCGTTATTTTAAAAAAACATCAATATTTTTTTAGACCTTGGAAATGTTGTTCTAGTATTTAATGGTTTCATTAATCACTTCTATGATATATTGTACTTATCATGAACATTTTGATGTAATTATATCATATGTGAAACATTTATTTAACAAAATAATCCTCATAAACTCTTTTTTAATCATGAACTTTTGTAATAAATAATATTAATTTAGTTCAATAGAAAGACATTTATGTTTTATGATATCTTGGTAAGGTATTCTAACTTCTTTTAGAATTATGACTCCTCGTCTTTATGTTTATGTGATATTTAGTGATTAATTCTCCATCATTAACATGTAATGTGTCTTATTGAAAATTAAATGTTAAAATAATATAATATATTCCCTTTCATTATATTATTACTCTTCACTATTCTTCTCTAATTAAAAAGATAAAACTTCATTTTCTTTTTAGGAGCCATGTAGAAAGATTCACCTTCAAATCCCCAACTGTATTTATTAACATAATTTTTTTAGCTATATGAATATTAAAAAAATGATTAATATATTTATCCTTCATATCTATTTTCCCAAAATAAAATTTTCCAAATAAAATATACTAAACTTATATTTAGTAACACCATATCTATTCTTCATTTAGAAATATAACTTTTGTTGTCCTCTATCATCATATTCATGAATCATGATAAAAGCATTATCCACTAGTATCCTATATTTCAACATATAAAGAAATTTAATTTTAACATGTCTTTATACTTCCCTTTTAACTTCATTATAACTCTTGAATGCTATCAAATTATGACATAGAACTTTTAATGTTTTCAACTTTCTCAGATGCATTATGGAGCTTATTCATATGGTTAATAATCTATAGAATGATAAGTTATTTGAACAATACTTCATTAGAAATATTTATTTTATTCATTAATGATAAAATGATACTAATATAATATTAAATAATGGATTTATGAATCTTATATAATGAAAATTTATTGAGGAAAATTATATTCAATGCCAAATTTTATGGATTTGGAAATAGTGGAAGTGGTGAGATGTTATTCCTATTTAAATTTTTTCCATATAAAATCAATAAAATTTAATCACATCATTTAATAGGGTCACTAATGTTATTTTATAATTACTTTATAAAATAAAATAAATCAATATTGTAATTTATTTTTTATTTGTATTTTTTACATCATTCACATTGTCAACTATATTAGTGATTGTATTGATATTATCATTGATTAAATTATAAAACTAAGAATTAATCTATATATTTCACCTTTTGTTCCAGAAAGGTTTGAATAAATTTCTTAAAACATTGATTTCTATATTGATTGAATATGGTGATTTATGTCTTTAATTATAGATTGTTTTTATAAATACCTTATATTTTAACTTTAGAAACATACGAGATTCTAAATTATTATCTATAACTTTATCTATTGTTATTAATAATACATTTATGTATAAAAAATAACACATGTAAAATAAATGATATATTATAATTTTTTACATAGGTAAAAATGAAAATAATTCATCTTACACTACATATTTTTAATTTAACACTTAAAAATTCTTATATATCCATTTCTAATAAAAATAATATAATTATCATATTTGTTGAAATATAAAATTTTTATATAAATTATAAAATTAGGAAATATTAATTTACTTATATGTTATTAAAATTAATTTATTAGATCACTAACTTGATCCAAATCATCCTGTCAATATTATTGAACACTAAACTATAAAACAACATGTGTTCAATAAAATAAATATTATATTCCCATAAAAGTGAATAAATATTCATTTTCTCCAGTAAATTCTAATTTAAAAAATTATAATTATATACATTAATAAAAAAATTAATGAATATTATAATTATATATCTTTTTAATAAATATGATACTGAAATAAAATCACATATTCATGACTTCTGTAATCCTATGATTGAATTTTTTATCAATATAAAATGAATTAAGATAATTCAAAAAACTATAATTATTTTTATTCATAAACCTAAATTAATCTGAATATAATGAAATTATTTACACACATATTAGGTGACCCTCTATGATCTATTCTTTTTTGTAGGAAGTCAAACATATATTCTATGAGATGTACATAGAAACTAATCTGGGATTTTATAGGAGAAATGATAAGTTGTAGAAATAATAATGGACACATTCTTATATATGATATTGTATAATATAATTTATTTTTAATCTAATATATCATAATGTAGGATTCATACACTAGTAATTATCATTTAATACTTTATTTTCAATTTTTTATCATTCAAATATGATTTTTTAAACTCCAATGGCCATATATTTTAGTCAAATAATTAAACATCAATCAAAGAACTAGATATATATTATTTTAGAACAAAAATGTAAAAAAAATACCATTACCATCAAATAAATATAAAACTAAATTTTTTTACTCTGTGTAAGCCAATTTTACATAAGTAAATACATCATGGGTTTCTTTGTTTGCCAATTTATATGAATCATGAAACACATTTTCAATTATTAAAAATATAGAGACTCATACACATTCTCAATGATAGGAGATTCCAATAAAAATTATCTATATGGTTTTCTTATTGGTGGGTTAATATTGATGACGTAATATAATAGACACCACTATGGGAGAATATAATGAGAAGAAGATTCAATTTTTATGATCTCAAAACCCATTATAGATAATAATAATTTGTGTCCATATAGATTGATGTATGTATTCCAAAAAAATAAAATTAATAATATCTTAAGAACATATGTATGATCACTTTAATAATTAGAATGAATTTAACCCATATCTTTGAGAAAATAATCTAAAAACACATTAATATAGATTATGTAAAAATATATTTAGTATGTGATTAGAATTAAACTAATATATAAAATACAATGTTTGATATTAGAAAGTAAAAGATAATATTTATATGAGGGATATAACTCCCAAACTACCAAATTTCACTTGAGAAAATTACTACCTTTTTAAAATTACTAATCTATTAAAAAATATTTATGATTTTCCTAGTTTAGTCTTAAAGTTACTAATAAAAAACAAATCAAATTTAATTTTTTTGTTATAATTCTAACTATGTTAACATATCCTTGAAGAAAACATCAAAATATATTATATTCCAAAATATATTAATATTTTTTCATTAGTTACACATCATGTTCGAATATATGTCAATTACTAAGAATTATTCACCATAAATTACATTAGTATTCATCTATATATTATACTCACATTATTTTAATAGTGATAGTAGTTGAAACTGATCATTTTGGAAACTAGGGTATGTATTCCCCCTCAAAACTATGTTATAATATTTTTCATACACCAAAAACAGATACTATACAACTATTGTGATTTAGGATAGTTTTAAATTCTATAATATGTAGTTATTTTATAATTAAAATTACATATCTTGTAATTATATAAATATATAATTATCAATGTGGAATGAATTACACTCATTCTTAATATCGTTTTCGATAGAAAATAATACTCTCTCGGTCATTTTCTCTAATATATTTTACACCTATGTCATTGAATGTATTTTTACATATTTTAAATAGTTTCTTGAATATATATATATATATATATATATTTATTATTATCTATAAAATAGTGTTTTCTCATTCAAGTGTACCTAAGATAAAAATTTATTTAAAAATAATGTAAATGAGTATAAGAATTGTATCATAATTTTATTTATAATATCTCTTTGACATATATATTTCTTATGTAACTCTTATATACCAAATAAACATATATTAACACCGATACAATTATATGATATGATTTAATTATCCTTAAAAAATAATCTTTCAAAGTATTCAATTTCAGGAAAATAATATCAGTAAGTTTCATTCAATTCCTAATCTTGCATATGCATCGTGTTGTTCCTCTAGAAGAACATACCGCAACAATTATTGAAAAATATTTTTTCCCTATAATATCTCTTTTATATTTTGGTACTCTTTTTTACTTTAATACATATTTCTATCCCTATATCTTTTTAGATATATGATTTCATTATAAATATAATATTTTATATCTATGGTCATTTAAAGATACAATCATGTATTTTTAAGAACATTAATTGTTATAATAAGAATTTGAAAACAATTTTCTTCACTATACACACAAAAGTGATGACATGTATTTTACCACTAAAATATTAACTCATATAAGATATCATTTACCTTTGGTAATGACTTTATTCCTAGATATACTATTAAAATTTATAAAAATTATTTTATAAGAATTATGTTACTCATGTCCAATGATGTCTTAGTAATAATTATATATAATTCACTATATTCAGAGTTTATTTATTTTATTACAATGTTTATTATATAATTTAATTTTATATTCCTTAATATATAAAAAAATATTTATTTATATCCCTTTCATGTACATACATATTCATATCTTTTGATGTTATTAGATCGGTAATGAAGTATGAAAATACACATATCACCTATTAATAGAAATAATTAATATAGAACTATCTAATTTGATTATATATTCCATATTTAATTTTAATATTTAAATCTATAAGGTACATTGGTCAAATATTCACATAAATAAAAAACACTAACTATGGGTTTTAACTGATGAGGGTCTAAATATATATATTATAACACTTTTCAAGTTATATAGTTATCAATGACCTAACCATGATATATGTACAAGTCAAATAACTCATGGATATTTAATTCAAATTTTACTATAATATTTGGAATTATGAATAATATTATACATTTAAATTATTATATTATATTATTATATCTTAATATATGTTTCCTTTTTATTTCTAAACTTGAAATAAAACCCTTTAATTCTAAAATCTACAAATAAATTATGTTATGGGAATAAAAATATATAATTATTGATTTATATTAATTGAATCATTACTCAAAAAAATATTTAATAGTAATGGTCTCTAATTTATTATTAGTATTTGATTCATTACTATATGTATAATTATTTTATTTATAAAAATATTTTATAATCTACTTTTCTCTATATATAAATATAAATAAATCAATAAAAAAAAATTCTACTACCTATTAGTGGTAATAATTTTTTTATATAATAATAATTATAATTTAATGTTCCTAGTACTTCTTTTTTTCCATTCAATTCATCATCCAATGACCTTTCATTTGAAAAACAAAAAAATAACCATATATTTTTGTATGTCGACTAGATTATAGTTTTTTAAAAGCAGAATGTTACAAAAATCCCTTTAGCTTGGATCCTTCTATTAAAGTTTTTTCCTTATTCTACTTCTTGTACACCAAAAATAAAACATAATTATCTATCATCATGACATATTGCACAAAATGAAATTCACCATGTCATTAATTTTACAATTAATATTAAAAGATGAGAAAATCTATTTTAGAGTTGAGGTAATGAGATATCTAATAAACTTATTGTCTATATTGAGTGACATTTTTTCAAAATTAATCAATGAAACCTATCATATTGAATAAATGAATTATGAGAGAGACACACACTCTTATATTTCAAAAAATTGTTCTATGTTGAATATACATCTCTCTTGTATATCTCTCTCTTGGTAAATTAACATGATATTAGACAACATGAGTTTATGATATGTGTTATTGTGATGAATTTTAATGTAACATTATATTTATTTTAAAATATGTTATAAAAAATATAATAAATTAATCAAGTGTCTCTAGTATACATATTTCTCATCCCCACATTATTTTTAATGATTCTTAAGAGGTATTTGGGACACTATATCATGATATTTACTTTTCTTATTATTTTATGATTCATGGGAATCTATACCAATGTTTCAATGATATATCAATTTTCATAGTTTTTTTTCCAAAATTTATCAAAAAGATATCTATTTTTGGGTATTTTTTGTAATTTTATATTAATATTTGAAAAATAAATTTAATAATTTATCTATATTACCATGATAAAAAAATACAATTTAATAAATCATTTTTATCTCTCACAATTTTATCATCTCCCAAAACCATTATCATTAAATTTGGAATACCCAGTCCATTGGATATTCTAGATAAAATGACCCCTATATTCTATAAATTAAGAAAAAAATTGGACATTAGATGTGACTTTAGAATTTATATCTATTTTTCACTCATAAATACATTAGTTTATATAGAAATGATATTTTTAGTGTAATGCTCAATATTTAAATCATATGCTCATATTTACTCAATTATTTTAAACAATTTTCACTATGAAGATTATGATCATTAATCTAAATGCCAATTTGGTCATGTCAACCCATAATTTTCATTAAAACACTAAGATATATTGACAATGGATAAATTATGTTTGAAATATAATATCAATCAATTTTTCATTATAAAAAAATGATTGAAGGTGTTAAATGATATAAAATTTTATTTTATCATATTATAACTATACTATTATATGAAATGATGTTTTACCAATAATTTACATTAAATATTATTTGTTAAAAATTACATAAATAATTGAAAATAAACAATGAATCATTTATTATTCTTACTTTCCTAGTTTTATTTTTTCAATATTATTAAATATTATAATATTTATGAATATAATAACAAATAAAAATTTACCTCGGAATGATAAATATGTTTGTTTTTATTTATAACCTTAAACTAACAATTTTTTTATTTAACGAAAATAATCCAACCTAGACCATATATTGAATAACTAATTGAGTCATATTATACATGAGTCGAAACATCCTCTATTCTCAAGAGCTTCAGTTTTGTTTTTATCTTTAATTCATCACATGAAAATTCACATTGGGTCCAAATAATCATTATAATTATATAATCACATCCAATACCTTATTCAATTTAGTGAAATGTAGATTGTACATAGATCCTCAAAATCAATCTAATAATTATTATTATAAATTTAAAAGTTTAAATAATTAAATTAAATCATATAATTAAATTTTAAATACAAATTTTTTTTGGGTTGAATGCCATTAACAATGAAATATATTTTTTCCAATAAAAAAAATAAAATAAATCTCTCTGATAAATAATAATTTTTAAAAAAGTAAATTTAATAATATAATATTAAAAATTATTTTTCTCAATATTACATACGGTCATTGATTCCAATTAATTTAACTAATATGTTTTATTAAATTTTTTTATTTAATATTTTTAGTTTTAAAAAATATATATATATATATATATATATTTCTGTTTTTGTGTGTGTATCTGAATAAAAATGTACACACATAATGTAAAATTAATGGGGAGGGGCATTTTGTGGCCTTCTTATGTAATGTTTTTAATTTTAATACTTAAAAAAATTTATCCCCTCTAATAAATGGGGCACTACATAGCTATAATAGGGAACTCATATCCATTTTCTAAATTTAATTTTTTAAAAAATATAACATATTTATAAATTTATTTATAATAGAAATAATAAATACATATATTGTACAGAAACAAAATAATCATGAAATATAACATAATTAAAAATGTGTCTTCACCAAAGTAAAATAAACCACTTATTTTATTTTAATTATTTTAATTATGTAATTTTATTTTTGATAAATATATAGATCAATAAATTATCTATATTTCATTGATTGAAATTTTATCATAGTTTTCCAGTTATTAATCACAAGAACTTAATTTTACATGTTATTCATAATTTAATGCAATATTTGACCATTGAGTTGAATTTTAGAAAATGAAATCAAAATTTTAAATATAAATTAGCATGAATGCTTTGATATAACTAGAAGGATCAAATAATAGTTGATATATTGGGAAATGATTCAAATTGAAAACAAATCCACATAAAATAAATAATAATTAATTAAATACGTTAATAATATAATCACTAATAATTACTAATTATATATTTAAATAAAATTAATAGTTGTAATAAATTATATTTTTATTTCATTATTTATCATGATTTAATTTCCCAATTCAATCCTCAATTGTATTAATGTCATTTTTCAATCAAGAATCCATATGATAATTTCATTATTAATATCTATATGTAATCATCAATTCACCAAAAATGGTTCAAGAAATCTATAATCATTGAGAAAAGGAATAATTTTCATTATGTCAATTGGCCTAGAGTTTTTTAAAAATATCTAACTTCTTATGTATTGAAAAATGAATTATATTGAAATATTTACTCTAATTATCTATCATGGTCTAGAGAGGATAATATTATTGAGTGAATATTACTTTCCAAACAAATTATATATTTTAATTTTCTAATTAAAAATACAATTAATAAAATTACAATTATGTCATTTTGTTTTGGAAATCAATATGTAAACAGTGATATATTCCATAAATTAAGGGATGAATTAATGATACTATATTGTAACTTATCTTCAAAAATAACGTCTATGATTTGTTAAAGTATCAATATTATCAACATTAAATCAGAAATTCACTATTATGAAAAAGGAATAAATATTTATAATTCACACCTGAATATGTATCATAGTTCCCCTCTAATAAATGTGAATACTCATTAATATGATTAGATCGAGTCTGTGACATCATTTTTATCACTAATGTTTATGTTATTTGAACGTATTGGAAAAATAAAATCATAACTGCTAAGAAGAATGTTTGGGAAGATACGAATATATTTTTGATACATATGAAGATATATAAGTTATTATAAGATAATGTTAGAATATATCAATCACTATTATAATAAATTATAAAATATATCCTAATAGATTATTTTAATCATTGCCTCATATTTTCAATGTTGGTCCTAGAATAATATGATTAATATTTACAAATAGACTCTTATATGTCACAAAATCACCATATTTGATTTTCTCCCTCAAATTCGTGGACTTATTTCTTTTATAAGATCAGTATCAATGCCTTAACCTGAAAATTTTCGTCATCCTATTAGAATGATCAACATATTCATGTCAACATAAGCACAAATATTTTCTTATTCATCATCAACAAAACACATTATATTCCTCAACACGTAATTCTTTTTTTCATTATAAATATGATAAAATTTAATATATTATAATACCCACATGTCACTATAACATTTTTTAATATTATTTTCGATTATTTCTATATGTTTTTTGAAATAAAAAATATTTAGGCTGGAATTTCTTATTTAATGGTATTCTTTTGTGTGTGGACAAGTTCAACATGGTCACCTAATGGTTAGAAGAAAATGTTATAATGACCCTTAAATAGGGGTATTACTACACACAATTCACTAATCATGGTTTATTATAATTCATTTGATGATCCTTGTGTTGTACCGTATGGCCATAAACTTTAGTTCATTTTAAATGTTCATGTTTTCTTCTACATGGGTAGTATATGGTTTAAGAATCTCTTAGTGAAAAAATAGAGGATTAAACTTTTTTGAAGTGTTTCATAGTATATAGTTAGGAAAAACGTTTAGAGTCCTAAGGGTATGTCATGTATAGTTCTTTTATTGTGCATAGTTCTATTTACACATTTGAAACAAGGTTTGGAAGTCCATTTGGACAACGTTGAAATCACTTAATTGGTGAATATTACTCCCTCACACTTTTATTTTAGGTATTTTATCCCATATTCTCCATAATCGTTTGACCTAACCAAACACAACCTAGGGAGAGCTCTACTTCAAAATCATATCTAGTTTTAGGAATCCTTAAATTAATTCCATGTTCTATCTCAAATGTAATTGCCCAATTTTTTATGATTTCTCTTCCTATTTCAAATTCTCAAATTTCTATTTACTTGGCCTTATAATTTAAAAACCTATTTGGTATGTATTTCAATTAATGGGGTTTTATGCGTTTTTTAATGCTATAATTTTATTTTTAAGGACTGTAAAGGTTTTGTTCCTTCTTAGATGTATATTCACCAAATTAGGTGTCACATTTCATAACATATTTTATGTATTATTTTATATTTAATGGTAGGTGATTAATTTAATTTTCTACAATTAACATTTCATTATTCTCATGTTGTTTTAAATGATCTATTTTTTAAAATTGGAAGTACTTTCTTGCATCTATTGTGATTTTTAAAAACGTTTCAAGGGTTTTCCTAGCTAAAATATTTATTTAAAAATAGTTTTATATAAAATTATAATGTTTATTTCATGTGATGTGTTCAAAAAATTCCATCTGACTTGTTTATATTGGGTTTATAAATTTATATTAATGTTGATCTTGTTTGGGGGCTTTAATTAATAAAAACCATGTTTCTATATTAGGAATCACTAAACATATGAAATAAGATGGTTTTAATTGTTGGATAAAAAATATGGCATTTATGGAAATTCATTGTTTCATAATTTTATTTCTATCAGTTAAATTGATAGGTTTTAAATATAGTTTGAAATGATATTTACTGTGTTTTAAAATTACATATGATTTTTTTGGAATTTTGATAATTGTGTATTAATTTCCTATTTGGAATAAAAATTGTATTTGAAAGATCGTAAGTCCCTCAAATGATAAAATTTTGTTTTCATTCATTGTGGTCAGTTGATACAGCTTTCGGTATATTGATATCAGTATATGTTTATTTATTCTTATTTATAGGAATAAAAAACATGGTGCGTCATGTGTGGGTTTTGGAGGTGATGTGTGATTTATTTTCATATGCATTGAAAAAAAATTTAAATGATTGTTGATTAGTCATCTCCATTTGATGTTGTTCAAGGATGAATTTTAGACTTGTAGAGATAGAAATTATTTAACGAAATAGTTTATAGTGTATTCTACCTATGGTATGGACCCTGTGGTACCTTTTGAGCTAAAATTTTTTTTTTTCTTAAAGTGTTTTTAGACATCCCTGGTTTTATTGTGTTCCCCTTGATCATGGTCGATAGTAGAGAAGTGTATAACACTATTGGGATAATATTATTTTATTATAATTATAATGGTTTTATTTCACTAGTTCAGGAGCATGATTCTTGAATCTTAGGATGATGTAAATGATTATTTTATCCTTTTTATATAACATAAATGATTTTATTTTACACATATATTGTATACCCAACCCATTAATTTCTAATTATAACCATTATTCATTTTGGCCACTTCATCATTTTTTTTAATATGTACATTCCATTGGTTCTTGTTTTATTTTGACTAATATCCCATGATTAATTTTCAAATTAAATTTCTGATGATTTGAAAAGTGTGGTTTTCTTTTAAAATGAAAATTGGATTTGTTTTTTAAGGATATTGAAAATCATTTTGGAAAACATGAATAAATGATATGTTTTGTGTATTGATTTAATAATTTCTATTCATTAGTATTTAAAAATAATATAAAATGAAAATACAAAATTCATGGGTTGGTATGAAAAATAAATTTAGGCCGTATGAGACAGGTATTTAGTTCATTGGTTTTAAACATGTTTTAAGAGGGTATAATTTAACTATTATTTTCCACATTTAAGGAAAGGAAATTTTTTATTAAAATGTATTTATTATGTGTTATTTTATTTTAAGTACTTGACCTTTTAAAACCCTATTTATGAATTTGGTTTCAATATATAATTTCAAAAGTGGTATTTTTCAATGAAATGGATGAAACACATTTTTGAAATCTTTTTAGGATTATTTCTCTCACAGTAAGTATACACGAAATAGTTAATGTTCTTCCTATGTTTTGTTTTAGGTGACATATATATGGTTTGGTTATTATGGGAGTTTAGTTTGGGATATTCCACAATTGTTAGATAAGGAAATGTGAGTGACTGTGTGTAATGAAATGATAATTGGGTTGTAGATACATCTTTATAAATTTTTGGATTATAATGTATATTTTCATTTGTACACTAATATTATTTTAGATTTTTTATATATTTTGATGTTTAATTATTTTCAGTTTATGCATTCATTTCATGTATGAGTTGTTCTTATAAATTATTTTTTGGTTACTCTGATTTCTTATTACCATTTATAAATTATATATTGTTCTGTTAGCATGAAAGACTATTATCAAGATGAGTATAGCTAGTTTTATATGCTGGGATCATAGTTTGGTTATTTATTTTTTATGGGGATAATCATCAACATTGTTTATTTTAATGAAACCCTTATAATAGTTTCCATCTTGTTAGTAATGATAACACCTTTCATTTCGTGGGGTGTGCATGTTTTGACGTAGTTTCTTGTAATTCCATGATTTTTCATTATAAAAAATTAATTATATCCTAGGTTCTCAATATTCAATAGGTTCAAGAGGGAACCTCTTTTTATTTTTAGTCTAGAACAGAAGAATAAATAATTGAAATTTTTTTCATAGATAAAATGGATGGTTTTAGTAGATATATATAAACTCATTCTCAACCTGAGGCTTGAGTTAACATGGATATTTTGTGGTTTTATCATGAAAATGATTTCTTTTGGTTATTCATGAGGTTTATTGATAAGAAATTGTGGTATTTAAATCCTCATTAATTACAAATTTTAAATAGGTGTTTTTCTTTTGAATTTGGGTTGAAAATGGGAGGAGAACTAGAGCTAAATAATTATATTACACAATTTTGAAATATTTAATGAAGGATATCTAACAATAAAAATGGATTTCTCATGGTTGGATCAAGGTTTTCCAAACCATTAGTACAATATATTTCAAATTATACTTTCACAGATGATTTGATGTTCTAGATCCATTTCCTACGAAATTTTAATATGGTCGTGGATATTATTAGTGTGATCATATTTAGTTGTTTTTATGGTGGTTATATATTATTGGATAATGATCTCATTGTGATTTGTCCATGTTATTTGGATTTTTTTTATGAAAAATGTGGTTTTGATAATGAATTAAATGTTTTTCATTAGAAAATGAAACATAATGTAGTGAGTTGATTTCAAGAAAAACAATTATGGGAAGAGAAAACAAATTTACAGTTATAAAATGTTTTAAATATTGTTTCAATTTTTTTAATTTTTCCTATATATACGCTTTGAAATTAAAATAGGATATTGTGAAATTATTTATTTATTTTTTTTTAAATTATTCTGTTATGGTTTTCTTGAAAGAAGAATATAGTCTATATAGAAGCATTTTTGAAGTGTTTGATTTCATTATAAAAATTTTACTGTGTAATTAATAATTGTTGAATGTAATAGTAAATGAATAGTGTGTCTTCATTTCATATATATTTTATTTTTAATGTTATATTGGGAAGTTTTTTAACCCCACATTGTTTTGTGGGGACTTTATGGATAATCTTTTTTATATTTATTAAATAAAGTCAAATGGGTATAAAATAGAACTAGTTTGTCTTAAATTTAACCAAGTAATTGAATAATTATTTAAAAATCCTTGATATATAAGATTGGATTATATGGGTATTGGATATATTTTTATGGCCCTTGTAAATTCAAAAAATTATTTAATGAATCATGATAGATGGATTAAATTTCAATAATGTAGATGATGTTTTTAAATGGTGTTTTTTGGATTTCCCTTGAGGCCAACACATTTATATTAATCAAGTTTGTGTGTCTTGGGGAAATGTTTTTCAATTATATTGTTAAACATGACGGTTTTTTATTTATGTTTCTTTTTTCTAGATTGTGTCTCCTATGATGGACTTGAGATGTGGTGAAAATCTATTTTTCAGTATAATTCTTAGGGTAGATCATATTACCATATTAGTGTTTTGTTTACATTGATTGGATTTTCGTATAATCCAATTGTATTTAAAGGGTAGATTTATTATTTGAATTAGGGCCACGTGATTCATTGGTATTTCCCTCATGGTGCTTATGGTTCTTTAAAGGATTTTATTTTGATTGATCATCCATAGAAGTTAATTATGTTGGAATTTACATAGTGGTTTTAATGGGGTTTCTTATTTTGATTTGTGTTTTCCCTAAATGAATATAGGGTACTTGTTTTTTAGGTTCTTTTTTATATAATGAAATTATTCAGGATTTTATTGTTTACAATTTTTTGTTATTTAGTTCTAGTGGTGTATATAACATTATTCTTGTTGTTCTTCTTTTTTAGGTTTTTTATCATGAAGGTTGTCCTTATACATCCACGTTACCTCTTTTTTGTCAAATTTTTCAAGTGACACTATGGTTTATTGTACGTTATGTTTATTAGATGATTGTAGATTCGTGTAAGTGGTTTGGGGGATGAAATGAACATGGAAGAATTTGATATTATGTATTGTTCAGTGTTGTAGTGGGACTTGTAGGGTTATCCATGGGATGGTGACTCAGGTGTGAGGACCCATATATACCCTTTGATTCCATTTTATGAATTTTTGTTAGAACACCTATAATTAATTAATGATTGATGATGAAATGTTTGGTATCCAATCCCATTTTGGTTATGTAGAATGTGATGGTATTCAGTGGAGTTTCAAAGGTATTTATGGTGATTTTTATTTCCTAATAGATTATGATGATCTTGTTTTTGAAATCCATTGGATGTTCCATTGGTTGGACGTTTTATGTGTTTTTCAATTGGTTTTTTGGAATGTGATTTCTATTAATGGATTTTAGTGTTTCCATTATTAATGTTATGAGTAATTAATGTATTTTTAATGAAACATAATCTTTGTGGTTTCCTTGATAGGTTTTCAATTTCTTCCAATAATTTTATGGATTCTATGGTATGGAGAGTATTATAGTATGTATCAATCTCCTAAGAGTTTTTGAGTTTTAATAGTAATGTGTTGGTCTATGAATTGATATACTATGGGATGTCTATAGAATTTTTTAATTTTTGGGGAATTGATCATGTGTAATTATCCTTGTCATAGGATCCTTCATAATTTTACTACTAACAATTTTCCGATTGTCTAGGTGGTGGATTGGTAGGTTCATTTTAATTTTTCAATTAAAATAAACTTTTTAGGGACAATATATGCAATGTTGGGGAGTATTTTGACACCTATATTTTACTATAGATTATTAATTTGTATATATTTTTTAATTTTATGGTAAATTAAAATTCATAAATGTATTTGGAATGAATTTTTTTTAAAATTAATGGTCTATTAATGGGTTCCACATGGCCATAAAAGGTTTATAATAAATCATTTATATGAATCGTGCATAGTGGTTGTACATTAATTTGTTCACTATGCATGGATTATTAAAATCCATGATAAGGTCCTAAAATGGGGTAACAGAAATAATATGTTTAGTTAATTTTAAATTTACATTGATTGACTGACACTGGTATAACATTATTTTTTACATTCTTATGGAAAAATGTCTTGATTCTCCATTTTCAAATTTTTGGTTACTGAATTGTTTGAGACACTATACAGAGTACCTAGGGGAAAACATCTGAGGGAGTTTTTTATGGAATAATCCATTTGTTTGGTTCTTATATTTTTTCTTAAAACATGGGGCCAAAATATATAGTATTATTTTATATCATTTAATTTTTAAAAAATTGACAGTTTTCCCCTTCATTCTATGTAGAGATTTCATAACTTCTTTTCTAAACTTGTTTGACCTAACTAGGAACACTAATGATAAAGATATTATTCCCTTTCTTTGTGGATTATTGTCCACCCTCCCTTGATTCAAATTTCTTATTCTATGGTGGAGACTTTTTTTCTATAGATTTTTCATTTTATTTAAAATTTATCTTATTTCTCTTGGATTATCCTTCACATATAAACCCTAGTTTTTATTTTTTTATATTAGTAGGGATTTATGTGGGATCTAATTCCAGGATTTCATTATTAGTTCTTATAAATGGATTGTACGTACATAGTTGAGAATTAATCGACGCATTTTATGAATTATAGAATGGTTTCCAAAGGGTTAGTGTTGTTTCAAGGTATGTGTTTTTGTGGATTTATTTTAAGAGTCAAAATATTTTATGATTTTGGGTTTAATTGACCTATTTTTTAGATGTGTGGTATATGAAATAAATGTGTCATTTTTATAAATGGCTCAAATGTCTGTTTAAGTGGAATCATTATTTCAAAATGGGTACATATTATTTTCAGAAGATTGTTATGTTATCAAATTTAAAAATATCAGTGAGATTTTTTGGATGGGTTAGAATGTTTTAAAGGATTTTGACCAATTTTAGGTCTTGAACTATGGTAAAGGGTTGTTATTCATTGTGAATGTTTAAATGGGTTAAATTAGTTGGTTTCTCAATGTAGTTCTTAAATATGATCTCTATGTAAAAAAATGGATTCATAAATGAATTTCAACCGATTTTATTTATTTGATATTATAAAAGAAACTTCTATATGTTTAAAAATTTAGAAAAAATTGAATGGAATTATAAGAATTATGTTTCAAAGGTCCATGTTTCTCCGTTGCATTCGACGGGGTGTGCGCATCTGTCTGTGGGGAGGAAGTGCTACTTGTTACCCCGAATTCCCGCATTCCAAAGGTGGGCGACATCTATTCCATGTTCAGGGACGTCTACTCCTTGATCGAAACCGGGATGATGGGATGTCGGTTCTTCCATCTGTGGATTCCTCCTCGGAGCTCATCACCTAGTCTGGGTCTCCCTCATAGATTTAAGACGTGCTCGTGAATCTCATTCCTGGTTCCATATCTACATGGACACCAGTTAATTACGCTGATTCCGTCGAGATGCTCCAAGGGGTCTTGTCGGGGCAGCAACCTTCGGTGAGGAGAATGGTCATGTTGGGGTGTCGTTGGCATGTCCATCTTTGGTCCCTCATCACAGGGCTTCTCGAGGGCGCGGATTCCCGAGCCATCCCACATCAAACGCGGGGAATATGTACCATCTGAGGTTTTCCTCACCTTTCCATGTTTAACATGGGGTATGTCACGAGTTTAACGTCTTGCGGAGACGGATCGGGTTGACGAACCCCTAGGGGGAACACCGATGTTGGGGCCAGCACGTGGGCGGCTTCCCAGATGTCATGGAGTGGGATGGGGTGGCATGATCTCACCGGGATGTGGCGGCCCGGGTTAGGATCTGGATGGATGGTGGAGAGAGACATGGGGCTTACGCTCTGGGATGGCCCAAGAGGGGGAGTGCAGTTTAAATTCATGCAGGACGAGATACAGTTTAATGTCATGCGGGACAAAATACAGTTTAACATCATGTGGGATGAGATATTTGGGGCTTACACTCTGAGGCAGCCCATGGTGGGTATGGGGCTTATGCTCTGAGGTGGCCCATGGTTGTCAGGTAACCGACGTGGAGAGGTCGGGACGACCTGGTGGTGGGCTTGAACCTCGTGGAGGCTTCCTACGTACCATGCGTTAGCACGGATCAATGTCCATGTAGTTCGCTGGAATGGGGCTTACGCTCTAAGGCGGCCCATGGAGGATTTCATGGCCGATGCGTGCTCTAAGCCCACGTGAGTCATGCTCGGTGTGAGAAACAAGAGGCAGCAGGGACCAGATGATCACACCGAAAAGGTGCGTCCGTGAGAAGCGGAATGGGGCTTACGCATTGAGCGGCCCAAAGAGGAAACAGGGGCTTACGCGTGGTTAGCGGCCCTTGGTGTCGGGGCTTACTCTAGGGTGGAGGCCCGTGGTATGACAAAGCGCAGTGGGAATAGGACTCCACTGGCCTTGGCAGGGGGAAGTATGGAGATGCACGGGTGCAACCATCCGTTGAGAGGATAGGGGCTTACGTTCTGAGGCGGCCCTTCCGCTGCGGGCAAACGCCACTCCAACAAGAAGGATCTCATTCCATGCGAGGAAGAGTCCATTCCCATGGATACGAGTGGGCGTAATGAATGCCCGAGCTGGGCGGACCCTGCGTGCGAAGAACGGGGTCGGACCACAGTTTAACATCATGTGTTTAGGATGAGGTGCTTAATAGTTTAACGTCCTGCAGCTTGGACGAGGTGGGTTCGTTCCACACCCCTAGGGATTACATGCCCAACGCCCTCTACCCCTTGTGGGAGGGAAGGCATCGGCAAGGCCGTGGTGAAGGGGGGTCGCAGGGCGAACCACCCGGGGGTCCATGTTAGCGTGGCTATGCGAAGAAGCAATAGCTGTTAGCGTGCATATGCGGAGAAGCATAAGGCAAATAAACACAACGGGAAACACCTCCCAAGGGACCTTGAGGTTACTTCGCATGATCCTGGAAGGCCGTACGGGAAAACAACGCATGGCGCGAATGCCCGGCAGGGGAGACATTGGGTTCCTTCACAGAGAGGCAGCCAAGGGGCATCAAGGTGAAGGGTCTCGGGCTTTGCGCACAAAAAAAGAAGATTTGTGCGCAAAACACCGGGATGACGCACAATTGGAGCAATGGAATTGTGCGCGGAGAGGGAATTGCGCGCAGGGTATTGCGCGCACGGAAGGGGATTGCGCGCACGGGACACGGATTGCGTGCAAAGAAGGAACCTGGAGGAGGGGGAAAATTCACTTAAGCCGGTGGGGTAAATGCAAAGGCGAACCCCGGGGAAATGTTGCGCGAAAAGGGGAATTACCTCGAAGTCATCTTTTTCTTGGGGGGAGTCGAATTTCACGCACGAGAGTCGTTCCGAATTCCCCAACCCCCAAACCATTCGGGGTCACCTTCTATTTATAGGCATCGGCTGGCGCGGAAAACAGGCGGCGTGCGAAATCTTCCGCGCCGGGAATCGTCTGTGCGCAATATCTCGCTGCGAAGCACCGGAGTGCACAATTATTGCACACCGCATCAGCTATATTCTGTGAATCCCAGGGATCCATCACACGCACAACATTGTTGCGCGCAGATCCTCCTTTATTTCGCACACCACTTCTCGGGCCTCCGGAGCGGGCCTCTGATTCCGAATATGACTTCGCTTCATCATTTCAAAACTTCCTCCAGGAGTTACAGACTTTTTCGGTGTCTACAAATTCCCCCCCTGGAATTGGATCGGTGAGAGGTCGCAACGATCGGATTCCAAGGGAGACGCCGAAACATCGTAGTGTCGGTCCTCCTGGGAACTTTGTGCGCAATATTCCAACAGGCCGCGCAAAATGACGGACTCACGTGAAATCCTCTTTTCACACAGCGCGGAACCCTGGCCTCACCTATAAAAAGGGGCGCTGGGTCCCAAATTCGTATAGCTGTTGTTCCACGCGATAGGCTCATCACTCTCGTGCGCGAAATCGCTCTCGCGGCTGCGCGTAAAAAACGATCTGGCAGCGCAGAATTCCTTCCAAAATTTGGTCGGGTTTTCGCGCCTTCTCGGGATCTTCCACGCTTCGCGTGCCGATTGCACGCCAATATCTAGGATTCCTCCCAACTCCTTCATATTTCGTGCAAAACTCTCTGATTCCGCACACTGCATCCAGATTTCGTGCAACTCCCAAAAATTTTGAGATGGCCGCAAATCGAGATAATGAGGGGGAAGCCACTGCTCGTAGGACAGAAATGGAGGCGAACGAGGAGGTTTATAGAGCCAAGGTGATTGTGTCCAACAATCTGACCATGTTCAATCTGTTGGCTCCGGCCCAGAAGACGTATCCCATGTCTGACAACCTCCCGCTTTGAAATTTGGCATCCTGGAGGAGGTGCCCCTACCGGGCTTCGAGGTGGACATGCCGCGGTCGTGGGTGACTCGAGAGGATGAGCTTCCTCACTAAAACATCACCAAAAATGGCCATCCTGTCAGAGAAACTAGACATCTAGACGTATATGTCCTGAACCTGAGGACTAAGACCATTACCGGGGACGAACCTATCGCAGAGAATTCTCCGACCCTCTATGCGAGCACATTCCGTCAGAGTGTCACGGATGACACGAAGGGTTGGATGAAGGATTGGGACCTGCGGTCCGGGGGCAACTTCACCAGTGAATCGTCCTGGGCATTCTAGGTTCACCATAATTGTGACCAGTTCAGGGAAGAACTGCGGTATATCGGCCTGTACGAGGCGGTATGGACATCGCAGTTCCACTTCCACCACCAACCTGAACTTAGGCCGGATCTATTCACCTGGTGGTCTCCTGACACCAAAACATTCCACCATTATCATGGGGAAGTTTGCATCAGTCTCTGGGACGTTCACTGCATCGGAGGTATCCCACTGGAGGGCTACCAATATGACGAGTTTGTTCCTCTAAAGAATACCTGGGGAGAAAGGTTGTTGGATGCCTATGCTGATGTGGCACCTATTAGAGATGTCCAAAAAGAGGCTGGGGTCAAGTACTTCCTGAAGGATATTGCCTACAAGGGATGGTTCAGCATGTTCCTTGAAAAGGATTCGGCCGTCAAGATGTCGGGATGGGGTAAACGGTACCCGACTACGGCTCATAGGAGCAGGGACAGGTCATACTGGAGGACCCTGGAGGCGGGGCAATACCAATCATGGGGATACCGCGTCATTGAGGCCCGAGACCCGAACGTCCGGTATGCCAGGTTCCTTGCCACCTTCCTGATCGGGTGGCTCCTACCGGTGCTGGATGTGAGGATGGGTGTCCGCCCAGCAACACTGGTGATGGCGGGCTCCATGGCCGCCAACAAACGGTTCAACTTGGGCGTTCCCGTACAGGCCAAGCTGTATGACATTTTGGGGCGCATCTCACGAGGGGGGTCGCCTCAGAGAGTATGTGGTCCCTTCCAGATCTTCCATGGCTGGGTGGCGGCTCATCTCGGCGGGTACACTTTCCCAAATGCCATTCGTCCTCCGAGCAAGTGTCTGTGCCCGTCCTTGTTAAACATCGCAGGGGTGGCGCCGATGATGCTCAATGAGGAGGGTATGAGAATCTGCATTGGCAACCATGCCAACTTCAACATCAGCCTATTCCACACCCCAGTCGGCCAGATGGTGGACAACGGGCGAGGCTCTCTGGAACAACCTGAATATTTTCAGAGCTTTCATGGCGGGGTTCTCATGGATCGAATCGACGGGAAGGTGATCTGCGAGCCTTACGTGCCATCCCGTTTCGCCAGGCAGTTCGGGTGCCTCCAACGAATTCCGAGAAAGGTATTCACGGCTGTCTGGCAGGAGAAGAATCCATGCGTCCTGTGCCAGATGTGGTTGATGTTTACCACCTTAGGCTCTGGTGATGTTGTTACTCTTCCTCCCACCGGGGTTGATGTCGGCCTAGCAACCGAATATGCCGAACACTGGACCATTGCATACCCTGAGCGGATTTTACGAAAGCGAGTCCGGCAACTCGAATTTTCTCGCGCGGAAACCGGGCGATGGGAAAGAAGGCAAGGTGTCGCCAGAAGGGGGGAACCAAGGGCGCGTCAGGCATCGAGGCCTGCGCAGGCTGGGACTTGGACAGTGGGAACATCACATGGTTCCGCCACGTCCTCGTTACCCGCAGGGGGGTCACATGAGGCGGCCAGGGAGCTGCCCGGGAAGCTGATATGATACCTGCTCGATCCTTCCCAAGATGTAATTCTCCCGACACTGTGGTCGGCCTTGATGACCCTATGGCAATCGCTGAGCATCGAAGCCATCTGGAAGAAGATAATGCAAAACGGGATCCAACTGCCAGAGGTTGGGCTCGTTCGAATTACCAACCGAGTAAACTTCCATCAGCGGCATCCTTATCTGACAGCCATGGATGCATACGCATGAAAAACGGGTCGGTGTGCAGAGCCGCCTTTCTTAGTGAAAGTGATGCTTGGCCAGGAGCATGATCCGGAAGCGATGCCGTCGGGAGAAGGAGACAGTGACGAGGAGTCGGAGGGTGAGGAGGAAACCGAGAAGGACGAAGGTGAGGGAGAAGATGAAGAAGAAGAGCCCGAAGGTGAGGGGTCGCAAGGGGAGACCTACAAAGGGAGTCTCCGAGAGAGTGGCGAGATTGCCGGCTCTGATCTCGATATAACCGAGATACTCGAGGTCTGTCTCTATCTTCATTCATTTCCCTTATTCATCCATTCTCCTTTATAACTTCTAACCCACTTCCCCATCCTACTCAGGAACAGTTGATCGTTGGACGGGCATCCCCACTAGAGGAGGGAGGAGAGGAACCGGTGGGACATGATGGGGATCCGACACACATCATTGAATTAACAAGCGCAGAGGGGTCTCCACTTACGGCGGCTCCTGCGGCGACTGAAACACTAGGGTCCGACGCTCTGGATTCCTATAAGTCTCACGCTTCACTACTGGCGTCTGGCGCCAAAAGATCCCAACTGACCAGCGTATTCCTTGCACAGTGATCTCAACATTGGAGGCACGTCAGGCTGCGGAGCCCGGGCCGTCCGCGAGTGGACCAGCGGTGGGCATACCACCTCATTCATAACATGCTCCCTGCACTGAGTCGGCCCCGACAATTGATGAACAGGGGGTGGCGGATATCAATGGCGTTGTTCTTGAGATGAGGTCAGAAGCTGATGGAGGCATCGTCACTGCTGGGGCGAGAGAAGAAGGTTGCTCGGAGGTTGAGGATCCTATTCCTCACGAAGGCATCCCTGTGGCGGATCCTGTTGCCGATCTACTGGCTTCCTTCCCCATATACCGGCCCGCTGACCCTAAGGAGATAGATGACTCAGACTCAGAGGCAGTCGAGGAGAGACGGATGACACAACATAAGGGGTGGAAGTGTATCCAGCACTTTCCCAAACATCCCCAGTCGGATTGGCTGAGGCGGATAGGATCACTCCAAACCTGGCTGCGCTTCTTGTGCATTGGTGGGGCTGACGCTCAGCGCCTTCATCTGACAGTCCGTGATTACATGGCCGAGAAGATAAGGGAGAGCAGTCGGCGTAATGACAATGCCTAGTGCCAGGAAGGATCGGCGAGTGCTCAAGCACGACTGAGGGTGGAGCAGAAAGTCTGAAACCTCGAAGGGCAGGCGGCAGATAACGAGGCCTTCATCGCAACATGCTCTGAGCTTGTGGATCAACTGACGGCCTAGCTAGCTGATGCGCAGGAACAACTGGTAGAGGCGAGTCACCAGATGACCGTACTTCGAAGTGAGCGGGCACCGACACAATCTAGGGTTGGCGAGCTGCGCTCTGTGGTGGCTAATGAGGAGAGAGTCTTCAAAGAGAGAGAAGCGGTCCTGGAGGCTACCAGCCAAAGGGTAGCAGCGCTGGAAAGATCGCTTCAGCACGTTGATCCCTAAGGGCTTTGTTTTGGACATCTCATAAACTTCTTTCTTGTACTTCTCATCATCTCTATCCAATACATGGCCAAATCCATCCATTTGTACCCTTGGTTTAATATTCTCAACCATAGTTCCGAAACGAATAACAACTCATCCCCCGGCTCCTGTGGGTCACACCCTTCGCGAGAAGAAAAGGATGCTTGTGCCATCATTTCGTCCAACTGTGGGGCATTGACCAAGCTTCAGGCGTCTGAAATTGGGCCTGGATTTCTAAGGAGGCCCTAGACAGATTGATGTGTCAACGTCTCAATGAGCTCGAACACACGAGCAGGGCAATGCCGGGGGCATTGAAATCCATCCAAATATAGGGAGATGGAGAGGAAGGGTGAATCACGCTACCCAAATTAGGAACACAATGGGGTGCAACGATGGAGGATAACTGTCAACTGTGGCCAAAACACAGCATCCATATCGTTTTGGCCTGGAATGGGGACAATAAATGAGGGATGACCGCTGACCATGTTCGCAACACGGGGCCTAACTCAAATATCATTGGTCAGTTTTCCGGAACGTTGGCCCAGGAAAGTAGGCGGACCATAGGTCTATCATCCATACTATTAGGGGGTCCCGTCAAACATGACCAGTATTCCAGAATGTTGGCCCAGGACAGTAGGCGGACCATAGGTCGAGCATCCATACTGTTAGGGGGTCCCTCCAGACAAGAAAGGAAATGAGGATCCGAATAAGGGGGCATGCAAAGCATGGAAGGTGGAGTGGTGGAGTGGTGGTTTGATCGAACAGAGACCAACACTCCTGAAATTGTACCTCCGTGGTGAAGGCGCATTATGCGGACATACCGACCTGATCACGGGTCGTCCCAATTTCCAGGCAGGACCTCTTTTGTGAGAGAACTGCCGCTTCCCATTATTACCATGGGGCATCCCGAACCTGCTTGGGGTAGATGTCCCGATTACACCACTTCCCATGAAGTCGGGACGAGGGGCCAACAATAAGGAAGGACGGGGTTTAGTAATCCTTAGGGCTGGACCCAAAACAAAATTTCCAAGCCATATTACGTATCTCATTAGGATGAGAATCAAGCCATACGTAGTTCTGGAAGCACAGTTTAACGTCATGTTGGACGAAATACAGTTTAACGTCATGCAGGACGAGGGACACATCTCATCTGTGGATAGGCACGGCACGGCACGACGAGTAACCTGACGTAAATGAGGACATAATCCCATATCACACCGCACAATCCCACAAGAGAGAGTGAGTCGTAGAAATCCAAAGACATGATCTTTGTTTTAGGTCTTAGAACTCGGACCAAAGGGCGGAAAGAAACATAAGAGGCACATGGTGGAGTAACTCAAACACCTGGCATGAATGGGAATAGGGGGTGTGTACGGTGCGGTGAACAACCTGACGTGAATCAGGACAAAATCCCATATCACACCACTCAACCCCCTTGGGAGAGGTTTCAAGTCAAGGGACTAAAAGAGAAGGTTAGGATGGTCCCGCAGGGAAGTGTCGGGGTGCTCCTCCGTATCTCATTAGGATGAGAATCAATCCATACATAGTTCTGGAGTGGTAGAGTCCTATTGGCGCGTAGCCGAGACGATACCATCATAGTTTAAGGTTATAAGGTTTGGACCATCACACAGTTTAAGGTCATAAGGTTTGGACCGTCACAGAGTTTAAGGTCATAAGGTTTAGACCGGCACACAGTTTAAGGTCATATGGTTTGGACCGCCACACAGTATAAGGTCATAAGTTTTGGACCGTCACACAGTTTAAGGTCATAAGGTTTGGACCGTCACACACTTTAAGGTCATGAGGTTTGGACCTTCACACAGTTTAAGGTCATCAGTTTTGAACCGTCACACAGTTTAAGGTCATAAGGTTTGGACCGTCACACGGTTTAAGGTCATGAGTTTTGGACCGTCACATGGTTTAAGGTCATTAGGTTTGGACCGTCACAGAGTTTAAGGACATAAGGTTTGAACCGTCACACAGTTTAAGGTCATAAGGTTTGGACCGTCACACAGTTTAAGGTCATAAGGTTTGGACTGTCATAGAGTTTAAGGTCATAAGGTTTGTACCGACGGTAACACACATGATGTGATACCATCACTACACGCGATCACGAGAGAGGAGCCCCGGGCCAAGGGGCCGACGAGGGTCCAACCATCAAGAGGGGGACAGGGGATGCCAGCTCCTAGCTGTACTGGGCCCAAAACGCAATGTCTGGGTGACTCCTCATTTCTCATGGGGATGAGGGTCAAGATGCACACAACCTGCAAAGAAGAAACCCAAGCACATAGTCTAGTGCTCAGACTGCGGGAGCCTCGAGAGACACTATTACGTAGCTTGGTCTGTCTGATGCGTGGGGGTGTACTGAGAGTTAGTACAAGGAGTGTTGATATTCCACCTTGACACGGTGGGGTGGAACATGAAATGAATCATGCCACCAACATTCAGGGCCTAGGGAATCCGGCATGGCGACTGAGGATTACTGCTGACCACGTTCGTAACAAAGCATCCTATCATGTTAACCATGGGGAAAAACAAATGAGCATCGACCGCTGACCATGTTCGCAACACGGGATTTGTATCAATTTTTTGTCTGAAACCCTCGGGGGTGCTGGCCCGTGACGGTAGGAGAGCCCTTGGGCATTGTATCCAGGTTGTTCTTGGGGGTCCCTCCGGGTGTAAAGGATGACAGGGGCCCGAATAAAGGGGAACACGATACTTGGAAAGAGGATGGAACTTGCCTAAGTCGAATCTGGCACTCCAAGTCCTAGACCAGAGTACGCTAAACACATTAGAAGACCACTGGAAAGGGTCAAAGGGCTCAGCCTGAGAGCACCCAAAAGATGGCGGATCCCTGGGAAAAAGAGGGGGCGCAATGCCAAACAACCTGATAATCGGGAGATTGTTGTATTTTCTAAGAGATGGGGCGGGACCTGACATCTGGGTGTTTAGGCGGCCCTATGTATCCCATAAGGATGGGAATCAAGCTATATGTAGTTCTAGATGGCACCTTTTAATTCCATGGGGAACATGACATAGGAGGGCTAATCCTGAGGACAGGGTGCGCGTGGTGCAGCTATTGAATACCTGACGTGAATAAGGACATAATCTCATTCCACGCCACGCGATCCTGTGGTCAAGGTCCCAAAGGCGAGACAGACGCGATAGAGGACCTCAAGCTAGACCGAGAGACAAAAGGTCTGGGCATTCCTACGTATCCCATTAGGATGGGAATCAAGCTAGACGTAGTTCTAGCAATACAGTTTAACATCATGTTGGATGAAATATGGATCTTAGTTTTAGGTCTTAGAACTCGGACCAAAGTAAAGGGTGGAGTTTGGTAACCCCTAGGGCTGGAACCGAAATAAAATGTCTGGGCATTCCTACGTATCTCATTAGGATGAGAATCAAGCCGCACGTAGTTCTGGAAACGCAGTTTAACGTAATTTAGGACGAAATACGGATCTTAGTGTTCGGTCTTAGAACTCAGACCCGGTGCAGTTTAAGGTCGTGCGGGACCATAGAGCCCAAATGTAGGGCAAAATTTAGTTGAAGGTCATGCTGGACCAGGTGCAGTTTAAGGTCATGCATGACCAAAAGAAGATATTAGATTTAGGTCTTAGAAATCTGACCTTAGAGCAGAGCACGGATAATAGTTTTAGGTCTTACAACTCGGACCCTGTGCAGTTGATGGTCGTGCGGGACCATAGAGCCCAAATGTAGGGAAAAATGCAGTTTAAGGTCATGCAGGACCATAGAAGATCTTAGTTTTAGGTCTTAGAACTCAGACCTTAGAGTGCTCAGGCAAAATACCATTTGAGGAACCTGGCGTTGGTGGGAGTAGTGACACGCTCACCATCCATAGTCACCATGGAATACGCACCATTGGGATATACCTTATGGAAAATAAAAGGCCCCTCCCACTTGGGCTCCAACTTGGGTGGTTTCCTACCGGGAATCATTGGTGCTCTAATAGCCAACACCAAGTCACCTTGCAGGAAAGAGTGGAGGCTAACCTTCTTATCGAAAGCTCGAGCCATCCTGCTCTGATTCCTTTCCAAGTTATGTAAAGCGCGAAGCCTACTTCAATCCAGTGCTTCCAATTCGGCTAGACGGATTTCGGAAACTCTATCTGGTGCTTGCTGGTCGTAGATTTACATGCACAGTGAGGGTGGCTGGATCTCGATGGGCAGGATGGCCTCAGATCCATTTACTAGGGAATATAGAGTCACCTGGGTGGAGTTACGAGTCGTCGACCAATAAGACCAGAGGGCGTTGGGGAGCTTGTCTGGCCAACTTTTCTTGTTCTGACCAACCATTTTTTGCAGAATTTTAGTTTGGGTTTTGTTAAACGCCTCAATCTATCCATTCACCTGTGCATGATAGCGGGAGGTGTGGTTAGAACGAATGTTGTACTTGGCATAAAATTTCTTCAGCTTGGCCGCTCAAAAGTTGGTTCTGTTATCCGTGACGATAGCGTGAGGTATTCCAAACCTGAAGATGATATTTGAGCTCACGAAGTCGGTGATAGAACAAGCCTTTACTTCCCTGAGCGGGATTGCCTCTGCCCACTTTGAGAAGAAATCCGTAGCGGTTAAGATGAACCGGCACTGGCGGGCCATCGCCGGCGGGTAAGGCCCTACGACATCTAACCCCTAGACTACAAAGGGCCGAGAATACTTAGTAGTATGCAGAGGCTCCGGTGGCTGATGCATGAAGATATCATGAACTTGGCACGCATGACACCTCTTGTCATACTCGATGCAGTCGTGGATCATGGAGGTCCATAAGTATTCCAGTCTCCGAATCTGGTGAGACAATCACAACCCGGCCTGGTGGGTGCCACAGGAACCAGCGTTCACTTCTTGCATGACCTGTGTGATCTCGACTCCATGAAGACAACGGAGGAGAACACCATCAAACATGTGCCTGTAATGGAGCTTCTCACGGCTGGGACTGCTCCAAAGGGTGAACTGTGTCGCGCAGCACCGGATTCGTTCTCGCTCTACTCGGTCCATCAAAATATTTTCATGCCGGAGATACTCAACCAAGGGCGTCCTCCAGTCAGGAACTGTCTCGATCACCACACCTGAATCCCCTGAGGGTCCTGATGTAGGGGCACCAACTGTGAGATGGTTCAATCACGGGCCACGATCTCCCTCTAGGATAACAGGAGCAATGACTCTCCAGTGCGCCACGTGGATGATTAGGTCATCCTGTTCGGGCTCCGCAAGTGATGTGGCCATGCTGGACAAAGCATCTGCTCGAATGTTCTGCGACCGGGAACGTGAACAAAATCTGTTCGGGAGGGGAACTTAGCCATTAGATGGAGGGTGCACTCCAGCAACGACATGCGTTCTGGCTTCCTAACAGCATAGTCACCATTAACCTGCTTGATGACTATCTCAGAGTCCCCTTTTACATACATATGAGGTATGTTAACCTCCGGAGCCAACTCGAGGCCAGTGATGAGGGCATGATATTCTGCCTCATTGTTGGTGCAGCCTTCTGACAACAAGAATGAATATGGCAAAATGGCTTGCTCTAGGGTGATGAAGACGATACCCAGGCCCACTCTGTTAATCCTAGGATCATTGGGCCTTCTACCAGTAGGGCTTTAGGGGGCGCCATCAAAGTGAATCTGCCAGCATGGGATGGCATGATCGACTGAGAGGATTGCCTCATCAGGAAATCCCAAATCCATTGGTTCGTCCATAGAGGTTGGGTGGGCGGCTAAGAAGTCTTACAACGCCTGTCCTTTGACGACCTTCTGAGGTACGGACCTGTTGTCAAACTGCTGGAGGATTACCGCCCAGCGTGCCAATCGGCCGGTCAACATAGGTTGGTTCATGATGTATTTATACGGGTCTACCTGAGAGACCAGCTGTACCTCATGGTGCTGCAAGTAGTGCCGCAATTTCTATACATCGAATACGAGCTCCAGACAGCTCTTATCGACGGGAGAATATCTAATTTCCATGTCGAGGAGCTTGCGGCTGAGGTAGTAGAGGCTATTATCTGTTCTCTTGTTGTTCTTTTGGGTGAGAAGGGCACTGAGGGATCACTCTAGGGCGGTCACGTAAAGGACCAGTGGCTTTCTGGGAACAAGTGGCATCATAAACGGAGGTTGGAGTAGATACTGCTAGATTTCCTCAAAAGCGTTCTAACACTCTTCATCCCACCCATAGGTGGCGCCTTTCTTCATGAGACGAGAAAAGGTCTTACACTTCTCGTCCAGATTCGCAATGAATCGGCGTATATGGGCTAAGTGGCCTTGGAGGCCTCGAAGCTCCCAAATATTATTCGGGGGAGGCATCTGACTGATGGCCTTGATCTTCTTGGGGTCGATCTCGATACCTCGATACCTAACAATGAAGCCAAGAAACATTCCGGAGGTGACCCCGAATGCACACTTCAATGGGATCAGCTTCAAGTGGCGAGAACAGAGGAAACCGAACACTTTCTCAAGGTCTTTGAGATGGTCCTGGCGTTGATGAGATTTAACCACCAGGTCGTCTACGTAGCACTCCACCAGTGTCCCGAGGATCGGCTTGAATATGTGGTGTACAGCCCATTGATAGGTGCCACCCGCATTCTTCAGGCCGAAGGGCAAACCCTGTAGTAGAAAGTACCCTGGGGGGCCCTGAAGGCAGTAAACTCTTCATCCTCAGGGGCCATCCGGATCTGGTTGTACCCAGAGTACCCATCCATGAAGGAGAGGGCTTGGAACCCGGTCGTTGCATTGATCAACAGCTCTTTCACGGGAAGAGGAAAGTCATCCTTCGGACAGTGGCGATTAAGATCGTGGAAGTCGATGCAGACCCTGATTTTCCCGTTCTTCTTCCTGACGAGCACAATGTTGGCTAGCCACCTGGGGTACTGAACTTCCTTGACAAAGTTGGCCTTGATGAGCTTATCAATTTCGGCCTCAACCACAGCACCATGAGAGGGGTGCATTTTTCTAGGAGGCTTCTTAAACCCGCGATGGTTTACTGGGAGGCCAAGGCAGTGGACGGCTACCTGGGGATCTAGTCCCGACATCTCCTCATAACTCCAGGAAAACACATCACGGTGTTTTTTGTGGAAGTCTATGCACTGTTTTCGTTCCTTGGGGGGCATAGCGGCGCTGACCAATGTGGGTCTCGGGTCCGCCTCGCTACCGAGGTTCACCTGCACTAACTCGTCGACCGTGGTGGAGAAGCCCTCCTCAAAGGCAGGAGGAGCATATTCCATGTATTCTTCTCCACTTGTGGAAGGATCGTCCATGGGGGGATCCATTTCGGGGCGACTCGACCCTGATGGGGAGCTGGCGCTGGCTAGGGTGGCAGAGGTCGTCACGAGGAGAGACTCATGCACCGCAGAGACCATGGCGATGAAGGTGGTTGATCCAATCCCATCTGGCCTTCTGCCAAAGGGGCCATGCTTTACGACATCAAAGCAGTAGTGACGCGTTGGCTTGAGCCGGTCGATTATGGCCCGGCGAAACAGACACGTATGACGCACTGCCATTGCCATGAGCCCAACGCCCCGATATCGTACATGGGTAGGAGGATCGGGGTTCACCTTAACCTGGTTGGTGTAAGAGTATGAGGTGATTTCCCACCGTTTCTTAGACCTGGAAATATGCCTTCCTCTAGTACCCGAGAAAACAAAACACTCTTCCATATCGGGAGTCGTGTCCTCTAACCAATGGATTGGGAAGACATATGCGTCATCCAAACCTACCCAGGGATCACTCGTGACAGCGGTGGGCTCAACCTCACCTGCTAGGATTTGCTTGTCCTTGATCTTGTGATAGTCAGCGTCCAGGTAACGAGCTTCACAAGAGGTAAACGGAGACGCATCTCCTTGGAGCACGCCCACTTGACCCTTAAGGGCGTATTTGAGGCACTGATGGTACGATGAGGGAACCACCGTGTGATGGTGGAGACATGACCTGCCCATTAATGCGTTGAAGGCGTTGTCCTGAGAGACAACCAAGAATTCGGTATTTGAAATTAAGCCACCTAATTGGGTCTTCAGATGAATCTTGCCGAGTGGAATTTGCTCGGTACTGTCATACTTCTAGATTCTGAGGTCGGAGGGAGTTAAATCATCCTCGGACAACCCTAGTTTTCGCAGTGTCTGAGTTGGGATCAAGTTAATCCTAAAACCTGTGTCGACAAGACAACGACAGACTTCCGCGCCATTGAACTGGCCGGTGATGTACAGTGGGCGGATGTTCCCTTTTATGGGAAGGTCTTCATCTTCAACGGAAAACGAGATAACTGCCTAACATTCGGCGTCCTCAATCACCTCGGTGTGGAAGGCTTATGCCATCGCTAACTCCGTTTCAAACTGGAGGGGGATCCTTAGAGCCTCAGCGAGCACCTCATGCATTTCAAACGACAGGCGAAGGGCCTCAAGGATGGAAAGCCTTGCCGGAATTCCAGCTAGATGCTTCAGGACGTCATACTTTCACACCAAACGCGAGCTTCTGCTTACAGAAGGTCGCTCTGTGATTGGGTGCATAACGGACCTGCTGGCAGGACAGGTGACTGACTGGTACTAGGCACGTCTCACTGTTCACTAGCCAAAGCTTGGGAGGTGGCTGTCGTTCTTGGACCGGAAGGTCGTAGTCGGCCGGTGGCAAGGCAGGGCTGGTTGCGACACGGGCAAGGTGGTTCTGCCTGATCTAGCAACACAAATGGTGGTGGAAGCGAACCTGTTGACACCAGGTGAGGGAGACACGGGTGATTCTCTCTGTATCGGGCTTGCTTCCTAGTCTCGGTAGCATGCACGGCCTGACTGGAGGTGATGACTGTCGTGCCCTGGCGATTCTCATATCCACGGATCCGCCGACGTTGGCGACGACTGGGGACATTGGGGAGGTCCACCCGGTATTCCTCATCGTCGGGAGTCAAAAAGGTATTTACCAACTCTAAATTGTTAACCGAAGCGTACCCTAGACTTTCACTCGAGGAGTCATCCACTACCAGACGGGGTCTCGGAGGGATCCCCATTTCCGAGGGCATGAAATCGCCAAGCGTGCGGGAAGATGACAGTAATGGAGGGGCGCGTTCTTTCTTCTTGCACCGCCGCCTGCTCTTCAGGGAAGAAGTAGGCTGGGACGACGATGCCAAAGCGGCGCTCGTAGACTCCGAGGGATCTGGCTGACTCAGGCGGGCACGGATGATTCCATGGGAACGGGCGACCATCCTGCGGTCCATCCAGTCATTATACTTCCGGGACCCATGGTCGGAAACTTGTTCCCACTCATCCTCGTTGTCACTATTGCCATCTGATCTCACGAAGACACCCGCCACCTGTGTCGGGGCTGGGCCCAACCTTACTATGTTGTTGTCAATCTGGTCTTGGAGCCAGTCCTTGAACACATAGCATTGCTGGATGGTGTGTCCCAGGAACCGGTGATAAGGGCAGTAGTTAGGGTGATCAGTGAGACACGCCTCTTCTGGCTTCAGACACTCAGGCAGTCGCACGATCCTCTACTCCAAGGCGCTACGGAAATAACCGGGAACCTGGGCCTCACCAAACGAGTAAGTCTAATTCCTTCTGTCTGGAAAGGGGGATCTTGGGGGCTGACCATGACCAGGGGACGAAGGAGCACGCCAAGGTGGTGGAGCCGGATTACCTCACCTAGGTGGTGGCGGTGCGTTATGAAGAGGCGCCTGCCGATTTTGAGGCGGTCGCTGCTGGGCCGGAGGCTGTGACTATTGGGGTGGACCCCTATGATCCTGCTGAGCTAGCCTTACTGGCAGCAAATCTAGCTGTCTGGGGGCCTCTATTTGGGCGACAGCAGCGTGGTCGGCTCTGGCGGCTCTCCTTGCAGAGATTACAAGAGGCAGCGGGCGTGCCTGACCAGGCTGTTTCAGGGCTTCTTTGAGGCGCTGAGCATTGTCCGAGAAGTCCCAGAACCCTCCTGGAGAATTGTGCATGATCAGAGAAGGAACCAACTCTGCCTTGATGTTCCCTACACACATCGTCAGTAATTTCTCCTGAGTCTGTGGCATGTCAAGGGAGTACGTGAGCCCCTTCCACCAGGCGACGAAGTCCGCGACTCGCTCTTCAGGCCTCTGCTTGCACTTGAAGAGGTCTACAATGTTCGTCTTCCGGGTTGTGGAACTAAAATGGTAGAGGAATTGCTGGCGAAGGTCCTCCCAGCTAGTCACCAATCCAAGAGGGAGCTAGATGTACTAGACGAATGCTGGTCCTTCCAGTGTCTGAACGAAGCACCGGAGCTTGGCAGCCTCCTGCTGCGCCGGAGTCCCTAACATAGGCACACACCACGAGTTGAAGTGGGCCAAGTGTTGTGGCTGGTCTCCAGTCCCGTTAAAGGGGGTGAAAGTGGGGTTCCCAAATCTCGGTGGGGCCGGCATATCATCCACCCATGCTGGGTATGGTTTGCCGTTCGGTGGGATTTCCACCTGCCGAGTTTCCAGGTCCTCCAAGCAGGCGATGAGTACTTCCATCAAATCATCCGGATGCAGATTCATGTCATGACAAGGATCTCTAACCACAAGCGCATTTCCAGGCTCTCCAATATGGTAGTCACGCTCAGCGGCTCGCGGGGCGGCTGGTGGAGCGACTCTCGGGGCGGTGAGAGGAAACCAAGTAGGGTCCCCCATGTGGTCCCGTCGCTTGGGAGGGTTCGGAGAAAGATATCACGCCCTCTTGCCATGGGTCCCAGTGTCTCCCCTATCAGCGAACACGACACGGTCATGGTTGCCCGGGGGAATCTCAGCAAGGGGTAGATGCTCCTGCCCCTGCTGTCCTGGTCTAGGGTTACCATAGTTAGGTCACCGTTCTGCAATGAGTTCGGCCAAGAGCTCATCAACCAGCCTCTTTTGCTCAGCAAGCTATTGGCGTAGCATGGCCTTCTCGGTATCTCCCTCTACCTTCTGAACTGAGGCAGATGGGTCGGCGATTTTGACAGACCCAATCGTCTCTTTACCCTTGCCAATGTTTCACCTCAGTGTCAGTGCATCCATGGGTACAGGGAGACCAAGGAGGTTCCTCTGTTGGAAAGTAATCCTCCCAGATGGGTCCAGTAGTGGCCTGTCCTCCAGGTGTGAGTCCCCATCGAGGGGCTCCACACCGTTTCCCTCATCTGAAAGTTCATCCATGTTGACTGCCACTGCCCTCGGCAACGTTCCCTCAGGGCCGCCCAGTGAATCGGGTTGTCGGCGGATCTTGCAGAAAATAAGGGCAGTGTACTGCCCCCATCCGCGGACGTGCATGTGGGGGTGGCTTCCTCAATAACTTTGCAGAGTACATGAAAACTCTGGACGCATTGTTGTAGGAGGGCCCCGTGGTGGTCCAACGACTATGGGTGCCGAACCGCGGGGAGTGCTACTAGGTCGACCCGACGACACTGCTCACCGATCTCCTAGAGATGCGCTTGGCTACCAGGATAAGGCGATAGATGATGGCGAAGGTGAGAGTGAGTCACACGAAGAGTCTGGCGGAAGCATTCAAACTCTCTCGGGGTGAGTGACTCTGGCACATCTAAATCTGATTCTGCGACCGGCCAAAACTTCTCAGGGAAGTGGCCCACTGCAAGAACGGTCTAGAAGCTCCACGACTCCAGTTCGGGGTCCGGGACTTGCCTCCCCTACTCGTCCATCTAGGATATTCAGGGAACTGGAAATGGCGCCAAGGAAGGTCGTCGGGCCGATGGGCTGGTCGGCGGGGAATACGGCGAATAGGCCGATTGGCCGCCGATCCCTGAGACATCCTCCAGGGGTTGCAGTGCACTGGCTGCCACGTCACGATAGGATGGGCCAGTGAATGGGACTCATATCACAGCTTCGGTACTTTCAAGGGTTTTTCACTTCACGGATCTTCCGTCGGGCCCCAGAAAACTTCCCCCCCTGATAGGGGCGAAAGGTGCTTCCAAGGAGGCCAGTGGCAACTGCGGGTTTGACCCCCGGGGGTACGCCAAGTCCTCGTCCTCCTGGATATACCTTCTAAGGGAGGAGGGAATCATATGGATCTCGCATTTGGGGAGTACGAGACTGTCGCGCTGTGTCCCCATCCCTGCCCTCAACTCGAAGGGTTGGGGGGAAGGTTCCATCGTCGAGTCGTACTTCACCTCAGAATCCGAGAAACAGACTGGTCTAACTTCCGTCCGAACTCCCCTGACATTCCTCTTATGGAGACGACGCCCATCCTTCCTTCCCCTAGTTGGATCCTCAGGACAAGGATGATTTCCATCAAGGGGTCCCCTGGCCGCAATAGAGCTGGGGCAGAGGGGACTGAAGGCCGGGGTGCGAGAAGCACTGGGACAGATGTCGAAAGGGACATGGGGAGGACCTCCCTGTGAGTGAGCGACTATATACGCAATGGATCCATACTCGTGGATGGCAGTAGGGCGAGTAACCTCATTCCTGATGCAGTGGGCGCTGGAAAGAGTCATACCCGGAGCATAGCCATCGTGAAGAAGCCTTCGGGTTTCCAGATCAATGACATGGAATGAGACTTTGTGGTGGGTGGCACAACCGCGGATTGGTCCGCGGTGGCCATTTCCAGTGCCCCCGACTGGGAGATTCCACTCAACTTGTCTGCAGGGCGGTTGGGGTTTCGATCCTAATCGGGCATGTGCCTGCCCTTGGTCAACGTGTGCGAGGGTCTGGTAACAAGAGTCAGTAGTGGCTCGGGCCACAGCGGTTGCTGATGTTGGTTCCGCATGACGGGCATTCTCTCCCGCCCGCGCCCGATGCTGGCGTCCAGTCAGCTGGGTTGAAGCTGGCGGTGCGAGCATGAAGATTGCCTGCTCCTCAGCTCAGGGGGGTCAGGCGGCGGCGTCGACGCAACTTAGTGGGGGTTCTTTCTGTTAACCCCTAGGACGGATCTCCGATCGGGTGGACCTGGACATCCCCCACCTCATTGGCGTAGGGGAGGGATGTGTCAAGGCGCTCCGGGGATAGGCTCCCGAAGCTGTTGAACGTCGGAGTGGGGAGCGGTGGCTCCCTGCGCGGCCGTCGAGGGCGGCAATGGTGGTGAGGCGCAGCCACCTCTAGATCCAAACGGGCCATGCCCCTGGTGGGGATGATCCCTTCCTCGTCATACCTATGAACCAGGTCATTGATCACCCTCCGCTGGATGATTTCTGATGGGAAGAGGGGGTGTGAGCTCCCGGATGCTATGGCGGTCGAAGTCGGAATGACAATGGAATAGGTGGGACCGCGTGGGGTAGATGCGTCGGTACTACCCCTGCGTTGGTGGGCAGGAGGCGATCGAGCTCCCAATGCAGTGATCTGATTCCTGGAATCAGGGAGATGAACCCATTAGCATCAACAGGAAAAGAGATCAACAACCAAGGCCCATCGTCATTCCCTCTTCCATAGTCGGCGAGAGGGATCCATGTTGACGACGTCGCAGGACGGAGTGGTCAACATCCTGACGGCCTCAACCCCTGGCGGGTTTCACGTCCCGGTAAGGGTTACCCAGACCTGGTGACATGCTAATCTTCTAACGCCCCGACCGCTACCATTCTCCATATTTAGGAGAAGAGATTCACGTCGGGTTCACCATTTTTGTTGCTCCGATGATTTCACCGGGGTGTGTGCATCCGTATGTGGGGAGGACGTGCTGCTTGTTACCCCGCATTCCCACATTCCAAAGGCGGGTGGCATCCGTTCCTTGTTCAGGGACGTCTGCTCCTTGATCGAAACTGGGATGATGGGATGTCAGTTCTTCCTTCTGTGGATTCCTCATCGGAGCTCATCACCTAGTCTGGGTCTCCCTCATAGATTTAATATGTGCTCATGAATCTCATTCCCGGTGCCATATCTACATGGATGACAGTTAATTACGCTTCTTCCGTCAAGATGCTCCAAGGGGTTTTGTCGGGGTAGCAACCTTCGGTGAGGAGAATGGTCACGTTGGGGTGTCGTTGGCATGTCTGTCTTTGGTCCCTCATCATAGGGCTTCTCGAGGGCGCGGAAGCCCGAGACATCCCGCATCAAACGCGGGGAATATGTACCATCTGAGGTTTTCCTCAGCTTCCCATGTTTAACACGGGGTATGTCAAGAGTTTAACGTCTTGCGGAGATGGATCGGGTTGACGGACCCCTGGGGGGAACACCGATGTTGGGGCCAGCACGTGGGCGGCTTCCCAGAAGTCATGGAGTGGGATGGGGTGGCATGATCTCACCAGGATGTGGCGGCCCGGGTGAGGATCAGGATGGATGGTGGAGAGAGACATGGGGCTTACACTCTAGGATGACCCAAGAGGGGGAGTGCAGTTTAACGTCATGCAGGATGAGATACAGTTTAATGTCAGGCAAGATGAAATACAGTTTAACATCATGCGGGAAGAGAGATTTGGGGCTTACACTCCGAGGCGGCCCATGGTGGGTATGGGGCTTACGCTCTGAGGCGGCCCATGGTGTTTAGGGAACTGACGTGGAGAGGTCAGGATGACCAGGTGGTGGGCTTGAACCTCGTGGAGGCTTCCTACGTACCATGCGTTAGCACGGATCAAAGTCCACGTAGTTTGCTGGAATGGGGCTTACGCTCTTAGGTGGCCCGTGGAGGATGTCATGGCCGATGCACGCTCTAAGCCCACGTGAGTCATGCTCGGTGTGAGAAACAAGAGGCACCAGGGACCAGATGATCACGCCGCAAAAGGTGCGTCCGTGAGAAGCGGAATGGGGCTTATGCATTGAGCGACTCAAAGAGGAAACAGGGGCTTATGCATGGTTAGTGGCCCTTGGTGCCAGGGCTTACTCCAGGGTGGAGGCCCGTGGTGCGACAAAGCACAGTGGGAAAAGAACTCCACTGGCCTTGGCAAGGGAATGTACAGAGATGCACGGGTGCAACCATCTGTTGAGAGGCTAGGGGATTATGCTCTGAGGTGTCCCTTCCCCCATGGTAAAACACCACTCCGACAAGGGGGATCTCATTATATGTGAGGAAGAATACATTCCCTTGGAGACAAGTGTGCGTAATGAATGCCCGAGCTTGGGGACCCTGCGTGCGAAGCACGGGGTCAGACCACAGTTTAATGTCATGTGTTAAGGATGAGGTGCTTAACAGTTTAACTTCCTGCAGCTTGGACGAGGTGGGTTCGCTCCACACCCCTAGGGCTTACTTTCCCAACGCCCTATACCCCTTGTGGGAGGGAAGGCATCGACAAGGCCATGGTGAATGGGGGCCGCAGGGCGAACCACTGGGGGGTCCACATTAGCGTGGCTATGCGAGGAAGCAATAGCCGTTAGCGTGCCTATGCGGAGAAGCATAAGGCAACACAACGCTACGGGAAACACCTCCCAAGGGACCTTGAGGTTACTTCACATGACCCTGGAAGGCCGTACGAGAAAACAATTCATGGCGCGCATGCCTGGAAGGGGAGGCATCAGGTGCCGACACAGAGAGGCAGCCAAGGGGCGTCAAGGTGAAGGGTCCTGGGCTTTGCGCGCAAAAAAGATGATTTGCGTGCAAAACACTGGGATGACACTCAATTGGAGCAAGGGAATTACGTGCGGAGAGAGAATTGTGTGCAGGGTATTGCGCGCATGGAAGGGGATTGCGCGCATGGGACACAGATTGCGCGCAAGGAAGGAACCTGGAGGAGGGGGAAACCTCACTTATGCCGGTGGGGTTGCGCGCAAAGGCAAACCCCGAGGCAAGGTTGTGCGAAAAGGGGAATTACCTGGAAGTCATCTTTCGCGTGGGGGGATTCGAATTGCCCGCACGAGAGACGTTCCGAATTCCACAACCCCCAAACCATTCGGGATCGCCTTATATTTACAGGCATCGGCTGGCACGGAATACAGGTGGCGCGCAAAATCTTCCGCGCTGGGAACCGTCTGCGCGCAATATCTCGCCGCGAAGAACCAGAGCATCCAATTATTACGCGCCGCATCGGCTCAATTCCGCAAATCTTGGGGATCCTTCATGTGCACAAAATTTTTTGCACGCGGATCCTCCTTTATTTTGCGCACCACTTCCCGAGCCTCCGGATCGGGCCTCGGATTCTGAATATGACTTTGCTTCGTCATTTCAAAACTTCCTTCGGGAGTTACGGACTTTTTCAGCATCTACAGTCCATTTTCTACATTAAGAAGATTTCCAAATATTTTTTGACTCTCAAATGAGGCTCTTACATTTTCATTTCTATATATGATTTGATATCACATAATGGATATATATATCACAAAATGATTATTTATTCTTCTTCACAACTTTGAAATTTTTCTCCCATGTGAGAATGTAGGAGGTTATCGATGAGTTATTATTCGATGAAATATAAATTTTTATGTGATTTTGTGGTTTCCCATATTCATTTTATGTTTTTCATGAAGATTAATAATACCCTAGTAGATTTCCATATGACTTATGAATTATTTTTGGCTACGTGACTAATCGAGGAATGACCATTTTAGACATCATTTGATAATCAGATGTTTCTACAGTTATCGAATGTTTTATAAGGGACCATGGTTTCATTTGAACTCCCAATCATGATAGAGAACGATAAGAACACCATGAATACTCATATATGATAGGTTAACTATTTTTTCCTAAAATCCACATTATTTGTAATGGATCCTGATATGTGCATCTAATGAAGATTTTCGTGATTCTTAGACCATTTTGGGATTAATTAGTGTATTTCTATTTACACATTGATTCTATCATATAACCTTTGATTATGTATCCATGCTATTGTCAATCAGGTAAAATATTACTTATATTTTAATATGTGGGAGTAATTTTTTCCTTTTAAATTTGGGTTTATGGACGTTATTTACATTATCATAATAATTATGTAATGATTTTAAAAGTGTAATTTTCTTTTTAGAATTAAAATATCCTTTTTTTCTAAAAGTAATTTGATAAATATTTTTACAAAATAATAATAAATATTAAACATTTTTATTAGATTTAAAATTTTCTATAATTTTGTTTTTTATTGTATTTAAAAAAGAAAAACATTTTTTCATGGGTTGGGATGAAAAATATGGTTTTGAACCATATGACCAATATTTACATTCTAATGGTTTTACATTGGATTTTGATTTTTTATTTCACTTTTTTTCTACATTAATGATGTGGAATGTTTTATGATACAGAATTCATTGAATTTTGTGAGGTTTTATCCAAGGTGAATATAAATGACCTATTTTATAATTATTATTCTGAATAGAATTCATAATGTTTAATTTTATCTGGATTTAGAATAAACCCTTTTTTGAAATATTACACGGTATATTTTTATCACACTATTCATATACAACTTTATGTATATAGTTCTTATGCAGTTATTGAGCTTCCTTAGCTATGGTGGGGTAATTATTGATGTTTTCATCAAGTTGGATTGTAATTGTTTGTTCAGTATAAATTGGGTGATCATGAGTAATGTGTAGGCTCATGGGTGATGAATTGATTTTATTTTTATAGTTGGTACTGTTATGTAATATTTGTGTATCCCAAAACTATTTGTTTTGGTTTTCAATATATTTGGATGTATTATTCTAGTCATTTTATGAATTTATTCCATGTATGTGTTATTATTATTTATTGCAGTAATAGTTACTCAGACATATTTCATTTGATTATATTATATCTATTATTTTGTTGTCATGGATGATGGTTATGTATAGGGGTCATTCAATATATTTATGGTGGGATCCAGGTTTGGTTAAATATTTTCAGTGGATGAAATAGTTAGAAATGATTATATTTTTTGATACCCCAGAACAAGTTTCTATGATATAGGTATTGATAATTCCCATCAGACCTTGTAGCATGCTAGTTCTGGTGATGTATCAAGTCGACTTATGTTAGTTCATTAGAAACATGCTTTTCAATAAAATCTATAGTTGAATGTCAAAGCATTATTTTTAATTTAGTAAATTTATTATTTTAATATCATCATTATTGTTTCAAAAATTTGATTATTAAAAAACACTATGAATTGAATAAATACTAAGATCTATTAAAAACTAAGAAGTATATTTAATTATTATTTCAATATTTTTTATCATCAATATTTTATTCAAATATTTTATTTCAAATAATAAAATTCTCTTTCAATGAACCCATAAATTTCTTTTTATTTAATTATTATTTTAGACAATTTTGGAATCAAAACTCATTCCTTCAGTAATGTGATATTAATGAATTAAATTACCAGAAAACATAATTTAACTAAAATATCACAAAATATTTCGTTTTCCTAAATAAATAATGTTTATAAATGAATATAGGAAACATTTTTCTGTCAATAAAAATCTAATATCATATGCATGCTCTATAATATCATTTATATCTACCACACCATATCACATGTTATAATTCCCCGGATATATTTCCAAATATCACCTATTTAATACGAATCATATTTTATAAAATCTCATAAAACCTTACACATCCTCTGAAAAATATTTTATTTTACATGAAAACCTTCTGTATACTCTAAATTATATAAGTATCATATAAATGTTGTATCCCTTTCAGCATTTTTGTTGGGACATCTTCAAATTTCTTCAATATTCTCTGAAATAAAGTACATATCAATGTATATTATATCATTAATTCATATCATCTTAAAATTGTTCATATAGCATCTTTATTCCATAAATAAAGTTTTTATCTCCAAAAATATTCAATGTAGCATATAATTTATGTTATTTAACATAGTCTAACTCCATCAATTTTCAAATATAAACCTTTAAAGAAAAAAACTATTACTTTTGGCATTCTCTATTTTACATCTTCAACTAAATTTTTTTAAAAACATTTAAAAATCAGCTCAAAACCACTTAAATCATTCTAATTTATAGTCTAAACACTATTATATATGTCAAAAACATTTTATAATTCATCAATAATCATCACTCATTATATAAAACAATCAGATCACTCCTTTTACAATTCAATTGATTCACCAATAAATTTTCACGACCCGTCCTCAGGGCCCGTGCCGTGAATACCCCAGGACCACCTTCCATAGACCAGGGGATGGAGACTAGCACCAAAGGTGTAAATCCCGGTAAAATGGAAGGCATTTTCCTTTATAAAAGTTAACAAACACAATAGAGTACGCAAGTGAAGTAAGCACTGAGTAAAACTGGGTACAAAGTATGTGCTGAAAAGTAAATGGGCCAGTATACAAACCCAACTGAAAGTACAGTACAACTGAAAAGAACGTACAACAACAATAATGTAAAATAGAAACACCGAGTCGTCCTCTGGAAATCCCACCTGAAGGGTGGGTTCAGATAGTCTCCTCATCTCCTTGGGTCCGGCCGCCCACTCCGTGTACATCCTGCCAAGTGATCCACCTCCGGGTACCGTCCAGATCCACAAGCCTCCACCTCGATCAGTGTTGTCCGTCGTCTTCTTCCAACACAATGTTGTGCGAGTATATCCCGTGCAGGGGTGAGTATACGATACTCAGTATGGACCCCGAGACCCCCGAAGGTCTCTCAAAATTCAAGAAGCATAAACCAAAGGAAAGATACGATCATGAAGTATCAATCGACACTTCTTAGGTATATGCCCATACATATACCCAATTCATCAATTACAATTCAGCTCCAACTCTCGGGCCCAAGGACCACTCAGTCCACACAGGAAAACACAACCCAGTCCACACAGGAAAGCAAGTCAATCACATTGATGATAAATATTGAAGTCAAGACTCAGCTCACATAGGTATAATACTCACGAAGAGGGGTGGAGATGATTATATGTAGCCTCCGAATCATCTCCTCTACTGAACCCACGTAGGATCTAAGTACGGAAGTCGTCGCTGCCAAACCCACGTAGGATCCAAGTAGAGTAATCATCGCTGCCAAACCCATGTAGGATTGAAGTACAATCATCATCGCTGCCAAACCCATGGAGGATCCATGTACAATCATCCTCACTGTCAAACCCACCTAGGATCTAAGTACAGTTGTCTTCATCGTCGAACCCATAGAGGATCCTGGCACAGTAGTCGTCGCAGTCACAGCTCGCTCTAGGGTTCTCGCACATAGCGTTCTCAATTCTAGGAGGGTCCGCTCCACGAGTTAAGAGGGGATCGATACATAAATTGTCACGAAGTCCAGAGTTGATTTATTCCGAAGGTCTGCCACTTCATAGGGGAATAATCCAAAAAAACGTGTCCAAGACACTAAGTACAAGATGAAGAAGCCATTTTCCAAAAAGTACACATCGTGTTGGTATGGTTACATGTCGTGTATTCATACCTCAGGTACTTTCTGTGTACCATGGCCCATGTCGAAGGGATATTCATGTAAAAAAGTAATAACATGGTGTGTGGTATGGGTACACGCCATGTATTCAGTCCCCAGGTACTGTCCATGTACCACAACCTGTGTTGAAGGGCTGTTCATGTAAAAAGTATGTACATGGTGTGTGGTATGGTTACACACCGTGTTCAAACTTCTTGGTTCGGCTCTGTGTACACTGTCCAAGTAACCGTACATGGCCTCAACCCGTGTTCTCCAACCCGTGTAATTGGTACATGGGTTAGCCTGCACCATTGGCCATGTATGGCCGTGTGGTAGAGTACATGCCCGTGTACTCCACACTGTGTCCGTGTATTCCCAGTTTACACGCCGAGTCTCGCGTAGCCGCCACCACCTTGATGTGTGGAGTGTACACACCATGTGATAGAGGTCACACACCGTGTGTCAGTCGAATGACATCTGAAACCCTATCTGCAGAATGCCCGTACTACATGGCATGTTCTCCAGGAGTACACGCCGTGTAGTCTGCAATTTTCTAGAAACGATGCCTTTGGTCAGTGCGCATATCTTGTTACTGGCTCTTCATTTAGATCGTGAGTTCTTCACGAAACATCAGACTCTAGGTCTCCCCATTTTCCCGAAGTCGATTCTGGTGTTCTTGAGCTCCCAATCGGCTCTGAAAACATGTTTTGAATTCTCGCTTGAAGAACGGTCGAGGAATGGTCCATCCTGTTTCGGTCCGAACTATTGCCCGCTATTGCCACCGCACCTCCACTAGGTTGCCATGATTATGAGTCTTCAATTTGGGATTGTTTCGTCACTTAACTAACTCGTAACGATCCATTGTTAATCATTCTTGAAGAACACAAAGAACTGCCAACAATCACAAAATTGGCAGAGGATTCGGACCGTGTTAGTTTAGCCCGGTCTCTCTACATTAGTTCGATAATAGGTGGTTAAAGAGAACAAAACAATAAGGAAATGATATTCAATAATTGATCCAATCAAAACACACCACTACCTCAACAAATTATGTCGAACGTCGGCTTCATGGAAGACGTCATCACGAGTTGAGGATTCATAGACGTTGTCGGAGTGCGTCTGAGGAGGAAGTGGTGTCTCCTCACTTGTCGTGGAGAAGAGAATGGAGGTGCATTTTTGTTCTTCATCAGAGAGTTGGTGTTCTTCAACAAAGGATAAATCCTTCTCTCTTTCATAATATTTCTCTCCCCAAATCCCCACATAATAAGCCAACCAAAATAAAATAAGGCCACCGCCTTATTTTAATTGATCATGCCATGCATTTCAAATTAAAAATTTCAAACACTTATTTAATTAAGGAAAGAATTTCATTTAATTAATTAAATGTTAGGTTGGAAAGTTTAAATGAAGTGAGAGGGAGAGAGGAAGGGTCCTCATTAATTTAGGGAAGTTGTCAAGTTTAAAAGGGGAGTTTATGAGAGTTATAGGAATGTGAAAAGTTTGGGCTCATGTGGGACCCATCTCACAAATATCCCTACATGGGTAGTTAGAAGCCTGTGGGTCCAATCCCAACTCCCCCATCTAGGATATAACCACTTAGATATAAAAATAAAATTGTCCCACAATTTTATTCACTTCTCATTTAATCCACAAATTTATAACTTCTCCTCCCGCGCAAACACATCTTCGTTAAAGGTCATCTTAAGAAATTATCGGCATTGTGAGTTCATCAGTGGACTCAGATTTCAATTATGAGAACCGGTTTAAAAGATAGAAAAACTCGCTCGTTCCTCACTAAACGTACCTGAGCAAAACTTCAGAAATTGATTCTGGGCACACCGGGCCTTGGAATCAAGTGTCGTTTGAAGCCACAGAATCATATAATTCCAATGTATTTAAGAAAAAAATTTCTTTGAAATTTCTGGTTCTTTAAATTACTCCCACCTCAAGGCTTTACATCCCAATAAAGCTTCAACATAAACTAGGGAACAAATGAAGGTACTGAGCACACATCTGAGCCTCCCACTCCCATGTGATCTCCTGGAGGTTCCCGTGCTGCCAACGAATGTGCACTAGAGGAATCGACCATCCATGTAGGACCCGCTCCTACCGATCCTCGATCTCTACCGGAACCTCCATAAATGTATCCACATCATCAATGTTCAGCTCCCCGTGATCGATGATATGCATCAGGTCATGCACGTATCTCCTCAGCTGAGATACGTGGAAGACGTCATGTACCTGGTGCAACTAAGGTGGAAGGGCCAGGTGGTAAGCCACCTCGCCTACCCTGCTGAGCACCTGGAATGGTCTGATGAAGCACGAAGATAAGTTGTTGTACCTGCCAAATCTCTGTAATCCATGTCGAGGTGATACCTGCAATAAAACGTGGTCTCCATCCTCAAAATTTAGTGGTCTCCACCTCCTATCAGCATTGGACTTCTGTTTGATCTGTGCAGTCTTAAACCACTCTTAGATGGTCTGCACCATCTCCGTCGTAGCCAGAACCATCTCTAGTCCTATGAGTGCTGACTCCCCAGGGTCAGTTCAGAACATAGGTGATCTACAAGTTCGGTCATACAATGACTCGTATGGTTCCATCCTGATGGTGGAGTGGTAGCTGTTGTCGTACTAAAACTCCACCAAGGGTAGGTGATCATCCCAGCTACGACCAAAGTCAAGGACACATGCACGGAGCATGTCCTCGAGTGTCTAAATGGTCCTCTCAGTCTGGACATCCATCTGAGGATGAAAGGCAGTGCTCAGGCGTATCTGCATCCCAAATGCCTCCACCAGCCCCTTACAATGCCGGGAAGTAATGGTATCATCTCAATCGGATATGATAGAAGATGGTACACAATGAAGCTGTATGATCTCTTGAACATAGAGGTGTCCCAAGCTCTCCACTGAGCCCTGTTCTCGGATAGGTAGGTAGTGGACCGACTTGGTGAGTCGGTCTACAATCACCCAGATGGAGTCGGGTCCTCTAGAAGTACAAGGGAGCCCCATCACGAAATCCATAGATATACCATCCCACATCCACTCCGGAACCTCTAAGAGCTGCACCAAGCCTGCCGGTACCTGATTCTCTGCCTTCACCTACTGGCAGGTGAGGTATCGAGAAATGAACTCTGCTATAGCCTTCTTCATACCCGTCCACCAGTGCTGTCGTCTGAGATCCTAGTACATCTTCGCCACTCCTGGTTGTACCACAAGAGGGGAAGTGTGAAACTCCCTCAGCACTTCCTCCTGCAATGCAACTGGTACCATGGTACGTTCCCTGAAGAGGATGATGTGCTCTCCTCCTAATGAAAATCCATCAGGTGCATGTCCTGTGGATATCTGTGCACGTTGCGTCTCACAGTCAACATCCCCACGTTGTGCCACTCTGACCTGCTGAAGTAGAGAAGGAGTGACTGTGAGTGACTGTAGAAAGGCTGCTCTATCTCTATCCTTGAAGGATATATGCAATGCGGCTAGCTGCTCTGTTGCCTCTCCAAGTAGCTGAATTCTCGATCTCCTGCTGAGAGTATCAGCTACTACGTTCCCCTTCCCAGGAGTATAGACTATTTCAAATTCATAGTCCTAGAAGAACTCGATCCATCACCACTGTCTTAGGTTCAGGACCTTCTATGAGAAGATGTACCTGAGACTCTGGTGGTCAGAGTATACTGTAAAGTACTCGCCCATCAGATAGTGCCTCCACATATTGAAGGCAAAGACCACTGTTGCTAACTCCGGGTCATTGGTAGCGTAGTTCTGCTAATCCTGCCTCAACTATTGTGAACCACAGGTGATCACCGCCCACTCCTACATCAGGACACACCTGAGTCCAGTCCCTGATGCATGGAAGTAAACTACATACCCTATTCCCTCCTCTGGCAGCCTCAAGATGGGTGCACTGGTCAATTTTTGTCTCAGCTCTTGGAATCTCTACTGACATCTATCTGACCACACAAAGGGTTTCCCCTTCTCTATCAACATTGAAAGCACTGCTGCAAGTCTGGGGAAGTCTGGCACAAATCTCTGATAGTACCCAGCCAGACATAGGAAACTCCGCACCTCTGTCACGCTCCTGGGTGGCTCCCAAGGAAGTATTGCCTCAATCTTCGTAGGATCCACAACAACTCCCACCTCTGAGATGATGTGCCCCAAGAAGTGAAACTCTCGAATACATAACTGACACTTCGAGATCTTACCTTAAATATGGTGCTCTCAGATTGTGCCAGTACAACCCGCATGTTATAGGCATGCTCCTCCTCAGTAGTCGCGTAAATCAGTATGTCTTTGATAAAGACTACGACAAAACGATCGAGGTAGGGTAGGATGATTATGTTCATGCGACTTATGAGCACTGCTAGTCCATTGGTTACACCAAAGGGAATAACCAACAACTCGTAGTGGACATACCGACACTTGAAGGCCATCTTCTGCACATCCTTGTCTAAAACACTGAGCTGATGATAGCCTGACTTGAGGTCTATCTTCGAGAACCATCATGCTCCCTTGATCTGATCAAAGAGGTCGTCAATCCCCAGGAGTGGATATTTGTTCTTTACGGTCACCTGATTCAGGTGAAGGTAGATAACACAAAGTCGTAATCTCCCATCCACCTTCTTGGAGAATAAAATCAGAGAATCCCAGGGTGAAACACTGGGTCGGATGAATCTCTTTACCTGTAAGTCCTCCAGCTGTTCCCGAAGCTCACAAAGCTCAGTGGGAGCCCTCCAATATGCTGGAGTAGATATCAGGGCTATCCCGGGGTACAGTTCAATGTAGAATTATACCTCTCTGCATGGAGGTAGTCCTGGAATATCGTCAGGAAAAACATCCGCATAATGATCCACCACAACAGGGAAACTCGGACTCCGCACATCAACCTCTCTGAGGATGAGACTATCCAACTGATGTGTGATCGGCTTACCTCTCCTCTTCCTAATTCAATCCTACGCTGCAAAGGCTCCCTTCTCACTAGTGAAGGTGAACCTACTCCCATCTGTGCGGACACATAGCACTTTGTGCCTAATGCAGTCAATTTGAACATAGACTACATACAACTAGTCCATACCCAAGATGAAATCGTAAGGCCTCGACGCCACTACAAGAAGATCCCAGTCAAAGTTCTCACCTCCTAGATTAAGATCACATGCTGGAACCAGTGCGTAATTGTCAAGTCTTCTCCCGTAGGAGTCTTTAGCAGTTAGGATCGAGCCAACGGCTCTGTCAGAATCTCTGAGCTCCGAACAAGGGAAGTGTCAATAAAAGAATGGATCGCTCTTGTGTCTATAATAACTACTACTTGGGTGGTGTAGACACAGATAATACCGCAAATCATCTCATGTGTGACGTGTTCATAGGCCTCGACTGCTTGGAGCTGAGCCTTCCCGTGTCTGCCAGCTCCCTGTGGTTGGGGTGGCCCTCCTGGTGGTGGTGGTGGTAGAGCCTCGAAGCATTGTCCACCACCTACTACTCGGCCAGCTCCTCTGCCTCATCCGCCTGCTCCCTGTGGACCGCCACGGTCGAACCTATGCCTCTGCCTGGGTGGTCCCTCAACCATCTGCTACTCCTCGGCCTGGCGGGTCAGGCAGTCATGAGCCATGTGGCCCTACCCGCCGCATGCATAGCACAACCTGCCTTTCTTATAACTGGCTCTGCTTCATGTGCCCCACACCTCCGAACCAGTATCTTGAGGTCTACCACCTGATGTTCTGGTCCACTTGGACCTCTACGACATCTGTCTATTATCGGCTGCAGAAGACTCCGCTACGTGTCACCCTGCGGTAGGCCTCGCTGCTGGCATAGGCTCAGCAATGAAGCTCTTCACAAGAAGGTCTCGCTTTAGTTCTCCTGCTTGCGTCGGAATGATGAGGGAGATCATCGAAGCCCTGATCTCATGCCTCAGTCCCTGGTCGAAGATCTGATCCCGGAAGAATGGGTCATGTACCATGATCATGGAGTAGCACGAGAGGTCGGTAAACCTCACCGAGTACTCGGGTACTGTCATGCTGCCCTGCAGCAGCTGTAGTAACTCCTAGATGTGCACCGCACGGAGGGTGTCCAGAACAAACTCCAAGCGAAAGAGGCTCTCGAAGTTTGTCCAAGTAGAGATTCCTCATCATTCCCCTAGAGTATCAGGCTCCACTATCTACCTGTTTCTACGTGCAGGAGACATGCGACAAGGATCACCATAAGATCTTCTGGTTTCCCTACCAATCTAAAGACTCGAAAAATATCCTCCAGCCAATCCTCGGCTGGCTGAGGGTCTTTCTCTCCACGGAACCTGGGCAGTCTCTGTCGCTGAAACTCATGCAGTGCACTTAGGCGGCATGCACTCTTTGCTGTTGGGGCTGGTGGTATCGGTGGACCTGCGGGTAGAGGTACCACAGGTGCCTCCGCTGTAATGGGGCCATGCAACGAGGCCCCGTCGCTCGGGGGGCTGCCATCTCGCATGTGGATCGGAACCCTAGTTGGCTTCCTTCGTAGGGCCATCCTGAAAAGTAACAGGTGCGCCACGGTTAGTACAGTATACCTGGTGAGCTGACACAAAGTAATCACAAATAAGACCTTTGAAACACACATGCAATCAGTGTTTTTGAGCACTAAGTCGGAAATCAGATGTGAGGGTCCTGGTGTATGGATACGTCGACCGCTGCACCAACACTAGTCTCCCTAGACCGAAAACCACACTCAATACTCTTAACACTATTTATTCATAGAAGAAATTATTAGATTCTTGAGTTCTGCGGTAGAACCGACTCCTCAGATACCAATTTTTCATGACACGTCCTTAGGACCCGTTCTGTGACTACCCCAAGCTCGCCTTCTATAGTCCAGGGGATGGCGACTAGCACCGAAGCCGTAAATACTGGTAAAAGGGAAGGCATTTGCCTTTATAAAAGTAAAAAAACACAACAGAGTACACAAGTGAAGTAAGCACCAAGTAAAACGAGGTACAAAGTAAGTGTTGAAAAGTAAATGGGCCAATATACAAACCCAACTGAAAGTACAGTACAACTGAAAAGAAAGTACAGCAACAGTAAAGTAAAACAACAACACCAAGTCGTCCTTTAGAAATCCCACCTGAAGGGTTGGTACAGATAGTCTCCTCGGCTTCTCGGGTCCGGTCGTCCGCTCCATGTATGTCCTGCCATGTGATCCTCCTCCGGGTACCGTCCAGCTCCACAAGCCTCCACCTCAATCAGTGTTGTCTGTTGTCTGCATCCAACACAACATAGTGCGAGCATAGCCCATGCAGGGGTGATTATACGATACTCAGTAAAGACCCCGAGACCACTGAAGTTCTCTCAGAATCCACGAAGGATAAACCACAAATGAATGATACAATCACAAAGTATCAACCGACTCTTCTTAGGTATATTCACATAAATATACCCAATTCATCAATTACAATTCAGCTCCAACTCTCGGGCCCAAGTACATCCCATTCCACATAGGAAAACACAACCCAGTCCACATTGGAAGGCAAGTCAATAATATTGATGATGAATATTGAAGTCAAGGCTCAGCTCACATAGGTATACTACTCATGAAGAGGGGTGGATAGGATTATATGTAGTATCTGAATCATCTCCTCTACTGAACCCACATAGGATCCAAGTACAGAAGTCAACACTCTTGAACCCACATTGGATCCATGTATAGTAACCATCACTGTCGAACCCACATAGGATCCAAATACAGTTGTCATCACTGCCGAACCCACGGAGGATCCAAGTACAGTCTTCCTCGCTACCGAACCCACATAGGATCCAAGTATAGTCATCTTCGTCGTCGAACCAACAGAGGATCCAGACACGGTAGTCGTCGCAGTCGCAGCATGATCTAGGGTTCCCGCACACTGCGTTCTCGATTCCTAGAGGGTCTTCTCCACGATTAAAGAGGGGGTCGATACATCAAATGTCACGAAGTCTAGAGTTGATGTATCCCGAAGGTCCTCCACATCATAGGGGGATAAACCAAACAAAAATTTCCAAGACACTGTGTACAAGATGACCAATCCATTTTCCAAAAAGTACATGGTATGTTGGTATGGTTACACGCCGTGTCATCAGACCTCGGGTACTTCCCGTGTACCACAGCCCATGTCGAAGGGTTGTTCATGTAAAAAAGTAAGTACACGGAGTGTGGTATGGTTACATGCCATGTCTTCAGTCCCGGAGTACTGTACATGTACCATAGCCCGTGTCGAAGGGTTTTTCATGTAAAAAGTATGTACACGGTGTGTGGTATGGTTACACTCTATGTCCAAACTTTTGGGGTCGGCTCCGTGTACGCTGTCCATGTGCCCAAACAGGGGCTCAACTCGTGTTCTCCAACCCCTGTAATTGGTACACGGGTTACCCCGCCCCATTGTCCATGTCTGGCCATGTGGTAGAGTACATGCTCGTGTACTCCACACAATGTCCATGTATTCCCGGGTTACACGCCGAGTCTCGCGTAGTCGCCACCTCCTTGATGTGTGGAAAGTACACACCGTGTGGCAGAGGTCACACGCCATGTGTTAGTCGTCTAACATCCAAAACCATAGCCACAGAATGCCCGCACAACACGAAGTGTTCTCCAGGAGTACACGCCGTGTAGTCTGGAATTTTCCAGAAACAACGCCTCTGGCTAGCGTGAATCCCTTGTTGTCAGTTCTTCATTATGATCTATCATTCATCACGAAAATTCAGACTCTAGGTCTGCCCATTGTCCTGAAGTAAATTCCGGCATTCTCGGGCTTTCGATCGGCTCCGAAAACACGTTTTGAATTCTTGCTCGATGAACGGTCGAGGAACGGTCCATCCTGTTCCGGTCCGAACCGTCACCCGCTATTGTTGTCGCACCTCCTCTAGGTTACCATGATGATGTGTCTTCAATTTGGTATTGTTTCATCGCTTAACGAACTTGTAACGATCTTTTGTTCTTCATCCATGATGAACATGAAGAACCGCTGACAATCACAAAATTGGCGGAGGATTCGGACCGTTTTAGTTTGGCCTGGTCTCTCCGCATTAGTTAGGTAGTAGGCGGTTAAAGAAAACAAAACCAGAAGGAAAGAAGATTCAATCATTGATCCAATAAAAACACACCCCTACCTCAACAAATGATGTGGAACGTCGGCGTCGCGGAAGACGGCATCGCGAGGTGAGGATTTGTAGACGTCGTTGGAGTGCGTCCGAGGAGGAAGCGACATCTCCTCACTTGTCGTGGAGAAGATAATGGAGGTGTGTTTTCTTTCTTCGTCGGGGAGTTGGCGTTCTTCAACAAAGGAGAAATCCTCCTCTCATTCACAAGAGTTATCTTCCCAAATCCCCACACAACAAGCCAACCAAAATAAAATAAGGCCACCCCCTTATTTTAATTGATCATGCCTTACATTTCAAAAAAAAATTCCAACACATAATTAATTAATGAAAGAGTTTCATTTAATTAATTAAATGTTAGGTTGGAAAGTTTAAATGAAGTGAGAGGGAGAGAGGAAGGGTCCTCATAAATTTGGGGAAGTTTTCAAGTTTAAAGGGGGAGTTTATGAGAGTTATGGGAATGTGAAAGGTTGGAGCTTGTGTGGGACCCACCTCAAAAATATCCTTACATGTGTAGTTAGAAGCTTGTGGGTCCCATCCCAACTCCCACATGTAGGATATAACCACTTAGATATAAAAATAAAATTGTCCCACAATTTTATTCACTTCTCATTTAATCCACAAATTTATAACTTCTCCTCCTGAGAAAACACATCTTTGGTAAAGGTACTCTTAATAAATTATCGGCATTGTGAGTTCATCTATGAACTCAGATTTCAATTCTGAGTACTGGTTTAAAAGATAGAAAAACCCGCTCGTTCATTCACTGAACGTACCCGAGCTAATCTTCTGAAATTGATTCCAGGCACACCGGGCCTCGGAATCAAGTACCTTCAGAAGCCACAGACTTGTAAAATTCCAAAGTATTTAAGAAAAAAATTCCCTTGTAATATCCGGGTCCTTACATATATAAACATTATAAAAATCCCATTTTATGCACCATAAAATAGTAACAAAAAATTATTGTTCGAGGTGTAATTTAACATTTGAATACCATTACTTAAATAATATAACAAAATAACTACTGAAAGTTTATTAAAATATTTTTATTTAAATATTAATTAAATTTAAATCCTCAAATAAATAATATCAATTTTGAATAATTTTTTTGTTAAGATAAATATATTATTCCCATAACATGTGAATAAATATTTATATTAATAACTATAAATTAAGATAATTAAATAAGTACTACTCTAAATTATATAATAATAAAATTAATATTTTTTAAATATATTTTGATTTAATAATACATTAAATTAATGTTACTTATTCTTGAATTGAATACCAGTTTATTTAAATTTATGATAAATATAAATAAATTAAATATTTTCTCAAATATACCGATGAAATTAATTCTTAACATTGAATCAATAGAATCTAATCAGTTTTGAGAAGTTTTTTGTATGTGACCCTTTCAAATCCTTCCCCCTTGGTAGTATATCAGTCCCATTGACCATGAGAGCTTTCTAATAACAATAAATGACCTCTATATTGAAAATGTTATGTGATAGAAATGCATATGAAAATATTTTTACAAAAACTATCAAGGAATATGATCCCTTTGAAACTCGATATCTAAACATGAATGATATATTCTCATATCATCACCCTTCACAACATGATTTTCCATACTTTTATTATTTTCAACAAACTTGTTTGAATAAGACCATGTCAAGGGATTTCCATCAGATACTTCGATATCAATGAAATTTCTATTGATACCTTCTTCTATTACTCGTATTAAAAAATCTATGTTGGCCATTTAATAATTTCAGTAATATCCTTGATTCCCTTGGTAGAAAATACTTATCCAAAAGTAAATAAATTATTATTTTCATTAGGTATCTATGTCTAAGAATCCCAAACCTCCTAGATAATGATCTCATATTGAATTAATGATAAATGTTTTCAAAAATAAAAACATTTAATGACACGTTAATTATGAATAATTCCTATTACTGGGTGTGTACCCATGATCTACATTATTCTATAATATTATGTGAAATCATTGTCGAAATAAGGCTCAAATATTATGAGGCCCAAATATTTTATATTTGAACAATATTTTTTCTATCATACTGATGTATCATAACATAAAAAAAAAGAATATCAGGATGGTATCATTTGGATCCTAATATAGTTTCAAATGACTCGAAGTTATTGATGTCATAAAAAATTTAATTACATTATCCCATAAATTATTATTATATAGTATTAGTATGCGATTGGAATATACCATTTTTAAATAGAACACATGGTCTATTAATTAAAAATACTATATTAATTTGGATATATAACAACAAATTCAATAGAATTTCCCAATATTGTTATCAAGATTCACTTATAGAAATTCATTGAAACAATTATATTACTATATTATTTATCCATAATCACATATTATATTCATAATATCAGCTATTAGAGTTAGTAAATAATCAATTTAATCACTAAATTTTATTCATATTTCCCCAAATGAAGACCTACGAATTTGTATTTGTTATATATCAACCCACTTCCCACTTTTATATATAACCTATATGATACCAAAATATTGTTTCTAGTATTTAATGTAGTAGAATAGTTTTTATTCCTTCATTGAAAACAATAAAAATTACAAATATCTATCCTATCAATTGAATTTATATATATTTAAAGATGTTTTTGAGAGAGTTGTAATTTTGTAAGAGGTAAAAATCTAGAAAAATGTAATCTCTAAAATGTTAATATATAATATATTAACCTTTTTTTAGATATCTCAGAAATGATTTCCAATAATATTTTTTTGTTTTATGTACCTTTGATTGGAGATATGAATTGGGGTGCATTTTAGTGGTGATTTAAGACTAATTTAAGAAAAATGGGTTGAGCACAGTTGGTGGATGGTTAAAAAAACTCTAAAACCCAGGATTGTGAGTTCTGAAGTGTTTGTGGATGATTTATCTTACCATGTTACCCTTTGTAAGATACCCTACAAAATATTTTTTTACCTAAAATGTATTTTAAAATCCCCCAAAATGATGAAAAAACTCATATTCAATCAATGCCTCGAGACTAAATGTTTTTTTAGAAATTACACATCTTTATGGAGGGGTTAAAATATATGTATATGTACTATATTATTTAAATTATATAGTAATGTGTTAATATGAATTTTTAGATGTAGAAGAAGAAATAAAATCAAACGTTTGTTGAAGGACATTACCTATTCATCAGGTATCCTCTACTGGTTTTCACCAAGAACCTTACAAGGTTGATATTATACCCAAATATGTATTATATAATTATAGGAGAGATATTGGTAAGGAATTTGGTTAGCTATTTGATTATGAAAATGGTCTTATTGTGTGAATAATACCAGAGAGTTGTTTTCCTTCTATAAGTGATGTGAGTGGAACACTGGTAATATTTTTATATGAAAATGGTGTAACATTATTTCTATAATGAAAAAGTATCCATATTTTATTATTCAGGATAATTGGATATTATATGGTTAAAATATTTCAATATAATATATTTTAGATAAATATTAATGTCATTCTTACCCTTATCGTTTTAGTTTAGACTTGCGGTATACACATTTGTACCATAGCAACGGTAATTTTTTATTCTTTTAACTATACATTATCATAAAAAAATAAGTTCAATATATTATAGAATATTATTTATTCTAATTAATAAATTTTAATCTATTTTTTTGCAATATCAATTCATAGAATTGTAATTTTTTAATTTAAAACTGATGTCGTGGTTAAGATGATAAATTGAGTTTTAAAAGAGAAAATGATCAAATGTTTATAAAGATTTTATATCAAAATTCATGATAAAACATATAATTATGACTTATTTTGGATTAATATATATATAATTGGACTAATTTACATTAATAAGAATTTAAAATATAATTTTTTAGGAATTATTTTAATGAAAATGCAGTTTTCCATTAATATACTACATTTTTCACCAACCGCCAAAAAAATATTATTTTCATAAAATTATTAACAAATTACCCAAATATAATTATAATATTATAATTTAAAAAATAAATTATATTTTTTAAAATAATGGTCAAAAAAGTTATCACAAATTAATTTTTATTAATAATTGTGTAAAAGGGAAGGAGATTAGTTTTTTTATATAAATACTTTTTTAAGTTTAAATTTGATTTATTCTCATATATTTTCTATGAAACACATAATAAGAATTCAAAATTGTTAATAGAATGTATATTATATTAATTTCATGTAAAAAATTAAACAATATTGTATTTTTTCTATTTCTGATGGAAAATGTGTTTGTTTATATAAAAATTGTATTCCCAAACATGTTTTACTTTATTTTCAAATAGTTTTTATTTTGATTTTTAATTAATTTATCAGAAATGAATTAATTTTATATAAAATTTTAAAACATATATTCTAATAATTTAGTAATAATTATTCATATCTGTCATTCCCATGGAAAGGTTTTAATTACAATAATATTTTAATAATATGTAACATTTAATTTAAAGTAATTCTTTAAATCCTATTTAAACATATGGTTACATGTAACGAAAAATATAAAAATAATTTTATTCTATTGTAAAAATTATTTAATAAAAATTAAATGTTTTATATGTTTTTTATTTATTATGGTTTTACCTAAATATCATCGTCACATATATGGTATTAGTGTATTTAATAGTGTTTATATAATAATTAAACTATTAACATAATAATTTTATTGAAATATTGTTTGAGTAGTGTGGAAAATGAATTTAAGGATATTTTAATTTGAACATTATCTTATTATTTTTCTAAAAATAAAAAAAAATCATAAATTTTGTCATATTGAAAGATAATCATCGAAAAACCCATAATAATTCCATTATTAACCACATTAAAATTGTAATTTATATTTTTATCCATTAAATACTAATTATTTTTGAATAATACATTCATTTTCTACCTTTCAAAGGGCCTTCGTGTGACTATTCATATTATACACATTAGCTTTTTTATCTAAATTATATACCTATATCCCTCATAAAAATAAAAATGCCACTTCCTTATTCCCATGAATTATTCATATTGGTCTTCCCCAAAAAATTAATGTTAAATCAAAATGTGGAATCTTAAAGTTTGACATAATGGTTTAATAGTCTATTTCACAATTCATAGTTTTGATTCTTTAAAATGAAATATTAATAAACCCTCAAAAAAATTCAAACATGATAATATTATATTGTAACTAAAATCTGTTGGATCAATTGATAATGGTGGTTCACTTGTTTCCACTCGACAAACTCTTCATCAATAATAGCTATAATGTAAAATAGAGGGGTATTGAAATTAAATAATTTCATTTCAAAATTCTACCATCAGTTTTCAATAATGAATTTAATTAAAAATTAACCTAAATAAGTTTATTAATTTTTTAAAAAAAATATTTTATAAAAGTTATATTTTTACTATGTATACCATTATTTATAAAATTTTGAGAAATTTCATTCACCATAGTTGTTTTATGTAACTTTTGTAAACAGTTATGTTTTCAATGATTTTAATTTTAAATTGGTATTATTAAAATTTTGTTATATTATTAAATATAAAATTTATATAAAAATAATTTTATGATTATTAATCTTGAATGGTAAATAATACCATATAATTATGATATTAAATAAAAGAAAATTTGAATTTTTTTTGACTAAAAATAGTATTGTGAATGAGGATTTTTGGATAAAAACAAATGAGGTCCTACTAAAAAACCTTAATATTGGAATGATATAAAACCAATGCATTGAATCTTATTGAGCTTATGAAACAATTGAACTATGTGACATTACTATAATGATTATAGTAATCATGTTGGTGTATTGTGAATCGCACGACACCAGAATGACTGATGGAAACTATATCGATATAGTAAATGAAGTAAACATTATAATAATGGATAAATAAAAGGTATTGAATATTAATTCTATGAAGAATAAATCATATGATTATTATAGTTTTATTATTTAGTTATTTTGTAGATATTCGAGGCATTTTAGTAATTGTGTTAAAGGTATTTGTAATTCAATATTCATTCATTGAGTTATATCATCACTTAATTGACTATTTCAGCCCTAAATTTTTTGTATTATGATCAATCATTTGAATATAATGAATCAGAACATGTTTTATTTGGATTTACATTTGTTTTACAAAATACATTTCTTGAAAAATTCCCACAAAAAAATTTCCTATCTTTGAAATGGTTGTTTATCTAATTTTTTTTCATATTAAGAATGTTTCATGTTGATCATATTAAATTATTTTACATATTCTACACAATAAATGATAATATTTTAGACATAAACATTCCTAGAGATTATTGTTTACATAGAATATTATTATTTTATTTCATACAATGAAATTTGATTCTTGCATTTCCAAATATGTAAGGGTTTCCTCATCTCATATTATCCTTTGTTGAGATATGTTCGATATTCACCATGTTAATTCCATTATGAAATGTATATATTACCAATTAATTTCACTTATTATTAAATTTCATGAAATTAATTCTGGTTCCAAAATCAATCTAGGAATTTATTCTTTTTGTTGGACTTTTGAAGATTAATCGTAAAAAATGGCTTTTGTTTTCTCAAATTGATTCAAAAGATAAAATAGATTTTACCTAAACACTTTCCAATAGATGTTACATATTTTTTTTAGGAATTTTATTTTTTATAAATCTTTTCAGGTAGATATTTTCCATGGTCATCAAGCCTCATTTAAATGTTTTGAAATAGAATGTTTTAAATGTTATCTATATGGATCACTTATGAATATCTTTATAAAAGTATGTAATAAATGTTCATTGTAGAATTTAATACCACATTATTTGTGAGAAATTATTTTAGTTCTTCTTTATTAAAAAACGTTTCTTGTTATGATAGTTTTATAATAAATGTCGTTGACAAATAATTTTATGATATTTTATTTTTTAGTGGTTACCAAATGAATATGGTAAGTTTTTAGTTTCCAAATATGTACTTTAAAATGGGTTTTAAAATATTTTTTCATCTATTTCAACATAATATAAATGATTTATATAATTCATTAGTGATATTTTCTTATAATACCATCCAAATACATTCTTTTAATATCATTTAATGATATTTTAAAAAATATTTTCACAAAGTCAATTCCTTTTCTATTGATTAATTATGTGGGAATTGGAATGATAAATTTTAATAATATTTAAAACAATATTTAATATATATGTAAAATATTAATTTTATGATTCATTGCAAAATATGATAATGATGGGTTATTCCAATACAGCTAGTGATGATGAGTGAATACGATATATGTCTCCAATGCATTTAGAAGTGATGACTATGTTAACTAGATTTAATCACTCATATGAGTATAGAGATAACATGTTCATTAATCCTTTGAGGAAAAAATATTTTATGTTATTCTAACACCAATTAAACATGAGTTAAAATGGACCATGAAAATAATGGCCCAATATAATAATATTGTTTCTTGATACATGTTATGATATATAATGGTTCTTTTGAACAGTTATTGATTTTATAGGGATCATGATTAATGACTCATATGATTCATGTGTTATGTTAAAACATTATGGAATGAATCATGAGTAATGATCCATGTTTTTATGGGTATCGATTTTCTTATGTTACTCCCATTATCTTTTGTTATGTTATCATAACCATATGTTCATCTTATGCTCATTTGTGTTTTTTAACTGTTAATTCCTATTTTTACCTTTCTGGATAATGTAAAGTCTCCCTCCTTTTATTTCAATTTCCCTTATTTATTAATATTACGTTCATGTATGATATATCTATAAGGGTATTTTACATTGATAAATTTATATGATATGTTATCAAATAGCTATAACATATTATATGTTCATTTGGTAAAACTCTCACTTGATGAAATTGTTGTTATTTTTCAAAGTGGTTTCCTAGATTCTCTAAAATGATACACATAAGAAGGTATTGGGTATATTATAAAATAATTATTTTCTTTTCACATTGGTATTATTAGTGGTAAAAATTAAATATAACTTATAATTATTAAAGGTATAACTGAAACATTTACAATTTTTTCATAAGATGTAGGGTCACATGTTTGGTGTAATACCATGTCTTCTATTAGGGAATGTATTATAAGAGTTGATTTCCTAGAACCAACTGGTTGTACATTGATTTCATGAATATTTAATATATTAATATATTAAACATCTTATTATATATTTTCAATTTTTTTGCATGACTATAGTATAATAATGTCTTGGAGTATTTTTTGCATTGACAAGGTCAAATCATTTCCATGTGATGGTGAGAACCATGAAGTGAAATGACAATATTCAAAAATATATTTTTTTGGTTGGATAACATACTATAATGGGAAACATAGTATATAGATCGTCAGGTGTGTGTACTCGTAAAAAGATGAGACTTCTTCTCATGAAGTATTCACTTGGTAATCTCCAATACGGGTGAAATTTATAACAGCCCCACCAGTATGAATTCGGCATGTTTTGTTGTAATCAAATAATCTTATCTACGAGCATGTGTAATGATCTGTAGAATTTATAATTATTATTAATACATGTCATTACTCACACACTTTCATTTTCTGTTGAAAATCGCCATCCATATAGTTGGTAGAAAGTAGGTTACATTCAGTGTGTCCTGAATGACATGTTAATAATGTACATTCCAAGGAAGAATTTTTACCTTCCATCTATGGAAGTTTATATATATTCCCTTTTATGGCAATAGACCCATCCTATGAAATTCCATTTCCTTGGTGTAATGATGAGATTATATCTAGTATTCAAAGTACGACATATCAAGCATAAAGGTTGATGAAACTTTCATGAACCGGTTTGATGAGATATTTAGATCAATGGATTATATTACAGTGTTAGAATTTATATGTTGATGTCTTTGTTGTGACATTATGTTTTCTCCCTTGGGTTCCTTTTAAAGTTGATATACAATACTATTGAAATTTTGGCATGCCCGCCCAATACAAACGAGAACGAATCTGAGAGGGTCAAACACTATGTGTTTCTGGTGGTATCAGTAAAATACTATTTGAATTTAACTAAAGGAATAAATATTGTTCTCATGTTAGTGGAATAATTTTATTTAATTTAAAATGATGGAATAAATTAAATTAATATTTATTCACCGGATTGTTTGTAAAATATATTTCTATATTTTATTTAACATTGAATAAAAATTTATTTACTAGATAGTAAATGAAATATTTATTTACAAGAATGAATGAATTATTTATTTTTTCGGGTTTTCAATGAGTGGAAGTGGTGCTCGATCAGACCATGGCAGGTCTGGTAGTAAAATAATTATTTCCGGACAGTAAATAATTTCTTAACTAATTAGAATATGTTAAAATAATAATTACACTGCTATTATTTTGTGACGAGGAATTTTATTTATAATCAGTTTTTTTGCATGTTGGCTGCACCATTAAAAATGACACGGTATTATTATTAAAATCATGGATTTTTTATATGGTTATGAATGTATTTAATTTTTTTTAAACAATTAAATATTGTAACTAAAGCACCATTTCGATAAATAGAGACACAGTTCAATTGTTTAATGTATCAAACTGTAAGCATAATTAATTGATAATTCTTGAGCCCAACGATTTCTCTCTCCAATCCACTTCTAGACACTCTCAAGAACAAGAGACTTCCTTCATGACTGAATAATAAGCAATCAAGAAATATGGAAACAAAAAGTCACATCACTGTGATAGGACCTGGAGAATGAGTGGTGTCAATCAGAGGCCATCAAAGCACATGTGGATAACCTCTATTGGGATTATTGTTTGTATCACCTCAATCGTAAAGAAACAATCTAGATGGGTCATTTATGATAATAAATATCATAAATGAATAAATTAACGTAGATTGATGTATTCTTTTCTTTATTATATTAATTAAATTTATTATAAACATGATTTTCAAGATCATATCAAAATGTTTTGAGTCTCATCCTTCATTATCTAAATCTTTTATTCTATTCCATAGAGACTAGCATTCATCGTCGTATTTATCTTGAATAATCATTGATCTTGGTAAAAATAAAGGTAGTTTGTCATTCCAACCATTCTTCTGCTATGCTCGGATCCTTCAAGTGGTATCAAAGAGATTTCCTCATATATTATATTAATTTAAATAATTTTTTGATGATTTACTGTTTAATAATTTAATTTGTAAATTCATTTTTAATTGTTCTTGTAATATAAATTTTGAGATTTGTTTTCCCTCTTTTCATTTCTTGCAAACATCACAAAAAAATTATTTTTTAATTAAATTTAAAACGGAGAAGACATCAGGATGAACAAGTGATTTTTCCCAGATGACATGAAACTCAACACCATGTGTTCAGTCTTACATGTCGTGTTCTCTACCATACATGCCTTGTAGTCATGTATAATGCTTCCGGAGTAATGTAGAAATTACACAAGCCATGTGTATTTATTAATTGTGGTGTAGTTAATTCAACCCCATGTGTTGACCATGAAAGATAGGCACACACTTATCAGATTACATTCTCTATGGCCCACTACACATGGCATGTAGTCCCATCAGATAAGGGGGCCAAACCATGTATCCCAAACATAGCTAATACCACGTTAAACATGTAATGCATATGGAGCATGTTGTGTATCCCACTGTACGCGTCGTGTACTCTGAGATCTCTAAAGTACAATTTACATGCTGAGTCCATAGGCGTGTACTTCGGGACAGAAAATGATGGTAGTACACACTGTGTAGTCAGAACTACATGCCATTAACATCACCAGATTACACAAATTTTAAGCATTAATGTTTGTGTAATGTTAAGATCTCCTTATCATGTATAAATCATAGTACTTGTTGATACTCTATACGTTGAATCATATTATATGCCATATATCAGAAGATTAAAACAATATGTGAATTTAATGCATGTTGGGTATATTCGAACGGGTATTCACCAGCTTACCTCCAAGGTTCATTTATGTACAATGATAATAATTTGATGATAATTTAGAAAATTATTAAGATAAGATGATTTATTAATTAAGGATAATAATTAATCGATTCAAGTAGATTTTTTCTCAATAAGGAACATTACGGAATTGAAAACTAGTATTATTAATTTTGAAAGGCCTTGCATTTATATTATGGATTGAACTCTCAAGATAGTGGAGGTAGTTCAAGATGGAGCCATGACGAGACCAATCCCAATAGATATAGAGGTGGATAGGTTGAATGTTTTAACCACAATCCCAAAAGGGTTAAGGTGCTTCTCGCCTTGGTCATGGTTAGATTTTAAACTTCTAGATAAACTAACCATTAAAAAATCTTATGATTATTCCTTTTTATTTAATTTATATCTCATAGTTGTATGGTTAATCATTTCAGATGGGTTGTCACAATCATGTAAATAATGTATTAAAAAACATGAAATATGGAACTAAAATAAACCAAAATTGTGTGTAAATATTATCAAGACAGGGATAAAAACTTAACCATGTTCCACTAAATATTAATATGAATGTGAAAATTATAATAATGAATTCACACATAAGAGATAAAACCCCTCAAATAAAATATTAAGTCTCACAAATCCTTATATTACTTGATTTAGGGAAAAATTTAATAAAACTATGTGTTTGACCAACCCTTTTCTGGGAACTTACTTTTATACAAGAATCCCTTATGAAATGATTTGGTTTAACCAAACCATATTAAATCAAGAGGAGTATCCCTTTATAGACCTGGGTTAATATTGGAGGCATGACTTAAGGAAATCCAATGACAATATTTCCTAATTGGAGAGTACATTCAATAGATCACGGAGCTCCATGCTTGTAGTTGGCAATGACCATCCTACCTAAATACCTTCAAATTGCTTGACCAACCCATTTTGGTGTTACGTTAAGGGAAATATGGATCATTGCTACTATAATGTCATGGAAACTAGACATTTGGTGTTAAATAGTGAGGGAAATTGTGACTTGATAATATATTGGGATATTTAATAAAATAAAATGATTATTTTTTCATGAAATTTAATCAAATATGTACTAATGATATTATCTTTTAATTATAGAATAATAAGAAAAACTCTTCAACCACACTACCTATGCGATCAATTCAAGATACTGACAATATCCTCTCTGACAGTAACTTCTAGAAATTGTTTAGATGCTTTAGGGATATTTTATGCCATGAACGGAAGTATTGCCTACTGGATTCATCATTAATAAATATGCCTTCCCATGAGGTGAGTGATGAATATTTCTTGGAATATGAGAAACATAAGAATGACACGTATGATGTTCAATGTTTTATGCAGTCATAAATTTCCAGTGAGATCATGAAGTCTTAGGAATATATGGATTCTTATAGAATAGTCGAGCACCTCTTTGGTCTCTACCAGGAGAGAGAATGATAAGAACAGTTTGAGATCTCCAAAGCACTCTTTTATAGTAATATTGGAGTGGGTACCCTGATTGGGCCTGACTTGGGGATTCTAATTGGCTATATTGGGAGCTTGGAGGTTTTTTGGATTAAACTCCCTAACGAACTAAGTACTGATCTCATTATTTCATCACCACTTCATAGATTCTACATATTTGTTTTTAATTTCAATTCAAACAACATTAAGAAGTTTTCATCTGATATTCTTATCATTATTATCCAAGTGGTAATAGATATGAAGTTCAAAAATCCAAATGTCTTTATATTGAATAAGAGGAAGGGTAAGGTTAAGAGATTTAATCCCAAAGATTCTTCTCATCCTTCCAAGAAAATAAATATCAAATGGTAGTAAAGGGAGAATGAAGTTGTTTATTTCGCATGTAGAAAGAAGGGACAATGGAAGAAGAAATGCACCCATCCTAAGAAGAAAATGGATTCTTCAAATTAATTTGTTATCAAATGTAATCTATAAAATTCAACATATTATGTATTAGATAAATCTTGTGGTGATCAAATATGTATCCAAATATCGGAATCATGTAGATTTAGGAATATTGATCGAGGGGGGTATACCTATGAGAAACCAAAAGATTCATACTTGCTGAAGTAACTCTCGAGGACTACCACATCACGTATCCAACTAAGATGATCTAGGTATTAATGGGGTGTTATTGTATGTTGTATGTTACTCAAAACATTATTTTTGTATCCAGATTAGATACATATGGGTTTGTTTTCATGTTTGGAAATGAATGTAGCTTCTTGTACAAAGATAGAATTTATTTTGGTATGGAACATTTATACTATGGACTTCACGTGTTGGATTATACATACAATGTAATGGAAATTGATTACAAAGATACTTCACATGACTCAAACCATGCCCAACATAGCCTTCACGGGATAGGTCATTTAAATGAGAAACATTGGACAATGTTACATAAACATGAACATTTTGATTCTTTCAAACTAAAACCACATGGTGTATGTCATGCATGTTTAGAAGGAAAAATGACCAAATCCACATTTAGTGGGAAAAGTTAAGGGTCTAAAGAGATTCATGAATTGGTTTATACTGATTTGTGTGGACCATTTCCAGTTGATGCAAGGGGAGGGTACTCATAATTCATAAATTATACTAATGATTTTAGTAGATATGGATATATCTACTTAATGAGGTACAATTCAGATTATTTTGAAAAGTAAAAAATAATACAAAATTGAAGTTGATAACTATCTTGTTATGAAAATTTGGAAACACCAGTCAAATTTAGGTGGAGAATATATTAATAAAGACTTCATTGATTTCTTATGAGGTTTTGGGATCATATCATAACTCACTACTACATACAAGCCCAAGTGGAATGTTGTGTGTGAAAGGATGAACCACACCTTATTGGACATGGTGTGATCAATGATGAGTCATGTGACTCTTCTGTTATCCATTTGGGGAAATACGTTACAAACGGTATCACAGATACTTAACCAAGTACCAGTGAAATCAATAAATTGTATTCCATAAAAGTTATGGGGTGGAAAGAAAGACATGTTATCGAATTTACATGTGTTGTGAAGATATGTGTATGCTAAGGCTACTTCAGGTAACAAACATGCACCACAAGGCACAAAGTGTGCCATTATAGGATAAACCATGTAAACAAGTGGATTTTACCTATACCACCCCTCAGAAAAAATGTTATAGTGGAAATACATTCTATTTTACTTGAGAGGGTTCGCATCTCCAAAATTGTTAGTGGGAGGGAGAAAGTATTTGATGAATTTGAATCTCAAGGTATATAATAGTTATTATATAAACATATTCCCCAAATCCATATGGAAAAACAAACTATTCCTGAGATATAAGAAATTTGTTGGAGTACAAGAGAGGTTAGAGAACAGAAAAAATATGGTTTTATAGTTACTAATGTAGGTCACTCTATATTTGTTGATAATAATGATCCTCCAACATAAAAGGAAGCAGTAAGTGGCACAAATGTTTCCATGTGGCAAGAAGCAGTGAATTAGGAAATGGATTCCATGTACCAAAACTAAGTCTAGATTTTAGTTGATCCTCCAATGATGTAAAGCCTATTGGTTGCAAATTGGTATTGTGACACCCTGGTAGTTTATGAGAAGTATATTTTTTTATGTCTTATGTTATATGAAAAATCAAACGAATCCTTCACTACAGACAACACTAGCTTGGCTTGCGCTATATGCAAGAGCATCCTTTCATCGATAGCTTGCGTTGTATGAAATACCGAGTTTCGCTAAACAATGATATGTTATTAAAATATTATATTAACTAGCCATTATGAATAATAAAACCCAGTTTTTTAAATTTTGTCTTTCAAAATGGACTTCATTTTTGGATTCGGAATATCGAAATTAGCCTTGGGTGAATTTTTTGTATTATTCTGAAAACTTTCAATTTTTGATGAATAATGAAAACACTGAGTTATTGGCTAAAATTGAATTTTTATTTAAATAAGCATTTTATTTATTTATTTAAATTTATTTTAGTTCAAAATAGATACATAATACCTATATAAGTTCAATGTAATTCATTAGAGTAATTTTATAATAATATAGATACATAAAAATTTATTGAACTTTCTACCGTCTTTTACCCACCTCCTAGGTGCATTTTAAATTGTACATAAAACTTAATTTTACCGCTTATCTGAGTTGAATTTCAAAAATCTGAGAGAAACGATTAATATCAAGGAGTAAAATGTGGTTTAATAAGATAAAAATATTTTTTGGTGAATAGTAACTTTTTTACTTTTACTTACCACAGTTAAAAGTAAATAGGGTAATTAAGGGTAAAAATGATATTATTATTACCCTAACACATATCCTAATTCTATTTGATAAGTTAAATTAGACCAAAATCATCCTTAGGAATAAAATAGGACCATTTATGTCCACATGGATTAGATTAGGACACTTATTATTATTTTATTTAAAGAAGAGTTAAAAGAGTTAAAATCAAAGTTTAATAACTAAAACATTTTTAATATATGGTTATACATAAGATAAATTCAAATATAAATATTAATTAAAAATATGAAAATATTTTCTACATAATGGTATTTTATTTATAATTTTTAGATATTAAATAATTTAATTTATTTATGGAACAATGATGATGCAGTAATTACCCTATTAATGAAATATTAACATAATTGATATTATAAATACACAAATAAATGTAATCTAAGACTTTTTATGAATTACACTAATTTTATAGGTTAATATGATATGTTAGTATTGATTTAATTAAATTTTTTAGAACTAATCATGCTGTTAAGATTTTCACAAAAATGAATTACCAAATAGTGTCAAAATTGACATAAACTAGTTTTTAAAACAAATATTATATTATTAATTGTTATTTTATTTCTAAAAATATAAGGATTGGATAAATGACTTATATAAAGTTATATATATTAATAGTTAACCACTTGGGGTTCGTTTGGCATGTAATACTAAGTTTATTAACCATATAGTGTAAGAAAACAAGAAGACACGATAAAAGTCAAATTATTTAACATAGAGTTAAATCTAAATGATAAGGTTACAAAAGTAATATAAAAATGTCTAAAACTTATTGTTTGAGAGGAATTAGACTCATCCTAACCTTATCTTTTAAATAATTCAATATGGATCTATTAAAAACCGAATATGACTTTATTATAAAATAATATTTTAAGTTTTTTCTAAGCTGCCCCTCTCCTCCCTTATAAAAGGGAACCTCCTCCCTCTCCTCCTCACACAATTTTGAGCCTTAAATCTCAGCTAAACCCTACCCATCTCCCTTATCAACATCCCTATAAACATACTATAGGTCCTGGTCTTCTTCAAAGACCAATTTTAGTGCCCAAAAAGGAGGTTTCAAAGAGGCGTGTCGAAGAAGAGGTAATATTTGTTACCGATTCTTTCAAATTTATTTCTTCTTCTACTTCCTATTATTTATTTGTTTCATTATGAAGTAATAAAATAAGTATCACTCATATACTGATATTTTATTATAAATATGAAACAACCCTATTTCACCTTCTATCCATCCTACGGAAAACAAAATCACAGCGCGTGCGTACATACGGAATACCGTCTCCATGTTGTGGTGTAATCTATTTTCCACCACCACCTTACATAGATGGGTATAATGGTGTAAATAATAACTATATATGATTATTGTAACGATATATTATTTCTATAATATTATACATACACTTAAATAAAATTCCACGATCATAGGAATGATATCATCAGTCGTGCGTACGTACGGCCTACCGTCTCCATGATATGATGCAACTCGTCCTACATGATCTTCATTGAATAATGATTTTATAAATGAATTTAATGAATAATTATGATATATATTACACTAATACCATTCTGGAAATGAGGTACTTATAACCTAAAAAAATAATAAGAATTTATTGGACAAAACATGCATAAGAACATAAAGAAATGAACACACGAATAACAAGTAGAAATGAAATATTACTAATAAGAATATAATAATATTACCATATATGATATAATAACAATGAATATGATTCTATAATAAGTCAATTAAGTTATTTAAATCATTATATAGGAGTTTTGGATACGTATGAAGAAAATCGGACCTAAGGTCTGGGAAAATCTCATAATCTCATTTTTATCCAAGATTGTTTATACTTCAGAATTTACTGTGGAATATTTATCATCCACATACATATTTCCTCAATATGTATTATTATTTCTATATTACTACACTTTTTTAAATCCAAATTTACCAATTGGAGAGTTTTTAGTAAAATATATGGAAGGAATCATTTGTTGTTTTTAGTACGAGGTACTTTTTGACTTTTCCATCCAATGTACTAGAAGAATGTTTTTTTTAACTTATACAGCATGAATGGATTTTTATGATTCCATAGACCATTATTTCCATGAATAATACATTACAAGTTTTCATGTTAATTTTTAATAAACCTCTTTTAGTTTAAAATATTTTGACATGTTAAGAAAAGAAACTTGTTTTTGAAGTAGAAAGGATATTTTCCTCAAGAATGGAGTTCAAGCATTTTATCAAAATTATTTTCCATAAAAGATAATATAGGGTTATGTTTCTATCCCTATTTTTATATTGATTTGATTATGTTATTATGGAATTATTTTTATGATGTCCTTTTATCTTATATGAATTATGTTTTGATGGCATGATGTTTAAGAATCCCATTTTTATTACATGGGTTATGCTATGATATATGATTTATGATATTGTGGCACACATAAGAACTGTATCATTATGAGATGGGTGGGACCTATATATCCCTCCAATTCAATGGTTAATGATTTATATCTCATGAGATAGACATGGCTGGAACTCCCGGTTAATCCAGTTATGTGATACAGGACTGAAACGAGGAGTGAACTTGGTTCAAAAATGGACATTGTCGGCTAGGATAGTTTTGGAAATGAGTCGTGACTACTAAGAAATGATTCTCTATGATTATGTGTGTAACAGGCAAAGTTTCATGTTTTATGTTATGATTATTGGGATTACATTCCACTACCATGATTTATCCCTTGTTATGATATTATGATCTCTTTTGCAGGTTAAGATTTTCAAAATGTTATATTCTTATGAATATGATATGATTGATATTTCCTTTTTTTACCCTTATTGATCATTTGATCTCACCCATTTGTATGTTTTCTTTTCCCAGGTCAGGAAGAAGGGTATTAAGTAAGAAATGCCAAAAGGGACTCTAGATATGATAAAATAAAAGGGTGACAATGTAGATGATTATGAACCAGTTGTTTATGTTTCCCAGTTTCTAAAGACACTATACCTATACGGTATTTTCATGGTATTGTTATATATTGTAATAAGTGTGCTTCAATTTTGAAGTAATAACAATTTATATAATTCATGGGTTATTATAGTTTGTATCATAGGAAAGGTATAGTCAACCTTTGGAAACTAGGATGTGAAAGCCTTTGTAAGAACCCTAAGGATATGTATAAGCATAGAACACTATATTAGTGTTTTAGAAATGGCCATGAACAACCTATGATATGATCTAAGTTGTGAAATTTTATTCTTGATTATGTGGTTTTCCTATTATGATTAGTGTTTCTAACACTATGCTTCTTGGTTTTAGTCAACGGCTGTAACCCAAAGGAACTGTGATAATGCATAATGTGATGGGAAATGTAATGATTCTCCCCCCTGAGCAACCAAACTTTATGGGAGCGTGAATGAAAAATATTTTAGCCATGCTCACACAACTTTCTCAAGCTATGAATCATGTAGGTCTTCTAAACGAGCAAAGGAAGGAGGTATATTCTGTTGAATCCTTCATGAGGAAGCATCCACAAAAATTTAGTGGGTATACTGATCCATTAGTTTCTGATGTAACGCCCCGACCCTAGTTACCCAGAGTCGGTGCATTATTACATAACATTGGCATGATCACAAGAAAGATCAAATCTCGAAAGACCGATTGGTTTAGTAGCCTTGGAAACACTAGATATATTCATAAGTTTTACATTACATCATAAATTGAAAAACTACTACAGAAACATAATGTTTCCACAGTCCACACTATAATCCCCTCATAATATCCCTGCAGGTCATTCATAACTTACATCTTCACTTCCTGGGAAAAATAAAACATTGAAAAGGGGTGAGCTCAAGTTCCCAGTAAGGATAACAATATAGCGGAATTTTTCATAAATAAGAATAAACATTTAAGGCAATGTATAACTAAAACAAAAGCCTTTTAAACATGAACTTTCAACATGGTATGGCATAAATAAAATGAAATAATGCCATTTACTTATTCACATGGATATTCTACTAATCGAATAATCACATGATAAAATCAATAACCACTTTCATAATGTTGGAATGCATAATGCCAGACTATCATAACCACATAGCCAAGGCCTCGTGCCAAGACTACAAATAAGATTTTGTCAAGGCCTTGTTCCAAGACACTAGTTTGTCTCATGAGACCTACCGATGCATCGAGGAGCTATAGCGGGCTCCACCCGTCACATATTAAGTCCAATGCATTCCCATATGAAAAGGTTTAAATATAACATAAACATTCGTATTAAAACTAGCATACCAAATGTCAATAATTTCACCATAAACTATGAATGGTATAAAAATAGCACATCCACAGTCAAAAATATCACAAAACCTTCAATACAATATAGAAGTTTTGTATCACAATAAATCAACTTCAAATAAGCGTAAAATCTGTCGAAGGATGTTGACATAGATGAAATCAAAACACTTTTTAGAGAAATATCTCTTTCTATTTTTGAAATCATTTAAGAGTCATATAAAATAAAACATTTTCTTGAAAATATTCTTATAAGATTGTAATGGAAGCTTTGACGATTTTATAACGGTGGAAAATAACCGCACCCGCCGTATAAGTTAAAAAAAACATTCTTATCTTAATTCTGTCGAAAAGGTTAAAAAGCACCTTGTTTGGAAAACGACGGAAAGATTCCCTTATAAACCTCTTATAAAAATTCAAACAAGGGTATAAATGACTTTAACCCATATTCTTTTAAATATTAAAAATGTTTTGAAATACATTTTGAAGAAACATGGATGTGGATGATAAAGAAATCCTAGTAGATTATTACGTATAAACAACCTCGGATAATGAAGAGATTGTGATATAACCCTTACCTTGTACTTTTCCTTGGTTGGGGTAGGTTAACCTCCTGTATAATGGTGAAATAATTGTTACTAAATTATACAAGAATCATATACATTAATATGATATCATATATGATCTTTTAATATTGATTTACAATAATATCTTAGTATTATCGTTGTTTCGGGTGTTAACTTACTTGTTTTCATTTATATGTTTTGTTACATAAGCCATGGTTGTTGTATCTTATTCATATCCAGAATGATATCTAGTCCTTAAACATCATTTTTAAATCATAAAATGATAATTATACTTGAATGGATACGATGGAGAATGAATCTCATCGCGTTCGTGGAGACGGTAGTCCGTACAAACGCACGAGCGACAATATCATTCTTTTGATATTAAAATAATATATAAATGGATGGTATATCATATATACAGAATCATTAAAATGTTATATTTATTATTTACATGAGTTACACATCATTATTATACCCATCCAAATAACATTATATTGAATGACAATTACACCACGACGTGGAGACGGTAAGCCGTACGTACGCACGTATGGTGACATGTTATTCAAAGGGTGGATAGAATACTGAATATGGTTGTACCATATTTATAATAACATCACAGTATATTTGAGATACTGGAGTTATTATTTTAGAATGGTAAGAACAAAGGAAGAAGAAGTGGAAGAAGAAATGAACTTGGAGAATGGTGGTGAAATCATTACCTCTTCTTCGGGTTCTTCCTTTTGATTTGATCAAAAGGGATCCTTAGGTTGGATTTCTGATCAAACTAAGGCCTCTAGGTTGTATTGAGGGATGTTGGGAGAGTATTTGGGCAGAGTTTGGCCGAACCAAAAGGCTTTGAAGGTGTGAATAAATGAGAAGGAGGAGTTCCCTTTTATAAGAGGGGTGAGGGGCACCTTTGGAAAAGCTAGAAATATTAATTTATAATAAATTCATATTCGCTTTCTAATGGCTCCAAAGTTGATTATTAAAAGTTTATGGTGGGGATAGGTCGAAAACCACTCAACCAATAGAATTTAGACAGGTTTGGGTACTTATATTAACCTTATCTTTAAGTATTAACTCTAAGTTAATTAGTTTCACTTTTACAATGTCTCTTTGTATTTTTATATAACATGGTTAATAAACTTACTATATACATCCAATAGACCCCCAAGTAGTACATTAATGATGAACCTATCATGATATAAGTCTCTTGGCCGAACCTTAGATTTTTAGGAATTTAATATCAATTAATAATATAATATTTGTTTTAAGAACTCTTTTATGTCAATTTTGCACTATTCAATAGTTTATTTTTGTGAAACTCATAACAGATTGATTACTTCGATAAAAGTCAATTAAATCAATCCTAATATATCATATTATCCTAGAAAATTAGTTTAATTCATTAAAAGTTTCATATTATATTTATTTGGGTATTTATAATATCAATTATTTTAATTTTTCACTATTATTGTAATTACTGCATCATCATTGTGTCATAAATAAAATAAATTATTTAATGTCTAAAAATTATAAATAAAATATCATTATGTAGGAAATCTTTTTATCTTTCTAATTAATATTTATAATCTAAAATCCAACATATATAACCCTATGTAACAATTGTATTTCTAAAAGTCATATGCTTGTGTCATTTTTGTATTCATTTTGACTTAATTAAAATAAAGTGCCATTATCACTTACAAGTGGATCCATGGGGTCCCAAAATATACCCAAAGATTCTCATGGTCGACCATGTATCCACCAATAGGTTTAAGACACGTTTTAGGGTAATTTAGTATTATTATAATATTATTTTTTAACCCTTATTTACCGGATTTACCCTTAACCATGGTAAATAAAATATTTACCGCAGTAATTATTCAAAATGTCTAAAAATAAAAGTTACCTATTTACACAATTTGAACATCCTGATTCCAAATATGGAATCCATTTTCCTAAATTCAAAACACATAAGTGGCAGAAATTAATTTAAAATTAATTCCTGCTGTCAAAACAAAAAGCGTGTTTTTAAGAGATAATAACTATCAAAAGATTGACACTTGTTTATGTTCGGTTTAATTGTAAAATTATGTCCAATGACCAACATTATATTAAATAGTAAAAATATATTCTAAATATACTTTAAAACCACTCAAATTCATAATTTATCACTATTAATTATTTTGATTAAAAAAGTTGTTTTTAATTAAAATTTAGTAATTTTCACTATTCATCAAAATATGAAAGTTATCCGAAAAGTACCAAAATTTCACCTTAGGCTAAATTTGATATTCCTAATCCAAAAATGAAGTCCATTTTAAAATATAAAATATATATAACTTCAAAAACTAGGTATCACTATTCATAACAGCTAGTTTGATTGGTTACGGTGTGTTAGAACTCGGTGTTGCGTACAACACACGCTAGCGTACCGTGGAAGCTTGGGATGTTTCATTTTAAATTTTTGATGTCCCCATTTAGTCAAAAAGTTTAAAATATAGTATCTAAAAAGGGTTCACTATTAAAATTTGGTAAAAGTGCAATACTGAAAATGAATTTGTTCTTACATTATGTCTAAGAAACTCATAATATGGATTCTAAAATTATAAGGATTATATAAAGTTTAAAATTTAGTTAACACTATTCATAACCTCTTTTGAGTGGATTTTTTTTGTAAGTCATGGTGTGATTGAACTCGGTGTTGTGTGTAGTGCAAGTTATTGAATTATTTTGAAGAAATAAAACACTATGAAATCTTGGGGTGTTACATTCTCCCCTCCTTCAATAAATTGCGTCTTCGCAATTTGAAATTGTTCTTCGAAAATAAAAGGTTGAAAATAGAAAATATATTTGTGGGAAAATCCACATCGGAAATTGGGTTACTAAAATTTAGTCTTAATATGAGGAAAAGAGAAATTAAAGGGTCACCACCAAATTATGATCTCGATTAGGAGAACATTGGTGGCATTTAGAGACATATAATTGGAGGAAAAACGTAAATATTTATAGGTAGTGATTGAGGTCATCAATCACAAACAAGTATAAAATTGAGGTCCTTAAATTCATCAATCTATGATGATTTGAAATACCATCGGTTCAACAAAACATAGGGTATTAGGATAACACATTTTTGACGTTTCAAAATATCCTAGTTGAAATCCCACATCGAAAAATGAATTAATGAGGCCTCTATTTAAAATAAAGAGTCGAAAGTATGAAGATTACCGAAAATAACACATACTAGGGTTCCATGTAGGAAAATATGGATATGGAAAAAAAAATCTAACCATCAATTATCTGATGGAGAGTGGTAGAGAACATGGCTATGAAAAGGCCAACAATCCCAAAGCCATAAATTAGTGATGATTTAAGGTACCATCTAGGAAAAAAATTTTGTTCTAAGTTTCTTTTCTTAATATTGAGAAATTTATTTATGACATTGGCTAAGATCATAAGGAGATATACTTACCTTATAATTAGAGTTTTATCCATTAATAAATTTCTACCACAAACTCATCTTTTACTCTAAAAGATAATAGAATGTAAAAAAATTCTATTTACACTATTCGTATAGGGTTCCAAAATAAACGAATTTATAATTCATCTACATGATCTTTTAATAAATACTACATTATTTAATCCAGGACATCTCATGGGCTAGTGGTAGGTTATACACCCTTGTCGCCCTTCGGTTGCGGGTTCAAGTCTCGCAGCCTTGCCGGACGCGACGGGTTGCCGCCCGACCTCCGGGTTGTCCTTTTATGGCAATCCAAAATAATCCAAACTAGAACTATCCAAAATACTTCTGTCCAAACTCACAGTATAACATTTATAAGGAACGTAAACATAATATAGATCCTTTTTACCCTGTAATATCATATGAATACCTTCATCATGTATTACCATATTCCTTATTGATTACATTCATGCTCCCTTATTCCATATAGAATGCTGGATATACTTCATTAATCCAAAAATGTTTTAAACCCCAACAATGATGGAATATACAAATCATTAATCAGTTCCAAGGTAGTCAAGAATATCCAATATAATTTATCCAAAACAATCACATATTATTCCAAAATCACTACCTCAGTATCAGAACTATATTATTATTTATCATTCTCTCAACCATATATTTTCCAAAAATTTATCCTGCTATTGAGTCACTTTTCTTTGTTCCACACAATCTCAAGTCCTTAATGAAATAGTACTGCAGTACAATCCTTATATACTCCATAATTATTATAACAAGTACATTGTTGATACAACACTCAATTGACATAATCAACATAAGAACTCTAATCATTCCTCTTCATCTGTGGTAGTATCATAACTTGATTATTATCCAATAGCATCATTTGCTTCATAGTCTGATGACTGGGACATAGGTTCGCGTAGTGTCCACACTCCTTGCAAATGAAGCATTGTACATTTGAAACCATTTTCTTACCCTTGCAGTCACGTACTTTGTGCCCTTTTCCTCCACACTTATAACAAACTCCCATTCCTTTCAGGCAAGTTCCAGGGTGTTTCTTTCCACAGTTACCACATATGGGAAAATTCTTCTTTTCCCTCTTCCCTTTATCCATCTTTCTCTCTTCTATCCTTTTCTTCTCTTGCTTCCCTTCAAAGCCATAGGACTCAGTAATCTCTTTACTTATCTTATCAATACATGATATTATTTCTTCATATGATGATAATACATGGGAGACTATTTCTCTTATAAATTCTAGCTTAAGACCATGAAAGATATGATCCTTCCTTCTCTTTGGATCATGTGCATTTCCGGAGTTCTCATTCCTTCTACTGGGCGCCATTTCTAAACAATGGCATAAACTAGATCAGTTTATGAATCAAAATACATAATCCCATACTTATAAAACACTTAACATAAATTGAACTATTTATGGATATAATCCATAATCATAAGAATGTTTTCTTTAAGGAAGTATATACTCATAAAACCTTCAAAATGATTTGTAAAGAAAATGAGAGTTATCCTAAGAATATTCCCAGGGAGTGTCGTAACCAAGAGTGCAGCAAGGCCCGTTGTCGTGCACCAGTTCCCGTTCGAGTCTAGCTCAAAGCGGTGTTTTCGGGTTTTACCCCTAGGTACATCTGTGCCAGAGCCGCCTCTACCTGCTCGTATCCAGACAGGGATGTATTGCTCGGAAAACTCACAAAATCTCTACAATACCAAAATTCTAGGAAGTTCTTCTATACTAATCCTCAAAGTCCATCTTAGGTCTACGTGCTCTAATCAGAGTTTATCTAAATCTATCTTCCAAGGTTTGTACTAAACTTCCTCTGATACCAATTGTAACGCCCCGACCCTAGTTACCCAGAGTCGGTGCATTATTACATAACATTGGCATGATCACAAGAAAGATCAAATCTCGAAAGACCGATTGGTTTAGTAGCCTTGGAAACACTAGATATATTCATAAGTTTTACATTACATCATAAAATGAAAAACTACTACAGCAACATAATGTTCCCACAGTCCACACTATAATCCCCTCATAATATCCCTACAGGTCATTCATAACTTACATCTTCACTTCCTGGGAAAAATAAAACATTGAAAAGGGGTGAGCTCAAATACCCAGTAAGGATAACAATATAGCGGAAACTTTCATAAATAAGAATAAACATTTAAGGCAATGTATAAATAAAACAAAATCCTTTTAAACATGAACTTTAAACATGGTATGGCATAAATAAAATGAAATAATGCCATTTACTTATTCACATGGATATTCTACTAATCGAATAATCACATGCAAAAATCAATAACCACTTTCATAATGTTGGAATGCATAATGCCAGACTATCATAACCACATAGCCAAGGCCTCGTGCCAAGACTACAAATAAGATTTTGTCAAGGCCTTGTGCCAAGACACTAGTTTGTCTCATGAGACCTACCGATGCATCGAGGAGCTATAGCGGGCTCCACCCGTCACATATTAAGTCCAATGCATTCCCATATGAAAAGGTTTAAATATAACATAAACATTCGTATTAAAACTAGCATACGAAATGTCAATAATTTCACCATAAACTATGAATGGTATAAAAATAGCACATCCACAGTCAAACATCTCACAAAACCTTCAATACAATATAGAAGTTTAGTATCAAAATAAATCAACTTCAAATAAGCGTAAAATCCGTCGAAGGATGTTGACATAGATGAAATCAAAACACTTTTTAGAGAAATATCTCTTTCTATTTTTGAAATCATTTAAGAGTAATATAAAATAAAACATTTTCTTGAAAATATTCTTATAAGCTTGTAATGGAAGCTTTGACGATTTTATAACGGCGGAAAATAACCGCACCCGCCGTATAAGTTAAAAAAAACATTCTTATCTTAATTCTGTCGAAAAGGTTAAAAAGCACCTTGTTTGGAAAACGACGGAAATATTCCCTTATAAACCTCTTATAAAAAGTCAAACAAGGGTATAAATGACTTTAACCCATATTCTTTTAAATATTAAAAATGTTTTGAAATACATTTTGAAGAAACATGGATGTGGATGATAAAGAAATCCCAGTAGATTATTACGTATAAACAACCTCGGATAATGAAGAGATTGTGAAATAACCCTTACCTTGTACTTTTCCTTGGTTGGGGTAGGTTAACCTCCTGTATAATGGTGAAATAATTGTTACTAAATTATACAAGAATCATATACATTAATATGATATCATATATGATCTTTTAATATCGATTTATAATAATATCTTAGTATTATCGTTGTTTCGGGTGTTAACTTACTTGTTTTCATTTATATGTTTTGTTACGTAAGCCATGGTTGTTGTATCTTATTCATATCCAGAATGATATCTAGTCCTTAAACATCATTTTTAAATCATCAAATGATAATTATACTTGAATGGATACGATGGAGAATGAATCTCATCGCGTTCGTGGAGACGGTAGTCCGTACGTACGCACGAGCGACAATATCATTCTTTTGATATTAAAATAATATATAAATGGATGGTATATCATATATACAGAATCATTAACATGTTATATTTATTATTTACATGAGTTACACATCATTATTATACCCATCCAAATAACATTATATTGAATGACAATTACACCACGACGTGGAGACGGTAAGCCGTACATACGCACGTATGGTGACATGTTATTCAAAGGGTGGATAGAATACTGAATATGGTTGTACCATATTTATAATAACATCACAGTATATGTGAGATACTGGAGTTATTATTTTAGAATGGTAAGAACAAAGGAAGAAGAAGTGGAAGAAGAAATGAACTTGGAGAAGGGTGGTGAAATCATTACCTCTTCTTCGGGTTCTTCCTTTTGATTTGATCAAAAGGGCTCCTTAGGTTGGCTTTCTGATCAAACTAAGGCCTCTAGGTTGTAGTGAGGGATGTTGGGAGAGTATTTGGGTAGAGTTTGGCAGAACCAAAAGGCTTTGAAGGTGTGAAGAAATGATAAGGAGGAGTGCCCTTTTATAAGAGGGGTGAGGGGCACCTTTGGAAAAGCTAGAAATATTAATTTATAATAAATTCATATTCGCTTTCTAATGGCTCCAAAGTTGATTATTCAAAGTTTAAGGTGGGGATAGGTCGAAAACCACTCAACCAATAGAATTTAGACAGGTTTGGGTACTTATATTAACCTTATCATTAAGTATTAACTCTAAGTTAATTAGTTTCACTTTTACAATGTCTCTTTGTATTTTTATATAACATGGTTAATAAACTTACTATATACATCCAATAGACCCCCAAGTGGTACATTAATGATGAACCTATCATGATATAAGTCTCTTGGCCGAACCTTATATTTTTAGGAATTTAATATCAATTAATAATATAATATTTGTTTTAAGAACTCTTTTATGTCAATTTTGCACTATTCAATAGTTGATTTTTGTGAAAATCATAACAGATTGATTACTTCGAACAAAGTCAATTAAATAAATCCTAATATATCATATTATCCTAGAAAATTAGTTTAATTCATTAAAAGTTTCATATTATATTTATTTGGGTATTTATAATATCAATTATTTTAATTTTTCACTATTATAGTAATTACTGCATCATCATTGTGTCATAAATAAAATAAATTATTTAATGTCTAAAAATTATAAATAAAATATCATTATGAATGAATATTTATAATCTAAAATCCAACATATATAACCCTATGTAACAATTGTTTTTCTAAAAGATATATGCTTGTGTCATTTTTGTATTCATTTTGACTTAATTAAAATAAAGTGTCATTATCACTTACAAGTGGATCCATGGGGTCCCAAAATAGACCCAAAGATTCTCATGGTCAACCATGTATCAACCAATAAATTTAAGACACGTTTTAGGGTAATTTAGTATTATTATAAAATTATTTTTTAACCCTTATTTACCGGATTTACCCTTAACCATGGTAAATAAAATATTTACCGCAGTAATTATTCAAAATGTCTAAAAATAAAAGTTACCTATTTACACAATTTGAACATCCTGATTCCAAATATGGAATCCATTTTCCTAAATTCAAAACACAGAAGTGGCAGAAATTAATTTAAAATTAATTCCCGCTGTCAAAACAAAAAGCGTGTTTTTAAGAGATAATAACTATCAAAAGATTGACACTTGTTTATGTTCGGTTTAATTGTAAAATTATGTCCAATGACCAACATTATATTAAATAGTAAAAATATATTCTAAATATACTTTAAAACCACTCAAATTCATAATTTATCACTATTAATTATTTTGATTAAAAAAGTTGTTTTTAATTAAAATTTAGTAATTTTCACTATTCATCAAAATATGAAAGTTATCCGAAAAGTACCAAAATTTCACCTTAGGCTAAATTTGATATTCTGAATCCAAAAATGAAGTCCATTTTAAAATATAAAATATATATAACTTCAAAAAGTAGGTATCACTATTCATAACAGCTAGTTTGATTGGTTACGGTGTGTTAGAACTCGGTGTTACGTACAACACACGCTACCATACCGTGGAAGCATGGGATGTTTCATTTTAAATTTTTGATGTCCCCATTTAGTCAAAAAGTTTAAAATATAGTATCTAAAAAGGGTTCACTATTAAAATTTGGTAAAAGTGCAATACTGAAAATGAATTTGTTCTTACATTATGTCTAAGAAACTCATAATATGGATTCTAAAATTATAAGGATTATATAAAGTTTAAAATTTAGTTAACACTATTCATAACCTCTTTTGAATGGATTTTTTTTTGTAAGTCATGGTGTGATTGAACTCGGTGTTGTGTGTAGTGCAAGTTATTGAAATATTTTGAAGAAATAAAACACTATGAAATCTTGGGGTGTTACATTCTCCCCTCCTTCAATAAATTGCGTCCTCGCAATTTGAAATTGTTCTTCGAAAATAAAAGGTTGAAAATAGAAAATATATTTGTGGGAAAATACACATCGGAAATTGGGTTACTAAAATTTAGTCTTAATATGAGGAAAAGAGAAATTAAAGGGTCACCACCAAATTATGATCTCGATTAGGAGAACATTGGTGGCATTTAGAGACATATAATTGGAGGAAAAACGTAAATATTTATAGATAGTGATTGAGGTCATCAATCACAAACAAGTATAAAATTGAGGTCCTTAAATTCATCAATCTATGATGATTTGAAATACCATCGGTTCAACAAAACATAGGGTATTAGGATAACACATTTTTGACGTTTCAAAATATCCTAGTTGAAATCCCACATCGAAAAATGAATTAATGAGGCCTCTATTTAAAATAAAGAGTCGAAAGTATGAAGATTACCGAAAATAACACATACTAGGGTTCCATGTAGGAAAATATGGATATGGAAAAAAAATCTAACCATCAATTATCTGATGGAGAGTGGTAGAGAACATGGCTATGAAAAGGCCAACAATCCCAAAGCCATAAATTAGTGATGATTTAAGGTACCATCTAGGAAAAAAAAATTTCTAAGTTGCTTTTCTTAATATTGAGAAATTTATTTATGACATTGGCTAAGATCATAAGGAGATATACTTACTTTATAATTAGAGTTTTATCCATTAATAAATTTCTACCACAAACTCATCTTTCACTCTAAAAGATAATAGAATGTAAAAAAATTCTATTTACACTATTCGTATAGGGTTCCAAAATAAATGAATTTATAATTCATCTACATGATCTTTTAATAAATACTACATTATTTAATCCAGGACATCTCATGGGCTAGTGGTAGGTTATACACCCTTGTCGCCCTTCGGTTGCGGGTTCAAGTCTCGCAGCCTTGCCAGACGCGACGGGTTGCCGCCCGACCTCCGGGTTGTCCTTTTATGGCAATCCAAAATAATCCAAACTAGAACTAACCAAAATACTTCTGTCCAAACTCACAGTATAACATTTATAAGGAAGGTAAATATAATATAGATCCTTTTTACCCCGTAATATCATATGAATACCTTCATCATGTATTACCATATTCCTTATTGATTACATTCATGCTCCCTTATTCCATATAGAATGCTGGATATACTTCATTAATCCAAAAATGTTTTAAACCCCAACAATGATGGAATATACAAATCATTAATCAGTTCCAAGGTAGTCAAGAATATCCAATATAATTTATCCAAAACAATCACATATTATTCCAAAATCACTACCTCAGTATCAGAACTATATTATGATTTATCATTCTCTCAACCATATATTTTCCAAAAATTTATCCTGCTATTGAGTCACTTTTCTTTGTTCCACACAATCTCAAGTCCTTAATGAAATAGTACTGCAGTACAATCCTTATATACTACATAATTATTATAACAAGTAAATTGTTGATACAACACTCAATTGACATAATCAACATAAGAACTCTAATAATTCCTCTTCATCTGTGGTAGTATCATAACTTGATTATTATCCAATAGCATCATTTGCGTCATAGTCTGATGACTGGGACATAGGTTCGCGTAGTGTCCAAACTCCTTGCAAATGAAGCATTGTACATTTGAAACCATTTTCTTACCCTTGCAGTCACGTACTTTGTGCCCTTTTCCTCCACACTTATAACAAACTCTCATTCCTTTCAGGAAAGTTCCAGGGTGTTTCTTTCCACAGTTACCACATATGGGAAAATTCTTCTTTTCCCTCTTCCCTTTATCCATCTTTCTCTCTTCTATCCTTTTCTTCTCTTACTTCCCTTCAAAGCCATAGGACTCAGTAATCTCTTTACTTATCTTATCAATACATGATATTATTTCTTCATATGATGATAATAAATGGGAGATTATTTCTCTTATAAATTCTAGCTTAAGACCATGAAAGATATGATCCTTCCTTCTCTTTGGATCATGTGCATTTCTGGAGTTCTCATTCCTTCTACTGGGCGCCATTTCTAAACAATGGCATAAACTAGATCAGTTTATGAATCAAAATACATAATCCCATACTTATAAAACAGTTAACATAAATTGAACTATTTATGGATATAATCCATAATCATAAGAATGTTTTCTTTAAGGAAGTATATACTCATAAACCCTTCAAAATTATTTGTAAAGAAAATGAGAGTTATCCTAAGCATATCCCCCGGGAGTGTCGTAACCAAGAGTGCAGCAAGGCCCGTTGTCGTGCACCCGTTCCCGTTCGAGTCTAGCTCAAAGCGGTGTTTTCGGGTTTTACCCCTAGGTACATCTGTGCCAGAGCCGCCTCTACCTGCTCGTATCCAGACAGGGATGTATTGCTCGGAAAACTCACAAAATCTCTACAATACCAAAATTCTAGGAAGTTCTTCTATACTAATCCTCAAAGTTCATCTTAGGTCTACGTGCTCTAATCAGAGTTTATCTAAATCTAGCTTCCAAGGTTTGTACTAAACTTCCTCTGATACCAACTGTAACGCCCCGACCCTAGTTACCCAGAGTCGGTGCATTATTACATAACATTGGCATGATCACAAGAAAGATCAAATCTCGAAAGACCGATTGGTTTAGTAGCCTTGGAAACACTAGATATATTCATAAGTTTTACATTACATCATAAAATGAAAAACTACTACAGCAACATAATGTTTCCACAGTCCACACTATAATCCCCTCATAATATCCCTGCAGGTCATTCATAACTTACATCTTCACTTCCTGGGGAAAATAAAACATTGAAAAGGGGTGAGCTCAAATTCCCAGTAAGGATAACAATATAGCGGAAACTTTCCTAAATAAGAATAAACATTTAAGGCAATGTATAACTAAAACAAAAGCCTTTTAAACATGAACTTTCAACATGGTATGGCATAAATAAAATGAAATAATTCCATTTACTTATTCACATGGATATTCTACTAATCGAATAATCACATGCAAAAATCAATAACCACTTTCATAATGTTGGAATGCATAATGCCAGACTATCATAACCACATAGCCAAGGCCTCGTGCCAAGACTACAAATAAGATTTTGTCAAGGCCTTGTGCCAAGACACTAGTTTGTCTCATGAGACCTACCGATGCATCGAGGAGCTATAGCGGGCTCCACCCGTCACATATTAAGTCCAATGCATTCCCATATGAAAAGGTTTAAATATAACATAAACATTCGTATTAAAACTAGCATACGAAATTTCAATAATTTCACCATAAACTATGAATGGTATAAAAATATCACATCCACAGTCAAACATATCACAAAACCTTCAATACAATATAGAAGTTTTGTATCATAATAAATCAACTTCAAATAAGCGTAAAATCCGTCGAAGGATGTTGACATAGATGAAATCAAAACACTTTTTAGAGAAATATCTCTTTCTATTTTTGAAATAATTTAAGAGTCATATAAAATAAAACATTTTCTTGAAAATATTCTTATAAGCTTGTAATGGAAGCTTTGACGATTTTATAACGGCGGAAAATAACCGCACCTGCCGTATAAGTTAAAAAAAACATTCTTATCTTAATTCTGTCGAAAAGGTTAAAAAGCACCTTGTTTGGAAAACGACGGAAAGATTCCCTTATAAACCTCTTATAAAAAGTCAAACAAGGGTATAAATGACTTTAACCAATATTCTTTTAAATATTAAAAATGTTTTGAAATACATTTTGAAGAAACATGGATGTGGATGATAAAGAAATCCCAGTAGATTATTACGTATAAACAACCTCGGATAATGAAGAGATTGTGAAATAACCCTTACCTTGTACTTTTCCTTGGTTGGGGTAGGTTAACCTCCTGTATAATGGTGAAATAATTTTTACTAAATTATACAAGAATCATATACATTAATATGATATCATATATGATCTTTTAATATCGATTTATAATAATATCTTAGTATTATCGTTGTTTCGGGTGTTAACAGACTTGTTTTCATTTATATGTTTTGTTATGTAAGCCATGGTTGTTGTATCTTATTCATATCCAGAATGATATCTAGTCCTTAAACATCATTTTTAAATCATCAAATGATAATTATACTTGAATGGATACGATGGAGAATGAATCTCATCGCGTTCGTGGAGACGGTAGTCTGTACGTACGCACGAGCGACAATATCATTCTTTTGATATTAAAATAATATATAAATGGATGGTATATCATATATACAGAATCATTAACATGTTATATTTATTATTTACATGAGTTACACATCATTATTATACCCATCCAAATAACATTATATTGAATGATAATTACACCACGACGTGGAGACGGTAAGCCGTACGTACGCACGTATAGTGACATGTTATTCAAAGGGTGGATAGAATACTGAATATGGTTGTACCATATTTATAATAACATCACAGTATATGTGAGATACTGGAGTTATTATTTTAGAATGGTAAGAACAAAGGAAGAAGAAGTGGAAGAAGAAATGAACTTGGAGAAGGGTGGTGAAATCATTACCTCTTCTTCGGGTTCTTCCTTTTGATTTGATCAAAAGGGCTCCTTAGGTTGGCTTTCTGATCAAACTAAGGCCTCTAGGTTGTAGTGAGGGATGTTGGGAGAGTATTTGGGAAGAGTTTGGCCGAACCAAAAGGCTTTGAAGGTGTGAAGAAATGAGAAGGAGGAGTGCCCTTTTATAAGAGGGGTGAGGGGCACCTTTGGAAAAGCTAGAAATATTAATTTATATTAAATTCATATTCGATTTCTAATGGCTCCAAAGTTGATTATTAAAAGTCTAAGGTGGGTATAGGTCTAAAACCACTCAACCAATAGAATTTAGACAGGTTTGGGTACTTATATTAACCTTATCTTTAAGTATTAACTCTAAGTTAATTAGTTTCACTTTTACAATGTCTCTTTGTATTTTTATATAACATGGTTAATAAACTTACTATATACATCCAATAGACACCCAAGTGGTACATTAATGATGAACCTATCATGATATAAGTCTCTTGGCCGAACCTTAGATTTTTAGGAATTTAATATCAATTAATAATATAATATTTGTTTTAAGAACTCTTTTATGTCAATTTTGCACTATTCAATAGTTGATTTTTGTGAAACTCATAACAGATTTATTACTTCGAACAAAGTCAATTAAATAAATCCTAATATATCATATTATCCTAGAAAATTAGTTTAATTCATTAAAAGTTTCATATTATATTTATTTGGGTATTTATAATATCAATTATTTTAATTTTTCACTATTATAGTAATTACTGCATCATCATTGTGTCATAAATAAAATAAATTATTTAATGTCTAAAAATTATAAATAAAATATCATTATGAATGAATATTTATAATCTAAAATCCAACATATATAACCCTATGTAACAATTGTTTTTCTAAAAGATATATGCTTGTGTCATTTTTGTATTCATTTTGACTTAATTAAAATAAAGTGTCATTATCACTTACAAGTGGATCCATGGGATCCCAAAATAGACGAAAAGATTCTCATGGTCGACCATGTATCAACCAATAGGTTTAAGACACGTTTTAGGGTAATTTAGTATTATTATAATATTATTTTTTAACCCTTATTTACCGGATTTACCCTTAACCATGGTAAATAAAATATTTACCGCAGTAATTATTCAAAATGTCTAAAAATAAAAGTTACCTATTTACACAATTTGAACATCCTGATTCCAAATATGGAATCCATTTTCCTAAATTCAAAACACAGAAGTGGCAGAAATTAATTTAAAATTAATTCCCGCTGTCAAAACAAAAAGCGTGTTTTTAAGAGATAATAACTATCAAAAGATTGACACTTGTTTATGTTCGGTTTAATTGTAAAATTATGTCCAATGACCAACATTATATTAAATAGTAAAAATATATTCTAAATATACTTTAAAACCACTCAAATTCATAATTTATCACTATTAATTATTTTGATTAAAAAATTTGTTTTTAATTAAAATTTAGTAATTTTAACTATTCATCAAAATATGAAAGTTATCCGAAAAGTACCAAAATTTCACCTTAGGCTAAATTTGGTATTCCGAATCCAAAAATGAAGTCCATTTTAAAATATAAAATATATATAACTTCAAAAAGTAGGTATCACTATTCATAACAGCTAGTTTGATTGGTTACGGTGTGTTAGAACTCGGTGTTGCGTACAACACACGCTAGCGTACCGTGGAAGCTTGGGATGTTTCATTTTAAATTTTTGATGTCCCCATTTAGTCAAAAAGTTTAAAATATAGTATCTAAAAAGGGTTCACTATTAAAATTTGGTAAAAGTGCAATACTGAAAATGAATTTGTTCTTACATTATGTCTAAGAAACTCATAATATGGATTCTAAAATTATAAGGATTTTATAAAGTTTAAAATTTAGTTAACACTATTCATAACCTCTTTTGAATGGATTTTTTTTGTAAGTCATGGTGTGATTGAACTCGGTGTTGTGTGTAGTGCAAGTTATTGAATTATTTTGAAGAAATAAAACACTATGAAATCTTGGGGTGTTACAGCTGAACAATGGATCAGTACCACTGAAAATATATTTTCAGTTCTACAATGTTCTGAACATGATAAAGTCATCTTAGCTGTATATCATTTAGAAGGCGAAGCTGATCGATGGTAGAATCTTATTAAGAATACAAGTCCCCAATATGAAATTGAATCCATGGAATGCGGTGAGTTCAAGAACATGTTTTTCAATAAGTACTTCCCTCGTATTCTTCGAACAAATATGGAGAAAAAGTTTCTTGAACTAAAGAAAAAGGATGATGAATCTCATGGTACCTACAAAGAAAATTTTACAAGAAATTCAAGGTACGCTTCCGGAATTATTATCCACCCTGATAGTAAGATCGGTCGATTTTTTTAGTGGCTTAAAACCAAGTCTTCGAAGGGCATTAGCCATAAGTGACTTCAATAGCTACGAGGAAATTGTTTGATGTGCTCTCATGGTTGAGATGGAGATTGGAGTAACCCATCAGACATATTGGTTTGATAAAAAGAGTAAAATGGAATTCAAAGGGAAATCTAAAGACCAAACTGAAAAAAGATTAGTTTTACCTTATGCTCAAAGTGTGGAATGAAACATGGATGGAATTGTCTTAAAGGGACAATTAAATGTTTCAAATGTGGAAAAGAAGGTCATAGGTCTTTTCAATGCCGCAATGATTGGAAGAATATGTCTAGTAATGAGAACAAAGAAAAGGCTACACTGAATGAACCTCCTACACTTCAATGTTATAAGTACAAAGAAATGGGGCATTATGCCAGTCAATTCCCTAATCCAAGGTTTGTTGATGATGATAGACGTCAATAAACTCATAAGTCTAAAGAAAAATTAAAGTCACATTTAATTTCTATCGGCGATGTGGGGTATGATAATGAAGTGGTGAAAGGTACACATACCATCCACTCTAAAGTAGAAAATGTTTTATTTGATTCTGGATCCACCCACTGTTTTATTTCTGAAGAATTTTATAAGGGTATCACCATATTACCTCAGCAGTTAGATATTGAGTTAGCTGTGAAAACCCCTAATGGCACATTAGTAGCATCAAAAGTTTACAATTCTTCTCCGATTAAAGTTTATGGGAAAGTGCTTCCTAAAAATATTGTGATCCTTCCTATAGTGTAATTTGATGTGATTCTTGGCATGGATTGGATTTATTTATACGAAGCTCATATCAATTTGAAAATAAAGGAAATCACATTTAATATTCCAGATCAATCTATTATCATCTATCTATGCAAGGATGAATATAACCTTCTAGTGGAAATTTCATCCATCTTATGGGTCTTGATTCAAATAAATGAAAGTTATTTATCTCAAATGGTTGGAGATAAAATCACGATTAAGAATACACCCATTGTATGGGAGTTTTATGATGTCGTTCCCGAGTAATTTCCAGGTCTTCCACCAAATCGTGAAGTTGAGTTTTCAATGGAACTCATACCGGGTGCTATGCCCATTTCAAAGACACCTTATAAAATGGCCCCAATTGAGTTGCATGAATTGAAGAACCAGCTCTATGAGAATCTTGATAAGGTATTCGTATGCCCTAGTGCATCACCTTGGGGAGAACATGTTCTGTTGGTTAAGAATAAAGATGGATCAATCAGTCTTTTCATTGATTATTAAGAACATAACAAGATCACTATCAAGAACAATTATCCTCTCCCAAGCATTGATGAATTATATCACCAACTCCGCAGAGCTCAATACTTTTCCAAGATTGATCATCGTTTAGGGTATCATCAATTAAGGGTCAAAAAGGAGAATATATGAAAATTGATTTCCATACAAGGTATGGACACTATTAACTTATAGTGATGCCATTTGGTCTTACTAATGCCCCTCTTATCCTCATGGATCTAATGAATAGAGTCTTTAGAAATTATCTTGGTCAGTTTGTGGTAGTATTTATTGATGATATTATTATTTATTCAAATAGAAAGTAAGAACATGAATATCACTTGATAATTGTATTAAATACCATAAGAAAGGATTAGATTTATGCCAAATTTACCAAGTGTGAATTTTGGCTTCAAAAAGATTCATTATTGCGTCACATAATCTCAAAAGAGGGGATATATGTGGATCCATCAAAAACAAATACATCCTTTGATTGAAAATCCATTTTTCTGGATGACTTATAAAAATCCAATTGAGAATTATTACTATATAGTTAGAAAAAGGTGTCCTCATGAATCATACATTCCACTACCGATGGCTTGGGATATCTTATGTAGATTCGGATAGTCCTATACACATAGTTTGGCTTGTTGAAGGAAAGAGACAAATTATGAAAGGAACATCTCATATCAAAATTACTTTGGAATGGGGAGAAATACTTCCCTACAAAGTTTTGAGCCATATACGGGAAAGTTGGATTTTCTTTATTATGGATAGACCCAGTATTAGAGATCTAGGCATTTCTTAGTTACCTTTGATGGAAGGAATCAATCCACACATATTTTATAAAATTATTTTCCATGAAGATTTAATTCTTGTGTGGACAAGGGAATATTTTTTAAGAATAGTATTATGAACATTTGACTCCTACATATGAGATTAGTGGAATTTCCCATATTGCATCTAGAACAAGATGTAGGATTTTGGTGTCACTACATATATTTTCAATGTGAGAATCAATCCATGCATAGTTCATGAATATAAGTCATTCAAGAGATGTTAATAGTAATGTTTAACATCATATGGTGAGAAAATCTATTTTCCCATTAAGACCATGCATATTGTACCTTCATAACCCAGAATTAACTAATATGCCTTCGTCATGAGGGTAGGCTTTACCAAAATTCCAAAAACTATGTGTTCTATGCTTGGTGTGAGAAACAATGAGTGGAAAAGTTATTCTTCCCACACACAAAGATTATTAAAAGGATGTACATGGGAATTTTCATTTTTAGGTGCAAAGAAATGGATATTGGATTCATACATAACTATGTGTCTAATTATAATGTGAAACCAAAAAAACATAGTTCCGGAATCCATTAAAGTTTTGTGTCATGTAGATATGACATTATCCAATTATTTTAACTACATTAGGTGTGGAAAAAGGTGATTCAGCCTGAAAAAAGAGATATGGTAGTTGGACCTGATACTGGAGGTCTTGTTGTCACTACATATCTCATGATGGAAGGAATCTTTCCGCATGTTGTTATTGAATTCTAAAGATGAATAATAAATATGTTAACCATGAAGTTTAGTGTCAAGCGGTAATGATGAATGTTACTTGATGTGGAATAGAATACATGAAGCATTACACACACATTTTGGGAATTCATGAATTAATCTCAAGGGATGAATCCTATATTTGTGACATAGGGATTCTTGAAACAGTGGCCTAGGGAATCCCATGTTTGGTACATAGGGTATGACTACCTTTTATCATCATGTGATGAAGACATTTTTGATTAGTTTAACAATATGTGACTAGGATAACAAGGTTTCTTTTATTTCTAGGTCACACAACTTGGACCATATTTCATTGAAATGGTGAGTGATATAAGGATTATTGGGATAATGATGCTCTAGATTTCCTTGGATGTGGAGGAGGAAATAGTAAACAATGATTGTGGGGGTTTTTAGATCAGGATAATTAGAAGGGGTAAAAACTCAAGGAATGGTTAAGGAACAATTTTGGAAAATAGGTTTCGCATAATAATGTAGTTGGGGTTGATGAAGATGGAAGAGGTCACTCTTAAGGTGAATGTGCCTATGGTTGGAGGTACCTTTTGTGGGTGAATTATGAAAAGAAAACATGGGTCACTCAATTCATAGTCAAAAAATATCATCCTGTGAATTATAGGTTGTTTGGTTGGGTGACTTATACACAGACAACTGGGACGTATTACTACATAGTCAGAAAAATGTGTCCTTAAGAATCTGACATTCCACTACCAAAAGTTGAGGAAAGCTTATGATGATCTAAAATTTCCTTAGATAAGGAGTGTAATGTGTTGAAGGAATATGTTTGAGAATAATGAAATAATTTTTATTTTCATCGATCATAGAGTGTGTTGTTCACAGCCTAAATCATTTTTATATGCGGGGAGGATATTTCTATTTCTCTTATGGGAACTTGAATGAGGGAAACTTAACTAAATTCTCATTTATATATATATATGTATTTTTCTTCAATAGATGGGGTGTTTTTTCATTTTGGATGGGCCCAAGACATTGGTTCTAGGCATCACTTCATACCCAATTTTAGGAGAAAATCATTCCAAACATAATTATTGAAATGCTCAATGTCCAGGTTTGACCTGTACATAGGTAGGGGATATTTTTCATGTTTTAGCTAGACCTCGGAATGAAGTTATAGGAATCACTACATATCCGGTGATGGAATTAATCAGTTAATGTATTTTTCTTCGGACAAAGGTGTTGTTGGGGACCAAAACCAAAGATTATTATCTTGTTAAGAATGGATTAAAATGGTATATATTTTCAAATTGTGAAATAAGGACATAAACCATGCTTTATTACATCATGCGGTGAGGAAAATTTTGTATAGTTTATCATCGTGTGACTATGATTTTAAGAAGTGTATTTTAAACTCTTATATCTTGACCTATGATGACTATTAATTTTTGTTTATATGGTAAGGACCTTATGGTGTAACATTTATGTTTGTCCATATAAGACCATACAACTTTGTAATTTTATGTCATATGTCAAGGATGTTGGTGTCATGTAGTATATAATCTTATAATGTAGACAAGATGTCATGATTTTTAAGGTCATGTAATGAAGAACAGCTATGTAATTTATCATTGTGTATTGGAGACTAGTTTCTCTTTTCTCATAAAAAGTATTTCTTGATAAATATTGCATTGGTAGGGGTCATAATGATCTCTAAATACATAGAGATCTAGAAATAATCTTCATTAGAGTGTGCCTTATTTATGGAAAAATGTCCCTCCCACATTGTCACCATTTTTAAAGGCTTTTTACCTAGTATTATCTAAATCTTGAGGACCAATACCATTTCTCCTAAGAAGATCTAAAATAGGATAATGTTTTAAAAAAATATTATGATATAATATTTTGATGTAAATATAGGTGACGAAAGGAGTGAAATATTTTCTCATTGAGTTACTCTAATTCTTTCATCCATTTCTAGGATAGCTCATCTATGATTATAATATCATATATGTAAATGTGGTGGGAGGATAATTGGACCTCAATGGGTAAGATTTATTTTGTTCCATATTTGAGTGAATACGGGGTCAGCAGTTTGGTGGTATGAGTGGTAGTATTATAAGACCACAAGGCATGAAAGAGAAAGATTGGAAAATACTTGGTATCCTTATTTACCTTCTTCTCTTGTATGTTTGATAGGGTCTTGTAGAGTGCCTCTATATTTCCATTATCTATTTTATGAGAGTGATATTAGTTGTTGCATTTGTAGTTATAGTCTTTATATAACTTCTCCAATTAATCCAAACATAAATGTGATTCATTTTCCCTTAATATTGAATGAGGGGAACCAAATTTTGTAATGATGTTGGATTTCTAGAGGCATATGATGATTTTTTTCATTAACTATTTGAGTGGTATTATATCATCCAATTTGGAGTAGAAGTTAGTAGTAATTAGGATATTGTTGAAATACTTGGAGGTAACTGGAGGATACTTCCCTAAATCATCAATCTCCCTAATAGAAAATAGTGAGGATTATTTGGATGTATATATCAAATATATGGGATGATTTATAATGTTTTCATGTACATGTTAGGAAAAAAACATCTTTGTGAATTTTGGGAAATCTTGTGTCAGTGGAAGCTAGAAGTATCCTAGTATTTAGATTTTATTGGAAAGAAGAAACCATGACTGGTGAGAACAATAGGCTCTTGTATGTACTTATTTTATGACAGCAATAGTCTCTTCTCCATCAAATCATTTGAGAAGGAATCCATCAAGTCCAAATTTAGTAAAGTTGGTTACTCTTCATTGTGTTTTTTCCTTTCTGTCTCTATCCAACAAAAGTAATCTGCTTCGAAGGTAGTCCACACTGGGTATCATAAAATGTCTTGTGGGATAATCTTGTTCAGGGAAGGAATTGATCTCATTTAATTAATTCATGCTAAAACATATAGAAGGTGAGACTATTCAGTACTATGAAATTATGATTAATGTTTTTTCATGATTTGGATCATTCAAACTAGTGGTTTTACTCTCCAATGCATCTTCTAGGGAATTTTGGGATCACAGGTCATGATTCAATGTTGTTTCTAAGGGAAAATCTGTCATTAGTCCCTAGACATAGTTGAAAATGGAGATTATCACTTCTTTTATGACTGAATAATCCTCAATGATGTATTTTATTACCAAATCTGAATCATCATTTGTCACTAATTAGTCTCCTAGAATTCAAAGGGTTGGTAGAATCCTTGAGATAAGGGACTCATATTCTATCTCTTTATTTTTATGGCCTTATAAAAATAGGAAGGATTTACCCAAGGCTGCTTATTTTTTGTAGATATGAACATGACCCCCATCCTATATTGCTTAAGCATGGTCTCTTCCATTCTCTTCCTTTTTGGGATTCTAGATATACCATCACAATATATTTCCCATTTATTGGGGTCATCAAGAAAATAAAATATATATTCTTTAAAAAAATTAGCATTTAATGACATTGTTTCGGTAGATGGGTATTCTACAAGAAAATATTCCAAATCATTGAATTTCATAGAATTTGAAGATATTAACTGTATATAAAACTGTAATAGTATAATCTCCCACTAGGCCAAACATCAACTAAACATGAAAAAATAAGGATATATTTGTGCTAGTTTTTTCAAGATAAAAAAGGGCATCATGGTGTTGTAGGTAGTGCATCAGGTTCTGGACTAATAATATTAACCCCAAAAAACTCTTCTTGAAATATGAATAATGATTCATGGTGTGGAGAATGGTTTGACTAAGATAATAAAGGTTTTTTTGTTACCAAAATCATAGTTTTGTGCACAGAATGTAACCAATGATCATTCAAGGGATATCATGTACAAAATGAGTGGCATTCCCTCTACAGGTGGAATCATCACTAGTGGATTCAATATATATTTATTATACCTATTGAATTTTTATATCTAATCATTTATTTACTAGTATTTAACCCCTTCTTCACTAACACAGTGGAGGGTAAACATTTTCACATTGGGTTCTCTATAAGGCACCGAATACAGGCTAGGTTTCCATAAAAATTCCTCAACACATTGATGTTCTGGGTAGGTTAAATTTTGAGAAATTTCTTTTTCTTCTAAATATCTACTTTAATGTAGTGAAGGCATATGATAAAGTAGAGAAGTTTCCCTGAGGTGACTGATAAAGAACATTTCAATGGGTTCATCTTCAGGTTATGATTTCACAATTTTTTGAAGAAAATCTCTAGATTAGGTAGGTGGTTAAAACACTATTGATACTTAACATCCAAATAATAGAAATATAATTAAATTAATATACATATAAATTTTTTGAAAATTCAATTCACGGAACATTGTTATATATGGCTGAAATTCATAATGCCAAATGGAATCACATAATAGAAAAATACTCTCTGGGTGACCCTGAAGGTAGTGGATCCTCCATCTTATTTGGTGATTTATATTTTATTATTCCCTTAATAACTAACCATGAAGGATAGGGATTGATATTAAGTTGTTTTATAACTCATTAACTCTATGATTGGGACCAATAAATCATTTTTTAGATTGTGTCTTTTTATGTATCTGAAATTAATGTAGGTCCTGATTTTCCATTTATTATTAATTACTAAGAATATGTTAGACAACCATATAGAATATTAGACTTTCAAAACTGAATTTGATCTATTGAGCTTCTCAACATAAACTTCAATTTTAGAGACCTGAGTTTGGTATGTCCTTCCAACTTCTTGTTTTTAACCCTAATGGTTCTCTAGAAATACCATGTGGTGAGTGGCCACCTCGAGATCAAGGTTTGGAATCCCTATGTAATTCTATGAGAACGCATATCGTTGTTTCCTTATAAAGGATTTGCATACCTCTTATTCTTCGGAAGACATGGTCACACTAATCAAAGTAGAGAATGGGTCCTCTTATGTACCCAAATTTATTTCTCTGAGTTCATTAATGGTTGTATAAACACATTATTTGAAGACTGGAGGAGCATCTCAAAGGTCCTCATCATCTTCTTCTTCCATATTCTCTTCCTTTTCTTCCTTCCTTAGATGGGGAAGTACGTAATGGATGAATCTCTTTAGATATATGAGGGGAGTTGAAATTTTTAAATCCATCCAATAAAGTGACACCCTCTAACCCAACTGACAATTATGGGTCTTTTAAAATATCTAAAGTGGATGAAGTGAAGAATATATATGGATTATCTTTGTTCTATCTTTGTACACCTAATGAGGTAGGGATCTGCTGGGGATCATTGGATGGAATGATGGAATTTCATCTAATATTCTACTAACTTATTGAATGTCTTTGACATTTTCAATACCTTCATGCTCAATTTTCATGACTAATACCATGACGATTATAGAATATGTACTAGAATTTTTTGTATTCTATCAATTTTATGGATTAGTATCACATATACATCACTAAATAGTTTTAAGGGATTGGTTGGAGGTATTTCCAAACTATTAAATATTTTTTTAATTAATACTATCGATCATGGGAATTTTTCCTTCCCTTTGGTAGAATCCTACATCATTGTACAATGTTTTGTTGGATTAAAATGGCTATTTTTACCATTCAATGTCCCAATTTTAAATTAATGAAATATTTAAGCCATTGGTTTTATGATAGAGTGATTTCCATATACTAATAGAACTATGGACATCCCAGTTTAATGATGAAATTAATGTCTTGCTGAACAACTATATATTCTAAATCAGGTACAATGTCCTCAATCTGAGTCCTATTCTTGATTCAATTGAGGGGATTTTTCTTTCTCTTTGATATAACCTAATAGTTTCATAACATATGGGTACAAGTGTTTCTAGTTTTAAATGAGTTATTAGAGTGTTTGGGTCAGAATGAGGATGACCCCCAAGCCATTGTCAATGATGTTTCATCAGATGTCAACATACATTTTATTTACAAAAACATAAAAATGTATGATGTGTCTTTGTATAATGGAATATTTTTTCTACTCTATGAAATAGATAATCATGTGTAATTTAGTGGAAACTATCTTCCCATGATAAAATTAAATAGTGGTGAATTCAGCCTCATATTCTTGGGATAAGGAAAATTTCCTACGAGTGTATCAGAAGGTCTTTTGGCAGGCTTTGATCATCTAGAATCAGAAATTTGGTCAGAACTAGGGCCAAAATCATTATAATTTACTTATTTTGGGATAAAGGTATATGATTCCCAGTATGAGTTTGTTATATTAAAGTTTGTTTATAAATTTAATCACTTAATGTTGGTAGATCGGCATATGGGGTAGGATCATAAGGCTCTCATGCACATGGTGGGTCAATTCAACTAGGAATGTCTGTGTACCGAGCCTAAATTCAAGACATCGTCCCCTTTAATTCATATTCAAGGATTATTAGGTTAGTTAAATCCCTTTTATATTTGGGGAATATTTTTTGATCCTTATAGGCCCCCTGGAGATCTCTCCCTAGATTTTCACCCCGTGTTTATAATTCAAGCGAGGATATGGTTGGAGTATTGATTTCTTATGTGATTGTTTCTTCCCATGTATCCACATCTATTTCAGACTCTTCCCTAGATTGCCCAGTAATATATAGGAAACTCAGGTTGACAACCATACTCATCATCGGTTAAGGGATCCATTAAGTGAATGAAAATAATGGAATTGAAGATCAATTCGTCCCTTAAAGAGGATTATGTATCATGGATTCACTCCTATCATACCATCTGTTGGAGTAGTTTTCATTATTTTGGGACTAAATGAATGAATTATAGTATATTCAAAGGCAAATTTTCATTGGTAAAAGTTCAAAATCTTTTATGTTTTTATTTTTCTTTTAGCCATCCAGTTTTATGTAAGTCTATATTTTAGAGGATTGTAGTGTTAATGGAGTAGGATGTGTCATAGTGAAGAATCTGAGGGTGTAGATGGATTTTCTACTCTGATTAGAGGATATAATGGGTCTAATTAGTCATCCCCCTAACCATAAAATAAAATATCTTTGGTGTAATTTTTTTATCAACTTCATTCTATTCACTCTCTCCCTCTACATTGGAGGTAAAAATGCACGATACCTGTACAAGTGGATTTCCTTACTTTACTTGTCCATATTCCACATTTATTATCAAAATTTCCATGAAAAAACTACTATTAATAGTTTACCAAAATGTTGGATATAAGGGAAAATAGATTGGGATATATTTTAGATCACCCTGATCAGACCTCTTGGGCATTGGAAACAAGGGAAATTTATTCTCCATGGACTTGATGAAGTAGCCATGAACTTGGTCATCTCGGAACTAATAAACCCTAATATTTATCTCCTAGGAATATTTTTACCTCTGGACCCTTTTATCATCTTGTAAATGCATGAACTGATTATGGATCTTATGAGTTGGGGTCGTGTGATATGTTTCATACTTTGGAACTGGAGTTGGGGTAGGGGCCAAAATAAACATAAATGTCATAGCCTCTACTTTCTCTATTCACATTCCTTGAGATGAGTGAATTATTCAAGACCTTTACACTGATGGAAAGATGGAATCTTCAATTTTTTTAGAAACTGTTGAGAGTTACTAAAACCATCATGTTTATTTTACAATGACGAGTGGTTTATGTAAATATTCATGAAGGTTCATTATAAAGATAGAAAATAAGTCTACATGGGGAAGTAATAGGTTAAAGGAGTAGTCCATACCTTTTCATTGACCAATAAAATATAACACCCTCTAATTATCTTTATTTTTTTAGTTTGAGAGGACAAGGACTATTGTGTTCTATAGTATTGAGCTGAATTGAAAGAGAAATTTTTGATAGAGATCTTCCGATCCTATGATTGACCAAACTGGTAAGTTGGTGTACCATATAAAGGATGGATATTGCATTGTTTATATTGACCATCGGAGTTTAAGTACTTTTTTATGTAGGTTTCCCCCTAATGGAATCACAATGGGACACAAAATGCATTCATTATTACTCAGGATCCCCCAAACCAATTAAAAATTCTAAATGGTGGGTTCTGAAAAGTTGGTATAGGTGGAGTATGAACCATTTATTTAGGGTAAGGATTATTTTTTGGATAGCACTAGGGAACCTCATTATACAATAGATTCCAATAGATATATCAGTGACTTAATAATATTTTGGATAATGTGATGTATGTATGGTTGACCATGGAATTAGAAAGGAGAAGCAACTAGTTAAGCCATCTGTGGAAGATCAATTTTCACTTGTGGTGGGTCACCCGCATGAGCGGGAATGTGAGGGTGTGCCTAAACCAACCATGGTTGTGCACCCAAAAGAGGGAACATATGATGAATATATACTGTACGGTCTATATTAATTGGTGTTTGGCCCCACACATTGGGCAGATGTACTGGTTCCATGCAAATTTATAGGGTGATAAGCCTTTATTAAAGTACACCGGTTGGGAGTAAATATATACTGATCTGGACATGAAGATAACACAGTGAGAATGAAAATATTCTTTTGAACCATATTAAAAACCGCATTAGTAAAAGTAATAAATTTATTGGATTTCTTAAATGACATAAATGTTATAGGACAACTCTGAAAACCAATAATATTTCCACTCCAATTATGACACCAAAACAAAATAACACCCTTTCCATCTAGCCAATGTGAATAGGGTCTAAGGAAATATACAATGGTACTAATATAAATCCAGAATTTAGAAACATGTTTATTTAAAAAAATCATGTCACCCACTGAATTTCCATGCATTGTTATTACCCATAAAGTATGACATTCCAGAATTTCTCATGCTAATTATTCATGCATACACTTAAGAGTAATATTGTGCCTACAAACATTGACTCCACCATCATTCATAGGTCGAGAGATCCTTTCCCAAGAGACCCATTTCCTCTACCATTGTCCTTAGAATCCCATAAGAAATTAGAAATAATTCTATCAACACTTTTAATCAACCCATATGGAACTTTAACATAAGATAGAGCATGAACAAGAGTTGAAAGAATCACACTATTGATCAACATTATTCTTCCTCCAAATGAGATATAGTTATTCTTCCATTTAGTTACCTGAATCATAATCCTGCTAATAAACATATCAAAATCAAAAATGTGAAGTCTTCTATAAGATAGAGGATCCCCAAATAATAAATAGTAAAAACATCTTCTTGCATATCTCGAATATGGCCAATGGTGGATATGCAACTTAAATTGCAACAACTAGGAACATAAAACCAGCTTTTATTTTTATTAATAACTTGTCCACTCCAAAGAAAACACTAATACAAAACTTTATTCAAACCTAGAAGTGATCTAATTTAGACGTTCATAAAAATAATATTATCAACACCAAACATAAGTTGAGATATCGTAGGATAACCCATCCTACGCCGATATAAAATAGTAAAACCATTACACATGCTTCTATGAATAATTCTGCTGAGAATATCTTTAACAATGATGAATAAAATTGGAGGTAATGGATCTACCTATCTTAAACCATTATTATATTTAATGAAACCATAGTTCATACACATAAACGATACTGCTAGCCAGGAGGAGAAAAAGCCGCGAAAAAATAAATCAGAATTCCAAGTAGAAAAACCCATCCCTAATAACACATTATTGATAAAGCTCCATTAAACATGATCATAATCCTTATTCATATCATTTTTAATGACCAAATTTGACACCTGAGTTTTAATATTAATATCCCTAACCATTTTATTGAGCCTAATTAATAACTCCCTAAATTGAATGTCCCTTCACAAATCCATTTTGTTAACGAGAAATCCTGCATGGTAAGTGAATGGAAAGATGAGTATTGATAATACTAGCTATAATTTTATAAGGCATATTACACATACTAATAGACTGATAATGAAGAATAGAATTGGGATTATTTGTATTTGGAATCAGTATCATAGTTGTGGAATAGACAACAGGAGGCATCTGGCCTCCATTGAAACAATCATGGATCAATTAAATAATATCATTCTTGATAATCTTCTAGTAAGATCTATAGAAAGACATAGGGAAAATGTCTGGACTTGCAGCACGATATGGATTGAGCTTCATCATGGACTCAAAGATCTCTTTTTCTTGTGTAAGTGATCCGATTTCATCATTTTCACTTTTTGAAACACAGGTTGTAATAACATCACAAATACATGTGGGATCCCTAGGATATCCATTTGGCAGTTTTTCATTGAATCTAGCCAGTATATCTCTAAAATTAGTATAAGCCAAATCCCCAACAGTGTCTCTATCATCTTTAAAATAACCATCTTCACATAAGATATTAGGCTTAATAAATCTTTTCCTATCCTTAATACGGGATTGAAAGTATGATGTGTTTCTGTCTCGTTCCATTAACCACTTAATTCTTATTTTATCTCTGGATAAACATTCATGTCTAAGAAATATATCTTCCAAATGATTTTTCTTATGAGCAAGATCCTCAAACACCTGAACATCATAATATTCCTCCATACTATGTTCAAGATGATCAAACTCATTCATAATATCATTTAAATCATTATCTAGTGGATTAAGATCATTCAAACACACCTGTAAACTCTTTTTTAAACGTCTATGATTATTATGAATAGAATTACATGTGTGACCTTGTATAGGTTATTCCTAATAATTCCTTACCAAATCAAGAATGATCAGTTCATAATTCCAAAATCAAAAATATATAAATATTTCCTAATTATCATTCTTGGAAGATATAGTGATCAATAATGGAGAATGATCAGAAATACTTCCTACTAAATGTTCCACTTTAGCATTGGAATCTGTGGATAAAACATGTATTCTTCCCAAAAATCTATCCAGAAAACTCCACGATCTACCATCACCTTTTTGATTATTACACCATGTAAATTTATCACCATTAAACCCAAGATCTATTAAGTTTTTTACTACCATGAATTGTTTAAAATCATTGCTAGCCCATCTTGGAAAATGAAATCTTCCCTTCTTATCATCCAGAATAACAATGAATGTTAAAATCTCCTCTAATAACCCACGGAAGGTCATCAGTTTCAAAATAATTTAAGCTATTCCATAATATAAATCATTGTTGAGGGTCACAACTTCTATAAAAAAAGATAATAATAAAAAATAATAATTGCAATTCGCATTATTGTAATAATCCACCTATATTTTCTAGATAAAAAGGATCCTGAAGAAGAAGGAGTAAATATACAATGACCTAGAGTTAAAGATAAAATAATGAGTTTGAAAATATTTTGTTGATCCTTGTCTAAAACTGCATTATTAAAAGTAGGGAATTGAAAAGCTTCCATAAAAGACATAAATGTAGGAGGAAAACCTAGATAACCAATAATATTTCCACTCTAGTTATGATGCCAGAAAAAATATCACCCTTTCCAACTATCCAACATGAATAGGGTCTAAGGAAATCAACAATGGGACTAATATAAATCCAAAATGGAGAACCATGTTTATTTTATGAAATCATTTCACCCACTGAATAACCATGCATTGTTCTTCCCCATAAAGTAAGGTATTCTATAATTTCCCATCTGAATTTTTCATGCATACACTTAAGTGTAATATCAAGGCTACAAACATTTAATTTTCTATCCTACACAGGTTGATCTATCATTTTCCCAAGAGACTCATTTCCTCTTACACTTAGCCTTAGGATCCCATAAGAAATTTGAAATAATTTCGTTAATAATTTCAATCACCCTATTTGGAACTTTAATAGAAGATAGAACAAGAATAAGATATGCTAACTGGTTTAATCTATGATAGCTGATGATCAACTATTATGGCCTTATCTATTAGATTGGGTCAAGACAATTATTTTTATTCTGAGGCAATGGCTATGCTAACTGGTTTTAGCAAATGTAAGCATAGGAATTTGGAGATATCTGAAGCAAAAACTGATTTTATAATCTTATATAATTCCATCCTAGATCGAGGTATGATCCCTTGGTCTATATATTATATAATTAGAAAATGTAGGAGTGTCATTGGTGTTTATATTAGAGTTTCTCATAAATGGAAATAAGGAAATACAGATGTGGATTATCTAGCATCGATGAATATTCTGGGTTTGGGAAATTTGTGCTTTAATGATTTGATCATCTTTAACCCAGAAGGTGTTATCATTATTAGAGGAGATGCTCTTGGTCTCCAATATTTTTTACCCCCTTTATTTTATTTTCATGTTGGATTGTCTATGCGGACTTGTTCTGTGTTGTACTCTATTTTTCATGAATAAATAATTACATGATTGTATTGTAAATACACCAGTTGGGAGGTAAAATTGAGTCCTTATATTTAGAACATATCTAGTGGGAATTTTCCCATGGGGTAGTTCTATGTTGATTCCTAAAAATTTATTCATCTATTCTTCATACTGGGAAAATTTTTCCTCATGTGTAAGGGGTTCAACCTCTTCTATGGTGGGGTGAGGCATATCCTAATATTTAACATTTTTATTTTTGTATTATCACCGAGGATGTAGTAATATATTGGTTCATAGGGTCCCTAAATTCAGATCAATCCTACGGTACATGGTGTGAACACCACTATCAATTGTTTCAGTGAAGACCATATTATTAACTTAAACACCCTCTTTATGGTACTCTGCATTGGCCTCATGTTCTGTATCATCTTTATGGGTGATGTTATTTAAATTCACTAATACCAAATGCATTTAAATATTTTCATCATCCTATTTATGATATATCTTTTTGTTTGTGCCTCCCACAAAACCTCATCCTCTCCACTTCTTGTACTCTTGGAACTGTTCGGTGGAAGGTGATCTGAAGGGAATCTATGTAAAAAAATTCATGTATATTTCAAATTATCACACTGAGTAACAGAATGGGAAAATCTAGAAATTTAATTTTTTAATAACATCCCTTAATTAGGAGGAGAGTGACTTATAATGGTGAGGAGGTGTTTTAGGTAAAAACTCTATAGGACTTATGGGTTGGGTCCACTCTGGTTCCCTTCCCATAATCTATCGTGCATGTCTTGCTGATCTTGAAGCTTTTGGTAAAAAAATATACTAAACTTATGGGTGTGGATCACTCCAGGATTTTCATGGTTGCTACTATCATGGATTCTCTCATGATATTATAGAGTTATGTTCAAACACGTGTTGGGTGCATTATATACTTTTCATTTTAACCACCAACTTCTATAGAAATTTGAGCCATTTGTGATAATTTTTTTATCTGTTGATTGATTTCCCTAATGTGGGAGTCCTGATCAATATTTTCTAATTCCCAAGGAAAAATCCTTTCGACTGGTCAGTATCTTCTATTCTAATTTCTGTGAGAGTCACTCTTGTCTAGTTATGTCTCAGCATACCACCTATCGTGAACGTAGTCCATTTAATGAAACTATTTTGAATCTATGACATTGAATAATGTCATTTTTGAATTATTTTCTAGTTAGAGATAATAGTTAAATTAAACACCTCTTATTCACCCTATTCATTGATATGAATATTGGTTGGTGAATTTCCAATCATATTATTCAATTCTCCTAATGTGTCGAGACATGCACCCTGAAGGGATCCTTGTTATTTTCCCAATTTTTTATTATGTACATCAAGGAGAGTCAAAAATTCAATTTGGTGGAATATACCTTATATAATTTTATTGTAGATTAGATATTTGTTTTATGATAATACTTTTTCTATTAATTGATGACGATTGTTCAATATATTGATGCCGATATTGTGCACACAATCTTCCAAAAACACTGAGGAAATTCTATACTGGGGAGTGACTAAAGGCCAAAACATGATTGGAATATCATATTTAGCTAGATATATCCTTATTTATAATATTTATTATTCTTATTTATCTATAGGATCCTCAAACTTATTTTATTTTAGTGGAAGCATCTCAACATCATTATTGTGAAAAGAATGATCAGTAGGGAATTCCTCTAAACAATAAAAGGGATGAGATCCAAGGGTGGTTGTGATAGTGAATGTCACCTTGAGTTGTCTTAAATCTATGAGTGGATGTCACTTTTAAATTATAATGCATAGGTAAGGACTGGCCTCAATTTTCCAAGTGGCACGCGGTTAGATGGATTTCTCGTCATTAAATAGGTAAGTGGAGGAGCTTTTGGTTGAAGTGAAATTTCATTATGGGGAGTACCTTTGTAGTTACTATCATTATGGGTAGGAATAACATCATAGCTTGATGTTTGTAACACCCTGAGATTTTATGAAAAATATTATTTTAATTCCATTAATTTCTTTTGTTGTATTCTACACCAAGATTACCTTGCGCTATACGCAACACCGTATTAGCTTGCAGTATACGCAACACTATTCTTGGACCGTGTTACACACAATTTTGATAATAGTTATTCTACGCAACATTGAGTGTATATATATATATATATTAAATGTATAAATGAAATATGGTTGGATTCTGTTATACAAAACAAAGAAGGATTCTTTCACAACACACAACCTTGACTTGGCTTGCATTACAGGCAATCGCGACCTTCCTCGATAGCGTGTGTTGTACGCAATACCGAGTTTTAATAAACAATGTTATATTATTATAATATTGTCATGAACTAGCCGTTATGAATAGTATTAACTAAATTTTTAATTTTATAACATTATTATTCATCTTACACATTTCTAGAACATGGTATAAGAACAAAATAATTTTTTTGGGTAAAACAAGTATTTTTCAAAAAATGCAGTTTTTCCCACTTTGGATGGCACACCCACTTTAAATCTGGTTTTTGACATGTTTATATGTTCAATTTGACAAAATAATATTCTTATTTTGAATCAGGATATAAAAATTTACATTATATAAAGTTTTGATATTTTTCCGATAACTTTCAAATTTTAATAAATAGTAAAAACACGCTATATTTTAATTAAAAACAACTTTTTTTCATCGTAATATCTTATGTGGTTAAATTATAATATTGAATGGTTTTAAAGTATAAATAGAATATATTTTTACCATTTAATATAATGTATTTCATTAGCATTGATTTTACCTTGAATTCGTAGGTTAAATCAATTCAATCTTTTGCAATGTTTTAAAGAAAAACCCGTTTTCTTTCGACAACGGGATTAATTTTAATTTAATTTATGCAACTTCTGTGTATTGAATTTTAAAAAATGGATTCCATATTTGGAATCAGTGGGTCCAAATTATGTTAATAGGCTACTTTTTATTTTTGGGAATTATGAATAGTAACTACGGTAAATTTTATTTACCATAGTTAAAGGTACATCGGGTAATTAAGGGTAAATATAATATTTTAAAATTACCCTAACAAATGTAAAAATCCTATTGGATGAATAAAAGTCGACCCATATCACCTAAGGGTCGGATTAGAATCATTTCATGGACATTTGTCCATGAAAATAACTTCATTATTATTAAAACCAAAGAAAGTGACAACATGTCACTCTCTTAAATTTTATAAGTATATTAATTTTAATTTAGTGATAAACTTCATAAAACTTCGAACATGAATAGTCTCCAGAAAGCTAATTAAATTATCTACATCATATAAATTTATTTATAATTTTTAGGGATTAAATAATTATCATTAATTATGACACAATAGTGATGCAGAAATTGTTTATCTAGTGAAAAATCAAGAATATTGTTTTTTTAAACTAATAGTGACCATAAAATGCACAAATACCTAACCAAAACTTATTGGCCATGTAAATGTAAACCATAATCATCCAATGGTCGAATATTTGACCATTTGGAGCCTTATAAAAGCGATTATGACACTTATATTATTTTATTTTAAATGATGCCAAAGTTGTCACCTTCATAATTTAATAAATATAACAATTTAAATATTGTGATTTTAAGATTATAAATTCGATTAAAAGTATTATTGTGAAAGTTAATATATTTATCTTCATCATAGGAGTTTATTTTAAATTTTTATACAACAAATACGTATATTAAATAATTATACAAAAATGATGTAGTAATTATTTTATTAAGAGATAAACCAAATAAATGGTTTTAAAAATAATAAAATAAATATTATATGAACTATTTAATGTGATAAAATAATTTTATAGATACATATGACATTTTATTAATATATTAAAGCTTTTATTTCGAACATATCTTCTGTATATATTTTATTTAAATTCAAATAAATGAATAGTGTCAAAATTGACACTATTGTTATTTTACAAAAATAACATATTATAAAATTGTTTAAAAATCACAAAAATTTTTAAAAATTATAAATTTATATTTATATTTTCTATAATGTTATAAAGTAAACAATTATGGAAAATTCACAACAAATAAGTAATTATTTGTTATAATTTAAAATTTAGAATTTTATTACCACAAATAAACTTAAATAGATTAAATAAGGATAAATCAAAATGATAAGGTTTAAAATAAGATCCAAACAAGTCTAAATTTGATTGGTTGATGATATTACAACCCTATCTCATCTAATCTTCGAATATGAGTCATTTTTGGAGGTTTTTAAGTGGGGTTAGATTTATTATAAATTAATATTTTTAAGAATTCCTAAGGTGCCCCTCTCCTCCCTTATAAAAGGGCACCTCCTCCCCCTCCTCCTCACACCAATTTGAGCACTCAAGCTCGGCCAACCCCTGCCATTTTTTCCTCTCCACTTCCCTAGAATAATCCTAGAGGTCCTGGTCTTCTTCAAAGACCAATCACAGTTCCCTAAGTGGAGGATTCAAAGAGGCGTTCCAAAGAAGAGGTAATATCCATTACCGATCTTTTCAATTTCATTCTTCTTCAACTTATTCTTATTTAGTTGTTTCATGACAAAGTAATAACATCAGTATTACTTACATACTGATTTGTTATTATAAATATGAAACAACCCTAATTCACCTTCTATCCATCCTACGGAAAAATGAAATCACTGCGCGTGCGTACGTACGGAATACCGTCTCCACGCCGTGGTGTAATCTATTTTCCGCCACCACCTTAATAGGATGGGTATAATGGTGTAATGAGTAACTATTTATGATTATTATAAAGTAATATGGATACTGAAATAATATATATATACTCCAATACAGTTCCACGATCATAGGAACGATATCATCACTCGTGCGTACGTACGGAATACCGTCTCCACGATGTGATGCGACTCGTTCTACATGATCATCATTACATAGTAATTATATAAACGAATTGAATGAATAAATATGATATATGTTACACTAATACCATTCTGGATATAAGGTATCTATAACCTTAAAAGAAGAATAAGAATGTATTCGGCAAAACACGCATAAGAACAAAAGGCAATAAAGACCCGAGTAACAAGTAACAATGAAATATTACTAACAAGAAGCTAAGAATATGACCATATATAATATCATATCAATATGTATGATTCTGGAATAAGTCAATAACATTATTTAAACCATTATACAGGAGATTCGGACACGTACAAAGCAAATCGGACCTAAGGTAAGGGATAAATTTTCAATCTCATTTTTATCCGAGATTGTTTATTCGTAAGAATTTACTGGGGTGTATTTTATCATCCACATCCATGTTCCCTCAATATGTAATATTGTTTCCATCCACTTACAATAGTTCAAATCCAATTTTACCCTTCGGTGAGTTTTTAGTAAAGAATATGAAAGGAATCTTTTGTCGTTTTTTCGTACGAGGTACTTTTTGACTTTTCCGACAAAAGTACGAAGAATGTTTTTTTTAACTTATACGGCATGAATGGATTTTTAAAACATTATTTCCAAGAATCTTCCTTTACAAGTTTTCAAGTTTATTTTTAATCAACTTATTTTAGTTTATAATTGTATGACATGTTAAGAAAAGAAAAGTGTTTTTTGAAGAAGAAAGGATATTTTCCTCAAGAATGGAGTTCAAGTGTTTTATCAAAATTATTTTCCATCTAAGATAATAAAGGGTTCTGTTTTTATCCCTATTATTACATTGATTTGATCATGTTGTGATGGAATTATTTTTATGAATTCTTTTATCTTATATGAATTGATTTATGATGTTATGATGTTTCAAGAATCCCATCTTTGTTACATGTGTTATGCGATGATGTATGTTTTATGATTATGTGGCACACATAAGAAAGGATTCATTATAAGATGGGTGGGACCTACATCTCCCTCAAATGCATTGGGTAAAGATTTTATATCTCATAAGATAGACATGGCTGGAAAGGTAGGTTATACCATTTCAGTGAAACAGGACTGAAACGAGGGTGACTCGGTTCAGAAAGGGACTTTGTCCACTAAGATAGTCTTGGAAATGAGTCTTGACTAACAAGAAATGATTCTCTATGATTATGTGTGTATGCCACAAAATTTCATGTTTTATGTTATGATTATTGTGATTACATTTCACTGCCATGATTTATCCCATGTTATGAAATTATGATCTCTTTTGCAGGGTAAGATTTCCAAAAGTTATGTGCTTATGTATACAATGCGATTGATCTTTCTTTTGTTTACCCTTACTGAGCATTTGAGCTCACCCTTTTATGTTTACTTTTCCCCAGGATATAAAGAAAGGTTTAGGTATAAAAAAAGTTCTTTATGGGAGATGTTGAAGATCTTTCAGCAGGATTAGAAGATTACGTTCCGAGTTTCCAAAGACACTAAACTACTATGATCCTTGTGTGTGTGTTTTTGTTATGTACTAAGTATTCCGCAAATGTAATGTAATGTCTATGTACGTTAAGCTTCGGGTCTCTACGGTTGGTATCAGAGGAAAGGTTAAGTTAACCTTTGGAAACTAGGATGCGAAAACTTTAGTGAGATCCCTAGAGATATTTCTAAGGTATGTCTAGGGATGTCTCTAAGGTTAAGTATACGTATAGGTTATAGTCCTAGAATTGCGCTAACGATCTTAGAAATTAACCTAAGATGTTAGATATTGAGGGTACTACCCCTTTATTATGTTGTTTTCCCTAGCATGATTTTTGCCTCTCACAGTATTCTTTTTGGGTTTTAGAAAATGGCTGGAAAAAAGATGATTCACGATAATGGAGGATATGATGGACAATGGAATGATATTATTCATAATGAAATGGGATTTGGAAGTCCAAACATCATTATTATGTCGAATCAGAAATCTCATAATATGATCAATAAAGTAAAATTTGGTACGTTTCCTGACTCGGCTAATAAGAGAAAGATGGAGTTTCATGAGGATCATAGAGGAAAGAAAGTTCAATTTCCCCTATGTAAATCATGTGGGAAGAGGCATCAAGGAAATTTTTTCAAAGAAACTGGAAGATGCTTTGGGTGTGGAAAAGAAGGACACAAAGCAAGTAAGTGCAAAGGAAAAGGTTCAGTTAACACCATGGATGAGGATAATGGTATTGCTACGATATCAACAATGGTTAAATGCTTTAAATGTGGAATGTACGGGCATTATGCAAACCAATTCCCTAAGGGAAAGTCTCATGAAGAGAATCAGTATGGTCATATGGGAAGTATTTATGTTGATGATGATGAAGAAACTACAAATGATATGTGAGATGAAAGAAATGTTGAAGCTCGGTCAATGGTCTAAGAATGTAGTGGAATGATTACATGTTTATCATGTGTAATATTGTATAAGTAATCTCATGGAATAAAGAGACATCTAAGGATTGTTACACTATTGTCTTCACTTATGTTTTGAAAGTGTATGATGAATGGTACCAGTAACCATGAGAGGTTATTCAGATACTTTTGGAAAGTAGATGATATGTGCATAATGAAAGGATAAGAAGATAATGAGATGTTTGATTGTATTCATGAGCTCATGATTGATATAAGGACTAAGTGATATCATGGTTTGAGTATATAGAATTCTGAGGATTTTGGTATGTGGAAAGTGTTAACTTTTAACTGCATTCATGTTTTCACTAAGGTTTGATGGGTATTCAAGAGAATACATGATTAATGCCTTTGAATGTTTGGAATGTGACCAAAAAAACATATCTTATGATATATGGGGATCAACGATGGTACTAAATCTCTGGTAATCATCTTCACTATGTTATGAGAGTGGACTGCAGTATTATGGATAAGCCTAAAGATTGAAATGGATTATGTTGGACATAAGTTAGTATTGTTTAAGGATAGAATATTTTCGATATTATTGATGGGATGTTATAGTAATGTGATTTTAGAAAAAGGACAACCTGCAGGATGGGCGATAGCCCATCGCGTTGGACAAGGCTGTGGGAATCGAACCCACAACCGAAGTGCGACTGGCCTTTATCGCCTACCACTGACCTACAGGAAGTCCATGTTTAGTAGAAACTAGTTTTATTATATCAATCAGTATGATATGTGAAGTATAAGTTCATTTTAGGAACCATATATGATTAATCTCACTATAGATGGACTTATGTATTTTTTTGATAAATTTTCTAACCTTTTGTTTGAGACAGATGGAATGACCCATCATTCTATCACATGATCTGTTAACACATCACGAATGACAAATTCAAGAGATGAAGTTGAAATTGTCCAAAGAACGACAAACGGTGAGACTATACCAAAATCATGAAAGTATTTCTTCTAATTCCAATTTCATCATCTTTAGGGAAATGATCTTGAAAACAAAAAATGTTGTCTTAGTGCTCTTATATCTGATGAATCAGATGGTACCTTAGATCATCACAAATTTATGTCTTTGTGATTTCTAGCTTTTCTATAGCCATGTTCTCTACCACTCTCCATTAGAACATGATGGTTAGATTTCTCTTCCATATCCATATTTTCACCTACGTGGAAACCTAGTGATTAGTTTATTTGGGTAACCGTTACGTTTTATACTTTTGTTTTTAAAAATAAGTTTTGGTATTCCTTTTTACGATGTGGGTTTCTATCAAAGAAACTTTCAAATAGTAAACCATTTATAACCCCGACAAATTTCGAGGGCGAAATTCATTTTAAGGGGGGTAGAATGTAACACCCCGAGATTTTATGAAAAATATTATTTTAATTCCATTAATGTCTTTTGTTGTATTCTACACCAAGATTACCTTGCTCTATACGCAACACCGTATTAGCTTGCAGTATACGCAACACAATTCTTGGACCATGTTACACACAATTTTGATAATAGTTATTCTACGCAACATTGAGTGTATATATATATATATATTAAATGTATAAATGAAATATGGTTGGATTCTGTTATACAAAACAACGAAGGATTCTTTCACAACACGCAACCCTGACTTGGCTTGCATTACACGCAATCGCGACCTTCCTCGATAGCGTGTGTTGTACGCAATACCGGGTTTTAATAAACAATGTTATATTATTATAATATTGTCATGAACTAGCCGTTATGAATAGTATTAACTAAATTTTGAATTTTATAACATTATTATTCATCTTACACATTTCTAGAACATGGTATTAGAACAAAATAAATTTTTTGGGTAAAATAAGTATTTTTCAAAAAATGCAGTTTTGTCGCCTTTGGATGGCGCACCCACTTTAAATCTGGTTTTTGACATGTTTATATGTTCAATTTGACAAAATAATATTCTTCTTTTGAATCAGGATATAAAAATTTACATTAGATAAAGTTTTGATATTTTTCCGATAACTTTCATATTTTAATGAATAGTAAAAACACGCTATATTTTAATTAAAAACAACTTTTTTTCATCGTAATATCTTATGTGGTTAAATTATAATATTGAATGGTTTTAAAGTATAAATAGAATATATTTTTACCATTTAATATAATGTATGTCATTAGCATTGATTTTACCTTGAATTCGTAGGTTAAATCAATTCAATCTTTTGCAATGTTTTAAAGAAAAATCCATTTTCTTTCGACAACGGGATTAATTTTAATTTAATTTCTGCAACTTCTCTGTATTGAATTTTAAAAAATGGATTCCATATTTGGAATCAGTGGGTCCAAATTATGTTAATAGGCTACTTTTTATTTTTGGGAATTATGAATAGTAACTACGGTAAATTTTATTTACCATAGTTAAAGGTACATCGTGTAATTAAGGGTAAATATAATATTTTAAAATTACCCTAAAAAATGTCAAAATCCTATTGGATGACTAAAAGTCGACCCATATCACCTAAGGGTCGTATTAGAATCATTTCATGGACATTTTTCCATAAAAATAACTTAATTATTATTAAAACCAAAGAAAGTGACAACATGTCACTCTCTTAAATTTTATAAGTATATTAATTTTAATTTAGTGATAAACTTCATGAAACTTCAAACATGAATAGTCTCCAGAAATATAATTAAATTATCTACATCATATAAATTAATTTATAATTTTTAGGGATTAAATAATTATCATTAATTATTACACAATAGTGATGCAGAAATTGTTTATCTAGTGAAAAATCAAGAATATTGTTTTTTTTAAACTAATAGTGACCATAAAATGCACAAATACCTAACCAAAACTTATTCTCCATGTAAATGTAAACCATAAGCATCCAAGGGTCGAATAGGTGACCATTTGGAGCCTTATAAAAGCGATTATGACACTTATATTATTTTATTTTAAATGATGCCAAAGTTGTCACCTTCATAATTTAATAAATATAACAATTTAAATATTGTGATTTTAAGATGATAAATTCGATTAAATGTATTATTGTGAAAGGTAATATATTTATCTTCATCATAGAATTTTATTTTAAATTTTTATACAACAAATACGTATATTAAATAATTATACAAAAATGATGTAGTAATTATTTTATTAAGAGATAAACCAAATAAATGGTTTTAAAATTAATAAAATAAATATTATATGAACTATTTAATGTGATAAAATAATTTTATATATACATATGACATTTTATTAATATATTAATGCTTTTATTTCGAACATATCTTCTGTATATATTTTATTTAAATTCAAATAAATGAATAGTGTCAAAATTGACACTGTTGTTATTTTACAAAAATAACATATTATAAAATTGTTTAAGAATCACAAAAATATTTAAAAATTATAAATTTATATTTATATGGTCTATAATGTTATAAAGTAAACAATTATGGAAAATTCACAACAAATAAGTAATTATTGGTTATAATTTAAAATTTAGAATTTTATTACCACAAATAAACTTAAATAGATTAAATAAGGATAAATCAATATGATAAGGTTTAAAATAAGATCCAAACATGTCTAAATTTGATTGGTTGATGATATTACAACCCTATCGCATCTAATCTTAGAATATGAGTCATTTTTGGAGGTTTTTAAGTGGGGTTAGATTTATTATAAATTAATATTTTTAAGAATTCCTAAGGTGCCCCTCTCCTCCCTTATAAAAGGGCACCTCCTCCCCCTCCTCCTCACACCAATTTGAGCACTCAAGCTCGGCCAACCCCTGCCATTTTCTCCTCTCCACTTACCTAGAATAATCCTAGAGGTCCTGGTCTTCTTCAAAGACCAATCATAGTTCCCTAAGTGGAGGATTCAAAGAGGCGTTCCAACGAAGAGGTAATATCCATTACCGATCTTTTCAATTTCTTTCTTCTTCAACTTATTCTTCTTTATTTGTTTCATTACAAAGTAATAACATCAGTATTACTTACATAATGATATGTTATTATAAATATGAAACAACCCTAATTCACCTTCTATCCATCCTACGGAAAAAAGAAATCACTGCGCGTGCGTACGTACGGAATACCGTCTCCACGCTGTGGTGTAATCTATTTTCTGCCACCACCTTAATAGGATGGGTATAATGGTGTAATGAGTAACTATTTATGATTATTATAAAGTAATATTGATACTGAAATAATATATATATACTCCAATACAGTTCAACGATCATAGGAACGATATCATCACTCGTGCGTACGTACGGAATACCGTCTCCACGATGTGATGCGACTCGTTCTACATGATCATCATTACATAGTAATTATATAAACGAATTGAATGAATAAATATGATATATGTTACACTAATACCATTCTGGATATAAGGTATCTATAACCTTAAAATAAGAATAAGAATGTATTCGGCAAAACACAAATAAGAACAAAAGGCAATAAAGACCCGAGTAACAAGTAACAATGAAATATTACTAACAAGAAGCTAAGAATATGACCATATATGATATCATATCAATATGTATGATTCTGGAATAAGTCAATAACATTATTTAAACCATTATACAGGAGATTTGGACACGTACAAAGCAAATCGGACCTAAGGTAAGGGATAAATTTTCAATCTCATTTTTATCCGAGATTGTTTATTCGTAAGAATTTACTGGGGTGTATTTTATCATCCACATCCATGTTCCCTCAATATGTAATATTGTTTCCATCCACTTACAATATTTTAAATCCAATTTTACCCTTCGGTGAGTTTTTAGTAAAGAATATGAAAGGAATCTTTTGTCGTTTTTTCGTACGAGGTACTTTTTGACTTTTCCGACAAAAGTACGAAGAATGTTTTTTTAACTTATACGGCATGAATGGATTTTTAAAACCTTATTTCCAAGAAGGTTCCTTTACAAGTTTTCAAGTTTATTTTTAATCAACTTCTTTTAGTTTATAATTGTATGACATGTTAAGAAAAGAAAAGTGTTTTTGAAGAAGAAATGATATTTTCCTCAAGAATGGAGTTCAAGTGTTTTATCAAAATTATTTTCCATATAAGATAATAAAGGGTTCTGTTTTTATCCCTATTATTACATTGATTTGATCATGTTGTGATGGAATTATTTTTCTGAATTCTTTTATCTTATATGAATTGATTTATGATGTCATGATGTTTCAAGAATCCCATCTTTGTTACATGTGTTATGCGATGATGTATGTTTTATGATTATGTGGCACACATAAGAAAGGATTCATTATAAGATGGGTGGGACCTATATCTCCCTCCAATGCATTGGGTAAAGATTTTATATCTCATGAGATAGACATGGCTGGAATGGTAGGTTATACCAGTTCAGTGAAACAGGACTGAAACGAGGGTGACTCGGTTCAGAAAGGGACTTTGTCCACTAAGATAATCTTGGCAATGAGTCTTGACTAACAAGAAATGATTATCTATGATTATGTGTGTATGCCACAAAATTTCATGTTTTAAGTTATGATTATTGTGATTACATTTCACTGCCATGATTTATCCCATGTTATGAAATTATGATCTCTTTTGCAGGTTAAGATTTCCAAAAGTTATGTGCTTATGTAAACAATGTGATTGATCTTTCTTTTGTTTACCCTTACTGAGCATTTGAGCTCACCCTTTTATGTTTACTTTTCCCCAGGATATAAAGAAAGGTTTAGGTATAAAAAAAATATCTTTATGGGAGATGTTGAAGATCTTTCACCAGGATTAGAAGATTACGTTCCGAGTTTCCAAAGACACTAAACTACTACGATCCTTGTGTGTGTGTTTTTGTTATGTACTAAGTATTCCGCAAATGTAATGTAATGTCAATGTACATTAAGTTTCGGGTCTCTACAATGTTCATCTACAAGAAGATTTCCTAATGCATATACCATTAGAAGGAATTTTATTTATTATAATAGAAGTGGAGGACCTTCTTACAATTTGATCTTTTTTCCATGAGGAGGGTTTCCATGGATCTCAATAGTAGATATGATTATGAGATTGATTATATTATATACATGAATAAATATTTCATGGTGTGGTGTTTTGGGAGGACCACTAGAACTATTGTTACTATTCATGTAATTTGGTTATGTGACATTATGATCCAGAGCTACCACAAATAAGTGCTTGAGGTGTTCAATAACCCCACCATTAAAAAAATTGGGATCATTTATGAGCTCTACATTTTCTATTCATATCCAGTGAGGGTTTTTTTTGATACACTCTTGTTATTAACTGGGGAAACATTCTTGGAAAATATCTTTTTATATACAAAATCTTGTTTGGTTAGCACCTATGATGCTATCAAAACATTTTAGTTGGTTTATAAGATTATTGTTTAGGTTTTTTCCTACCATGGAGTTTCCATTATAATATTCCAATTACCCCTGTTATAATTAAAATATCAACCTGATCCGGTAGTCTGTATATCATGGGGTAGTTTTTTGATCACCCTCCTAGATGGGAGCATCGGTGGGTATCTACTCCGAAGTGAAATCTTGATGAGTCACCCAAATCACAGGGACATATTTGTGTGTTTGACATAGAATGACATCTTGATGAGTCACCCTGATTGTGGGAAGTAGTTCTGTGTCTTCCCCTTTACCACTTCCACTTCTATTATTATATCCTAGATGATTTTTAGGATATGTGCATGAATTTATGTTAACCATTAAATTATTTTCCGGATGTGGTTGGTAAATTCCCTATTTGGAAGAGATATATATTCCCAATTCATGACTAGAGTAGGGGTGTATTCCTACTCATTTCCACTATTTCTTGATAGTATGTAATTACCTTTCTCATGTGTGGGGGTACATTTATGGGTCTCCCCTATTTTTTCCCTGACTTTTCCAATGATTTCTCTAATTTTTTCTAGGTAAAGTATATAGTTTTGATAAATATGGGAAGGTAATATTTTCGATGGTTCTCCACTAAATTTGACTAGCATACGTGGTTGATTTGGGAAGGTATTTGTGCCTTTAATATTATTCCAATCATATTTGATTGGCCAACTCCTCTAGATTCTTCTAAATTGTACTAGCAGGCTTGGCTGGTGTGGGAAGGCATTTCTTCCTGCTCGTGATTTTCTTTAAAATTCTACTTGTGGCATTTAGATGGAAAAATGGGTTTATTTACTACCCATTGTCTGGTTGTTTCCCTCTTCAAAATGTCTTGCATACCTGGGACTAAATGACATAGGATTATCTCTTGAGGAAAACACCCCCATAATACAACGTTTTTCTAACCATGCACTGTTTGTAGAGGTGGTTACTAGAAGGATACCATTTGATAGACCCCTAGGTTTTTTTATGAAATATTTTGTGGCCTCCTGATCTACCTCGCTAAGATTAGGGTGGATATGATTGTCGAATTCCCTGGATAGAATCCTGAAATGGTTCGAGAGTGAAATTGGTAAATTCTACTTCTAGGAAACCAACCACCATTCATTGGATGGTTGGTGAGGATTCATAAGATAGAGGTCATGTCTTGTTGCTTCCAAGGTTAGGATGGTATTGTTATGGTGGCACACTCAATCCAATGCAATGTGGACTAATTACTGAAGATGATGGGTGGGTGACGATGTCATGTATTTGGATAAGGACCTAGCCTATACGGTGGATGGTGCATATGATTTTGAAAGTTGGTATGAAACAAATTAGATTTAAAGGAGATATGGTTCAAAAGTTTTGAAAATATAGGTGAAAAACCCTCATCAAAGAATAATCTTAATAAATGAACACATGCATAATTTATTCTCTTGCGTGGACCTCTTTAATTTCTAAAGACAACGGGTCCTGACATGTGGTTGAAACCATCATCCTAGTTATGTATTCATGCTAGGTTGACCATACTTATTTCATAAGAAAATATTCATTTTTCAACAGTGTGATTATGGGGATTTTGATGGTTGCCAAATCATTCACTTCAATTTCACTATTTTTGAAAATCCTCCAATGGTTCTTGTTCATGGATCTAGAAACACCTAATGGTTCCCTTATTTGAGATGTTTCATGAACCTACTTTCCAAATTTAGGTGGTAATTGGGAAATGGTTCCAATTATGCTTAGGGTCACACATTGGTCAATAGGATGAGGTTTTGGACTCAACTCACCGTTTTGGGGGATTTATTTCTTTATCTGACACTATCATAATGATTTAAGACTTGTTCCTGAATCCTTCATTAATTATAATGTATAACATGGGTTTCCATAAAATTAACAACAAATTATTAGCATTTATGAACTTTAGAATCATCTTTATGTATTTTAGTTTTATCGTTGATGGAGATATTTGTATGTATCATAGGTTTTAAATCGATGATACAGTTTTGCAGTTGGATTAAAGATTATTTTTTTCATTTATTATCGTGGTGTTGGTTTTAATCTATCTAGTGAGGTGATCTAGAATTAATAGTAATTTAGGGATATGGAAGTTGTTTTGATTCCAAGGACAAGCCCATGATATTGAATTCCTACAAATCCTCATGAATGGAATCAGAACCCATCCAGTTTATTTCTAGTTAATGAGATAAATTATACATTATAATGTCATGTGATAAGGCCTAAACAATGTAGTTTAACATCATGTGGAAATTATTTATAGGCTAATAATACCTAATCATGGTTTGTATATTACATACACTATAGTAACCAAAGGGGTCCTGGTAGGAATGTGGACTATCAGTTTGGATTTTACCCTACTAATAATGTTTCCCCAAAAATATTAGTATTGATTTTGGGAGTTGGTTTTAGACCACTAGTAAGATTCCTACTTTTCCCATTACTATGAGAATTCATTCCCACATAGTTATAAATGGTTTGAGGAAATGAACCTATGGTGGACCTATGATTTTTTTCCATTGGGAATATATCCCTTTTAGAGCATTATGTTTAGGATTATACTGAATAATAGGACGTTGGAATTTTTTAATTTTAATATGGACTCTTTAAAGATCAAGGAATGGTTTTTTAGGATAAACCATATAGGACGATTTTCTAGTGGTTTGAAAAATATATCTAACTAAACTAACCTGTTGAGGTTCTCTAATGGAAGTAAAGATAAATATTCATAAAAATATTCTTTCCCAAGACATGCATCTGACCATTTGGATGTCATGATTGTAGATATCCTATAATCCCATGAGATTCATGCTCTGTTGTAAGAAACAAGGGGAATAAGAATATTTTATGAACTTCTCGATCCATATTCCACTAATGGAAGAGTTTGGGGATATATTATCAGAATAATGGGTTTTCATGTTCATGTCTCCTATCCTATTTTCATAACTTGTATAGTCACATATGACTACCCGCCAGGCTATTTCCCATTAGAGTGGTTGTGGTCTTACTCCATGTGGGATTCCTTGTACATGGTTCCAGTGAATAAAGAAGGATATGAAACTAGTCCCCATCAAAGGGAAAATCAATTGTGATCCCCCAATCATAATAAAAAAACTAGTGGTATCTGGTCTCATATATGACAATTTAAGGCAAATTTGGTTACCTTCAGGTATGATAGATGATCAGGGAAGTAAAATGTCATTTACCATATGTATAGGAATGGAAGGTCCATGGTACTACCCCTAAGGTCAAGTCCTCATAAAAAAATAGTATTTTAATAGAACACACCCCATGTCATATACCTATCAGGTAGGTTGTGTTTGGGACACCTTTAACTGAAGGAATTCATAACTGAATAGGTGAAACACTTGTGTGTCATTCACCATGGTTATGCATGTATGGAGGCATAGTTGGGGGGTTTCAATTGGTACCTTTTATATGGGAATCCTAATGAAGGATTTTCCCTCCCATTGGTTGCATGAGGAGAGGGAAAATAAGAGGCTCATGAAGGTGAGTCATGGGAGAGAAGAAGTGGGCTCGCATAAGTGGGAGATGGGTGTGATATTATGAGGTGTCATCTAGGACAAGTTATGTGTGGATCATAATTACTTCACATATAGTCATCCAGACTGAGAAGGATTTATATTATATATAATGGAAAACCTGAGCAATAACACTTAGGAGAGGCCATGTGTCATGCTCCAATGGTCTCCTTCGGTGTCCTTAAAGGGGTCTAGTGCATGTCCCAAATTTGGAAAGGAATATTAATGCTATTATATCATTATTTGGGAGGTTTTATACCCTTGCATAGTTTTTTTGTGTTTCACACCATTTAGGGATTTTTATCTAGATATCCCCATTTTATTCCCTCTTATCTCAGGAGTTGGAGAGTTACATGAGTGGTTTTGAGGTCCTGGGAAGAGAACCATACGAGGAGAGTTTTCAGTTTTCTATGGGTTTTTTTGTCTCACAAATAATGATACCCAATTATATATTTGTAGTAAAAATGGGTCCATGGGTGACATATATTTTTTTCAGAGGTATAAAGAACTATTTTTTCACACATGTGTCGTGCATAGGGTTGGTTTTCGCTTCTAGTTTAGATAGGAAGGACCTGTTATATCCTCCTAGCAGGTGGGGTTTGTGCAGTCATGGTGCCCTGAGAGAACCCCTTAATTATAATTGGTGATCTATAGTGATTTGTTTCTTATGGTAACATTTCCTTATGTATTTTCATACCTATGCGACAAAAGGGGTGCCAACAGTGAAAACACTGTTTTTGAGAAAAATATTTTTTAAAACACAAAACTGGATTTATTCTTATCTCATCCCTAGAAAAAAACGGATGAACATTAAAACATTTTATTGAAAATATTTTATTCCCATTTATTCGAAATTATTCACCAGTATTTATTAATTTAGATTAGTTAAATAAAAATACATTATGCACATAAAAATGGTTCTTAAAAAAACATATCTATTTGCCTTTAAAGGATTTTTTTTTCATTTACAACCATTTTAAAGTAGATGAATTAGTTTTATTTATATCTAAAAAATCATAATCTAGTTATCCCTATATGTACATGAAAATCATAGATAAATGATAACAATCACACTAAATTTTAATATTTCATCTTTTTAACACAACTTCTTTTCACTCATTTTAGTGTGTATTGAATGTTTTAAAATATATAATACTTATATGTGTATAAGTATCATAAAATCACATTTCATTATATTCTCCCCCCCCCCCCGCAATCCTAAAAATTATGTTTTTTTCTAAAAATTATTTTACTTCAATAAAAAATGTGGACATATTTGTTTTATCACATCCTCATATTCCCAAGTAACATCATCAAATTTCTGATTCCCTCAAATAATGTAAACCATGAGTGTAGACTTTTCCCAAAGCACTTTATTTCTATGATATAATATTTCTAATAATTATTATTCATAGTAAAGATCATGATCTAGTGATACAACCTCTAAGTTTAGTACATGTGAAAGATAATGTATGTACATCTTTGAGTGAGATTCATGAATCACATTGTGAACATGATAGAGGTTTGGTGTAAGCTTGAAGTTATAATAAAGTACCAATACATTATCAAGAATCTAAAAGGGTCTAACATTACAAGGCCCATAATTCCATTCTTTCGGAATATCAAAACCTTCCTCAATGTAAAAATTCATAAAAATAACTTCTCACCCATTTCATATTCAATGTTTCACCAAATATTTCAAGTATAATTTTTTTTGACTATGGTTAACATTGATGTATTGTTGAGTGAATATAATATTCTTAATCATTTTCCTAACTACATTATGTTCACATAGCTTTATTTCTCTAACATAACTCTATCATGTTTTAGTTCTACACTTCCTTCAAAAAAACATTATATGAAACCATATAAATTCTCATTTTTATGATATTTTTATAAGAAAACTCAACTGGTGGAAGGATTTAATCCCAGAAACATTTGAAATTCATAGACAAAGACATCAGTATATCCTCTAGAAAATATTTCTTTCAAACTAGCCCTTTGTTAGAGGATGATAAGTAGTACTAGAAAATAACTTTGAATCTAGAGATTTCTAAATACATTGACAAAACATAATGGTAAACCTTGTATCCCAATCAAACAAAATAGAATATGGTACTATATATAACCATACCACCTCATTAATTTATATTATATTAATTTTATTAAGAGATAAATATTATATGATAGATAATAATTGTGATTACTTCATAAGGAGATCGACTACAACTAAAGTGCATTATGGTGTTATGATATTTTTGGGAGTTTGGAGAGAAATCAATGGGGGTATTTTCTCATTTCAATTTTGGAATGGGTAATGGTTGTAATATCTCCATAGAATCCTATCATTTAAAATTAACTTACTGAAAAACCATGAACTAGTATAAAATCTCTGAAATATCAATTTTCATATTTTCCCACATAAAATACACTTTTATATCTCTATACATTGTCATACATTCATGTTGAATAAAGGATGTTGAACTATGAGCATTATCCAGTAGATCTTTCTTAAAATCTATCATTCATGGAAGACATACACAGTTACTAAACATTATCATTACATACTTATCAAGGTAGAACCCAATAATATTTCTCACCTTCTTTTATAAATTGACGTCTTCTTTCCCCACATTTTCAAAACTCACATGGAAATATGGTTGAAAATTAATTTTACCATGATAATATTTCTCCCCTTCCATCAAGATTTCTAGTTCCATCTTCAAAAAAATATAGAAATATTATATCATTTTTATCCATATCATAGATAATCTAGACTGATCCTTTCAACTTAGAGAATATTCGTCATTTTTCTTCTTCCAGGTGGGTAATATATAGAGTACTCATAATACTTCATCATCTCAAAACATCTTCTATTGAACCTGTTATAATATATCTATGTGAAGATATACATTAAGCATTTATAATCATTCAATATTCCATTACTTTGTTTGAAAATTTAATGCCTCCATATTTGTTTTGAAAAAATTACCACTGATAACTCTAAATCCCGTGTTGGGTAATTCGTCTTAGGAACATTAAATATTCCAGAGGCATATGCGATCGTTATATCTTGTTTAATGAGAATTAATCCCATACCTATTCCATACATAATTATATATTACAAACCCTTTTCCATTATAAGGTAGTGTGAGATGATGTTCACTATCTAACCATCCCTTTAATTCCTTGAATTTTATTCACATTCTTCTTTCTAAAGTAACCTTTCTCCCTTACGAGTTAACATGGTTAATGGATTATAGATTCCTAATAAATTCTCCCCAAATAGCTGATAATTTCTATACAAGACATGAAAAATATGGATATCAATTATAGTGGTTGGTCTGGGAAAACATTAAATATATTCCATCATTGATGGATCTACCAATATACACTCTTTTTAGATTATAGGACTCAAAAATAAAGAATTCTATTGAAAAAATTCACAATTAGTAAATTTTTCATACATATTTTTTTCCCTTAAGCTCTTTTTTAAAATCCTTATATGATCTTCATGGTCTTATTTTTACTTGAAAAATATATGGATTTCGTTCATAAAGGCAACCACAAGCTGTTAAAGGTAATATCTAAAGACACTAATAATTAAGTCCATGAATATATCATCAAAACAAGTCATAACAAATTGAATCACTATAGATGTATTACATTTAAACCTTATATATAAGGCTATCATAGGTATGTATTCACTTTTTACCATCAAATAATAGTGTTCAGATCGAAGATCAATCTTAAAAAAGTTTTCTGATCCTCATCATTGATCAAAAAACATCAATATTAGGAAGATGACACTTATTCTTGATTGTGATATTTTTTAGTTCACGATAATCAATGCGGAGTCACATTGATCCACTTTTCTTCTTTAAAAGATTAATGGGTCCACCCTATGATGAAAATCATTTAAAAATGAATCCTGTAATAATATTCTTCAAGAGTTTCTTCTAAAATTCCTATAACTCAATAGGATCTATTTTATATGGATTCTTTGAAATGTGTCTAGAACCAGGTTTAAGATCTATTGAAAAAATAACTTCACAATTTGGATGAAGAATATGTAATTATTTTAGTAAGAAATAATCAAAACTCGTGTAAAATAATTATATATGTGATTTTTTGTTTCTCACCAATCATATGTGATAAAAACCCCATTTTGAATGGGAATCAAGACCCATATAATGGAAGAAATTTCCAAATATAAGTTCATATTTATTATAACACAAGTAGATTATTATAGTTTGTATTATATTATCAATCATTAATTTCATTCCAAATAAAATGATTTGGGATTTATTTATGAAATAAAATACATTCCTAAGTTAAATTCAAACTCAATAAGAGACATAATAATGATATTTACAAGAAGCACATTCTAAAAAACCTTAAATTGTTAGGAATCATGTATTTAATATTTTATCATCCTTAAAATATTATTTTTAACAAATATTTCATCATAAATTCATTAGTATGACAATTTGGTTCCATTTACATATTATTTAGATATAAAATACTATGTTGATATAGAATTAAATAAGACATTTCATTCTCTAGATTGGATGGTTACTTTACCTTTCACATCTTTGTTATCTATATTAGTAATAGTGATCGCATGATATTTTAATTTTCCTCTAGAATTTAGAGGTTTTTAGCATAAATCTTTTTCATTAACTATTTAATTTTTGAACTTGTTAGAAACAATCTCATACTCATTTCATTTGAATCATCATTATGTGGGTGGTGCATTATTTGGTTTTTTTCTCTATCAATAGATTCATTCTTCTTCACATAACTTTATCATTCCATTTCATGATGATCTTCCATTCCAAAAATAAATTATTTACCAGTCCTATTAAGAAATTATACCCTATGTTCCCTTCAACTCATTGATCATAAAGGATATATCATCATATTTTTTCACTATTTTTTAAATTTTCCTTTTTATTAAAACTTTATTTTATTATAAATACAGTGATATTGATGGGTATATATAATATAAATCTCCAACTTGGCATCACATAAAAAAATTTCTTTATAGGTACAAATACCTTTTATGGATAAAGAACCTTGGGGAAATGATTTTAATCCACTAAATAATCAATCAATATTACATTAGAGTTGAATGATAATACAAAAATCATACCTCAATAGTCCTAAAAAAATTTCCTCATATATAATAGTGAATTAATCATCCATCCACATCAAATCAAGTAATTCATTCCCATTTTTCGTACAATGATTTTTAGTAAAGTACCTATTGGAAAATAAGAGCATAAACATAATCTAATCCCTGCATTTTACTTCTTCACATTTCCACATGTTATTTATAAGAGTACAACATTGATCCACTTAACCTTTATAAATTTTAACCACTAAAATATATGTTTCTTCTTCCAAACACTGGATAATGGTAAATATATTTTCAATGGTACCAATCAACTATTTAGTTACTATTTTATAAGTGGACCCACTAAATTAATGTTGATATTTCTTAATTATGTACTCAATATATTGTTTCCCCCCTTTTATTAATTGGTTACTTATTGTGATTCATTACATGAGAAAGTTTTGTAATCATAGTGATAATATTTTGACAATCATTTCATTTTCAATCACATTTTGTATTAATATAGTTCCTTTGTGTTACATCCTTTAAATAAAGCCAAAAACCAAAGTGTGAGTTACATTAATAATAGTGTGAAACCAGATGATCATGAAAAATAATATATATGATGTCCATGTAAAGATGCATTATTTTCAATTTATGAAACCTTAGATTGAACATAGGCCATCCATGATCATTACCAACGAATTAGGATGTTATCATACATTTAGACATATCCCTACGATTTTCTATAATGTTTTCACATCCATGTTTCAAAATTTAAATAATCCTTTCTATGAAACAAACTTATTGTGACCCAGACATTTCATATATCAGTATTACATATTCTTATAAGAATATTCAATATATAAAATAATGATTCAATCCACAATCATATTTGTTTATTGTTTTTATAAACATGGATACATAAAAAACATGTTCATAAAAGATCTATGTTATCTCCCACTAAGTTATTTAAATTATCAACCTTACTATACATATCACACTTAAAACAATTCTTCATATTCTGGAGAAATGGAACATAATAAAGGGTGTTCTATAATTCACAGTATGGGTAAAAAAGGGAGATATCGATGATAACTTAATAATAACATGATTATAAGGGCATGAGGATAATATTTTATCATTTTAACTACATAACATGTATATCATAGATCAAAATATTTAGTCAATGCATAAATATTAGTAGTTCAAATGTCATGAATCATGATGGTATTAAAGAATGTGATCCATGGGAGCATAACAGTGGAATGAGACATAATATTTTTGGAATAAATAATGTTTGTAAAATCCTTTACTTAATCAATGAACATGGTTAAGACTATTAGAGTTGATTATTTTCACTCCCCATCCTTCATATCCAAATTCATGGTGCACTACAATGTCAATCATAGTGGACAGAGTCTCATACTGAACATCGTTCACTTCTAATTCCAATCCCTATTATCTCATGAGATATACACATTTTCCAAACTCATTGGAGGTCTATAAAATTATAGTCCCACCAATAACATTATCATAATATATTAATATGTGTGATATATTATCATAAATCATTCATAATATATCATTACCTTGCAAAAATAAATGGGTTTTATTAAAATTTCAATAATTCATCATAGTATATCCCATGGAAATTAAATGATTTTCATAAATTTATCAGTATAATAATAATAATTAATAATCTAAAGAAATAATAAGTATTGTATTATTTAATCATATCCCTAGTAAATCACTTGTCGAATCAAAGTATGTTATCATAGATAAAAATTTTCTTTAAAATATTACTTAAGAATATTTCTAAAGGAAAAAACTCTTTTCATTTCGAAATTACTATATTAATTTTTTTAAAAAAATCAAGATATTAAATAAAAAATTATCTTTTAAAAGATTGATGTAAAATTTTATTATAATCTTAAAATCATTGACCATCCATTATGGTATGGTAACTATTTCATGATCTTTATGTAAAAACAAAGATTCCTTTCACATTTTTGGAATAATGTCATAGCTACCTCTATCAGAAAATGAAAACTAGATTACGTTTTAATAAAATGATACAAATTAAAACATGGTTAAAAAATACATTAAATAATAAATATTAAATAATAAAAAATATTCTTGAAAACATTTTTAGAAAACATGGATGTGGATGAAAATTTATTTTCAATAGAAGAGAAAAATGTTATTGATTCTCCATAGAACCCTCATTCAGTTTCATGAATTCATAATGAAATAAAAATATAACAAAAAATTATAATATATATAAATAACTAGTGAAGACGAAAATTCAGATGTTTCTTGATAGGTAGATCATAAAATTTTTTCATCAAATACATAATCATAAATAATGTTGATAAATAATTAGATTGTAACATAAATCCATTACCACAAATTTGACTTGTATAAAAATAACTATATCCTATTTTTTAATAAATTTAAATTTGTTATAACTATAAATACAAATAATGAAAATACTTATAACATCATATATTTTCCACTTATAACATTTCAATTCCCATTTATGAAAAATTATTTATTAAAATCATTTTTTCTAGCTGTTAACTATTTCTTTTTTCATGGATGATTCGGTTCATCATTTATGATAATTTTTCTTTCAAAATTGTTCCATAAGCTCCAAAATTTTAACCATGATATAAATATAAAATATATTAATTTAATATATTTATAGTTATATATAAAATATATAAAGCTAAAAATGAATTACACCATTGATGGAGATGGTAGGCCGTATGTACACATGAATAATTATTCCATTTTTTATTGATGGAATGAAATAAAGGTAAATAATATTTCCCCTTTAAATAATCATTGTTATCTCATGTGTATATATATATATAATATATTCTGTAAATTTATCCTTATTACCATTCTTGTAATGGAAACTTTAAATATGATTCACATCACTCTATGATGGTGGAAGACCACATGTATGCAAGATCAAAATTATTTTTTCCCAATGGATTGGAAGGCGGCACATAATGGTTGTTCCATTATCATAGTAAAAATGAACCATATACATGATACAAAATAAATTATTTTATAATTTAAGCCATATATTTATATTTGTTGTCATAAAAACATTAAAATTCTCAGTGAAGAGTTATACCACTTCATTAATAAACTACTTTTGTCCTACACCTTAATCCTTGAAAGGATTGTATTTTGGGAAAGCCAAATAATATATGATGTCGAGAATAAATTATAGAAGGTATTATGGTTTTAATGTTTTGAGATATAATTCTAAAAAAATTGACAAATGAAGTATATGAGGTCCCCTTTTATAAATGAGCTGAAACACTCTTATAATTACTTTAAGTATTAAAATAATATACAAATTTTTCCATGAGAAATGTATCAAAATTTATATAATAAGAAAATAATATGGGGATGTGTTGAAATCATATCATTTAATAAAATTTTATGTTTTAAATTTATATTTTCAACCTAATCACTTAATTATAGAACCCATTATCCCTTTTTGAAAATTTCTTTAATCACAAATGTTTCTACACTGTAATGGTAAATATCGTTATCCTAAAAACAAATAACTCATAAATGGAGTAGGATTGGTATTTTTAATTGTATCCCATTAATTTATAAGTTTTTTTTATTTTTATGAATTATAAATCATTTAATAAAATTTTTTATTATAAAATATCATTAATGTCATTTCATGAACTATTCATTCACTTTTAATTTAAAAAATAATAATATAATGGAATTTTAATATAAATTATTAAAAAACCCTAGTATTTTATATTTATTTCAAAAATTTGTATAACACAATATTTCACCCAAATTGTATTTATTTAAATATTATTAAAATCATTAATGTTATTTTTTCTATTATTAAATAAATATTTTAACATCATCGTGTAAGTTTTTAAGGTAATTATTCAATTAAAAAAAACTAAAAATAAGTTATTATGATAAAAAAATTACATTATCTTTTAAATGAACATGTATAAATAAATATAACCTCTTTCTATCATTTTTTTAAATACATCTATTTAAGTTTAGAGAGTGAAATTTTGTATTTATTGTTCTCTTAAAACAACCTAACAGACATAATCAAAGAAAAATGGAACCAAGTGGCTATATGTTTGAGTAATAGATGAGAATTATCTAACTAAACACGTCCAATATGATAAAATAATGTTTTAAAGAAAATTTAAAGTATTATCCGAATGATTTATCCTTGTTTTTCTTGTTTCTCCCTTATCGAGGTGACAAATATTTACCAAGGATACTAATAATAAGGAACAAAAATAAAAAGAAATTATTTAACCATTTTGATCATCATGATTCAAAATATGAGATCCATTTTTCAAGATTCAATTCCTAAATGTGGTAGAAATCCATTTTAAAATAATTTTGTAAATTGAAATTGAAGCAGTTTTCGAGAAAAATCATTTTTAATCACAAAACATGATTTTTTCTTACAACATACTTAGAAAAAATATTAGATAAAAAATTATTGAATATATTAACTTCTTCATTTCATTAAATTCAATCGTTTATAAATATTAATCTTATTTATTTAAATAATATAAAAATGTGTTAATAAAAATAGTTTTTTAGAAAAATCAATCTTTTAATCGTAAAATGATTTCATTTTAATTTAAAACCTTCAAGAACCCATTGTATTTATTTTATATATAAAAAATATATTTTCTTATTAATAAATCTATCCATATCAATACCCTCTAATATAATAAGTAGGTGATAACTCTGACATTAAATAATAATATTTCAGTAGTAGAATGTGGTTCTTTTAAGCTCATTGTGGAATTCACTTCCATTTATCCTAGAAATCAAAATTATTCAAAGAGAAATATCATAAATTCATAGGGTGGTACACATGATATTGATCACTAATTTGAATTTTATGTTTACATTACCTCATGTTTTGATTCTCCCCAATTTGGTAATTGGTTACGATGTTTATTATGGGGAATCAGGTTTAGGTTATGAGTTTGTGTTAATTCATGGTGATATTGTTTCATATTATAGATTGAGTTATTTGTTCATGCTTTAAAAAAGATACCCCACCCATTTCCATTAGTTGGTGGTAGTGATGTATTCCATGAAAACATGGCCACATTATCTTCCTAGAGAGATGTTTAAATATATATAGATCATAAATGTATAAATTATATCCTCCTATAGAATGATATTAATCACTGAAAAAAGATATGGGTTGAGTATCTATATACATTTTACGTTGACTTTGATTATACCTCTGGTAAATGGAGTTTTGTGGTTGATTTCTTCATCTTGAAGATGTTGACTCAACTAGTGAAGGAATTTTGGGTTTGTGGATTTTGATGAGATTAACTATTGAGTTTCATCTATAAGTATAAGGGGAGGATGGTCAGGTGTTCCTGACTAATGTGTAAATCACCCCCTCAATAAATGGCCATATTTAGAATGAGGAGTACTTGAATCACAATTGTGTGTCGATTAGAGGAAATAAAAATGGTTGGGAGAACTGTAATGATTTTCCTTAGTCACATAATGGTCTCATTTTTTCTGGAAGTAGTTGGTGGTTTTTTCTAATGCTTTCATCAGGGATCTCTAATGTGTTTCATGTACACCTTCTTTTTATTCTCTACATTCAAACTTTCCAAAGTCAAGCATAATTCATCACATTCAATGAAAATTTACTCTCCTTGATAAAAATGGGATTATGGGATTTCAGTTACTCCTTCCATAGATTCTTCATTGGATCCCATTTCCTAGTTCGAGTCTCCCTTATAGACTATGTTCTATTCATGGAACTCATTCTTGATTCTATCTCTATCGTGAATGTTGGTTAATTACATTGCTTCTATATTGATGGGTCTTCAACCTTAATTCACGAGAGTAGTGACGTTGGACATCTATGGGCATGTCTGTACAATGGGAACATTGGTCACCTATAAATCTACCTCTTCGAAGGAAATATTATATGAGTCATCTTAGTCATGTAACCAAAGAAACCCCATGGAGATAAAGAGGTAATAAATTCCAAATGTGAAAGTATTACAAGGATTTTTACCTAATTAATACCATGTTTATTTTATGGGGTAGGTGTTCTGGGTCACTTCACATGTTCTATGTCCTATAGAGGTAGATCAGATCATCTTGGTAAGACGAATTGGGGTGCAAGTTTAACGACTTGTGGACACATAATGGATGGATTGTGATTCCAAATGGAGGTGGATCTAGGAGGTGTGTCTCTATGAGGGACGATGTCACACTTGGATAGTTTACCAATGGATAAGAACTCTCTATGGATGTTGATTCAGAGTTGTAGATAAGAATTCCCCATGGATCTAGATCTGAGAGGTGTGTCTCGATGAGGGAATATGTCACACCTCGATAGTTTACCAACAGAACAGAACACCCCATGGAGGTAGATCTTGAGTTGTGGATCATAACACTATGTTAATTTGGATCTGGGAGGTGCATCCCTATGAAGTAAGATGTCCCATATGGATAGTTTACCAATGTATTAGAATGCCTTATAGATTCAGATCCATATTTTTGGATCATAATGACATATGGTAGTGGATCCATGTTAAGAATCCCTATGAGGGGATATGTAAAACTTAGTTTACAGTTTTGTTGGATTGGACCTCAAGGAGGTATCCTACATACCTTATTTATAATATAGGGATCAAACCCAATTTATATTGTGGCCACAATTTAAGGTTGTGTGATATGAAAAAACCATGTAGTATAATGTCATAGAATAATGATGTTCATGTAATGATAGGATCGTTGGTGATGGATGTTACAGATCATACACATAAAATATTCCCTTATCAAAATAATTCCCCTAGGTGGAATGGGGTGGGGATTATGAATTAAAGAAGCATGAGTGTGATGCTCTGTGGCCTGTGGGTGTGGGGATTATGTATAGTGGGTACCCATGAGTGAAACAATATGGACCATAGTGGGAGAGGATGGTATCCAATTATGATCATACATGGGGAATCCTTTTCTTATCACATAGTGTAAGGATATGGTTTTAAATCATGTTCTATGGACATTATCATGAATAATAATGTCAGATGACTAGGATTCATAGCAATGAAGTCTTACAACAAGCATCTCACACATGGGGGGACTTTCTCCTCACCCCTTGGGCTTCCATGACCGCCACTAATGCACCTTTGGTATGTAAATCAAGTTGGAACTGAGGAAATAGAGTTGTCAATCACAAGGTCTATGTTAGAGTCTCTATTATTCAAAGAAGTCGGGGTTAGAGTATCTATTCTTAGAAGAAATATGTATTTTACAGGATTGATCGAAAAATGGTGTGAAGCGGGAAGACAAAAGAGTAGCTATAACAGTCCATACAGGGACTTGAGGTGTAGCTGAATTAATCCTATATTGGTGCAGGGGCCCTGTGCACTCAACCTTCAAGGAAAGGTTTCATCAGAAGGTAGACACAATGGAGAGGCCTAGTAGAGGTGATTCTTGTATATTATAGGATTGATAATGAGGGTAATGTGTGTCATAGTGTTATTATAGAGGTCATGGATTCACAGAAGAGTATGATTCATGAAATAATGTGACCCTACCTCAACATGATGTTTTTATTTTGAGAGAGAATTCCTTGTAAAGGTTGAATTCATCTCAAATCCTCAAGTGGATCTAAGTACCATATTCTTCTATAAATGATATAGGCCTTCAAGATAGAAACCTACACATTAGGTGGAGGATCTCAGTAACACAAGGAAGGTGATTTCATTATGATTGGATACCTTGTTTTATCGATCTTCTCTTTCATTCATGAATCTCATGTTGTTTGTGAATAAGGAGAAAATTTTGAACGTCTAAATATCAATTTATATCATCTAAAATGTTTTACTAAATTGGATATTTAAAGGGAGGTGGTTTTCTTATATATTTATGTCCTTTATGACTATTTATGAGATCTATTAATGGATGACCTCTATAATTCTAAATGTCACGACATGTAGATTACCAGCACGCCTTCGTGTAGGAATGAAGCCCTCCATGAATATAAATTTCATTGTGTATTGGTAAAATTAGTCCATAATTAATTAAAGAAATAGATTCTAATCTAGGGATCATTGTAATCAGGGTCGTTCGAGAAGCCAATGATCTCTAAAAAACAGAACATTAAAGTGACTCTTGTAAAGTGTGAAATCAGAGTCTCCCTGGTTTGGTCATGCCTTGCTCAACAATTCTTGTGGCATGAATTTTTTGGATCCAACAAATCCCCCACCACCATAAAATGGGAGCCTATAAGAAATGGAGGGTCATATTTTTGGAGGATAATATCCAAAAATTTGAAGTCAAATACATTTAATGAGGAACATTTGTGAATGTTTTCACGATTTTTTCTTTTTGAAGCCTATCATGAACCAATGATCAGTCGTACACCTAAAAATTGAAAAGGTGACCCCTTATATAGACCACTAAACATTCAAGGATATAATATTTTCTTCTTTATTTTCATGAATCTCTCATCCTTCATGATCACTCTCTGATTTCAATCCTTACTACTTGTGAATCTCACCTTCTCCACAACTAGTTATTCATAAACCAATGTCTGTAAACATTACATCCATGAACCAGATCATCATGAATGACCTCTATGAGTAGCCATCGTGAACTGAACTCAAAAAAACTATGTCTTCAACCAAATGGACACTCTGGGATATGATGTTTCCACTAGTCATTGGGATGAAATGTCTGAGAATATAATGACTTGGGAGAGAATTTAAAGAATCTCAAAAAATGAAT